>OU342742.1:249612136-250812136 GCA_910589775.1 Avena eriantha | reverse complement strand
TGAAAACATTGTTTTGTTCAATGGAATCCTTTTGTTAGCAAGGTTGATCAAGTCTTGCTACCAAAACAGTTGCATATGAGACAAAACTTTGTACTCCACTAATGATTATGTTACCTTAACCTTGATAGCAATGGTCCCAATCATAATAGTTTCAAATTTTTCTCTTGGTATGGGACAATATATTTCTCCAACTTGAATGCCTTCAACATGTTCAATTGAATTCAAACCATAAGTCCTTTCAATCTTGTTGGGGAATTAGATAGTATGTTCCTTGTCATTAACATTGAAGGTCACCTTTCCTTGATTACAATTAATAACAGCTCCTGTAGTATGAAGAAAGGTCTCCCAAGAATAATAGACATATTATCATCTTCAGGCATTTCAAGCACAACAAAATCAGTTAATATCAAGCAATTGTGAGCCACCTGAACACGTACATCCTCACATATACCCACAGGAATAGTGGTAGATTTATCAGCCATTTGCAAAGATATATTAGTTGGTATCAATTTTTCAAGCTGAAGCCTCTTATAGAGAGAGAAATGCATAACACTAACTCCAGCTCCCAAATCACACAAAGCAGTTCTAACATAACTGTTCTTAATAGAGCAAGGGATAGTTGGAATCCCTGGGTCTCCAAGTTTCTTAGGAACATTACCATTGAAAGAATAATTAGCAAGCAAAGTAGAGATTTCTTCATTAGGGATCTTCCTTTTATTCGAGGCAATGTCCTTCATATACTTTGAGGAAGGAGGCAATTTAATAGCATCAGTCAAAGGAATTTGCAAGAATAAAGGCTTCATCCACTCACAAAACTTATTATAGTGTTCATCTTCCATTGACTTGTGTTTCTTATCAGGGAAAGGCATAGGTTTTTGGACCCAAGGTTCTCTTTCACTACCATGTTTCTTAGCAATAAAATCTTCTTTGGTGTATTTAGTAGTCTTAGTGTGGTTTTCAGGTTCTTCTTCAACTTTTTCTTCATTCGGAACTTCATTTTCTTCATTACCACTTTCAGTTTCAACATCAGAGATATATATACTATTAGGATCTATAGCAGGTTCAGAGGGTTCTACTAAAGTTTTATGTTTGTTTTTCCTTTTCTTACGAGTAGAACCACCATTTTCAGCTTGTTGAGAATCCTGCTCAATTCTTTTGGGATGCCCCTCAGAATATAGAGGATCCTGGGTAGCAGCTCCACTTCTAGTTCTAATTTCGTAAGCATGTTTTTCTTTAGCAGCATTAACTAGCAAGTCGTTTTGGACTTTAACGAGTTGATCTATTTGAGTTTGAACCATTTGAAAGTGTTTAACAATCATTTTAACATCATTAGTGGTTCTTTCAACAATATCCTTCAACTCAACAATAGCTCTAGTGTTTTCCATTAGATGATTTTGCACCCTTTTATTAAAATTATCTTGCTTAACAATAAAGATATCAAATTCTTCTAAGCATTGATCAGGAGGTTTAGAGTAAGGGATATCACCTTCATCAAAGTGTTGGAGAGAGTGTACCTCAATAGTGGATGAGTAGGAAATAGGCTTACATAATTCTTCTATAGGAGGTAAATTCTTGACATTTGCAGCTTTAATTCCCTTCTCCTTAAGACATTTCTTAGCTTCCTTCATCACTTCATCATTTAATTCAATAACTCCCCTCTTCTTTGATGTTGGAATAGGCACGGGAATAGATGGTTGAGGTATAATTACTTCAGGTATAGCTTGTTTAGGAGGAGTCCAATCTTCATAATTCTTGCTTATTTTAGCCATCAACTCCTTAGCTTCCTTAGGAGTCCTATTCCTGAAAACACAATCAGCACAACTATCTAGGTATCTCCTAGATTCTTCGGTTAGTCCATTATAAAATATATCAAGAAGCTCATTCTTAGGTAATGGACTTCCAGCCTGTGCATGAACCAAAGCACAAAACCTTGCCCAAGATTCAGGCAATACCTCTTTTTCTCCCTGTTTAAAATCAAAAAGTTCCTGCTAAATAGCATGTCTAGCACTGGGAGGAAAATATTTCTGCAGGAAAGTACTAATCAAGCACTCAGGGCTATCAATAGATCCAGGAGGTAAATTACTAAACCAAGTTTTAGCTTCTCCTTTTAGTGAAAAGGGAAAAATCTTAGCAAGAAAGTAAGTATGCATCTTAATATCATGAGAAAACAAGCCACTCATGGTAGAAAGTTCATTCATATGTGCTACCGCACTTTCATTCTTAGTCCCACAAAAAGGTTCTTTCTCGACAATAGCTATGTAAGATAGATCGAGAGAGAAATCATAATCTTCATCTATAATGTTTATGGGAGAAGCGGCAAACTTAGCAGCAGGATATAATTTCGGTCTAATAGTACGCCTCTCAAGGAGACTCTTAGCAGCGCTCCTATCATGGGTGTTCTTACATTCTTTAATAAATTCATCAGTCATCTCAACATAACCATCTTCAATATCATAACTTTCACTAGACTCAGGTGAACTAACAGGTGTGGTAATGTCTTCATTAGGAGTTTCGGTATTTCCAGCTATAGTTCTAGCAATCATACCATCTAGGAAAGGACCTAATGAACCACTCTTATCGAGCACAGTAGAAGCAGCATCATAAGCATCTGAAGTTTCAGATCCAGTAGTAGTAGCAGTTTGTGTAGCATGTGTATGTGGTGGTGTAAGGAACTTACTCAAAACAGACGGTGAATCAAGAGCAGCAGAGGTGTTCAGAACCGTACCTCTTCTTGTAGTGGATGGTAAAATAGGAACCTTGCCATCACGAGACTTACCCATGATGGATGGATAGCAGCAAACAATAGAGAATCCAAGTGAACTTGATAAATAAAGCTATGCTCCCCGGCAACGGTGCCAGAAAATAGTCTTGATGACCCACAAGTATAGGGGGTGTATCGCAGTATTTTTGAGGGAAGTGAAACCCAATTTATTGATTCGACACAAGGGGAGCCAAAGAATATTTACCTTAACAACTGAGTTGTCAATTCAGCTGCACCTGGAAACAATCTTGCTCACAGAAGTTTATCAGTAGCAACAATTTTGTAGTAGGAATAGTAAAGTAACAGTAGTAGTAAAGCAAAGACAGTAGTAACAAAAGCAGTAAAAAGTGGGATTCGAGTGCGGTAGGCATAGGGATGGATGGACGGGCGTTGCATGGACAAGACAATTCACATAGCAATCAGAACATAGGGCAATTGCAGATAAATAAGATAAAGCACCCAAGTACTAGACAATCCTAGGCATGTGTTACATATATAGTCATACGTGCTCACAATGAGAACTTGCACAACATCTTTTGTCCTGCCAGCCCGTTTGTAGCAGGGCCTCTAGGGAACTACTGGCAATTAAGGTGCTCCTTTTAATAGAGCACCGGAGCAAAGCATTAACACTCCGTGAACACATGTGATCCTCACATCAAAGCCTTTCCCTTCCGGTTATCCCGATTTCTGTCACTTCGGGGCCATAGGTTTTGGACAATAACGTGTGTATACAACATGTAGATAAGACCAGAAACAATACTATCATAATGAATCAATAATAAGTTCAGATCGGAAATCATGGCACTCGGGCCCTAGTGACAAGCATTAAGCACAACAAGTCGCAACAAAGTCATAAAGCACTAATAAAAGATACTAGCCACCATGCCCTAACAATCTGATGCCATTACATGAACGATCTCATCCAATCCCTACCATCCCCATAGCCTACAGCGAGGGATTACTCACTCATAGATGGGGAAACATGGATGGTCGATGGAGAAGCGATGGTGATGTTGATGGCGATGATCTCCTCCAATTCCCCATCCCGACAGGGTGCCAGAACGGAGTTTCTGGTGCTATTTCGTGGAATCTGGTGGTGGCGGCGGAGCGGAACTCCTTCTGGAAAAACGTCGAACCCCCCAAAGTTTTTAGGTCAGAAGGCTCCTTACAGGCGAAGAGAGAGGCCGAGGGGGTGCCTAGGGGGCCCACACCACCCCCTGGCGTGGCCTGGCCTGGCCCGCGCCACCAGGTGGTGTGGCCACCCTAGGGCTCTTCTCTGTCTCGTATTCTGGCTCCTGGAGTCTTCGGGTGAAATAGGGTTTTTGGCATATTTTCCGGGATTTTTCCTGATAGTTGATTTTCTACACAAAAAGTAGACACCAAGGCAATTCTATTGAAAACAGCGTCAGTCCGGATTAGTTGCATCCAAATCACACAAGTATAGAGGAGAAACAATAGCAAAAGCGTTCAGGAAAGTAGATACGTTTTGGACGTATCAGATTCAAATTCAAAAACTGGTGTACAATATAGTGGTATAGATATACATATAGATATAGATATAGATATAGAAAATCTCGGACCAGAGGGAGTAGGAAAGAGCTCACTTTATCAATTTGTTTTCACCCATCAACTCAATCATCTACGCAGGGACCACAACTGGGGAAGGTCGCGTTCGCCTTGGACACACCACAAAATTATGACTAGGACATCGAGTTTAGGAAGCAGAGTCAGCGTTCCGTCCAATCGCTTACCCTAGTCATCATAATCAATATTTGCTACACGCATCGGCTTCATCAGCGACATTGATTGTCCCCAAGCTTCGGTAATCTGCCACATTAATATCGGATCATGTCCTTCCTATTTATCCTCTCCCCTTCCCCGCACCACCAATCCATCTCTAATCCCCCGCTTCCAGCAACCATCTCCGTCCTCATCTGTCATCCATGGCCACCTTCCGGCTGCCGCCCGCCGTACCGGAGCGTAAAGACCCCGACATTGCCGCACAGGAGGACAATTCCCTGGGCATTTGGGCCTTCTCCCCGCGGAGAACAAAGTGGCAGCTGGCATGCGCCTTCCTCGACACTGGGTATGGTCTCCGCAAGTACCATATGTATCGCCTCCACGACAATCCTGACGGGACGTTGAAGGTCAACTTCGTCAACTTCAGGGACGCCCATCTCCTCTTTGGCCAGGCCTTCCACTGTGGCTGCGAGATTGTGGTGTTCACCGGCGCCAACATTTTCACCAACTACTGGGACTGGTTCCCCAACAACGGCAACTTCATCCATAGTGTCCTCTCGGAGCTTCCGATGGCTCCGGAGGTACCGCCACCATATCCGAAGGTGCTGCTGATGGCTTAGGAGGTACCGTCGCCTTATCTGGAGATGCCGCCGCATTATCCGGAGGTGCCGCTGATGGCTCAGGAGGTGCCCCCGATGGCTCAGGAGGTGCCACCGTGTTATCCAGAGGTGCCGATGAGTCAGGAGCCGGCTGTGTCGCTTGAGCTGGCGTTGGTGCCGATGTCACGAGCTGCCACTGGCGGCACGGACTAGTGCTAGGAGGCGCCGGACCTGCAGTAGTTCAGCAGCAAGTCCTTTATATGTAAACTCGTGTTGTTATGTTAGGGGATGTTTGGTTTAGAGGATGTCATTTAGGGATGAGGATATCCCCAACCAGCTAGTTAGGGGTAGCCTTTTTTGTTTGGTAAAGTGGGATAAAAAGTGGTTAGGGATAGCTAGTCAAAATCTATTGGCCCAACTATTTTTTCATTTTCCTCTTTCACCTTGTCTTCTTCATCCGCCTCACCACTTCCCTAGAAGCGGCCACGACCGCTGGCAGCTCGCCACCCTTTTGCCCCTGTCGACCCCGTGTCAACCTCCTGCCTGTGCCCCTTCTGCCTGCCCACTCTACCCGGCGACCTACACCTGCGTGCATATTCGAACACCCGATCTTCCCAACGGCCTATGCTATGGCCACCCTCGTATCGAGCCCATAGGCAAGAAAAGATGGTTATTTTCTCTCGAGGGGAAGGGTGAACGATCAAGAAAACGCTTCGGAGGAGCTATCCAAAAGTGGTTGAGCTCATCCAGCTCTTTTTGTGGGATATGCTCAACCACCATTTTGAGCCGAAAGTGGTTATCCATATCCCCTCCACCCTCTAAACCAAACACTGGATAACCAAAAAAAAGTGGATATCCTGTGTTATCCACTGGATTAGAGGATGTCATTCAGGGGATGAGTATATCCCCAACCAGCTGGTTAAGGTTAGCCATTTTTCTGTTTGGGTAAGGTGGGATAAAAAGTGGTTAGGGCTAGCCAGTCAAAAATGGAACGGTGAACGAACAAGAAAACGTTTTGGAGGAGCTATCCAAAAGTGGTTGAGCTCATCCAACTCATTTTGTGGGATATGCTCAACCACTATTTTGAACCAAAAGTGGTTATCCATATCCCCTCTACCATCTAAACCAAACACTAGATAACCACAAAAAAAGTGTATATCCTTTGTCATCCACTGGATAACCACTGAATCAAACAACCCCTTAATGGTTGAATGAAGTTTCTTTTGGCACGTCCTTTCGTTTGGTACTATCGTCAAAAAAAAGTTTCTTTTGTTACTACTCACTGTACCCTGTAGTACTAGTAGTACTGCGAATGACGATCTATTGAATATCCTTCCCCCATGTTTGTGAAGGAACTGAAAATTTCGAAACTCGGAAAGTTTGAATTGCTACTCTATTGTACTCCCTCAAATTACTTGACTCGAATTTGTCTAAATTCGGATGTATATAAACATGTTCTAGTGCTAGATGCATTCGAATCTGATAAATGCAAGTCAGTTAATTTGGGTTGGAGGGAGTAGTAGTCGGGTTCGGCTCCTTCTCGAGGGAGCAGCTGATCGAGCCATATGTTTCATACTACTTCCTCTTCGCTTGTTTTACAAATATGACCAAATCTGTCGCCATTCAAATTCTTGGATATGGGAACATAAAGTATGATGTCAAGATATGGCCTTGACCTTGACCTTGTGGTCGTTCGGCTTGAAATCCAAAAAAGTTCATACTCGTTGACAGCTAAGCTTACATTCGTTTAAATTTCACCACTTACTTTTAGGTTAGCATTTTACACGGTCGGTGGGAGCATATTTTACATCAAAGACCAAAAAAGGGAAATTTACATGGAGGTCCAGACATTTAGCCCAAAGGAACGTAAAAGGAAATCTTTCTGGTTCGGCTCCTTCTCAAGAGATTAGCTGATCTAAGACAAACACTTCATACTACTTCCTCTTTGATTGTTTTCATAATATGGCCAAATCTGCTGCCATGCAAATTCTCTCATATGGGGCCATCAACATAAAGTATGATGTTGATATGGCCTTGACCTTGGTTGTTCGGCTTGAAATCCAAGAATGTCCATACTCGTTGACAAGTAAGCTTACATTCGTTTAAATTTCACCACTTACATTGTTTGGTAAGAATTTTACATGGATGGTGGGACTACATTTTACATCAAGGACCTAAAAAGGGAAATTACATCGAGGTCCATACATTTAGCACAAAGGACCCTAAAACCAAACAAGGAAATGAAAACAGTTAGGTACGGCTCCTCGAGAGAGTAGCTGAACGAAAAAATCTTCTTACTTACTTTTCAGAAAATAAATTCATCTCACTTCAAAAAATGAAATTGATTATTTTTTGTTTTTAATATCTTCGATTGTTTTCAAAAGATGGCCAAATTTGTCGACATGTAAATTCTTGGTTATGGGATCATAAGCATAAAGTACATTCTACATAAAGGACCTAAAAAGGGGAAAATTACATTGAGGTCCATACATTTAGCACAAAGGACCCTAAAATTGAGCAAAAAAAACAATCGGGTTCGGCTCCTTCTCGAGAGTAGCTGGTCGAGCCATACTCTTCATACTACTTCCTCTTCGATTGTTTTCAAAATATGGCCAAATATATCGCCATGCAAATTCTTGAATATGGGATCAACAACATAAAGTATGATGTAGAGATATGGCCTTGACATCCAAGATTTTTTCATACCCGTTGAAAACTATGCTTAAATTCATAATTTCATCACTTACTTATAGGTTAGCATTTTACACGGTTGGTGGGAGTACATTCTACATCAAGGACCTAAAAAGGGGGGAAATTACATCGAGGTCCACAAATTTAGCACAAAGGACCCTAAAATTAAGCAAGGAAAACAGTCGGGTCGGGCTCCTTCTCACAAGAATAGATGATTGAGCCATACTCTCCAGACTACTTCATCTTCGATTGTTTTCGAAATATGGCCAAATTTGTCGGCATACAAATTCTTGGATATGGGATCATGAGCATAAGGTATGATGTAGATATGGCCTTGACCTTGGTGGTTCGTCTTTAAATTAAAGAATGGTTCATACTCGTTGAAAACTAAGCTTAAATTCGTTTAAATTTCACCACTTACTTTTAGGTTAGAACTTTACACGGTCGATCGGAGTACATTTTACATCAGGAACCTCAAAAAAGCAAAAATTACATCGAGGTCCATACATTTAGCATAAAGGACCCTAAAAGAATTTTTTTTTGGTTTGGCTCCTTCTCGAGAGATCAGCTGATCTGAGCCAAAATCTTAATACTACTTGCTCTTCGATTGTTTCCAAAACATGGCGAAATCTGTTGCCATGCACATTCTCTAACATGGGATCATGAGCATAAAGTATGATGTTGATATGGCCTTGATGACCATGGTCGTTCGGCTTGAAATCCAAGAATGTTCATACTCGTTGACAAGTAAGCTTAAAATAATCCTATATATTTCACCACTTATACTTTTAGACCTAAAAAGGGGGTAAATTACGTCGAGGTCCATACATTTGGCACAAAGGACCCTAAAATCAAGCAAGGAAAACAGTCGGGTTCGGCTCCTTCTCATGAGAGTAGCTGATCGAGCCATACTCTTCATACTACTTCCTCTTTGTTTTTTTCAAAATATGACCAAATCTATCGCCATGCAAATTCTTTGATATGGGATCATCAGCATAAAGTATGATGTAGAGGTATGTCCTTGACCTTGTGGTCATTCGGCTTGAAATCTAAGAAAGTTCATACTCGTTGACAACTAAGCTTAAATTTTCACCACTTACTTTTAGGTTAGCATTTTACATCGCCGGTGGGAGCATATTTTATATCAAGGACCTAAAAAAGGGGGAAATTACATTGATGTCCATACATTTAGCACAAAGGACCCTAAAAGCAAAACCTTTCGTTGCATTGGTTCGGCTCCTTCTCGAGAGATTATTAGCTGATCCGAGCCAAACTCTTCATACTACTTCCTCTTCGATTGTTTTCAAAATAGTATGGACAAATCTGTTGCCATGCAAATTCTCTGATATGGGGTCATCAACATAAAGTATGATGTTGATATGGCATTGACCTTGGTCGTTCGTCTTGAAATCCAAGAATTTTTCGTACTCGTCGACAACTATGCTTAAATTCATTTCAATTTCACCAATTACTTTTAGGTTAGAATTTTACATAGGCGGTGGGAGTACTTTTCACATCAAGTACCTAAAAAAGGGAAAATTACATTAAGGTCCATACATTTAGCACAAATGACCCTAAAATTGATCAAAGAAAATAGTCGGGTTTGCCTCCTTCTTGAGAGAGCAGCTGATCGAGCCATACATTTCATACTACCTCCTCTTCGACTGTTTTACAAATATGGCCAAATTTGTCGCCATGCAAATTCTTGGATATGGGATCATCAGCATAAAGTATGATGTAGAGATATGGCCTTGACCATGTGGTCGTTTGGCTTGAAATCCAAGAAAGTTCCTACTCGTTGACAACTAAGCTTAAATTCATTTAGATTTCACCACTTACTTTTAGGTTAGCATTTTACACGGTCACAGTGGGAGCATATTTTACATCAAAGACCTAAAAAGGGAAATTTACATTGGAGTCCATACATTTAGCCCAAAGTACCGTAAAAGGAAAACTTTCTGGTTCGTCTCCTCTCTCGAGACATCAGCTGATCTGAGCAAAACTCTTCATACTACTTCCTCTTCAATTGTTTTCAAAATATATGGCCCAGTATGTTGGCTTGCAAATTCTCTTGTATGGGGCCATCAACATAAAGTATGATGTTGACATGGCCTTGACCTTGGCCGTTTGGCTTGAAATCCAAGAATGTTCATACCCATTGAGAAGTAAGCTTAAATTCATTTAAATTTCACCACTTACACTTATTGGTTAGAATTTTACATGGATGGTGGGACCACATTTTAGATCAAGGACCTAAAACAGGGAAAACTACATTGAGGTCCATACATTTAGCAGAAAGGACCCTAAAACCAAACAAGGAATTGAAAACAGTCGGGTACGACTCCTCGAGAGAGTAGCTGATCGAGCCATACTCTTCATACTGCTTCCTCTTTCCAAATTTTGGACAGATATTAGGTTTGGTCAAAGTAAATCTTTATAAAGTTCGACCAACTATATGTAAAAACTTACTAACTCTTCTAATGAAAAATGCATATAATATGAAAATATAGTTCATGATGATTCTAATAACATTGAGTTGATGTCGTACATTTAGTCAAAGTTTATTAAATTTGACTCTGACCAGAAGTAATACGCGTCCTAATTTGGGAAGGAGGGAGTACTACTTTCTTCACGGAAGAAAAAATGAGCATTCCTCACTTTGGAACCAGCTTCCTGTGGGTGTGCTTGGTGCTTCCTCTTCCTAGGGTACGGAGGTGGAGTAGTGCGGAGTAGGTAGGCTGGTCAGATCATAATGGTGAGCATCCAATGCGATGGGACATTTTTATTTTTTTGCTAGCAAGATCAACCAATCCCTTGTCCAGCACTTAAGTAGTACTCGTACTTGTACTAGTAGTACTACGAATGGCGATCTTTTGAATATGCTCCCCCCGGATGTTTGTGAAGGAAGTGAAAATTTTGAAACCGGGAAAGTTTGAATTGCTACTCTGTTGTACTCCCTCCGTTTCAAAATATAAGATGTTTTAGCTTTGTGAAAGGAGTGTATCTAGATCCCTTTTAATGTGTAGAGTCACTCCAAATCTAGATGAACCTACACACTAAAAGAAATCTAGATACACTCCTTTCACAAAGCTAAAACATCTTATATTTTGAAGTAGAGGGAGTATTGTAGTGGTAATACGTTTTGCGGCCAATGACCAAAATGGTTCCAACCGACGCAGGTAATGAACACGCCAGACACAAACACGGAGCCACCGACACAAGGCAGGTTGTCGATCGACGCTCATGCGCATCGCCACTTTGTGGACGAGGGAGAGATCAGCCGGCCGGGGTGTGGGGTGGTGAGGCGGGTCATAGTGGGGAGTAACTTAGTACTAACATGCATATGTTACTAGTCTAAGTTACTACCTCCATAGTGGAAAATAATATAGGTGTGGTATCATGCAAAGCCTCGTTTATTACAATGTAGACTCACTTTGTCTTGAAATGTGTGATGTTAACATAGCTAGTTACCACAAGGCTCTCTTTCATCATTTAATTGCATGACATGTCATCTAAATGTTTACTGTTGCCAATACATGTAGTACTACGTTACTACGTAGTAGTACCCAAGTTACTCCCACTATGACTAGCCTGATGAGGGAGTGAAGGAGAGAGAAAACACATTTTATTTTGCGTGCATACATATCGTGGTCCTGAAATTTACTCTACTCACTATACCATGTACCTCGTGTCAGGAACCCATCCCAACTTTTCTCTGACATCGCACCGCCTTCAAATCCTCCTCTTCGTAGCTCTCTCGCTGCCTCCTCTGTGCTCATATAGTCTCTTCTCGCTCTTTTATTTAACAGAAAAAGCAAATAAATTCTTCTTACTTGCTTTTCAGAAAATAACCTGTCACTTGGAAAAATGAAATTGATTATTTTTTGTTTTCAATATCTTCGATTGTTTTCAAAAGATGGCCAGATTTGTCGGCATGCAAATTCTTGGATATGGGATCATAAGCATAAAATACATTCTACATAAAGGACCTAAAAAGGGGAAAATTACATCGAGGTCCATACATTTAGCACAAAGGACCCTAAAATTGAGCAAAGGAAACAGTCGGGTTCGGCACCTTCTCGAGAGAGCAGCTGGTCGAGCTATACTCTTCATACTACTTCCACTTCGATTGTTTTCAAAATATGACCAAATTTGTTGCCATGCAAATTCTTGAATATGGGATCATCAACATAAAGTATGATGTAGAGATATGGCCTTGACCTCGTGGTCGTTCAACTTGAAAATCCAAGATTTTTTCATACTTGTTGACAACTATGCTTAAATTCATTGAAATTTCATCACTTACTTTTAGGTTAGCATTTTACATGGTCGGTGGGAGTACATTCTACATCAAAGACCTAAAAAAGGGGAAATTACATCGAGGTCCATACATTTAGCACAAAGGACCCTAAAATTGAGCAAAGAAAACAATCAGGTTCAGCTCCTTCTCAAGAGAGCAGTTGATCGGGCCATACTCTTCATACTACTTTCTCTTCGATTGTTTTCACAATATGGCCAAATCTATCACCATGTAATTTATTAGATACTCGATCATCAGAATAAAGTATAATGTAGACATATAGCCTCGACCTTGTGGTCGTTCGGCTTGAAATCAAAGAATGTTCATACTCGTTGACAACTATAAGCTGAAATTCGTATAAATTTCACCAATTACTTTTAGGTTAGAATTTTACACGGACAATGGGAGTACATTTTACAACAAGGACCTAAAAAGGGGAAACATTACATCAGGTCCATACATTTAGCACAAAGGACCCTAATATTAAGCAAGCAAAACAGTAGGGTTCGGTTCCTTCTCGAGAGAGTAGCTGATTGAGCCACACTCTTCATACTACTTCATCTTTGATTGCTTTCAAAATATGGCCAAATTTTTCGATATGCAAATTCTTGAATATGTGATCATCAGCATAAAGTATGATGTTGATATGGCCTTGACCTTGGTCGTTTGTCTTGAAATACAAGAATGGTTCGTACTCATTGATAACTAAACTTAAATTCGTTTAAATTTCACCACTTACTTTTAGGTTAGAACTTTACACGGTCAATTGGAGTACATTTTACATCAGGGACCTCAAAAAAGCAAAAATTACGTCAAGGTCCATACATTTAGCATAAAGGACCCTAAAAGGAAAATTTTCTGGTTCGGCTCCTTCTCGAGCGATCAGTTGATCTGAGCCAAACTCTTGATCCTACTTCCTCTTCGATTATTTCAAAACATGGCCAAATTTGTTGCCATGCAAATTCTCTCATATGGGATCATCAACATAATGTATGATGGTTGATATATATGGCCTTGACCTTGGTCATTCGGCTTGAAATCCAATAATGGTCATACTCGTTGACCAGTAAGCTAAAAAATTGTTGAAATTTCACCACTTACACTTTTAGGTTAGAATTTTACACGGGCATGGAAGTACATTTTACATCAAGGACCAAAAAAGGGAAAATTACATCGAGGTCCATACATTTAGCACAAAGGACCCTAAAATTAAGCAAGAAAAATAGTCGGGTTCAACTCCTTCTCGAGAGATTAGCGGATCGAGCCATACTCTTCATACTACTTCATCTTCAATTATTTTCAAAATATGGCAAAATTTGTCGGGGTGCAATTTTTTTAATATGGGATCATTACCTTGGTCATTCATCTTGAAATCCCATAATGGTAAATACTCGTTGATAACTAAGCTTAAATTCATTTAAATTTCACCACTTACTTTTAGGTTAGATTTTTACACGGTTGGTCAGAGTACATTTTACACCAAGGACGCGAATAAAGCAATAATTACATTGAGGTCCATACATTTATCATAAAGCTCCCTAAAAGGAAAAAAATTCTGGTTCAACTCCTTCTCGAGAGATCAGCTGATCTGAGCCAAAATCTACACACTACTTCCTCTTTGATTGTTTTCAAAATAGGGCAATTTGTCACCATGCAAATTCTCTCATATGGGATCATCAACATAAAGTATGATGTTGATTTGGCTTTGACCTTGGTCGTTCGGCTTGAAATCCAATAATGGTCATACTCGTTGACAAGTAAGCTTAAAATCGTCAAAATTTCACCACTTACACTTTTAGGTTAGAATTTTACACGGGTGTGGAAGTACATTTGACATCAAGGACCTAAAAAAGTGAAAATTACACTATGGTCCATACATTTAGCACAAAGGACCCTTATATTAAGCAAGGAAAATAGTCGGGTTTGACTCCTTATCTAGAGAGCAGCTGATCGAGCCACACTCTTCACACTACTTCATCTTCGATTGTTTTCAAAATATGGCCAAATTTGTCGGCATGCAAATTCTTGGATATGGGATCATATGCATAAAGTATGGTGTAGATATGGCTTAACCTTGGCTATTTGTCTTGAAAATCCAAGAATATGGTTCATACTCATTGACAACTAAGCTTAAATTCATTTAAATTTCACCACTTACTTTTAGTTTAGAATTTTACACGGTCGGTGGGAGTACATTTTACATCAAGGACCTAAAAGGGGAAAATTACATGGAGGTCCATACATTTAGCACAAAGGACTCTACAAAGGAAAACTTTTTGTTTCGTCTCCTTATCGAGAGACCAGTTGATCTGAGCCAAACTCTTTGTACTACTTCCTCTTCGGTTATTTTCAAAATATGGCCAAATCTGTTGCCATGCAGATTCTCTGATATGAGATCATCAATATAAAGTATGATGTTTATATTGCCTTGACCTTGGTCGTTTGATTGAAATCCAAGAATGTTCATACCCATTGACAGGTAAGCTTAAAATCGTCTAAATTTCACCACTTACACTTTTAGGTTAGAATTTTACACGGTGTGCGGAAGTACATTTTACATCAAGTACCCAAAAATGGAAAATTACATCTATGTCCATACATTTAGCACCCCCCTAAAAATAAGCAAGGAAAACAATCTGTATGGCTCCTTCTCAAGAGAGCAGCTGATCGAGCCATACTCTTCATACTTCTTCATCTTCGATTGTTTTCAAAATATATCCAAATCTATCGGCATGCTAATTCTTGGACATGGCATCATCACCATAAAGTATGATGTTGATATGGCCTTGACCTTGGTCGTTCGGCTTGAAATCCAAGAATTTATATACTCGTTGACAACTAAGCTTAAATTTGTTCAAATTTCACAACATACACTTTTTGGTTAGCATTTTACACAGATGGTGGGGGTACATTTACACCAAGGACCTAAAAAAGGTAAAATTACACTGAGGTCCATGCATTTTGCATAAAGGACCATAAAATTTAGCAAAGAAAATAGTCAGGTTCAGCTCCTCGAGAGAGCAGATGATCGGACCCTACTCTTCATACTAGTTCCGCTTTGATTTACAAGAAAGATTTATTGTGGAGGGAACTGGGAGTAGAGTAGTACGATTCTGAAGGGAACTGGAGCAGGGGAACATGTGTCTATTTTCATTTTATTCAACCTCGCCTATACGCTCTTGATGACCCACAAGTATAGGGGGTGTATCGCGGTATTTTCGAGGAAAGTGAAACCCAATTTATTGATTCGACACAAGGGGAGCCAAAGAATATTTATAAGCCTTAACAACTGAGTTGTCAATTCAGCTGCACCTGGAAACAATCTTGCTCACAGCAGTTTATCAGTAGCAACAGTTTTGTAATAGCAATAGCAAAGTAATAGCAGTAGTAATAGTAAAGACAGTAGTAACAATTGCAGTAAACAGTAGGATTAAAGCGTGGTAGGCATAGGGATGGATGGACGGGCGTTGCATGGACAAAACAATTCATATAGCAATCAAGACATCGGGCATTTGCAGATAAATAAGATAAAGCATCCAAGTACTAAATAATCATAGGCATGTGTTCCATATATAGTCATACGTGCTCGCAATAAGAACTTGCACAACATATTTTGTCCTGCCAGACCGTTTGCAGCGGGGCCTCAAGGGAACTACTAGCAATTAAGGTGCTCCTTTTAATAGTGCACCGGAGCAAAGCATTAACACTCCTTGAACACACGTGATCCTCACATCAAAGCCATCCCCTCCGGTTATCCCGATTATTGTCACTTTGAGGCCTTTGGTTCCGGACAACAATATGTGTATACAAGTTGTAGGTAAGACATTAAACAATACTATCAAAATGAATCAATAACATGTTCAAATCTGAAATCATGGCACTCGGGCCCTAGTGACAAGCATTAAGCATAACAAGTTGCAAGAAAGTCAAAAAGCACTAATAATAGATACTAGGCACCATGCCCTAACAATCTGATGCCATTACATGAATGATCTCATCCAATCCCTACCATCCCCATAGCCTATAGCGGGGGATTACTCACTCATAGATGGGGGAATCATGGATGGTTCATGGAGAAGCAATGGTGATGATGATGGCGATGGTCTCCTCCAATTCCCCGTCTCGGCAGGGTGCCAGAACGGAGGTTCTGGTTCTGAATCATGGAATTTGGTGGTGGCGGCGCAGCGGAACTATTTCTGGAAAAACGTCGAACCCCCCTGGGTTTTTAGGTCAGGAGGCATCTTATAGGCGAAGAGGGAAGCCGAGGTGGTGATCGAGGCGGCCACACCACCCCCAGGCGTGGCCTGGTGGTGTGGGCCCCTCGTGTCCCTCCTCCGTCTCGTCTTCTGGCTCCGTGAATCTTCTGGAGAAATAGGATTTTGGGATATTTTCCGGGATTTTTCCTGATAGTTGATTTTCTGCACAAAAACTAGACACCAAGGTAATTCTGCTGAAAACAACGTCAGTTTGTGTAGTTGTATCCGAATCACACAAGTTTAGAGGAGAAACAATAGCAAAAGTGTTCGGGAAAGTAGATACATTTTGGACGTATGAACTCCCCCCAAGCTTAGCTTATTGCTTGTCCTCAAGCAATTCAGTTGAAAACTGAGTGCGAATAAAATAAACTTTCATGAACACATTTGATTCATATGATGTATATATTCTCAGCATATGATCAAGTACTTAGACAACTCATAATAAGGAGTATGCAAATAAGGTCACTCAATAGGCATTGCAAGCTATGAAGAGATTCCAGCTCAAAAATAATAAGTAGCATGAAATATAAACATAAGCAACATTGCAATGCTCATAAAAAGGTATGATAGAGTGGTATCTGATGACTCTGTGTATGGCGCCCGAAAAATGCTGGAGCGGTGTTGATGTAGAGCTCGTAGGGAACCCCAAGAGGAAGGTATGATGAGCACAACAGCAAGTTTCCCTCAGTTATGAAACCAAGGTTTAATCGAACCAGTAGGAGCAAGGAAACTCCCGAAAGGTGTTACTAGCTGAGCTTTGGCAGGGCGCACTACCGGTGCTAGTAGCAACGTGGAGACCTGCACAACACAACCACAGAACTTTGTCCCCAACTTGCGATGAGGTTTTCAATCTCACTGTGTTTTGCGGAAAACAAAGGATTAAACGTATCGAATGGAAAGAACTAAAAGTTTGCGGAAAGTAAACACAAAGCAGTAAACAGTTTATAGATTGTATGTAAAAGACAAGGACCGGTATCCATAGTTCACTAGAGGTGGCTCTCCTTAGATAGATAACATGCTGGGTGAACAAATTACAGCAGGGCACTATAATCGAGCAAATATACCCTGGGTGCAACTTATTTGGCAAACTTACTATGTTGATGCCGTGCCTCATGCTGAAAATCTTTGTGGCTCATTTTGGTGGAGAGATGTTTTTAAGTTGGTAGATCAATTTAGGTCTGTATCAACCATTAAGCCTGGAATGGGTGACAGCTTTATTTTCTAGTCAAATAGGTGGTTGTTTGATGGATCCACACAACCTTTGGCCGAGAGATTCCCTAGGCTATCCTCTTTTGTGCTCCAGCAGAATATGTCAGCAGCTGAGGTTTATAGTCATAAGGAGTATCTTGCCCCACTCTTCTACCGCCCTCTTACTGCATCTGCCTTTCAGGAATATCAACAACTTACTAATGCAATTCATTGAAATCCACTATCCATTGACAAAGATTCATGGGTGTACATTTGGGGTGATAGTTATAGCCCTTCTCTCTACTACCAACACCTGCACTTGGATCTGTTAGTGATGAATGCTTATAAGTGGATTTGGAAGTCATGTTGTGTTTTGAGAGTGAAGTTCTTTGCTTGCCTGTTGCTTAATGACCGTGTAAACACGAGGGACCTTCTGCAACGGAGAAACTGGAGGGTTACTGATGACACGCATTGTGTTCTATGTCCCACTAGATCTTATGAGGATCGCTTGCATCTCTTGTTTGAATGATATTTCAGCCAGAGGGTTTGGAATTATTTGCAAATTGAATGGAGCGGCCAGGATGTTCAGTTGGCATTTCAAACAGCTAAAGCTCAGTTTAATAACCGTTTTTCATGGAGGTAGTTATTATGGCGTGTTGGAACATTTGGAAACAGAGAAACGACAAGATTTTCAAAAATGAGCAACCTTCATTTAATGCTTGGAGGAGGAATTTCAAATATGATTTATCCATGCTTGAGCATAGGATCAAACGCAAGCACCACTCTTCTTTCATGGCCTGGATAGGCAGCTTATTATAATATATGCTTATGTATATAGGTTTCTGTTACCCTCCATCCTTTCTTTCCCTTTGTAATTAAACTTTCTCTTGGTGCTGGTGGATGTTTAATAAATTGCTGTGGGGCTTTTGCCTTGCAGTCCTTTTAAGCTCAAAAAAAAATTACAGCGGGGCAATTGACAAACATCAAGAAAGCAATACATGCATATACTAATAATCTTGACTCCTTTGAGACTTGATTGGGCATTACAACATTATACATAGACCGCCATCCAACTGCATCTATGACTAATAATCCACCTTCAGGTTATCATCCGAACCCCCTCCAGTATTAAGTTGCAAGCAACATATTATTGCTTTACAAACTGCGTGTAAAGTAAACAATACGATTGTTCTATGAACAAAGGATTGTTGTTTTCTCCCTAGTAACAGCAGCACATCTAGTACCTTAGACATTTCTGTCACTTCCCCAGATTACCAGAGGCATGAACCCACTATCGAGCATAAATACTAACTCTTGGAGTTGCTAGCATCTACTTGGCCAAGATAGCTACTAACAACGGAAAGCATGCAAGATCACAAATAACAAAGACATGATAGAATCAATAATCAATCTAAAATAGCATCTCAATATCCATTGGATCCCCGCAAACACAACATGTAGAATTACAAGTAGATGATCTTGATCATGAACAGAGCTCACAAGATCTAAACATGAAAGCACAAAGGAGGAGAACCAGCCATCTAGCTACTACATGGATCCGTAGTCCAAGGATGAACTACTCACGCATCACACCGGATGTCGTGGTGCTGTCATGGCAGATGCCATGGATAGGCTAAAGGTGGGGACTAAATGCACTAGGGGAATCCAGGGAGGGATAGTGTGGTGATTCCACACACAGTAGCTTTGTATTTGATTCACTTCCAAGGTTTACAAGTGCTCCTTGAGCTGTATTGGGGAGAGGAGGAAGAAGAACTCTCTTACTCTCACCGCTAGTAAAACACAACTCTCTAGGAGACAACCCGAAAAACCAACCCACTCCCGACCAACCCTTTCTACAGAGGCCCTAGCCCTCCTTATATAGGGCTGGCTAGGTCTCCAATTAGGGCATACGTGGAGGGATATTCCAAGGAATATGCCTCTTCCCAAAATAGTAAGCCGACCGGGTCACTTTAGCCCAGCGTCATCCATGCAGAGGCTACGTGAGCCTCTGCGGCGCCTGCGTCATCCGACATAGGCATCGTCACCTTTGTAGGCCACGCCTCGGTGGTCCTAGCCTCTGTCCGCTTTGCTCACGCTCTACGTACAGTGGTCACCTTTGACCAGCGAGATACCTTCCTTCTCTTACAAGCTTGATATAACCCGGATTGTACCTAGTTGATCCGGCCACACCTGTTCCTGCATATAAGTTAAATACATATTACCGACATATGGTATAAGTCGGTTGAGACCCAATTAGGTGGACGTCCCCTGGTTTGGGTTACTCCATGATTCGGCCTGCCTTGAGGTGACTCGGCCAGCACTTGCTTTGACCTTGCCGTACCTCGGCTAACTAGGCCTTTATACCCCGGCGTGACCCTACCCGGGGGTATCCCCCCAACATTAGTCCCCGAAGCTGGTGCGGTCTTAGTTGCTTTAGCCGCTAAGGCCACACCAGGTTCAATTTCACCGAGCTTCTTGCTCCTTCTCCGAGTTACCTCATAATCCGGACTCCATAGGTTCATTTTCCCTTGGCACATTCCAAGTTTTTACTTGCTGGCCGGGTCACCTCATACTGATCCGAGTCATTCTTACTTCTCTCGTACGCTTCCCCACGTGGAGGTTAATCATTACTTTGCCTCATTTTAAGGGCCTGCAACAGTAACTGCCGTAGTTATTGTCAAAAGTTACTGTAGCGCACGTCACGTCGTGCCTGCCTCCTCGTTAACCGTATCATAGCGTCGCGTCGTGGGATCCGCTGTGTCCTGTGGCCCTTCCTGTGGCTCGTCGCTGATTGGTCGATCCGGGTCATACACGGCCACACCGTGTGGCCCGCCCACACACCGCGATCCCACTACCCCTCAAGGGAGTGGTTAAATAGGGGAGGGGCACGCCCCTTGGGTCTTTTCCCCACTTCCGCGCCCCTCTGCCTCTGCTTCTTCCTCTTCCTCTCCAGCGACAGCGCCATCGTCGCACTACTTCCACACGCACCAGCGCCGCTGCCACCTCCACGCATCTCCTCTGCCACGGGTCCTCGCCAGTCCAGGCCCGTGCCCCCACCGCCAATAGCGCTAGTGGGGACAACGATCTCGAGATGATGGAGGAGGAGCTCGCCGTTGCTGAGCAGGAGATGGAGGAAGACGCGGCGAACACCGACCGCGGCGCGTGGCCTGGATCCTGGGTTTGCCAGGATGACCTGGATTGGCTGTACCGCACCAGGCGCATCCCGGAGGGCGTCACCGCACGCCTCGCTACTGCCGAGCTTGCCCCTCATCCAATCCGGGTGAGTATGTGGTGTTTCTATCCCACTTCCAACGCGGGTTTTGTCTCCCAGTTAGTGATTTTTTCCACGACTGGCTCAATAATACGAGCTTCAGCCGCACCATCTTCCGGCTAACGCCATCACGTCTCTCTCTGCCTTCGCTTCCACCATCGAGGGCTACGCCGGAGTATGGACCACGAAGGAGCTCTGGATCTGGTTCTTTGGCCTTTGCCGGAATGTGATTCCGAACATACAACTTGATCCGGAGGACAAACAGCTCATGCAGTTCGGCGCTGTGTCTATCTCTCACCGGAAGCAGTCCATCTTCCCTCGAGTGACGAGGCTTGACTCTTGCAAGGGATGGGCCCGGACCTTCTTCTATGTCCGGAACAACACATCTGAGGATTTGATCCGGCTGCGCCCCTATGCTCCGGGTCCTCCTAACCCGGATTTATGGGACAAGGTCCCCAAGAAGCCCACTGTCCTGGCGAACCAAGTCAACAAGATGTTCCAGGAGCTGAAAGATCAGGGATTGCGCAATGAAGACGCAATGATCACGTTTGTTTGCAACCGGATCTCCCCTCTCCAGAAACGCACGCACAAACTCTGTCACATGAGCTGGGGCCGCGACCCCAATCCGACCTCTTCATTCGAGTTAAGCAACACCGAGATCTACTGCCGGGTCAAGGCCCTCTTCACCACCCACAAGGACTTCTCTTCTGAGTGGACGTGGGGGATTGAACACTTTTGCCAAGATAGGCTTCCTCCTGCGGTAAGTCTCGTGCTCCAAACTCTTTCAGAATTAAATCATATGTCGGTCTTTGTTGTATGTTTAATCTTGTTGCCTTTTCTTTCCCTTAGATGTTTCTTCAGCAAACCATCGAGGATGGCACCGAGCCTTCTCTCAAATGTGCGCCCGATCGCGATACCTCGGACGAGGAGGAACCGGATCAGGAGATGTTCCTGCCTATGGCAGATGCGACCAAGCGACCCACCGGTAAACTCTCTTCCATTAGAGATTGGCCTGACGATGAAGATGATTCGGACGTTGAGGTGATGGAGGCATTTGACGTTGTCCCCCTTTCTTATGCTTTTCCGGCATCAGCTAACCCCGGTGGGCAGATCCATGTAGACCCTCCCCTTGCCGTGGGTGAGCCCGTCCCGGTCGTGCCGAAGAAGAAGAGGGGAGCTGCATCAGCTTCTTCCTCCGGGCCTTCTCAGCCAGCTCAAAGGCGAAAGAAGTCCGGAGAAAAAACTGCCACCAAGCCTCCAACCAAGGCCACAACCCGGAGGGCTCGGAAGCCCAAAGAGCCTCTGACCTCGGATGAGTAAGCCACTTCTCCCTTTGCTATTTATCCGTTCTTCCTTTGTTGTAGTTTCTCATCATTTATGATTTGATTCGGCAGGGCCGTGGTGGAGGTCCCCAAGAGTGGATCCGGCATTGCGTCTCCGCTCCGACACTGCCCTTCTCCCCCTCATGGCGACGATTCACGCCCGTTGAGCCCCATCCAGGAGGGCTCAGCGGCTGCTCCGGGTTCTAGCCCACCTCGTCAAGAGGAGGGCAACCTCAAAACAGGGGAAGCGGTTCTGCCGAGGCTGCAGCTGCTCCTTCTTCGGCACAGCCACAACCAGCCACCACCGAGGTTCCTTCCACACTCGACCGAAACGGAAATCTGTACCAGCATCCGCTCCAGTACCAGCAGTAACAACACAAGCACCAACAACAGCACCAAGCCCCTCCGCCTCGTCCGAGTCTTCCAAGCCTCGGCGAGAAGGCACCAGCAGCAAGGGAAGCAGTAAGGCAGCTCCCAAGGGCAAATCCGCTGCATCAACTTAAACTTCTCAGCAACAGCCTAAGGGCAAAAAGGCTCCTGACGCCACCAGGGAAGCGTACATCGAGACTGGACAGTGCACACTTGCGTCCATGCTCACAAAAAAGACTCCACCACCGAAGGACGCCCCTGCCGAGCCAGCTGACGCGCAACTTGTTTTGCACACCAGTCCGGCCCTTGCCCAGGTTGAGAGGAGGGAAGCTCATGCTAAGGGTCTAGTTGCACCCCACATGCTCAGTGGTGAACGATATCCTCCGACCTTGATCGAGTTTGTGAACAACTGGAACAAGGCGGAGTTCGTCCACAATGACGATCTCCTGGAGAAGTTCGGTCCCGCCGAATTTGCTGCCCAGATGAATACCGCTGCCAAGGCAATTAACCTTGCAGGTCGGATGATGGAGGTGCCTTATTTCGCCTTTTCCTTAGCATGCAGAAGATATTAGTGACATAACCATTAGTCCCCAAGCCTCTGGGGGAGTAATTCGTTACTCGGTCGGATGCTCCTTAGAGAATTAACGTAGCTCCTTCATAACTTCGAATATGCACACACCTAGAGCCGGGTTAAGTTCCACTTGGCCCGGATTTTGTACACTTCGAATATGCACACACCTAGAGCCGGGTTAAGTTCCACTTGGCCCATATTTTGTACACTTCGAATATGCACACACCTAGATCCGGGTTAAGTTCCACTTGGCCCGGATTTTGTACACTTCGAATATGCACACACCTAGAGCCGGGTTAAGTTCCACTTGGCCCGGATCTTGTACACTTCGAATATGCACACACCTAGAGCCGGGTTAACTTCCACTTGGCCCGGATTTTGTACACGTCGAATATGCACACACCTAGAGCCGGGTTAAGTTCCACCTGGCCCAGATTTTGTACACTTCGAGTATGCACACACCTAGAGCCGGGTTAAGTTCCACTTGCCCGGATTTTGTACACTTCGAATATGCACAAGACTAAGCTATATTTTTGTACTTTTTTCAGGTGACCACCAACCGCTGGAGCGCTGAGTTTCAGCGTCTCCTGGATACTCACAAGATGCTGCGTGCAAAACATACTGCACTTCTCGCCGAACATGATAAAAGGGGTAAGTTTTCTTCTTTGCATTTTTCCATTTCTCTTCATCTTTTTCCGCCGAACTAATCCCTCATTCGGATTTCACAGCTGGTGTGGAGGCTAAGAATATCCTCATGAGGAAAAATTTAGACCAGATAAAGGGTAAGTTAATCTTGCTCAACCTTGCTATGCTTTCTATCTCCTTTTCTCCTTGCCTGATATGATGCCTCGGCTTCTCTTGAAGATGGTGTGCCCGTGCCTGATATGATGCTGCATTTTCTCGAACAAGCAGGGCAACACCAAGCTAAACTCCAGAAGAAAGACAACGAGCTTGCCCTCCTCCGGACCAAAGACGAAGAGATTGCCCAGCTTAAGCCAGATATTAAGAAGCTCAAGGCGCAGCACAAATCCGAACTCGAGAAGGCAGGCCAAGACTTTACTGAAGAAAGAGAGCGCCTCAACCTCCATATCGCCAAGGACCAAGAACTTCTCAAGGAGTATGACATCAAGCTTGAGTCGGCGAACACTAAACTCGTGCAACTTCAGAAAATGCGTGATGACTGTACCAAGGAGCTGACCCGGATCCACAACCACATTTCACGTAAGTTCTTTTCCTTCATCCGGCATTAACTTCTCCGGGTTGCTTCACATGCCTTTTCCTTACTTGCTTCACTTGTCTTGTTTGCAGGCAAATTTCCAGAGGGCAATGCCATTGCAACCACGACTGTTGCCAAGTTCCGCCAGGAGAGGGGTACCCCCATTGCTCCTGACGCCAGTGAAATTCCTTACGACATGGAGGACCTGCTGGTCAGCCTGTCCTCTCGCGTGGAAATTGTGAAGAATTATGGCAAGGATATCCTTGATGTGGCAATCCGGATCTTCAATGCCTTTTGGCCTGATGAAGATACTGCAGAGGGGACCGTAGCTCTCGTCGACAAGTTAATGGACTGCGAGACCCAACTCGACCTTTGGAGGGAATCTGCTGGACGCGCCGGAGCTGAGATCGTTCTCCATTACGTGCTTACGTGGTATGAGAAGATTGACCTCAAACTCCTTGAGCGCATGCGCACCAGATCAAGGTGGTCCACTGACCCGGATTGGGTAGCTCGGCACAAGGCTTGTGCCCATAGCTTCATCCAATACGCCACCATTCATCAATGGAACGAGGGACCAAGCTTCCTAGATGCTGCTGACGATGAAAATGCCGAAGATGGTTCGGGTGAAGATGAAGAGGACGAGGCTTCGAACGTCGAGGAAGACGAAGATGGCGCTGAAGCCGAAGATGGGGCTGCACCCGCTGGCGCTGAATTACGTCCTCCTGCTGCTCCTTGAGCAAAAAACTTTTAAATTTTATCAGATCCCCGGTATGCCGGGTGCAATTGTATTAAGCACTTAAGTGATATTTTGCTACTAAGTTTATGTGCCGGATTAACTTGGGCGTAGTCCCCGAGTTTCATTTTCTTGTTCCTCCAGTTTTTTGGCTCGGCTCGTGTCTACCTTAATTCAGTTTTATGACTTACGAGTCCGATTTTCAAAAATTGACTTAAGAATACTTGGAAACTTTAGGATTAGCTCAAAATAATTCAGCGTAATAAATTTAAAGTAAGCACGAGGTTAGTCCAAAAAACAAACGTCGGCTCGATCAAGTTTCTTTCCTTAGTCGTTTTTCATGTGCTACGCAATTCCAAACTTGTTCTCTTGCTTGCCATGAAGCCAAATCTTGTTGGACAGCAGCAAGTCGAAGAGTTGGGTTTTTGGTGCTCACACATTACTAATCCGGCTTAGGTAGAAGCAACTTTCGCCAGCCGACATATAAATGATAAATACAGAAGATAACAAATACTATTAAGGCAGTCCCCGAGTTACTGCTCGAGGTGCCAACACTTCATTGATAAGCTCATTGCCGGCATACATACTGACATATGAGATACTCAGATACATACACTTCTTTGCTAAGTGTAGAAAGGACGAAGTAGAGCTACATTCCATGGACGCTTAGATTCCTCGCCGGACCTGTCCGCCTTGTTTTTCTTCTGTGGTTTTGCATCGATAAGATACTATGAGTCATTGTGCAATGCTTTGCTCGCAATGAATAGCCCTTCCCATGGGGGGATAATTTATGCATGCCAGCAGTACGTTGTACCAACCGGAGTACCAGATCGCCTTCCTGGAAAACTCGGGGGCTTACTTTCCGGCTATGATAGCGTCGGAGATTTTGCTGATATATGGCGGATCTGGACAATGCCAATTATCTCGCTTCTTCCAGCAGATCAACATCATTTTGCCGGGCTTCTTGCACTTCGGCTTCTGTGTATTGGGTGACCCTAGGTGAGTCATGCTCTATGTCGGCTGGTAAAACAGCTTCTGCCCCATATACCGGAAAAAATGGCGTATAGCATGTTGATCGATTCGGAGTTGTTCTTAAACTCCATAGTACCGCTGGTAGTTCTTCTATCCAGCACCCGGCTGATCTTTGCAGCGGCTCAATGAGCCGGGGTTTTATCCCGGATAGCACTAATTTGTTGGATCTCTCCACTTGCCCGTTCGATGCGGGGTGGGCTACCGAGGCAACGTCTAGCCGGATCTTCTTATCTCGGCAGAAACTTGCAAATGCTCCTTGAGCAAAATTTGTGCCATTATCCGTTATGATACTGTGAGGATAACCGTATCTCAAGATGATATCTTTGAGGAATGTTACGGCAGTAGCTCCATCACATTTTCTTATTGGCTTCACTTCAATCCATTTCGTAAATTTGTCAACCATGACCAAGATATGGGTCATGTTCCAAGCACCATATCCAAGCACCATACGGCAAATGGCCATGTAATTGGTATGGTCTTGAGCTCCGACATTGGCATATGCGTCTTTGTCGCATATCTCTGACAGCCATTGCATTTTCTTACTAGATCTTCTGCTTGTTCCAAAGCACTTGGCCAGTAAAACCCATGGCGGAAAGCTTTTGCTACCAAGGCTCTGGACAAGGCATGATGCCCACATTCTCCTTGATGTATATCTCGGAGGATGTCAAGTCCTTCCTCTAGATCAACACATCGCTGGAGAACACTAGTCACACTCCTTTTGTATAGCTCGGGATTGATGATCGTGTATGCTTTTGCTCTCCTCTGAGTTTGCCTGGAAAGTACCTCCTCAGCGGGTAAAGTTCCATCTTTTAGGAATTGAAATATGGGCAGTGCCCAAGCTGGTACAGCTCCCACTAGGAACACGTCCTCATCAATTTCCATCTGATCCACGGCATAACTTCAGCCGGATCACGCTGCGCAGTCCCCGGGTTTGTCGAGGCAGTCCCCGGGTTTGCCAAGGCAGTCCCCGGGTTCTACGAACCACTCCCCACATCAATGTCCATGGGCACAACCTCCGGATTTGCCGGGATAAATATTGAGTCGGACTCAGGGAATGGCCTGATAGATGGTTTTCTGAGATGTTCTAATGCTACACCCGGTGGAATCGCTTGTCGGGTTGACCCGAGCTTCGACAATACGTCGGCAGCCTCATTTTCCACCCGGGGTATATGGTGAAATTCGCATCCCTCAAAGTAACTAGATATCTTCTGCACATGAAATCTGTACAGTGCCATGTTTGCATCCAAAGCATCCCATTTTCCGGAGACTTGCTGGACTACGAGGTCCGAGTCACCAAAGCATTGGATCCGACGTATTC
Organism: Avena eriantha; assembly: GCA_910589775.1. Taxonomy (NCBI): domain Eukaryota; kingdom Viridiplantae; phylum Streptophyta; class Magnoliopsida; order Poales; family Poaceae; genus Avena; species Avena eriantha. Next base: position 250,784,769 of record OU342742.1, on the reverse strand, counting down.
CAATCTCTTTTGCCACTTTGAGCCCATGTACAAGTGCCTCATATTCTGCAACATTGTTTGATGCAGTGAAGTGGATCTGCAGCACATATCTTAGTTGGTCCTTCTTTGGCGAGGTAAGCACAACTCCGGCACCTAACCTGGTTTTTGTTTTTCACCCGTCAAAGTGCATTTTCCAGTAGTTCGGATCTGGCAATGGTGGCTCATATTGCACCTCGGCCCAATCCACAAAAAAATCCGCCACAGCCTGAGATTTGATTGCTTCTATTCTATCATATTGTGGCGCATAAGGAGCTAGCTCAATTGCCCACTTTGCAATCCTGCCACTTGCATCTTTGTTGCTCATTATCTCGGATATGGGGGCTTCACATATTACCATGATTGGGTGCTCTTCGAAATAGTTTTTTAGCTTCTTTGCCGACATGTACACACCATACGCCACTTTCTGATAGTGCGGATAATTTTGTTTTGAGCCTGACAATACCTCGCTCAAGTAATACACTGGCCTTTGCACCAACTTACCCTCTTCGTCGCGTTCTACCACAATCACTGCACTTACAACTCGGTTGGTTGTGGCTATATAGAGCAACATTGGCTCCTTTGATAGTGGAGAGGCTAACACTGGTGCAGTGGCTAATAATTTCTTTAATTGGATAAAGGCTTCATTGGCCTGCGGCGTCCAGATGAACTTGTCCGACTTTTTCATAAGTTGATAGAGAGGCAGTGCCTTTTCTCCCAACCGACATACAAACCGACTTAAGGATGCTAGGCAACCAGTGAACTTCTAGACATCGTTAAGACACTTCGGCAGTTCCATTCGCTCTATGGCCCGGATTTTAGTTGGATTAACTTCGATACCTCGGCTAGAGACAAGAAATCCGAGTAATTTTCCAGCCGGGACACCGAAGGTGCATTTCTCCGGGTTAAGCTTCATTCGGAACCTCCTTAGGTTCGCGAATGTCTGCCTGATATCGTCAAGGAGTGTTTAGCTTTCCTTGGTCTTTATCACAACATCATCCACATACACCTGCACATTTTGACCAATTTGGTCATGCAAACATTTTTGCATACATCTCTGGTACGTTGCTCCTGCATTACGTAAACCAAAAGGCATGGTGCGATAGCAATAAGCCCCATACGGGGTGATAAACGCAGTCTTTATTTGATCACTTGGGTTCAGAGGTATCTGGTGGAAACTAGAATATGCATCAATGAACGACAACAACTCACAACCCAGCAGTGGAATCTATGACTTGGTCTATCCTTGGCAGTGGGAATGGATCTTTTGGACACGCCTTATTTAGGTTCGTGTAATCGATACACATATGCCAAACCACTGCCACGTTCGGATCATCCTTCTTCTTCTCCACCAGCACCGGATTAGATAGCTAATCCGGGTAAAGCACTTCCATGATAAATCCTGCAGCCAACAACCGAGCTATCTCATCTCCTATGACCTTTCTCCTGTCTTCGGCGAAGCGGCGGAGAGGTTGCTTCACCGGCTTTGCTCCGGGTCTGACATTCAAAGAGTGCTCGCCCAACTCCCTCGGAACACCTTGCAAGTCCTGTGTGGACCAAGCAAAAATATCCCGATTCTCACGGAGGAAGTTGACGACCCCGCTTTCCCATTTGTCATTTAGCCCGTGACCAATTGTTACAGTGCGCTCAGGGAACATGTCATCAACAGGCACTTTCTTGGTATCCTTTGTCACTTGGAACAAGACACTACCATGTGGGTTACTCAGCGCCGGCATATACTGCTGCGCGGACTGAGCCAATGCCGCCACTTCTTGGATCTTCCTCTTCTCCTGCGCGATCACGAGTGACTCGGCCAGGTTAGATCCGGCAGATGCACACTCAATAGAGCGCCGGAAATCCCCAGCTATGGTGATTACACCGTTTGACCCGGGCAACTTCATCTTCAGGTAGCTAATGTGACAACTTGCCATGAATTTGTTCAGGGCAGGCCTGCCGAGCAACGCGTGATACGCACTTTCCAAATTGACAACTTCGAATTCCAAATTTCCAAATTGACAACACGTCAACCCGGACCTTGCCAATGGGTTCACAAGAAATGCCTGGCACAATGCCATGGAAGGTTGTCCTCGTAGCTTGGAGCATGTTCTCCGAGATACCCAACTTGCGCATCGTGTCTACATACATGATGTTAATGCTACTACCATTGTCAATCAACACCTTTGAGAACCTCACATTGATGTTAGGCCCAATGAATGTCGGATCCACCACTAGCGCATAGAACCAGGACTTGGCATAAGCTTGGGATGATCTTTGATGCTGCAGGTAATTTCCTGGTCCGACCAGGCATATACCTCGTCACTGCTGGCATTACCGCATTCACCTCCATATGTCAGCGCTGCAAGCTCTTCCTGTCTGTCTCTTCTGTGGTGAACACACAGTAACTTTGATGATGCTCCCTGTACTCATTCCTCCCTCATTTCTGGGGTTCCTCTGATCCGGTTGATGCTGGTCTTCCACTTGATGCACCGCATCCCTTCTCTCATGGTTACCTCGGCGGAGGGGGAGGCAACATTAACTGTTGCGTGTTCGCTCCGGAGAGCAATTGCTGCCGGGGTAACTCCTGCCGAGGCTGATCATTCCGAGGTACCTGAGCATTCCCTGAACCACCTTATTCTATCTTTCGCATCCACTCACACTGCCGGGTTGTGTGAACCGCTGGGTTACTCGGATTTGGCGTATGGAAGTTACACGGCTGATCTAGCATTGCCTCATAGGTATACCTCGGATGGTCCTTCTTTTCTTACCACTATTTTTTCTGCTCTGGCGTCCAAGTTTTCTTGCCATCATTTCTTAGAGTCCATTGTTGTCCTCCAGTTTTCTGACGTTGACTGCTTCCTGCTCCGGGTTGATCCTGATTCACAGCTGCAACTTGTTGCGAACTCTACCGATAATCCGGTCTGTCATCCCTTCTTTTACCTCGGTAATCATTTCTCCAGGATGACCCGGCCCCATCTCGCTGACAATACTCCTCGCTTGACTCGTTTGACACGAGCGTAGGCTGAGTCGGATCACCCAAGGCATATGAATCGGCGATTCGGATCGTTTCTGCCAAGGTGGTTGGCATATCCCTTTGCAACCTTTGCCATAGCATGCTTACATATCTGCATCCCTGAGCAAACCAAGCTATGGCCTGTGACTCAATCACGCCCTCACAGGAGTTTCACACAGTGCACCAGCGGGTCAGGAATTCCCAGTCTGTTTCATTCGGTCTCTGCCTGCACATTGCTAGGGTCTGTGGCCTGTTGGGCCTCTGATACGTACTTGAGAAATTGCTAACGAACATCTCCTCAAAATCGATCCAACAGTTAATACTTCCGGGTGGCAAGTTGTTTAGCCATACCGTCGCAGGCCCCTCCAGCATCTGGGGTACATATCTCACAGCCCATCTCAAGTTGCCTGTGGCAATTGTCACAGCTGTTGCATAGTTAATCAACCAATCCTCCGGCTTAGTGCTGCCGTCATACGTCTTTGTGCCTCTAGGTAACTGGAAGTTAGGTACCAGAGGTTCCTTCATGATCTGGGGCCCAAAACATGCTAGACCCCAAGGACCTTGACACTCAATTTGCTCCGACCTATACAGTCGATCCAGTTTTAACCTGGCATCATCAGGCATCAAGTTCCTGCCTCCCAATCTTGACCCTATCACGTGATAGTCCGCCCTGGGATAGCCAACGTTCACCATCTCTAAATCACCATCATTGTATCTATCTTGCTCCTGTGGAGCTGCCCTCTGTTGCATACCTTGGTCGGCACTGCGCTCTTGCCGTGGTATATTCCGCTGCTGCGGTTGACCTGCACCTACCAAATTACGCTGTCCGGCATTACCGTTTATAGCATTCCCTAGACCGGCATTGCCTTGGTCGCGGTTGCCTCGGCCAGCTTCACCTCGGCTCACGCTCCTTCGATCCTCATTTCTCTGCACTTCTTTTCCTTTCCCTGCCCTTGCCGGGTTATATGGGACTATCTGCTTATTCCTCCTGGCCGAAGTTACAACCTCTTCTCTCCTAGGACCAACATGAGGAGACGATGCGGTTCCAACGGATTTCTCCGGGTTACCCACCGCCGAATGAACGATCTTGGAGGCCCCAACTCTCTCCGGGTTAGCCCTGAGCAATTCCTCGTTTTGCCTGTTTACGATCCGAACCAACTCATTAACTCTATCCTGCTGTCTTTGACGGGCTTCACCCGTTAGACCTTCTAACTCGGATGCAGCTGCATCTGCTGCCCTGAGGTTTTTTGCCGGGGTACTATACTTCGGCAGCCCCACGGACAAACAGTTTTCTGATTCCTCAATCCTAGTATCACCTTCTCTGTTCATTTCACTCATGAGATTTCTCCCCTTCACTTTTACAGCATCTACCTTATTTTCCTTGGCGTACTCATGCAGTGTCATGTTCAACGACTGCTGTCTTTTTCGCACCCTCTAGTATTTTCTGCCTAGTCTCCTCTAGCTCAGCCTGTGCCTGAGCCGGATCTACTGCTGCTGCTACCGGGTTTGCCAAGCTATCCATCGCCTGCTGCAGCACATTCTCAGGCCTCTCTAGCGGAGGACCTCTACTTTTCCTCGGTGCCTTAGGTGTTACCTCCAGATCTGGTACCGGATCCTTGCTTGCGCCAGTGCCAGGCGCGGTCATCATTACCTCAGCGTGGTCCGGGGAGCGAGTGATACGCGCCCCGCGAGCCGCACTAAGGGGTGGCTCGCCTCCTTCGACGACGTGCCACGGATGAATGCACGACACATCGACATCGACGTAGATCTTGTGCGCGCCGAGCTTGACGAAGAGGCCATTGCGCGGGAGAGGACGCTTGCCGAAGCAGCCAGCATTGTCGCTGACGAAATCCAGCGCTCCGAAGCGTTGAACGAGCCCAGAGACGATGCGTTTGCTGGTGCCGATGAAGTTTCATGTCCGGATCTTCACCCCTGCTAGCCCCACGGTGGGCGCCAACTGTCGTGGTGGTGTCACGGCAGATGCCATGGATAGGCTAAAGGTAGGGACTAAATGCACTAGGGGAATCCAGGGAGGGATAGTGTGGTGATTCCACACACAGTAGCTTTGTATTTGATTCACTTCCAAGGTTTACAAGTGCTCCTTGAGCTGTATTGGGGAGAGGAGGAAGAAGAACTCTCTTACTCTCACCGCTAGTAAAACACAACTCTCTAGGAGACAACCCGAAAAACCAACCCACTCCCGACCAACCCTTTCTACAGAGGCCCTAGCCCTCCTTATATAGGGGTGGCTAGGTCTCTAATTAGGGCATACGTGGAGGCATATTCCAAGGAATATGCCTCTTCCCAAAATAGTAAGCCGACCGGGTCACTTTAGCCCAGCGTCATCCATGCAGAGGCTACGTGAGCCTCTGCGGCGTCTGCGTCATCCGACATAGGCATCGTCACCTTTGTCGGCCATGCCTCGGTGGTCCTGGCCTCTGTCCGCTTCGCTCACGCTCTGCGTACAGTGGTCACCTTTGACCAGCGAGATACCTTCCTTCTCTTACAAGCTTGATATAACCCGGATCGTACCTAGTTGATCCGGCCACACTGTTCTTGCATATAAGTTAAATACATCTTACCGACATATGGCGTAAGTCGGTTGAGACCCAGTTAGGTGGACGTCCCCTGGTGCAGGTTACTCCGTGATTCGGCCTGCCTTGAGGTGACTCGGCCAGCACTTGCTTTGACCTTGTCGTACCTCGGCTAACTAGGCCTTTATACCCCGGCGTGACCCTACCAGGGGGTATCCCCCCAACACCGGAGGCTTGCATGGTGATGAAGAAGGCCTCCAGGGTGAAATCCCCTCTCCGGCAGGGTGCCGGGAAGAGCTTCAGATCCCTCCCGATCTAGGGATGGTGATGATGGCGGCTACAGACTCTTTCGTGGATTTTTGATCCGGTACTTAGGGTTTACGTCCCGAGGGCATATTATAGTCGGAAGGGGACGCCGAGGGGGTGCCTGGGCTAGCCACACCACCCCTGGCGCAGGCCTAGCCTGGCCGCGCGGCCAGGTGGTGTGGCCGCCCTCTGGCCCCTCTCCGTCTCGTATTCTGGCACTTGATGACATCCGGAAAAATAGGCACTTTGGCTTTTGTCCCATCCAATTCCGAGAATATTCATTTTTTGACTTTCCTCGAACCAAAAATAGAAGAAAACAGGGAGCTGGCACTATGGCTCTTGTTAATAGGTTAGTCCAAGAAATCATATGAAAAGTACTCCAAAGTTGGAACAAAACACAAGAAAGTGGATAAAACCAAGCATGGAACATCAAAAATTATAGATACATTTGCAATGTATCAACATCCCCAAGCTTAACTCCTGCTCGTCCTCGATTAGGTAAGTGATAAAAAGAAAGAATAATTTTTGAGGTGACATGCACCATCAAAGACTTGATCAAAGTATTTGCAAAACATTCAAAGCTGGGATCATAGTACTTCAATCGTAACATGAAATACAAAGTTCTAGCAATAAGCAAAGAAACTATGACGCAACATGAAAAGGCACAAACAAAAGATTCATGAATAACAATGCTTTGCAAGACGTTTGTTTGTTTCACATAAAGAGATCATGGCATAATGGTATTCAGCTTGTCCCTCAATAGAGTAGCAAATATAAATGCATAGGACACCTTCAAAGTTCATAAGAATAACTAGATACAATAGTTTAAAACAAGCAATATCAAAGTATGCATGAATCAACTAGTCTTGGGACAATGCACATAGAACTAAGAATGGCCACTATGCTCACAAAGTAGGTCCATAAAGGTAGAAGGTGGAGACTCAATATAATGGTGTAAGAAAGGCCTTTGTAAAAGAAAGTAGGGATTCAAGTCTCATAAAGAGCTTCCAAAAATTATGGTACTTATAGCTTTCAGCTCTCATTTCCCCTATCATAAGCATCTTGAAGTGATTAAGGTTAAAGTGAACAAACTATGGTGTACATGCTTGACGAAATATAAGTCAGAAATCTCATGTCCCTTGTATACGAGGGCCGCTCCTAATGCTACTCAAGTTTAGTCACCAGTAAGTTCTTGTCACTATAAGTACAGGTGTATCATTGAGAACTGCCAACGGTGCACACCTTGCCCGATGATATGGAAGAATCCCCATATCAAAATGACAAGGCAAGCAGACAACGAGCATCTCAGCATTCTTCTTATTTACCATGGGAATATGGTGCTTTTTTCTCTCTTTCCTCTTTTCATAGTATCTTTTTTTTCTTTTCTCTTTTTTTCTCAATATAGGACTCTTTTTTATAAGAAGAGTCCTTCATAGACATATCATTATGGTTACGCTGCAGGTTTCCACCATGTCAGCATGGATTAGACCAGTGGCCCAGGCGTTTCTCTAACACATATACATAACTCCATGGACTTACAAGCTCCCCTTTCATTTCACACCGACGACATCCATATACAAAAGAGCATGATATCAACTAGGTACAAGTACCAAGTGCAATGTTGAAAGCGTTCCCCATGAAATCATGGTTCTACAAATTCCCAACAAATAAGTGCAAGCATATACAACATAGAAGACCCAATGGTTCAAGTTTATTAAGGGCAAGAAAAGTAAAGTGTGCCATCAAGTTCGTGAGAGCTTTAATCACTAGTTTCCTCATAACAAGTTTAATTTGGAAGGTAAACAAAAGCATGAATATACTTGGAATAGCATAAGCTAGTAGGTAGGTATGGTGGACTCTTTGGAATAACTTGGTTTAGGGAGTTGGATGCATGAGTGGAACTCATACTTTGTTGTGGAGGCTAGCAAAAGACTAGGAGCGACAAACTAAGAGAGCAATAATGGCCATAAACATGCAGAGCGACAAAACATCATTGATCAAAGCATAAAGTGATACTACAAGTTGAAAACTAAAGGATCATAAAGGCTATGATGACTTGAGATAGTCATAACATGGTGTGAGCATGCGCCAAGTCAACCCAAATAAAGCATCAAAGGAGAATACCACTATACTATGCTTTAATATGCTAAAACACCGCATGATTCATCCAAGGCACATTAAGAAATCTCAATTGTTTATAACAAGTCATGCTACAGCAAATAATACTAAGCATAAAGCCAAAACAATATCAAGCATGGCATGACAAAGCATAGGCCACAGTCTATTTTACCACAAAAGCATGAACTTTCCTACTCTTTTCCAAACCAAACCAAACTATTTGCAAACCAATGTATGAAAGAGGGGGTCCAACCAATTTATTCATAAAACTAAGAAAACCAAGCAAACGAATAACAAAAATGAAAATGAAAAAGAAGACGCTCCAAGAACAACACAATTGTGCATGAAACAATAAAAATAAAGCGTTTGGAAGAAACCTGGGATTTTTATTGATGAAGAAGGGGATGCCTTGGGCATCCCCAAGCTTTGACGCTTGTACTTCTTGGATATTTCTTGGGGTGACACGCGTGGAATCCCCAAGCTTTAGCTTTAGTCCATCCTTCATCTCATTACTCATTCCTTCCATACACCTAAAAATTTTCCTTCATACAAAACTTCACACAATCCTTATTAGCAACATTAGTGCACTCAACATAAATAAGTCTTAAGGTTCAGTTCTAACACCAAATAAACTTCCATTAGAACACTAACTACTGTAGAACTTCCCTCAAAAATATCAATTCCCCAAAAGAACTCAAAAAGGAACCAACAAGAAGCAAATGCACAAAATGGCAGAAATCTGTCAAAACAGACCAGCAGGTAAATATGAATTTTTTCGAAGACCTTCTGTTGCTCAAATAAAAAAGTGTTGAACGAACGAAAGTTAGATAAAAATCTGGGGCAGAAACACAAAAATTCACGCCTCAAAAAGACGTTCAGAGATTTTACACGAATTTTTACGGTGAAGCACATAAATCTGTTTCGGGACAGCAACTTTCCCAATCATTACTTCTGTCTCATTAGAGGTTACTCTTGGCACAAAAAGCAAATAAAAAGGATAAGAAGTGGTCATTACAGAGGTAATAACTTCAAGACTCATCTAAAACTTTTGGGTTATCTCCCAATAAGTACTTTTCTTTAATGCCTTTAAGTTAGGCATAAGAAGCAAGAAAAAGAATCAAGTGTTCTCAAATGAAGAAGCATTAAGACCAAATTTTGTTTTCATAGGAGAAGCAAAAGAAATCTTTTCTCTCTTTTTAGGGAACTGTTATATACCTTTTTTGAGTGGGATTTGATATTTAATGGTGCCTTCTTTCATATCAATGATGGCACCAACAGTTCTAAAAAAGGTCTTCCCAAAGTAATAGGACAAGAAGCATTGTATTCAACATCCAAAACATAGAAATCAACGGGGACATAGGCATTGTTAACCATAATAAGAACATCATTAAGACTCCCCATGACTTTCTTTTTAGCATTATCATCAAGTGAGACATTCAAATAACAATCTTCAAGTGAAGGCAAATCAAGCATATCATAAATCCTTCTAGGCATAATAGAAACACTACTATCAAGATCACATAAAGCTTTGAAATCAAAGTCATTCACTTTCATATTAATGATGGGTTCCCAACCATCTTCTTGTTTTATAGGAATAGAAGCTTTATGTTTCATCTTTTCTTCTTTAATCTTTATGAGAGCATCAGTAATGTGTTTTGTAAAGGCCATGTTCATAGCACTAGCATTAGGACTTTTGGCAAGGTTTTGTAGGAACTTAATAACTTCAGAGATATTGCAACCATCAAGATCAAAATAAAATTTATCATCTAAAGTAGTGGAACTATTACTAGCCTCAACACTAGTGGTGGTAATAGTACAAACACTAATGTTTCTAGCAATTTCATCTTCTCTCTCCCACTTAGCATGTAATTCAGCTAATAGTCTAACATTTTCATCAATTCTTACTTGTATGGCATTAGTAGATGCAAAGGGATTATCATTAGTTTCAGGTTTAGCAGCCATTTTATTCAAAGAAGATTGAGCTTCGGCCAAAGATGCTATATTTCTTTCATCATTAGAGAGTTTTTCCTCAATAGTTTTATTGAAAGCGGTTTGTTTACCAATAAACTCTTTAAGCATAACTTCAAGTTCACAGGGAGCACTCTTATTATTGTTGTAAGAATTTCCATAAGCATTACCATTGTTGGGAGGATATGGCTTATAATTTTTGTTACCAAAATTGTTCCTATAAGCATTATTACCATAAGCATTGTTGCCAAAATTGTTATTTCTTATGAAGTTCACATCAACTTGATCTTCTTGAGCAACCAATGAGGCTAAAGGAACATTATTTGGATCAATATGGGCTTTCCCATTAACAAGCATAGACATAATAATATCAATCTTATCACTCAAGGAGGAGGTTTCCTCAACAGAATTTACCTTCTTACCTTGTGGAGCTCTCTCAGTATGCCATTCAGAAAAATTAACCATCATGTCCAGAAGTTTTGTTGCAGTACCCAAAGTGGTGGTCATAAAGGTACCTCTAGCAGCAGAGTCCAATAGTTTCCTTGAAGAATAGTTCAATCCTGCATAAAAAGTTTGGATGATCATCCAAGCAGTCAGTCCATGAGTGGGGAAATTCTTTACCAAAGATTTCATTCTTTCCCAAGCTTGAGCAACATGCTGATGATCAAGTTGTTTAAACTTCATTATTTCATGTCTCATGGATATAATTTTAGCAGGAGGATAGTATTTTCCAATAAAAGCATCTTTGCACTTAGTCCAAGAATCAATACTATTCCTAGTTAAGGAATTCAACCATTCTTTAGCTTTTCTTCTCAAAGAGAAAGGAAACAATTTCAGCTTAATAATATCACCATCTATATCCCTATGCTTTTGCATCTCACAAAGTTCAACAAAGTTATTTAGATGGGAAGTAGCATCTTCATTACCAATACCAGAAAATTGTTCTCTCATAACAAGATTGAGCAAAGCAGGTTTTATCTCAAAGAAATTATTTTCAGCCACAGGTGGAGCAATAGGTGTGCTCATAAAATCATTGTTGTTGGTGCTAGTGAAGTCACACAACTTAGTGTTTTCAAGAGTAGTCATTTTTTGGGTTTTCAAATAGGAAAGAAAACTTGTAAAACTAATTTTTATGTGTTTTTGATAAAGAAAGAAACAAACAAAGCAAAAATAAAACTAAGCAAAACAAAAACAACAAAGTAAAGAGATTGGTTATGAGGGACTCCCCTTGTGAAGATGTCCTTGACTCCCCGACAACGGCGCCAGAAAAATGCTTGATGGCTCTATGTATGGCGCCCGAAAAATGCTGGAGCGGTGTTGATGTAGAGCTCGTTGGGACCCCAAGAGGAAGGTATGATGAGCACAGCAGCAAGTTTCCCTCAGTTATGAAACCAAGGTTTAATCGAACTAGTAGGAGCAAGGAAACACCTGAAAGGTGTTACTAGCTGAGCTTTGCCAGGGCGCACTACCGGTGCTAGTAGCAATGTGGAGACGTGCACAACATAACCATATAACTTTGTCCCCAACTTGCGATGAGGTTGTCAGTCTCACCGTGTTTTGCGGAAAACAAAGGATTAAATGTATCGAATGGAAATAAGTAAAAGTTTGCAGAAAGTAAACACAAAGTAGTAAACAATTTATAGATTGTATGTAAAAGACAAGGACCGGGATCCATAGTTCACTAGAGGTGGCTCTCCTTAGGTAGATAACATGTTGGGTGAACAAATTACAGCGGGGCAATTGACAAACATCGAGAAAGAAATACATGCATATACTAATCATCTTGACTCCTTTGAGACTTGATTGGGCATTACAACATTATACATAGACCGCCATCCAACTGCATCTATGACTAATAATCCACCTTCAAGTTATCATCCGAACCCCCTCCATTATTAAGTTGCAAGCAACAAATTATTGCTTTACGAACTGCGTGTAAAGTAAACAACACGATTGTTCTATGAACAAAGGATCGTTTTTTTCTCCCTAGTAGCAACAACACATCTAGTACCTTAGAGATTTCTGTCACTTCCCCTGATTACCAGAGGCATGAACCCACTATCGAGCATAAATATTAACTCTTGGAGTTGCTAGCATCTACTTGGCCAAGATAGCTACTAACAACGGAAAGCATGCAAGATCACGAATAACAAAGACATGATAGAATCAATAATCAATCTGAAATAGCATCTCAATATCCACCGGATCCCTGCAAACACAACATGCAGAATTACAAATAGATGATCTTGATCATGAACAGAGCTCACAAGATCTAAGCATGAAAGCACAAAGGAGGAGAACCAACCATCTAGCTACTACATGGATCCGTAGTCCAAGGATGAACTACTCACGCATCACACCGGAGGCTTGCATGGTGATGAAGAAGGCCTCCAGGGTGAAATCCCCTCTCTGGCAGGGTGCCGGGAAGAGCTTCAGATCCCTCCCGATCTAGGGATGGAGATGACGGCGGCTACAGACTCTTTCGTGGATTTTTGATCCGGTACTTAGGGTTTACGTCCTGAGGGCATCTTATAGTCGGAAGGGGAGGCCGAGGGGGTGACTGGGCTGGCCACACCACCCCTTGGCGTGGGCCAGGCCTAGCTGCGCGGCCAGGTGGTGTGGCCGCCCTCTGGGCCCTCTCCGTCTCGTATTCTGGCACTTGATGACATCCGAAAAAATAGGCACTTTGGCTTTTGTCCCGTCCAATTCCGAGAATATTCATTTTCTGACTTTCCTGGAACCAAAAATAGCAAAAAACAGGCAGCTGGCACTGTGGCTCTTGTTAATAGGTTAGTCCAAGAAATCATATGAAAAGTACTCCAAAGTTGGAACAAAACACAAGAAAGTGGATAAAACCAAGCATGGAACATCAAAAATTATAGATACATTTGCAATGTATTAGTATCTCGCTTGCCTTTGATTGTAGAGCAAACATAAATGCGAGGCACCTCTGAAGTTCGAGTCAAGACTAGAAGTAAAGATATCAGAGATACAAGCATCAAGGTCATGACACAATTAACCAAGTTTTTAAACAAGCATATTACACTAAGAATGACAACTATGCTCTCAAGAAAGTGCTCATAGAATATGTGGTGACTCAACAAGGAAGTGAAAAGGTTTTGAAAAGTTTGAAAGGCTTCCAAATGCTGAAAGTATGGTACTCGTTAGCTTTGAGCTCTCATTACCCCTATCATAAGAATCTTTAGATGGTTAAGGTGAAAGTGAGGTCTAATACGAGTTATATGCTTGACAGACCATAAACTGGAAATCTCATGTCCCTTGAGTACGAGGGCCGCTCCTCATGCTACTCAACTTTAGTTACTGGTAAGTTCTTGTCATAGTAAGTACATGTGTATCATAGAGAACCACCAACAGGGTACCGTTTGCCCGATGATACGGAAGAATCCCCATATCAAAATGACAAGGCAAGCAGACAATAAACATCTTCTTATTTACCATGGGAAAATGGTGTTTTTTCTCTCTTTCCTCTTTTCTCATCTTTTTTTTTCTCTTTTTCTCTTTTTCTCAATCTCTATCTTTTTTATAAGAAGAATGCTTCATAGATTGCTCATTATGGTTACGCTGCAGGTTTCCACCATGATTAGGCATGGATTAGACCAGCGGCCCAGACGTTTCTCTAACACACATACATAACTCCATGGACTTACAAGCTCCCCTTTCATTTCACACCGATGACATCCATAGACAAAAGAGCATGATATCAACTGGGTACAATGTACAAGTGCAATGTTGAAAGCGTTCCCCATGACAACATGGTTCTGCTAATTCCCAACGTATAAGTGCAAGACTAGAAGTAAAGATATCAGAGATACAAGAATCAAGGTCATGACACAATTAACCATGTTTTGAAACAAGCATATTACAGTAAGAATGACAACTATGCTCTCAAGAAAGTGCTCATAGAATATGTGGTGACTCAACAAGGAAGTGAAAAGGTTTTGAAAACTTTGAAAGGCTTCCAAATGCTGAAAGTATGGTACTCATTAGCTTTGAGCTCTCATTGCCCCTATCATAATCTTCTTTAGATGGTTAAGGTGAAAGTGAGGTCCAATATGAGTTATATGCTTAACAGACCATAAACTGGAAATCTCATGTCCCTTGAATACGAGGGCCGCTCCTCATGCTACTCAACTTTAGTTACCGGTAAGTTCTTGTCATAGTAAGTACATGTGTATCATAGAGAACTGCCAACAGGGTACCCCTTGCCCGATGATACGGAAGAATCCCCATATCAAAATGACAAGGCAAGCAGACAATAAGCATCTTAACATCTTCTTTACCATGGGAAAATGGTGTTTTTTTCTCTCTTTCCTATTTTCTCATTTTTTTTTCTCTTTTTCTCAATCTCTGTCTCTTTTTTATAAGAAGAATACTTCATAGATTTCTCATTATGGTTACGCTACAGGTTTCCACCATGATTAGGCATGGATTAGACTAGCGGCCCAGGCGTTTCTCTAACACACATACATAACTCCATGGACTTACAAGCTCCCCTTTCATTTCACACCGACGACATCCATAGACAAAAGATCATGGTATCAACTGGGTACAATGTACAAGTGCAATGTTGAAAGCGTTCCCCATGACAGCATGGTTCTGCTAATTCCCAACGTATAAGTGCAAGACTAGAAGTAATGATATCAGAGATACAAGCATCACGGTCATGACACAATTAACCAAGTTTTGAAACAAGCATATTACACTAAGAATAACAACTATGCTCTCAAAAAGTGCTCATAGAATATGTGGTGACTCAACAAGGAAGTGAAAAGGTTTCGAAAAGTTTGAAAGGCTTCCAAAAAATCTAAAAGTATGGTACTCGTTAGCTTTGAGCTCTCATTGCCCCTACCATAAGCATCTTTAGATGGTTAAGGTGAAAGTGAGGTCCAATACGAGTTATATGCTTGACAGACCATAAACTGGAAATCTCATGTCCCTTGAGTACGAGGGTCGCTCCTCATGCTACTCAAGTTTAGTTACCAGTAAGTTCTTGTCATAGTAAGTACATGCGTATCATAGAGAACCGCTAATGGGGTACCCCTTGCCCGATGATACGGAAGAATCCCCATATCAAAATGACAAGGCAAGCAGACAATAAGCATCTCAGCATCTTCTTATTTACCATGGGAAAATGGTGCTTTTTTCTCTCTTTCCTCTTTTCTCATCTTTTTTTTCTTTTTCTTCTCAATAACTATCTCTCTATTTTTTTATAAGAAGAATGCTTCATAGATTGCTCATTATGGTTACGTTGAAGGTTTCCACCATGATTATGCATGGATTAGACCAGCCGCCCAGGCGTTTCTCTAACACACATACATAAGTCCATGGACTTACAAGCTCCCCTTTTATTTCACACCGACGACATCCATAAACAAAAGAGCATGATATCAATGGGGTATATATTTACAGGTGTTGAAGGCGTTCCCCGTGACAACACGGTTCTGCTAATCCCTAGCCTATAATTTGCAAGAATATAACTTTCATGGACAGTCACAATTGTTCAGGTTTATTAAGTGCAAGAAATAAAGTGTGCCATCAAGTTCGTGAGAGATTTACTAACTAACTTTCTCATAACAAGCAAACATTTTGTTCAGAAGAAAACAAGGCATACGGAATATGCACGGAAAAGCAAATGATGCTAATAGGTAGGTATGGTGGTCACTTTTGGCAATATTGGTGTTAGGGTGTTGGAAACACGAGTAGAGCTCATACTCAGTACAAGTGAAGGCTAGCAATAGTAAGGGAGCGACAAACGAGAGCAATAACTATCATAATCATGCTTGTAACAAAACAGGACTAATCGTGGCATGAAAGTGATTCAAGACCCCTGAGGCAAAATAATTAATCGAGGCTTAACTGATTATTGTTTCAGTCATATGCATGCATGAGCATGTGCCAAGTCAATTCAAGTGAAACATTCAGAGGAGGATACCACAGTGTCATACAAGTTATGAATAGAACAATGCAAGCAAACATTCATATGACATGCTACAAACTATTAGCAAGATGGAGCTAATCATAAGAAAGCAAGAACTACTAAGCATCCATAAATAACATACACCTTACATGAACAGACTAAGCATGCCCATAATGATGAGTATATGTACAAAAATGAAAAAAATAGAGTTCGTTACCAGCCTCTTACCACACCTCAAGTTGTCATTAATCTTCATTATTGCCCTTCACTTGTCTGGCTTGAATAATAACATGAAACCCAACTCCACTGAGGACCGTTGAACCCTGCAACGAACTTCACAAAACCAAAGAAGAACAACAAATATTTTTGGGTTTTGAATTTTTAAAGGCAAGAACCAAAAGGAAGAACAAGCAAAGCAAAATCTTTTTGGGTTTTTCGAATAATCAAAACAAAGCTAAAAGGAAAAAAGCAAACCAAGGCTAAAAAGACAAAGAAGCAAACAAAGAGAAATAACGAAAATATTTTTGGTCTTTTTGTGTTTTGGAAAGCAAAAGAAAGCAAAACATGGATATACAAAGTACCGACTAAACATGGTATGGAGATGCGTGTGATGTCGGTGTACCTCCCCCCAAGCTTAGGCTTTTGGCCTAAGTTGGTATCAATCCCAACGCGGGTAAGGGTTCCAAGCCGACGGGTCATCGTAAGAATGATCGTAGCTAGGCCATTGGGAAGAAGAAGCTCCCCAACCATAGGTAGGTTGCTGGTATGAGGACTCTCCCTCATTCGAGGGCTGGACCGAATCATCTGTAGCCTCCCTTCCAGTCACCTGCTCCTGTTGGGAGATCTCCCCCAGATACGTATCGAGCTCTTCCTCAGTGAGTGACCATCCTACCCTGGTTTCAAGGTTAAACAAAATAGGTGCAGGCAAAAGAACAACACGCTCGGACTTAATCCTTCTCCAACCAGCCTTGAGAAAGGTTATTTCATAAGACAAATCATTCAAATTAGCCCAAGAAGAAACAAATTTATGTTGTATCATGGAATTAAGGTCAAGCCTCTCTTGGGGAAACTGTAGGTCTAGATGATGAGGCACTACACCATGCAAAGCTAATAAACGAGAGGTGATGAGGCCTCCACAAATTCCACCTTTCTCACGGTTAGAAGCAAGACGGAAAGCTATCAAGGCACCCAAATTTTTTTTCTATCTCGTTTTAAAGCAGCTGCGATGAATGCTAGATCATATGAGGAAAACTTATTAGCAGTTTTCCTAGCGAGAACAAACTTGGCAATAAAGTAAGAAAAGTAGTGAATAGATGGGAGATGAATATTACGAATTTTCCCACTCTCCTTTAAGAAGCTGCTCCCTTGGCAAATCTCCGCATACAAGTCCATGAGTGGTGTAGGTCGCTCTTTAATCCTTTCACATGATCCCCACTAGGGTACTTTAATAGCTACACAAAAGTCATCAAAAGGAAGGTTGACAGCTATATTGTAAATTTTGCAGTGAACCATGGGGTTAGGAAAAGAGCAACTAAATTGAAAGTCCTGCACCACAGACATAGTTAGTTTTACAAATTGGTAAGGTTCATCTCCCACAAAATGCTCCAATCATGCATTAGCAATTAAAGTATGGAAGTCCTAAGAAATCCCTGCATCCCTCATGAATTCGGGGCATGGATAGATGGAAGGAAAAACTACCTCCTGTCAGTGAACCTTCATAACCTCAGGTACCCTTAATTCATGTGGGTTGTGTTGGTGTTCATTCATCTTCTTTTCTAAAATTTAGGACAACCGTCATACAAGTGATTGCAAAGTGATTACATAATGAAGGGAACTACTCATAGGGACTTGTAAGAAGCCTAGGCATGCATCAAAACAATATATCTAAGCATTGAACAAGCTTAAAAGCTCACATAACCTGTCACCTACAGTAGCTAAATACTTAAGATATAAACCACTAAACACAAATCTACTTGGACAAGCGGATGAGTCACATACCGGAGAACAATTGCTCAAAATTTCAGCAGCAAAGATGGGCTGAGCAAGGAGATCAAAAAATCATGGACAAGAACATCAAGAACGCGATTTCGAGCAATGAACTGATGTTTTCTCGGGAGAGAGAAGGAAGTGGCAAGTGAGAGAGTGAGTGGCGGGCCAGGGGTGGCCCACACCATGGCCATGCGCGCCCCTGGTGTGGCCGTGGCACCAGGTGGTGTGCCTGCCTGGTGGGCCCCCCTGGTACTGTCCATGCACTTCTCTGTCCCTTTTTTCATGTAAAATTTAATATGAATTTTCTGGAATTTTTCAAGACACTTTATTTTTGAGCAATTTTCAGGTATTGATGAATGATTTTCTGACAGAAAGATGACTTTGCAATGATGTAAAAACAAAACAAAGCTAAAACTTCAGAAGTTCTAAAACACTCCAATATGCAAGCAACTAGCAACAGAAAAGTAAACTAAATGAAAGCAAAAACTAAAATGGATAAAAATAAAAGTAAGCAAAGATAATCATGGTGAAAACATTGTTTTGTTCATTAAATTCCCTTTGTTAACAAGGTTGATCAGGTCTTGTTACCAAAACAATTTTATATGAATCAAAACTTTGTATTCCACTAATGATTATGTTACCTCAACCTTGATTGCAATGGTCCCAATCATAATAGTTTCATATTTTTCTCGTGGTATGGGACAATATATTTCTCCACTTGGATGCCCTCAACATGTTCAATTAAATTTAAACCATAAGTCCTATCAATCTTCTTGGGGAAATAGACAGTATGCTCCTTTTCATTAACATTAAAAGTCACCTTTCCTTGATTACAATTAATAACAGCTCCTGCAGTATTAAGAAAAGGTCTCCCAAGATTAATAGACATATTGTCATCTTCAAGCATTTCAAGCACAACAAAGTTAGTTAATATCAAGCAATTATGAGCCACTTGAACAGGTACATCCTCACATATACCAACATGAATAGTAGTATATTTATGAGCTATTTGCAAAGATATATAAGTTGGTATTAGTTGGAATAACACTAACTCTTGCTCTCAAATCACACAAAGAAGTTCTAACATAAGTATTTTCAATAGAGCATGAAATAGTTGGAATCCCTGGGTCTCCAAGTTTCTTTGGAACCTTACCATTAAAGGAATAATTAGCAAGCAAAGTAGAAATTTCTTCATTAGGGATCTTCCTTTTATTAGGGACAATATCCTTCATATACTTTGAATAAGGAGGCAATTTAATAGCATCAGTCAAAGGTATTTGCAAAAATAAAGGTTTCATCCACTCACAAAACTTATTATAGTGTTCATCTTCCTTTGACTTGTGTTTCTTATCATGGAAAGGCATAGGTTTTTGGACCCAAGGCTCTCTTTCACTACCATGTTTCTTAGCAACAAAATCCTATTTAGTGTATTTAGCATTTTTAGTGTGTCTTTCAGGTTCTTCTTCAACTTTTTCTTTATCAGGAGCATCATTTTCTTCACTACCACTTTCAGTTTTAGCATCAGAGACATATATACTATTAGGATCTTTAGCAGGTTCGAAAGACTCTACAATAGTTTTATGTTTCTTTTTCCTTTTCTTAGGAGAAGTACCACTATTTTAAATTTGTTGAGAATCTTGCTCAATTATTTTAGGATGGCCCTCAGGATATAAAGGATCCTGGGTGGTAGCACCACTTCTAGTTCTTATTTCATAAGCTTGTTTTTCCTTAGAAGCATTAACTAGCAAATCTTTTTGCACTTTAATAAGCTGGTCAATTTGAGTTTGAACCATTTGGAAATGTTTAACAAGCATTTTAACATCATTAGAGGTTCTTTCCACACTCTTTTAACTCAATAATAGATCTAGAGTTTTCCATTAAATGATTTTGCACCCTTTTATAAAATTTATCTTGCTTAACAATAAAAATATCAAATTCTTCTAAGCATTGATCAGGAGGTTTAGAGTAAGGAATATCACCTTCATCAAAATGTCGGAGAGAGTGCACCTCAATAATCGATGAGTGGGAAATTGGCTTACATAATTCTTCTATAGGAGGTAAATTCTTCACATCTACAGCTTTAATTCCCTTCTCCTTAAGACATTTCTTAGCTTCCTTCATCACTTCATCATTTAGTTCAATAACTCCCCTCTTGTTTGGTGTTGGTGTTGGTGTTGGCTCAGGCACAATTAACTCAGGTGTAGTTGTCTCAAGTGTAGTTGGCTCAGATGAAGTATAGTCTTCATAATTCTTGCTTATTTTAGCCATTAATTCCTCAGCTTCTTTGGGAGTTCTCTTCCTGAAAACATAATTAGCACAACTATTTAGGTATATCCTAGATTCTTCAATTAGTCCATTATAATATATATCAAGCATCTCATTTTTTGGGTAATGGACATCCAGCCTGTGCATGAATCAAAGCACAAAACCTTGCCCATGATTCAGACAATATCTCTTGTTCTCCCTGTTTAAAATCAAAAAATTCCTAGAGAATGGCATGTCTAGCACTAGGAGGGAAATGTTTCTGAAGGAAAGTACTAATCAAGCAATCAGGGTTATCAATAGATCCAGGAGGTAAATTATTAAGCCAAGTTTTAGCTTCTCCTTTTAGTGAAAAAAGGGAAAATTTGAGCAACAAAGTAGGTGCGCATCTTAATATCATCAGAAAACAAGCCACTCATGGTAGAAAGCTTAGTCATATGTGCTACAACACTTTCATTCTTAGTCCAACAAAAAGGTTCTTTCTCAACAATGGTTATGTAAGAAAAATCAAGAGATCATAATCCTTATCTTTAATGTTCATGGGAGATGTAGCAAACTTAGCATTAGGAGATAATTTAGCTCTAACAATATGTTTCTCAAGAAGACTCTTAATAGCATTTTTTATCATGAGTGTTTTGACATTCTTTAATAAATTCATCAGTCATCTCTATATAACCGTCTTCAATATCATAGCTCTCTCTAGACTCAGGTAAACTGATAGGTGTAGTAGTATCTTCATTAGGATTTTCAGTATTTCCAGCTATAGTTCTAGCAATTGTAGCATCTAGGAAAGGACCTAATGAACCAATTTTATCAAGCACAGTAGAAGCAGCATCATAAGTATCAGAATTTTCAGATTCAACAGTAGTAGCATGTGTATGTGGTGGTGTAAGGAGCTTACTCATAACAGATGGTGAATCAAGAGCAACAGAGTTGTTCAGAACCGTACCTCTCCTTGTAGTGGATGGTAAAATAGGGACCTTGCCATCACGAGACTTACCCATGATGCATGGATGGCAGTGAACAATAGTGATTCCAAGTGAACTTGATAAATAGAGCTATTCTCCCCGGCAACGGCGCCAGAAAATAGTCTTGATGACCCACAAGTATAGGGGGTGTATCGCAGTATTTTCGAGGGAAGTGAAACCCAATTTATTGATTCGACACAAGGGGAGCCAAAGAATATTTATAAGCCTTAAAAACTGAGTTGTCAATTCAGCTGCACCTGGAAACAATCTTGCTCACAGCAGTTTATCAGTAGCAACAGTTTTGTAATAGCAATAGCAAAGTAATAGTAGTAGTAAAAGTAAAGACAATAGTAACAATTGCAGTAAACGGTAGGATTAAAGCACGGTAGGCATAGGGATGGATGGACGGGCGTTGCATGGACAAGACAATTCATATAGCAATCAAGACATAGGGCATTTGCAGATAAATAAGATAAAGCATCCAAGTACTAAATAATCATAGGCATGTGTTCCATATATAGTCATACGTGCTTGCAATGAGAACTTGCACAACATCTTTTGTCCTGCCAGCCCGTTTGCAGCGGGGCCTCAAGGGAACTACTGACAATTAAGGTGCTCCTTTTAATAGAGCACCGGAGCAAAGCATTAACACTCCATGAACACACGTGATCCTCACATCAAAGCCATCCCATCCGGTTATCCCGATTATTGTCACTTCGGGGCCTTTGGTTTCGGACAACAATATGTGTATACAACTTGCAGGTAAGACCATAAACAATACTATCATAATGAATCAATAACATGTTCAGATCTGAAATCATGGCACTCAGGCCCTAGTGACAAGCATTAAGCATAACAAGTTGCAACAAAGTCAAAAAGCACTAATAATAGATACTAGGCACCATGCCCTAACAATCTGATGCCATTACATGAACGATCTCATCCAATCCCTACCATCCCCATAGCCTACAATGGGAAATTACTCACTCATAGATGGGGGAATCATGGATGGTTGATGGAGGAGCGATGGTGATGATGATGATGACGATGAATTCCTCCAATTCCCTGTCCTGAAAGGGTGCCAGAACGGAGTTTCTGCTTCTGAATCACGAAATCTGGTGGTGGCGGCGCAACGGAACTCTTTCTAGAAAAACGTCAAACCCCCTGGGTTTTTAGGTCAAGAGGCATCTTATAGGCGAAGAGGGAAGCCTAAGGGGTGATCGAGGCGGCCACACCACCCCTAGGCACGGCCTGGCCTGGTCCACGCGACCAGGTGGTATGGGCCCCTCGTGGCCCTCCTCCGTCTCGTCTTCTGACTCCGTGAATCTTCTAGCAAAATAGGATTTTTGGTATATTTTTTCCGGGATTTTTTCCTGATAGTTGATTTTCTGCACAAAAACTAGACACCAAGGTAATTCTGCTGAAAACAGCGCCAATCCGTGTTAGTTGTATCCAAATCACACAAGTTTAGAGGACAAACAATAGCAAAAGTGTCTGGGAAAGTAGATACATTTTGGACGTATCAACTCTATCCCCACTTCTACACCAAGCGTCGTTGTTCTTCTCCTCCACAATGCCGCTTTCTGATCCTGTTCACCGCACAATATGAGAGTGTTTGTTCTTCTCCCTATCCCGTCTGCCGCCATCGATTTCCCTCTTTTCTAGAAAACCAAATCAAGCCACTGTCCCAACTTCCATCAGCTCATTGTGATGGCAGGACTGAGCAAGGTCAGTGATGATTTTGAGCTGTTCCAGCATGTTTTTACTGAAGGACCGCTTGAAGAACTCATAACCAGATGCGACGTCATCACCGTCACGAGCCTGGTCGGTTCGTCCAAACATCTTATTGACTTGACAAAATATAGTGCAACTTTACATGCTTCTCAGTTGTTTGGCCTCCCTTGTGTTCTTCATTCTCACCCGACTAAGAAACCATGGGAATGCAACGAGTACTTTGAGGGAAGGGCACGACATGCAAGCTGACGCCGCTGAATAGGTTCTCCTCCGACGCTGTGTTCCCGAATTGTATGGGTAAGAAGTGGGTAGGTGCCAATGGAGATTGGATCGCCACTGTTGGGTCCGAGTGCAAGTGGGAGCTTGTCAATGTGTACACTCATCAACACGTTCCTCTCCCACAAGTCAATGAGTTTGTACCTACCAACGATCCGTTTACATTCATGCATAATGGTCGCCCTATTCTCCTACGGAAGATTGCTATTTGCTGAGCTCCCACAGCTGCGGCTGATTATTTAGATTTCTCTCTTGTTGCTATCTTCGACTACTCAATTGCTACCCTTGATGGCGATGAGTATGCATGGACAGTTCTTGAGAACCAATTCTAGTGTTATTTCAGATACAGCGATGCACTTATCCACAAGGGTCTGGTGTTTGCAGCCACTAAGAGTGGTAGTGTTTATGTTTGGAATCATCTGTATTTTGGTAAGTTTGATCCATTCCTGTTCTAAACACTAGCTTCAGTTTTAATGGATGCAAACTAGTGTTGGATGATTTGGCTATCATTTCTTTTGTAGGTCCTATTCTGCTCCCGTCACCACCTGTCGCGCATCTCAAGGAGGGAAACCTTGATGCCATAGATGATGACGAGCACGAACCTGGTTTATGGTTCTTAGCAATATACATAGATTAATCTCGCCTTCTTCTTATCCATACCATGGGCGTTACTGATGAGAAGTTTTATGGAGGTACTTATTATGGTCATGACAATTGCTGATCATAGTGTTGATCGCTGCGGTCGCACTTGTGGCACCTATGCTACTGGATTTGGCTGTAAGGTCTACTCAAAGGACACTTCTTACTTGTATCCACCTAATCCATGGATAGAGATTGCTAACCTGGGAGCATATTCCCTTTTCCTTGGATTGAACTATCCGATTAATATTGCGGCAGGCGGTGCAGATGTTGCCCCAGGATATCTAACGAGAAGCAACTGTGTCTACACCTCCCACCATGCAATAGGACTTGGATATACACCATTTCCTGAAATATGCTGCTTCAGTCTAAATACCGAAGAAGCAATTGTTGGTTTCTCATCCAACGTTGCATGGAAATTTCCGGAGACTCCATTATTGCTCATCCCGAGCATCGCCAATGCCCGTGATTGGAACCAAACTACCGTAAGTAATCGTAATACTATGTAAAAGGATAACTCAGTTTAGATCAGCAAGTGCAGTAGATGGTCTTGCTTTTCTTTTGTAACTTGGCCTTACCATAAACTCATAATCTAGACAAGTATTTGGGCATTTTGAGTTGCCTATGGAGGTCACACACAGGCATTAATGCGAGAAGGTGGCATGCACACAAAAGCAGACTTGATCATCAGTTTTGTTTCTTCCAATGACGAGTCTCCAGAGAAAAGGGCAAACTGAATTTGTCACTTTGAAATGCTGCTGAATATGTCTAAGTGACGCTGAATGTGAACTATGAATCTGTCGATATTTTTATTTCTTATTATGTACTTCTGCATCTTTCAAATGCTACTAAACCTATCAAAAGTTTTGTTTGGTACTTTTTCAGATCGACCGGTCAAGTGCATTATATGGTCTCGCTTTCCTTTTGAATCAGTCCTTGCTACATCTATTGAATTTCATTGTCTGCATTACTGAATCTGTCAATTCTTTTGGTCATTGTCTATGTACTACCACAATCTGTCAAGTGCTGCTGAATATGAACCGGGAATATATCTGATATTTTTACGGTCTATTCTATACTGCTGAATCTTCCAAATGCTACTGAATCTGTCAAATGTTCTGTCGGTACTATTAGTACAATAGTTTGTAGAACAAACTATGATGTACTAGTACTTGGTTAGATGAAGTGCATCAGATTGCCTTGCTTTTCTTTTGAAACTTAGCATTGTTACAATTATCTGGATGAGTCTTGGACATTTTGGGTTGCTATGGCCGGTCACAGAGGCATTGACGTAAGGAGGAGGTACTCACACAGAAGCAAACTTGATCATCAGTTTTGCTTGCTCCAATGATTGAGTCTATTCGGAGAACAGGCCAAACTGATTGTGGTCCAAGTTTTTTTAGCTGGACCAAGAACTGATTCTCTCTGTACTGCTATTGAATTTTAAGCAGGAAAGCTACCGAATCTCTCAAATTTTTTGCCGTTGCTATTTCTAAAGCATTTGTGCAACTAATACTGATATACTGGTATTGTATTTCATTGTCTGTATTGCTGCATTGGTGACTTTTGAAATGCTACTGAATTGGTCAAGTGCTCCCGAATATTAACTTAAAATTTGTTGATAATTTTTCTACCTTATTCTGTACTGCTGAATTTTGACATGAATATCTGCCAAAAAGAATTATCGCTTTTCCCCCGCCCTCGCTGAGGTCTTTGTTTTGAATTCGACAGAGCACATCACAATGCAAATTTTAATAACCAGGAGAAGAAATCTTGTACTCCCTCCGATCCAAATTAATGTTCTCACATTTTTCTAGATTCTGACATATCTAGTCATGTTTTAGTGCTAGACATGTCCGAATCTAGCCAAATCCGAGAACATTAATTTGGATCGGAGGGACTGGAGTAGCTCATTCGGCCCCTCTTTAGCCCAGAACATTTTAATTCAGTCTTTTCGGGGTCAGGTACTGCTGACCATAGGCCAACAGAAATTTTAGAAAGGAGCCCATGCAGCATAGCCGAGAACATATTAGTTCGGCCTTTTACGGGTCAGCGGACTGCTGAGCACAGGTCAGTGAAATTTGAGAATGAAGCCCATGGAGCATAGCCTATGGAATATAACCCACGTAGAGCAATAGCCAAACTCTTTTTAATTCGGCCTTTTGGGCATTGCCCCCCACCTCTCATAATAAAAAAACTCTGCATACCCATGTTTTTAAAAAAATACCCCATTATGTGGTATTTTATAAATTGAGATGCCAGGAGAGTTGTCATATTATATTTTAAAAGAGATAAACATAGACACACAAAATATTTTAAGAAGACTAATACAGAAGTTGTAGTACTAATAAAAGTTTAATGATATTTTTTCTATAAATATCTTTATTGTATTTGGCACTCCGTTTACGTTTATTTGATTTGAATGTCTTTTGTTCAAATCGCCTTTGTGTGTGTGTATCTTGGGTTTACCTTTTTTTCTAGCAATATCGCATTACAGAGAGGCTGACATCACGGACCCACCAGCAAGCAACGTCACTGAAGTTTGTTTTGGCGATGGGTTCGAAACAAAAGTTTAAATACTTGTACAGAGAGGCTCGCATCGGGGACCCACCAGACAGAACATACAAGGCTGTATCGGGGACCCACAAGCCAGAACATGCCAGAGAGGCTGACATAAGGGCCCCAGCAGTAAGACCATACACAGCTGCCACGGTGAAACCAACGGGCGCGTCCGAAAAAAGTCCATCATACACACACTGCACTTACAGAGAAGCTGACATGTCGGACCCAGCAGGCCCAAGCATAGCCCATGAAATTAGCCTATCAGCCCCAAGCATATCCTAATACCTTTTAATTCGGTGTTTTCATGGTCTTGTGGCCACCGACCGTAGCCCATTCAATTTAGGAGTGAGCCCATGGAATATAAGCCATGACGAATAGGGCATCCGCCTCGAGTTAGCCTAGAATCTTTTTAATTCGGCCTTTCTGAGCATTTTTTGTACTCTAAGGCTGACATCTAGGACTTGAAAAAACAGTCCAACATACACACGTTTCTTTCAAATAGAGGCTGTCAGCTGGGACCCAGCATAGAAACGTTTCCTGCACAGAGGTGGTTGACATCTCGGACCCAGCAAGTTGCCAAGGTCCAAACAACGAACATGGCCAAAAAAAGTACATCATACGCACGTTTCATTTACAGAGAGGCTGATATGTGGGACCTAGCAGCGCTACCTTATACAAATGCTGCATCGAGCAACGTAGCCAGTTCGAAATAGGGAGGCGCGAGCGAGAAAAAAGTTCAGCATGTACACGTTTCTTTAATGAGAGGCTGAAATGAGGGACTCGGCAGCGTGATCAAACGGTAGATTTGTTGAGCAACGCTATCTAGTTCGGAACAGGATAGCGCTAGAGAAGAACAAAATTGCATCATACCCACGATTCTTCTAATGTGAGGTTGACATAAGGGACCCACCAGGCTGAATAAACGGCTGATGCAGCAAGCAAAGCTATCAAGTTTGGAACACGGAGGCGCGACAGAGGGTAAAAATCCATCATACACACGTTTCTTCTAATGAGAGAATGACATGTGGGGCCCAACAGCGTGATTAAACAGTAGATGCATCGAACATCGCTATCAAGTTCGGAACAGGGTAGCGTGAGCGAAGGAAAAAAATTCATCATACACACGTTTCTTCTAATGAGAGGATGACATGTGGGGCTCAGGAGGTTGGTTAAATGGTAGATGCGTCGAGCAGCACTATCAACTCGGAACAGGGTAGCGCTAGCGAAGGAAAAAAATTCCATCATACACACGTTTCTTCTAATGAGAGGATGGCATGTGGGGCCCAGTATCATGATTAGACGGTAGATGCATCGAGAAGGGCTATCAACTTCGGAACAGGGTAGTGCAAGCGAAGGAAAAAAATCCATTATACACACGTTTCTTCTAATGAGAGGATGACATGTGGGGCTCATGAGGTTGGTTAAATGGTAGATGCGTCGAGCAACGCTATCCACTCGGAACGGGGTAGCGCCAGCGAAGGAAAAAATTCCATCATACACACGTTTCTTCTAATAAGAGGATGACATGTGGGTCCCAGGACGTTCATTAGACGGTAGATGCATCGAGCATCGCTATCAACTTCGGAACAGGGTAGCACGAGCGAAGGAAATAAAATCCATCATACACACGATCCTTCTAATGAGAGGCTGGCATGCGGGACCTAGCAGCCTGACAAAACGGCAGACGCCTCGAGCAACGTTCTCGAGTTCAAATTAGGGAGGCGCGACCGAAATGTATGGTCCTCTAGAGACACTAACGTCCGGGACCCACACGCCTCAAAAGACTTCAGTGAGTCAACATCGCGCGAGGAAACGAAAATCTTGCTTCTGCCACGCGCTGGCCGAGATTCCTCCACATTTTTAGCAGATTCGTCGTAGTAGACGGGCACGAAACCGGAAAAAAATGTTTTTTATTGGCCATGGTCGAGCCGAGAATTTCGTCGCGGAAGACACGCCTTCTATGACGACCGTCGGGCCAATTCATTACGGAAGGAAAATTTTCTTGTAGTGAAAAGTGAGCCAAAGAAAAATTATCCTCGTGTTTAGAACACACCCGATAAAAATTATCCGCTGTTAAAAAGAAGAACATGTGAGTATTACATCATTGTGTCCTCAAAAGGTTACTCCTATCGGGAGTGTTTATAGATATCATTCAGAACACAAACTGATAACTTCAGCAATTCCAATAGACAAACAAGGCAGTCGATAAAATCATATAAAATCTCGGACCATGCCTAACGCGATAAAAAACTCTGAATTTTGTGTCCATGACATGAAGGTAAGACCTCAGGACTCGTCGTGTGTGGCCTTGTAAACACACATGAATGCGCTTTGCCAGTAAATTATCTGTATCAACGGTACGATGAAAAATCCCGACGGCCGCTTTGGGTACCCGATATAATAGAGCTGGGATTCAGTATTCGATAAGACATCAACGGCTCGAACTGAATCACGCCAGTAAAATTCCGAGTTCATATATATGGACTTGAATTTGATGTAGGTCTTTAGTGTTTTTTCCCAGGAGCAATTAACTGATTCCCGATCAGTCAGATGCATCAGGCTTGTTGTACCCAAATCCCTACAAGTTAATATAAAAGTAAATATTTCGTAAAGAAAACTTTGCATCATAAATACTAAAATTATCTTTGATACTCAACCCGAATCTATGATTCAGATAGAGTCTCGGGGGCTACTGACATAGGTATGAATATTCGGGTTCTTGTGATTAGTTACCCTAGCTATATAAAGGATCACAAGCCCATGAAACCCACAAAGAAGGCCCAGGAAGCATCCAACGAAAGATATAGTTTGGAAATAGAAACCGACATTGTACCGCTATTGTAATCATAATCTGTAACCTATCCGCATACAGCATTGAGACCCAACCTATTATATATAGGCTAGGAGGAGCCAACGGAGAGGTACCCAAAAAGCCTTAAGAAATCTGTAATCGATTTGACCATAAGCAATCAGACGACTTCGACCCTCTTATTTGTCTGATCACTTGACCAAATCCCTAGCGTTCTCTTTGCCTTGAAACCCTAAGTTCATAACCATGGGCATTGCCGATGTGACCCCTCGTCAACATGTCTTCCATAAAATTTTAAGAACAATCCACATCAAGCTCATGTTACAATTCCTTTGCTTTCCTGTGAATCAAACACTTCTTTAAGAAAAATTCCCGTAGGCTCCAAATCTTGTAGGATTCAACTGGACATGACATTCTAATAATACTGCGTTTTCCTATTCCTTTGTTTTTCCTATCCTGCGAATCAAACAGACCCAATGTTGAGAATCCCACGGGAAATATTGCCTACTACGCCAAGATGCACCCATATACCAAATTAATGTGGGAACGATACATTAACTATGATGTCGATATGGCCATGACCTTTTTTGGTCTTCAGGGTTGAAACCAAATAATATTCATACATGGTGGGACAATATCGTGGGGATGGTTTTCAGAAGTTGTCAAATCCCGTGGTTATCAGTTTCCTAGCAGGCAGTACACGTGACGTGATAGGATGCCACGCGTAAATATTTGTTTTTCTATTTTTCTTTATTACATGTGATTGTTTCAAAACAGGTTCAAAATTGTCAAGATACAAATTGATAATAGGAAGTTGAATTGGTCAAAACTCCCGATTGTTTCCGATATATTAACTGCCTGATGGGTTCCTCCAAAACCTCTTTGTAGAACTTCGATAGCAATCTACCATTTTCTAGAGCTTCTAGTTCAAATTTGACATGATTTTGTTAAAAGAGACATAAAGTCATTCGAGTGGGCTGAGTTAGCTAGGAAGCTTTGAAAACTCATAAAACTTGGGAATTGTATGTAAAACATTGTCCACTATATCTAGAAACTTGGCTTGTGGCATTCAGAACCATATTCTCCGTACTTTCTGCGCATAGTATATTCATTGTGATAGAGGCCAACAATGGAGTCTTCTATATGCTAGACATGACATAATCTAATGTATTCAAAGAGATCCAATGGTCAATAATGTTGGGATTTGCCAATCTATATCCAAATGCCGATGTTCGAAGTTATTCGTACATTATATAGTGGTATGGATATTGTGAAGCAACATAGCAGTTTTTTCTTTTGAAAAGAAGTATCAAGCACTTATTTTTAATTGTTTTGATGGCGAGCAATATGCGTAAGAGGATGCCACATGAAAGTATTTGGTTTATTCTTTGTTTATTTCAATTCTTCAAAAAATTATCAAATTTGTAGGCATGCATATTCTTAGCACGAAATTAGTTGCATTTTTCAAATCTCTGTAAAATTCAAGAGAAACCTATCATGCTTACTTGTAGTTCATATCTGACCCAATTTCGTTAAATCGGCATAAATCCCTCTAAGTGGGGGAAGTTATCTAGCTAGGAAGCTTCAACAGTTCTAAAACTAGGAAGTTATAAGAAAGCATGGTTCACTTTGTCTGAAATAATGTGGGGTGGTGGCACATTTTCAACTAGGTTTGGCCTAGAAGGAGCGAGATGCTTTGGTTCACAACTTAACATGGTTAGTGGAAGTACATGTTACATCAAGGACCTCAAAAAAGATAAAATTACACCCAATCCATATTTTAGTATAAATGGGCCTGAAAATAAGCATAGAAAAGCAGTCTGGACTGGGTCTCGTTCTCCACCCACTAGCTGAGGCATACCGTTCGTACTAGAACAACAACTACTTGCTTAACAAAAAGGAAATCGGCGTGGTGCTCACTTTTGCCAGATCTTGTTGATGAAGTGCATCGAATGCGATGGGATATATATATACATATCAACTACTTGAAGGGCTTTTGCTGCATAGAAAACAAAAAATTCCTACGGCTGCAACCACGAAGATCAGATCTAGGAGATACATGTAACAGTTTCAGATGGACTCACCCTCGAAGATCGTAATGCGAGATAATATTCCCGCAAACAAACGTGGCTAATGTAGAGTGTACACGCCCGTCCTCAAGGACACGCAGACGATCAGCGCCACAAGTGTTAGCCCCTCTGTTATTGGTCACATGTACGGTGTGCCGACGACTCCCGAACCCTCACTCCAGCCAGGCAGCACAAGTAGCGGACCCCTGGGAGATCCAACAACGCTACGCCATGGTAGATATGGTGACAGGGAAAATCTAGAGTAGGGCTTCACCTAAGCACCTTTTCTAGTGCCAATGGACAAGGCTAGCAAGAGGGAGAAGATGCCAACCAAAGGGCATATGAGAGAATGGGCAAGTGAGTGTGTGAGAGAGGAAGGACTCCATATCCTTTCATAGGAGGAGGGGGCAGCTCCCACCCATGGCCGACAGCCAAAGAGGGTGCTCCCTCTCCTCCCTCATTCATGTGGGTGGACTCTCTCTACTCACATAATTTCAGTCTCCACTTCCTCCCATTAATTCTCCACTCAAAAACCAAAGGTCTTTCCATTAAAGCACTTTAATTATGTTTTTTAATGCAACTCAATTTAATGAATACTTTATTTAATGAGTACTTCATTTAATGAATACTTCATTTACTGAACACATCAACCTTTTGATCCCTTGCTTTGTTCTGTTACCCCGAAACCATTTTGGCAGATTCGACAGAACAAATTCCTGCACTATCCATTGTCTTCCCATGTGTTCCATATCCACACAATTGCGTTGACTAACTTAAGTGTGTCTCCCTACGGGTTCAAGAACTATGTAGACATGATTGAGACTTTCTCCGATCAATAATCATTAGCGGGATCTAAAAATCCATAATGACTCCCACTAGTTCCACGAAAATCCAATGATCGTCTGAAACTTTTTCACTGTAATCAAATTCCTTTTGTCTCGCGATATTTTACTTGTTCGAGATTTGATCACTTGGTATCATCCATACCTCGTTTAATCTCATTCCCATCAAGTAATATTTTTCTCGTTCCTGTGATATAACATTCTAGTGATCAAATCACTTTCTTGCAAGCTATGTTAATGTGATATCACCGAGAGGACCCTGAGTATATCTCTCCATCATCTGGATGGAAAAATCCCAATATTAATCCACGAGCCTCAACTAACACTTTCCAAGTACCCGACGACACCTTTATAATCACCTAGTTACGAAGTGACGTTTGATGTAATCAAAGTAGCTTTATGGTAAAAGTGATTGATGTGATCTCATGGTCTAAGGAAATTGAGTTACTATGAATGTGATAGCGATATAAACTTGAGGACATGATCGTATTGATACAGCTACTTTGGGTGACTGTTCATCATATCATTTCCCAATGATATGCCCCTGTTATTAATAACATCCAATATTCATGATCAGGAAACCTGTGATCATCAATTAATCAACAAGCTAGTATTAGGAGAGGATTACTAGGAACCTTTTCTGTTTATAAATCACACATGTATTCATGTTTCCTATTAACACAATTATAGCATGAGAAATAAACATTTACCATAAATATGAAATAAGATAATAACCACTTTATTATTGCCTCTCGAGCATATTCCTTTCACTACTTACGTAGGGCACCTCTCGAGCATATGCCTTAGTACTTCCATGTGGATTGTAAAATGAGGCCACCGTTCCATTTTCCTACTGTCCAATGCACCTGTAGTCTTGTGACACGCGCATGCAGTAGATGGCAGCCCAGGATGGCCTCCTCTTCTTCCTGCTTTTCCTTTCCTCCTCCTGCTTTTCTCATTTCATTCTTCTTTCTTTACCTGAGGATCATGCCTCCTATGCAAGCGGTATCTGTGTTCTGCAAACCATACTTTTTAATCCACCATGGTATCCAATCCTACATGGACGATGCCGCAGTGGGTCTAGGGGATACGGTTGGCCATGCTCTTACTATGCAAATAGAAGCTGTAAAAAAATAATGTGTTTGGTCAAACTAACGTGACGAGCTATACTATGCTAAGAGGTGACATGGTTAATTTATTAGTGCACAGTGCAGTGCTAGTCTATCATGCTAGCTGGTGTCCTCGATGTAGCTACTTCCTACATCAGAAGAAAAGATAAAACCTCTTTCAAAGAGCCATCCCATCTTCACCATCTCCGTTTAGTTTATCTCCACTCACTGATGCTACCTAGCCACATTTGGGGTCCTCTCCACCATGCGGTTCACACATTTTCCTCGACATATCGCCCACTGCATCACTCCTTCCAGACCACCACCCATCTCCTCCAAAAACCCAAAACAATTCTATATAGATCCGCTCTCGCCCCCAAACCTCCCAGACACGATGGCAAATCGTCTATACAAAATTTGGAGAGATTCGAGGGAGAGTCGGCGGTGCAGTGGCTTTAGCAAGGTCGGCGACGATGTCATCAAAAAAATCACTGAGAGTCTGGACACTAAAAGCATCGTCTGGCTAGTCGCATGCTCCAAGGAGCTACACCGCCAAGTCGCCGGCGAAGAAGGTTACAGCTGCCCGAACTACAATTGCTCAAAAGTGGTATCCTTCAACAAACTTTATGCCCACATGATCTCCTACATCCACAACCTATTTATCTACATGGATCCAGGATGCAAGGGGGTCGGCAACAAAGTAATGTTGTATCTGCACCTCAAATCCACCCACTCGATGGAGGTGTCCATAGTCCTCTACATCATCAAAAAATGGGACCCGTCTAAGCCGGTTCCTGCATGGGGCTCGTAGAGAACAAATGTCATTGGCATCGAGAAGGTGGGCACGCTATTCATTGGCCAGATTAATGGGCACATCACGGAGATTGTCCTGTCGGCCAGCTGCGTAAGGTCGGCGGTGTGGGAATTGGAGGAGTACGAGGTGAGGATGTCATCATTGGTCTCTTTTCGTGGGTTCTATCAGCTCGAGTTTTATTCTGAGCCAAAGATTGTGGAGCCGTCGACCGAAGCCACGCTGGATGCGCTCAACCATTACCTGTTGGTTCCACAGACTTATTGTCAAGCTCCTCAATCATTGGTCGAAGTTCCCCATGGAGTTCCAATATTGGATCGATGACGATATCAACCCATTGTGAGATATGACATCTTAATATTCTCCTGATGATCCTAATATGAATGTACTATGTAATTTTCTGTAGTACCTCTATTCTAATATTAATTACTTTATTTATGATAGTGGTAGATTCCCTTCATAATCGGAGTGGTGGAATTTCCTGGAAAGATCCGCGAATTTTACATCGATCTTATTGAGGGTGAGAATGCGAAATCCTATTACGAGGGTCCACATACGAGGGTAAAACGAGAGAAGCGTGCCAGGCTGGAAAGAAAGCGCTACTCGGACATGACTTGGACATGCTGAATCATTGGCATACAGATCTTGTGGTGATTCTGACCTCTCACTTTGCTCTCATGCATGTTTGGAGTATATGATGGGACATGTAATCGTTCCTAGATAGCTTAAGGTACTACTACGAGTAGTTATATACTTCTACAAAGTATTTTTTATGGAGTTCTACAACTGCTAATATATTTTGTAATAATTCGTATGTACTAGGAATTGTTCTAATCGAGTGTAGAATATGGCATGTACTGCTGAATCTTTCAAAAACTACTGAATCTCTCAAATATTCTGATGTTGCTATTATTAAAGTATTTTGTGGAACTAATACTATTATACTGGTACTTGTTTTGATCAATGACGGTATATTGTTTTGCTTTTCTTTTGAGACATGGCCTTGTCACAATCTAGATGAGGCTTGGGCATTTTGGGTTGCATATATGTTGGTCACATGTGCATTGATGAAAGAACGAGGTATGCACACGAATGAAAGAACCAGGTATGCACACGAATTTTTGATTGTCTGTTTTTCTTTCTCCAATGATGGAATGTGTTCAGAGAAAAGGGCAAACTCATCCTATGCCAAGTTTTTGAGAGCTAAAACAAGAACTGATTCTCTCTATACTTGTTTGTATTGCTGAATCGGTCACTTTGAAATGCTACTGAATCTGTCAAGTGTTGTTGAATATGAATCTATGATATTTTCCTGCCTTATTATGTACTGCTGAATCTTTCAAATTTGAACAAGTAAATTGTAGGTTTCTTTGAAAGTTTTATGAAAAAGCTTTTGGAGGTACCCAATCGGGAGTCAATTAATATATTGGAAACCACTAAGAGTTTAGACAACAGGTTTAACTTCTTGCTAAGATTTTGCATCTTGACAATTTAACGGAATTTGGTCAAACTTAGCTACACAAGTAAGAGAACAAGAGGGAGGTAGCGTGATCCTTACAAAAAAGAGGCAGCACGAGAGCAGCGAAGAGGAAGAGTTGAAGGCGGTGCGATGTTAGAGTAAACCTATGATGGGCTACTGAGACGAGGTACATGGTACACTCCACTAGTAGTAAATGTATGGACCTACTAGTATATGCATGCAAAACAAATTGTGTTTTCTCCCTCCTTCGCCGCCTCTCACCATCCATCCTCCATCAATCTCATCTCTGCAGCCGTGGGCGCATAGGCTGGCCTATCTTTCCCTCGTCCACAGTGTGGCGCTGCGCACATGTGTCTTGGTATGGCACACCAATCTACTTCGAGCAACCATTTTTCTGTTCCAAAATTCAAAATAATCATCAACACCAGTACAAAATGGCTCAAAGGTAACAATAATTACAAAAAGGTCCTCGGACCACCTTGCGACGACAACAAACCCTAGCGCGATAACAGAAGTGTCTCGCTCCTCCACGACCTCGAGTTCCAAAAAAAGAATGCCACCACCGCAATTTTCAGACAAAGTGTACCATGCTTACTTACAATTCCCAAGTTTTAGGATTTTTCAAGCGGACATAGATATGTTTTTCATTTTATTCTTGTTCAATCTTCTTGCTTTTGATAAGGTTGTTGCATCGTAATGCTAGCTATTGTATAGTTTAATCGCTAGGTATTGTATATGCTGGTATAAGGACGGTAGAAAATGATGTGTTACTTTGTTATACCTAAGAGTCGGTTATAATATTGAACTTGCTCTCACGCACTTCTTGTAGATTATTAAATTATACCTAATTCGACAAATCGACGGAAAGTCATCTGAGTGGGTTAAATTAGGTAGAAAATTAAGCCTGGAAAATATAACATGTGATTTACCCAAGCACTTTATGTACTAGCTAGTAAATAAATGGCACGTGCTATGAACTCTAATTTAGCCATATTAACCATACTTCCTTCTAAAAAAAACTTTTACTTCTTTACCATGCTAACATGCACCGACCTATACCAAAATATGGGCACACGGTCATTATATTGATGAATATATATAGAGTATGTCCATGGCCATGGTCATTTGGCTTAAAACCCAAAAAAGTACACAGAGAGTACATGGTATAGCAGGCCATACCGTGAAGTGATTTTTTCAAGTATTTTACTAGTAGAATAAATTAAAGAATAAAGAATGCCCCCAACAAATTTTTGTACAAAGTGGACAATTCTTTCTTATAGTTTCCCAAGTTTAAGGATTTTTCAAACTTCCAAGCCAAAGCTCCATGCACTTAAATGACTCTATGCCGATAAAATGAAATTAGGTCAAACTTGAATACATGTGAGTGTGATAGACTATTACTCTTGAAAATTTCCAAAATTCTTTTGAAGGAACCTAGGCAGCGAATATAGCATGGGCCAACAATAGTTTTGAAAAATGCTAGTACTGATTAGTATTTGCATAACGACAAATTGGTTTGAGCGACCAATCAAGGTCATGGCCATATCCACGTCATAATTTAGGACCCACGAGTCTAGCACGGTGGGGAGGGGAGTACAAGGCACGGGTGTCTAAGGGCATCCGGAATGTAGGACCCACCTGGTGTATAAGGTCAACATTTGCCACATGATAGGACTCACATAGCTTGTCATATTGCTCCATGCAAGAGAGATGAGAGAGGGGAAATGATGTTTCTATTCTCTATGGCCAACCCACAAGCTTGAGGCAACTTTATTTTCTCAAAAATGTATAAGGTGAACCTTAGCAGATGCCACATAGGCCTTAAGGTGTTTTTTACACATTGTGGATGCCCTAAGGAAAAAAGCAAATAATGGGCCCACTTGGCGGTGTATGACCAAGCTATAAAACTCATATGCAAAAGTTAGCATCTTCAGTTTAGTAGGTACCATGGATCATCTCGTTTAGACACTATCTGAACGGTGGAACTTACTCGTAGTACAGTCAGTAGTACTCCCTCTGTTTCAATATATAAGATGTTTTAGGTTTGTGAAGGTTATGTATCTAGTCATATTTTAGTGTGTAGATTCGGGGTGAACCTCAATGAACCTATACATTAAAGGTGTCTAGATATATTATCTTCACGAAGCTAAAACGTCTTATATTATGAAACAGAGGGAGTATTTCTTTGCTTAGACATATGCTCATATATTTCCACGTGTTGTACATGCTGAGAGAATAAAATATAGGCAGAGGAAGAGGTTGCAGCAAAGAGAGAAGAGGGGTTGAAGGCGGTTGGATTACAGAGTAAAGTTATGATGGGTTCCTCAAACGAGGTACTCCTGACGCCTTATAGTGTACACTCTACTAGTAGTAAATTTCTCAGGACCTATGCACGTAAAAAAATTGTGTATTTTCTCTCTCCTTCGCTGCCTCTCACTATCCTCCCCTCTCCCCTCACACACCGCCTGACTGATCTCTCCCTCGTCCACAGTGTGGCACTGCGCACGTGTGCCTTGGTATGGTGGCTCTATGTCTCTCGCATGTTCGGTAACCGCGTTTGTGTGGAGTAGGAGGAGTCATAGGAAGGAAACCACTTTGGTCTTTGGCAGCAAAAAAATTTCAAACTTTTCCAGTTTTGAAATTTTCACTTGCTTCCTAAACATTGGGAGGGAAGGTTATTCAAGAGATCAGGCATTTGCAGTACTTCTTATCTTATCTTTATCTTGTCTCATCTCTTACAATACCATACCACTATATAGTGTTTGGATAAATTTGAACATTGACCGTTGGATCAAGACTAGAAAATCCAAACATTGCTAACCGTTGGATCTTCTTTCCCATTCTTAGCATCTAGAAGATTATATTCATAGTCTTTAGCACAATGAATTCTAGTATGCGCAAACCTCAAAACATACTCAATTTCTTAGTTTAAGGGACCTTGTGCTAAATGCATAGACTTGGATGTAATTTTCATTTTTCTGAGGTCCTTGATGTAACTTGTACTTCCACTAACCGTGTTAACTGAAGCCCCTCGCTCTTATGGGACCTACCATAGTTAGAAGAAAATGCAACAACCCCAATTATCACACAAAGTGGACCACAGTTTGTTACAATTCCATTTTAAGCTTCCTAGCTAACTTCGCACACTTCACTGACTTCTTGTCGATTTAACAAAATTAGGTAAAACTTGAGCTACAAGTAAGCGCCATAGTTTGCTCTTGAATTAAATGTATTCTTTGAGTTAGATGGGTGCATCTTCTTGTAGTAAACAATGTCATCGGTGTATGTTTCCGACTATCATGAAAGAACATTCTCAGTTTCCAACCATCGGGGGGTCATTTAATATATTACAAACCACCACAGAAGGTTTTGACAATAGATTCAACTTCTTGATAAGATTTTGCATCTTGACAACTTACCGAAATTAGGTCAAACTTGAGCTAAAAGTAGGCGCAATAGATTTCTCTTCAATTAAATGTCTTTTCGGAGGTAGATGGGTGCATATGCTTATTGTAGTAAACAATGCCATCAGTGTGAGTTTCCAACTATCACGAAAGAACATTCTCAGTTTCCAACCATCAGGGGATCATTTAATATATCACAAACCACCACCGAGAGTTCTAACAATAGGTTCAACTTCTTGCTAAGATTTTGCATCTAGGCAACTTAACGAAAATAGGTGATAGATTGCTTTTGAATTAATTGTCTTTTTGAAGGTAGATGGGTGCATCTTCTTTTAGTAAACAATGCCGCCGGTGTGAGATTCCTGCTATTAGAAAAGAACATTCTCAATTTTCCCATGTTTTGCGAATTTTAAAACTTCCTAGCTAACTCTGCCGACTTGAATGAGACTTTGTGCTAATTTATCAAAATTAGGTCAAATTTGTACGAAAAAGCTTTTAGGTGGTTTTCGATGTACTAAAATCCTGGTTAGCTTCATAAGTTTTTTGGAAAATTCTCCTCTGCGCTGCTCTCACGCTGCCTCCTTCGTGCTCTCGGTCTCTTCTCTCTCCCAATTTTTTCTTCAACAAGGGTAAAACTCCTAGTGGTCATATTGTTCATCATGCAAGGAAGCACCTATGTACTCCTACCAAATACGGGAACACCACCACGCCAAGTTCTTGCATACTCCCTCCCTCCACAAATAAGTGTACTTCGTCTAAGTCAAACTTTTTTAAATTTGGATACTTTTTAAAACTAATATAGCAATATATAACATGAAATCTACATATTACG
Organism: Avena eriantha; assembly: GCA_910589775.1. Lineage (NCBI taxonomy): Eukaryota > Viridiplantae > Streptophyta > Magnoliopsida > Poales > Poaceae > Avena > Avena eriantha. Next base: position 250,745,094 of record OU342742.1, on the reverse strand, counting down.
AAAGTACATTTCAAAATGAATCAACTTTTACTAGTTTTGTGTCATAAATATTGCTACATTTATAAATAAAAATTTGTCGAAAAGAGTTAAGTTTGATTTAGAACAAATGCTAGAAGTACACTTATTTGAGGACAAAGGGAGTAGCTAAATACACAAGATATGGCATAACCAACGTTCATGATTTATCTCATACTTTCTAAGAACTTGAAATTACGATAAATAAAAAGGTGTGCATGCGCAACTAGTTTGTGGAATATACTTGAGAGATTGCAACGAGGTTGTGGAATATACTTGATAAATCTAAGACATCTATTTTGAGATGGAGGGAGTATTATTTGGGCGCTAGCCAAATTAGAAATCTCTATCAAGCGGCAAAATTTACCGCCTACGCTATGTGAATCGTAGGTATCCAATGTTGCATGCAAAAATATGGATATGGATGATAAATTGATGTGACTCTCGACCTTGAATTCCTGGACAGATAGCTTACGGTCTACTACTTTTTTATTATTAGATGGACGCTAGCCAAATTCAAAATCTGAATCGAGCGGCAAAATCACCCACTGACCATAAAGCATTTCCCTCCCCACCGATTCAAAACCTTTGAGCCAAAATCTCCCACCGGATAGTACCATTTTTTCTATTATTATTAGCTGGACACTAGCCAAATTCAATTCTCAATCGAGCGGCAATATCACACGCTGACCTTAAAGCATTCCGCGCCCCTCTGTTTCAAAAAAATTGTCTTTAAAATTCTTGTTCTACGCATTGTTCAGACGATAGATGGGCATGTTAAAGTCAGTACCTCAGGGGCACGATCGTAATTATTTTTCTATTCACCTCTATGGTCCAGATTCGCGCAGTTTTTCCCGCTGGCCCTTCCAAAACTCCCAAGATCCTCTGTCCCCTCCATGACCACTGCGCGCACCAGCTTGATATGTGGTCTCGTGCACCGCCACGGATCCGCTTCACCGATGCTCACCCATCGGATCTAGTTCACCGAGTCTCTCTGCCACTGCATCGGAGGTGTAGTGTCATTCACGACATCAATGGCGTCATCAACCACCCAAGCTCTGCTTCTCCACCGTCGAAAGCTACCAAACCGTACCGGATCCACTTCACCGGTGTCCACCGGACGTGATCTAGTTCAAGGAGTTCCATGTCCACCACTCCAGACCAGTTGCACGGCCATCACCGTTCACTGCACCGGATCTTCCTCAGCGATGTTCTTGTCCAACAGGCTCAAGCTGATATCGACTACCCAAGATCTGCTTCCCCAACACCAACAGCCACCGCAACGCAGCACCCTCGCTAACCTTGATGGCACCCGCACGGTACCGATGATGCTTAGACGCCTCTCCAACCAAGGTAACCAAATCTCCAACATGTTTTTGTTTTGTAATCAGTATAGAAGGTTCAAGCCTATCACAGTGAACTGCATTTTTCTAATCGTGCTAGTACATACAAGTCACTAGGCACGCCTGTTCTTCATGCTACGTATAAGGTCATTAGACATGTTGGTTTTCATTCACTGCTCTACAAATTTCAAGTCATGCACATGTTTGTTATTTTGTCATGCACATGTTCTTAGCTACTCCGTACAACACTAATTGCCTACTATTGTGTAGTTCTTGCAAAATGTAAAATCAGTGGAAAATATTAGTATGGATTCCCTGCTCCAAAGTTATTGAATCTATCTGGTTCGTCCTAAGCTAAGTTCCTGCTATTATTTCCTCGTTGGCATCGTTCTGCTATCCTATAGTACCCGTTTAAACTCTTCATACTAATTCGATTATAATTTTGTTGTTGCCATCTATTTCTTCAAAAGCTGCAACACTAACTATTTTATTTTTCTTACATAGAGCTCAAAATGGAACAATGAATATGTTGGTTTGCATAGCCTATTCTAAAGGTTCATAAGTGATGTCATTATTTCCTTATCTGGTGCTGGTTCATCCTAAACAACGGCATAATTGTCCTGTACTATGTAGTTCACTCGTGGTTTACATTTCTTCTCTAGAAGTTCTCTTATGATGCCATTATAATTTCTATATGGTTGATTCGTAGCTATGACAATAACTGCATGCCATTGTGTAGCTCACCGCAATTTCTGAGACACCCAACATCTCTTGCATTCCAGGAGATACTACTGCTTCCATATATATTTGCTGAAATGACCTGGCTAGTTTATATTTGCTAAAACTCTAAGAAACACTTTGTTTGATTACTCATTTTATTGTAGGCACACATGTCTACTTGTTTTTCCTATTCTATAGGATCAAGAGCAACGTCATTATATCTCGTATCTGGTTCTGGTTCGTCCTAAGCAACAACATAACTATCATGTACTATATATAGTTCATTCGTCGTTTGCATTCCTGCTTTACAAGTTCTCGTATAATGCAGTTATAATTTCTATCTGGGTCATTCTTAGCTATGACAGTAACTACATTCCATTGTGTAGCTCAGCGCAAATTCCGAGTCACCCAACGTCTCTTGCATTCTAGGGTATACAACCGCTTCCATATATATTTGTTGAAATGACCTGGCTAGTTTATATTTTCTGAAATTCTAAGATACACACACATTTTTTTGATTGCTTGTTTCACGATAGGCACACTTTTATAATGCGTGCTTGCTTGTCCTGCTTGTTTGACGTGTTGGTCAATAATTGAACCATTGACCAGTTATTAACTCCAGTTCATAGCTCCTATCATATCAGTCAAATTAGTAGTTTGTCTTGTTTGATGTATTAATTTGTTATTACTTAGTTTTAGACTATAGTTATTACTGTCGCTACTAAAGAGGGGGATGCAAGATCATGTATCCTCCAATGTAGATGTCACATTCAAAGGGAGATGCAGGTGACAGATTGAGAAAGAAAATTGAGGAATCTGTTCAACTCGATTGTCAACTGAAATCCCGAATTTTCTTTCCCTTGAATTGATAATATGCAATAATTTTAAGAAGTTTGCAGGTGATGTAATATCTAGATAACTCGCATAGACCAAGTATGCATTTAGTTGACACCTTCCACACACGGTGGTATGTGGTAACATAACTACGCTAGTTAGGTCGATTAGGGAACAGTGTCGGGCTTTGTTATTGGCCCGTATTGTATTCGGCCAACGATGAACAGTAAAAGATGCTCACTAATTATACACCTTTTATGGTATTGGCATGCGCTTCAGAAAGGTTAGGCTTTATCTCGTATGCTTCCGCACCAACGGCGGGCTAAGTAATAGGTGCAGGAATAAAATCATCAGTGGAAGTAGCATGCTCCTCAAGTTTCTTTTGAGCCATCGCTCTTTTCTTTTTGGTATTTTTAAAGTAAGATAAAAAAGTAAACAAGTAACTATTTTGGGGGGTTTCAAACAGATAACAAGAAAGTAAACTAATAACAAATAATAAACTACAAACAAAAATTAAATCTAAAAACAAGGTCTCTAGTGACCTCACCAGGATAGCGAATTGCTTCCCTAGCAACGACGCCAGAAAAAGGGTTGATACCTTCGATCCAGATTTCGGATGTAGTATAATAGCTTTTTCCCTAGTAGACCAAGGTTTATCGAATCCTTGGGAAACAACGCTAATAGGAATAAAAATAAGGACACGTCTATAAGACTTTGTTTTTTATTTTACCTTTGTTTACTGGACCAATCTAGTTTACTTTATCTTGTGGTTGAATCAATGGATGGAGATAGACTAGGGTTGAAGATCCACCTGCAGCTGCATATCATATGGGATAAAGGATAAAAATAAGCACATTCATGTGTAAGATTCCAATAGAGATAATTTATGGGAAACACATCCTAATATACTAGAGCCCCTGAGAGGCCACATGCATAGCAATAGTATTTTCATCCAACTGAGTGTACCACGAAGTAATAGGTTACAAACGATTATTAAGTACAAAACATAGATCAAAGCATTAAGTGGTGATGTTGTTGTGATCCCAAATGGGTCTCTAAGCAAAGACCGTACTACCCTTGCAGTCACTGGGGTTCCTATGAGATTGCTGCTAGATAAGCATATCACCTTAAGCATTGATCAATCTTCGTGATCTTGGGTACCTAGAAGTCCAAATATTGAGGCAAGAGACAAAGAAACAAATTATATAAATCCCCCTTACAAACCAATACACAATTCTCCCATAGATTATATACACATAAACGTTGCGAGGTTTCTCCCCAAACCGCATCCCATAAGGACTACTCACTAATAACAATAAGATCAAGGATAGAAAATATTGTGCAATACTTAGATTGAAATCAAATATTCTTAAAATGGTTGCCAAATCACAAGGATATCTAAAGTACAAAGCAATGTCTATGGCTAATGGAGGGGATGGATGAACAATGGCATGGATCTCCTTTGGTGGTGTTGTCATGCAATATCAGAATGGTGGCTCCCTGTGTGGCGACGGGGGCCTCAAAATATATAGGCATCTTCACGAGTATTGTAGGGTTTGATGAGACGAAACCGCTGCTACCCTGCATGATCCGGCGGTACGGGCGGGGTGCACCCGTACTAGTGGTCATTATGCTGGCTGGAGCCTGGCTTCATCTCCAGGAATACTTGGTCGTCAATACTTCCTCAAAATCATCATTTATGACTCCAGATTTCGCCATAAAAGTGTGATTTCCTGCACAAAATAAATTAAAGGAAGGATTTGCATATCGTTGTAATAATTATTCATTAGTGGAAAATCAAGAGAGAATAATGTCAATTTCTTGACAAAAAAGAATGTTTAAACGCGAATAAAGATGGCGCTTTTTGGAGCCATCAACATCCCCAAAACTCAAACCTTGATTGCCCTCGAGCAAGAAGAAACAAAAAAACTATAAGGAATTCAGCGTTTAAACTTGGGACAACGAGAATATGAATTCACTTAGGGTCAGCAGCCATATGCGTCCGGCACTTCTTCCATACTGAAAATCTCATCAAAGTTAGAGAGATGCTAAGAACAATCTTTGATCAATCAAGACAATCAAAGTAGAGTTTAATATAAGTATGAATAACTAGAGGTGTAAAAATCAATCCAATTCCTCTAGTTAACTCTCAGCTTGCCAAGGAACACTAGGATGTTTAATATAGCAATATTGAGTAAGAGAGTTCATGTCCCAAGTAGCATAAAAGTGAAGTTACTTATTGACACCCACATCGGTAAAGCAAAATTATCTAAAACACTACTATTCCAATCATTGCTTCTCAAGAAAATTCAAAAAGTAGTAACGAGATCATGCTAAAGACTTGTTGTGTGGATCATCATATCTTTCATTTTCATTTTTCTCTTTCTCTTTTTATCTTCCTTCTTGCAAGGATATTTCTCAATAAGGATCATTCAGTGATGCTTTTAAACAATGGTTTGCACAACCTTCGAGAGTACCAATAATTTTGCCCATATGGTGACACGTATGCCACCCATTTCATCAACTCATAGCCGAAATCCGGATTTATACCATAGATCGCTCAAAAAGCTATCAGAGTTCTTGGCATCCAAAGGTGTGCATGGGAAACATAGAACTTTTTAAACAGTATCACGGTTTGATTCATAATGTTAGCCTTGACATGCATGACAATTACCACTAGACTTCATTTCAATCAAACAACTCCTTTCAAGAGTGTCGTTAAGTCTATCAAAATGTTTATGGGGTTAAGTATCTTCAAATGTAAACTCTCAAGACAATCACACATCAAACTTAGCTACATGAAATGGGTAAACTTCAAAGGTAAACTTTCTTGTTGTACTTGTTTGGCAAATTTACTTCCAAGGAAAGACTCGATTAGCTACATGAAATAGAGCAAAAGCTCCCACAACTAATCATTCATACAAATAATAAGTTTTACTCTAACTATTTTAAATTACTCCCACTAGTATAGCATCTTAGCAAATCAACTAACTGAGATAAACAATTCAAACATCAAAAGTGGGAGACATAGGACATACCTCTCATGAGTGACTTCCTAATCCTCTCCCATATAGGGATGTGTTCCTTCAAAACTCAATAAAAATCACTCTTGTAATAATATTGAAGCAAAGAGGGAAGGTTTAAATCTACTTTCACAAAAAAGGAAGAAGGGAAAAATCTTTTTGTATTTTTGAAGATGGGGTTTAAAGAATAGAAAAGAACTTGCGACCAAGCAAGTGATTAGGAAAACAAAAACAAACTAAAACTAAAGCAAACAAAAACGAAAGCAAACTAAAAAGCAAAGGAAAAAAGCGAAGTGTTGGAACAGACCAACACGAGTGTTTCAAAGATCACAAGGAGCTGGAGTACAACCTCGTTATTACACAAATAAAATTTCCTAGGGACACATCCCCAAGCTCAGGCTTTTGCAAGCCCTTTTGTTGCTCATTGTGGTGGTGGTTGATAGTTACCCATGTTCCATTGGCTGCTCCAATCATGGAACTGAGTAGCGAGCTTGGCAGTAGCATATCGAAGGTTAATGGAGAGGTTGTTCATATTCTGGATATTCTCTTTGATGCCATAGATATCATCAGAGGTGGTGTAGAAATTTGGTGGCTGCACATTTTGTTCGGGCCCTTCTTGTTTCACTCCTTCATCTTCCTCTTCTCCATGCACAAGTACTTCTTGTTATGGTAGAATTGCTTCAACCTGCGCATCATAACGCAAACGTCCCTCCTCAATAGAGAAGAGATCATTAGGCAAAGGAGTAGGGATCAAGTGATCTTCTCTAGGTATATCAAAGAAATATCTACCATTGATTCTTGAAATCATACCACACGCTCTAAGGGTAGAAAAATCAAGACGGTGGTTTCTAGACAATGGTTGGATGTTACCTAGGTTGACATGGAGCCCATGTGCAAGCATGGTTATGACTCCTCCTCCGCATATGGGACCACGAGATTCAATCCCCTGATGGTGAAGATAAAACAAAAGAAGTGCGCCCAATTTGGCGTCAAATTACATTTAGGAATTGTAGATTTAGCGAGGACCATCATGTCCTCCTCATTAACTCTAGTAAACTCACCACGTCTCTGCAAGGTGTTAGCAATAACATAAAACAAATAACAAACAACAGTACAATCAATTTGGTTTCCTTGGTTTTGTTTCCATGAATTCTCATTCTATTAAAGTAGCCCAAGGGTGTAGGATTTACAACAAAAGAAGTGGAGCGTATGTCGGTGGTGTTGTTGGCAAACCTGAAGGAGTGAGCCCATTGAATAAGTGCCAAAGAGTACTCACGATTCATGAGTCAGAAGTAGATATAGTCAACTCCAGGAAGCTGCTCTTCGGGACAATAGTGAGATGTTACCATATGCATCACCATGCTGAGAAGCTCAAGCGTCAAACGGTGGTACGTGGCACTATCTTGAAAGATAAAATCATACAAACCAACATTGTTGCATAGAAAATCGAAATCAGCATGGATACAAGTTGGTTCAGGATAAAAGGACACACCCACTTAGTGGACTTGATTTCTCGAAGCTTGAGACGGTTGAAACGGTTCAACTGAAAGTCCTCGGTGAACTCCATTCCAAATGACTCTAAGGTTTGTGTATCAATGGGTGGTGTCGATTGCGCCACAGCTATCACACGTGTACGGCTCCTTGTATTCATCTTATATCAAAAAATAAAAAATAAAGCTAATCAAAAATTTAGTCCAATTAAAACATAACATATACGATTCTCTACACTAGCTACAAAAGAATCTCCTCTAAAAAGTAACTAAACATACTCAACATCAAGATTAGCTCAAGAACAATACCTAAGTATAGATTAATAATGGTGAAATATTGAGCAAGGTTTGTATATAAATAAGTTGGGGATCGGAGGAGAAACAAACCTTAGAACGATTGGGTGCGAGTAATCGATGAAATAACAAGTAGAATTGAAGATCTAATAGAAGTAGTGTGTAGTTTTGAGGTAGAAGAAAGAGAATAGTGTTTTGGGAATTTTAGGTTACCTCTTTCTGGGTTCATATGGCGACTGGGTGTGTGGTATGGGCAGGCAGTACGAACGGATTCCGCTCGTACCGAGTGACAACCCTTGGGGTCGATGGAACCCTTCCAGCGTGAACTTGGTATGGGAACACGGTACAATCACGCACGCCCGTACGACTGGTTGTTACGCGGCCAGTATGTTTTACTTCAATTCTGATATTTCTTGAGGATACGGTACGGGCAGGTGATACGACCGTGTCTGACCGGACCAATCGTCGTTACGACGGCTATGTCCTGCGACAAAAATCGAGACTTGTATTTTCCAGCGCCTCGATGTGGTACAGGCACGTGGTACAGTCATTTCCGACCATACTAGTGGTCGTTATGCCACTTGACAGCTTCAAAATCTTGAGGAAAAGATTAGTAGCTTCGTGCGCCTTTGCACATCTTAGCAAAAGGCAACATAACATCAACATAGGCTTTGTAAAAATCAGCAATACCTTAAGGCCATGTGTTAGCAAAATATAAAATTGAGGATTACCTTTCATTTTTTCTCCTCTTTCCAAAGGTCTTCTTGAACACTCTTTATTAAAAACAAAACAAAAAAACAAAAAGAAAAAAACAAAACAAAACTAACACAAGAATAAAAAATTTTATTTCACATGGGTTGCCTCCCATGAAGCACTTCTAGTTAAGGTCAATTAGCTTGACCTAGATGGTGATCATTAAGGTTTAGTGAGTGGAACACCCACTCCAATGTAATTAGCTTTTAGCGTAATTATACTATCATCATCATTATTAAGCTTGGCCTTCTTCTTTCTAGGGAAGGGACTATAAAAGGATCTCTAGATGGTAGTCCTATTCTCACATCCCCTTCATGAAAATTGATTAAAGCTTTAATGGTTCTTAGGAATGGCCTGCCTAGAATTATAGGAGCTATGGGATCTTTGGGCATGTCCACTATAACAAGGTCAATAAGTGCGGGACTACCTTTAATTTCTACTTCTATATTTTCTTTAATCCCAATAGCTTGCTTAAATGTAGAATCAGCTAGATGGAGTCTCATTTTAGTAGTTGCAAATGGCCCCAAGTTTAGTTTAATGTATAGACTTTTGGAAATTGTTGAGATGCTTATAGCAAGATGACAAAGTGCAGATATCTCATTGACCCCAATCTTAATTTTAATAATGGGCTCAAATATATCATCTAGCTTAGCACGAAGCTCATCAGCTACTCTTTTATACTCCATATCTAAATCTCTACTTTAGATGCTACTTGTTGAATAAATTGTTGATAGGTAGCATCATTACCTTTTTTAATACCTAGATTATTGAGGGTACCATCTTTAATAGATCCTCCACGGTATATTCGGGTGTTGGTGCGTTGTTATAATCTAGCTATTCAGGCTTGTCTTCATTATTCTCGATCCTTATCATCTTTTAGGTCTTCCACCGGATTTGGCTCGGGCTTTCCAGCAAATTTTGCAAGTATGAGAGCTTGGCTCTCGGCTACCTTGCCCAATTGAGCTTCCATGTTCTTTGTCCTTTCCTGTAGATCCAGCACATCATTTCTAATTGCAACGGCTTGATTAGATAATTTACCAATACTAGTCTCATGGTTCTCTATGATTTTAATAAGCATGTTATTTTTGCTCGGTTTGAGCTTGCATAAAATTTCTAACAGTATGTTCAAACGATAGATTTCGATCAACCCAAAAATACGCACCCGCTTCTAACTGCTCTTGGGTCAGGCAATTCAGTCGAACACTCATTCGATCTCTCTTCCTTCGGAAGACGAAGGATCACAACTACAAAGGGAAACAAAGCGTAAGAACGAGTCGCCACTATAGGTGGTAGGAAAAGGGAAAGTAAGCAAGGGAAACTAACACTTCAGTTGCTCATTAAGCTGAGATACCTCCCCAAGAAGATACTTCTCACGCTCTCTGGCTTTTCTAGCTTTCGAGTTCCATACATCGACACTACTGCAGATCATGGGCATTTCTCGCTCCAACTATTTTATGCGATCGCGCAGTCGAGATAGCAGCGGCAGCTCCTCCACCTTTGAACATGGTTGCACCATAGTTTCATCAGTGGGAGGTGTTCCAGATGGACCACTCAAGGGACCCTAGCCAGCAAGAAGAACAGACGAATAAGAACAACCATTCAAAGAACGGGAAATTCAAGCACCAAGTTTAACAAGTTTCGCTCGGGGCACCCCCACAAGCATAATTCAGGACAAAAACCTAGACGAGCTAGAAAATTAGAAAGGAACTACAAAGGGCCAGCCTACAGCTACGCATTGGCACTCAGGGGCTTCATAGAGTCTATGGCAGCCTCTGATGTCACGGCTGTCCCGGCTACGGCTCCTGACGCCGTGACCTTCGCCGTCTTTGACCGTTTTCGCTCCTCCGAGTACTTTGTGAGTGTCTCTATGAGCCTAGGCCCATATTTATGACAACTAGTGGCGAAGGGAGAAAAAACTACCTGTTGGTCATCTGCATTCACCGTCATTTTTTACGAGACTTTGCTAGGGTTACGATGAACACCATGAGCATGCGCCATAGCCCACCCCATAGTGGCACCAACTCCCTTCTGAGCATTCTTGAAGTCTGCTGGGACGCCCTCGGCGAAGGACCCGACTAGGCTGTCAAAATCCTCAATAAGAGAGGCCTTGGGAAACATCTCCTCTCGAAGACGCCCCAAAACAGCCTTGGCCTTCTTGAGTGAATAATGAGCGTCGATGATGCGGTCTTCGACTATAGCCACGGCGCTGGCCAGCGCATCATCGCGAGCAAGCGCTTGGGGGTCAAAACTCACACCAGTAGCATCTACACAAATTACAAGATCAAAGCCATGAAATGCCAAACAAAAGATGAAAAGAAAATTCTTCACAGAGCAAACAACTTCAGAAGCAGAATACCTGAAAGTGCCTTCACGATCGAGTGAAATTGTTCTGCGGACACCTTTGATGACCCACAAGTATAGAGGGTGTATCGCAGTATTTTCGAGGGAAGTGAAACCCAATTTATTGATTCGACACAAAGCGAGCCAAAGAATATTTATAAGCCTTAACAACTGAGTTGTCAATTCAGCTGCACCTGGAAACAATCTTGCTCACAGCAGTTTATCAGTAGCAACAATTTTGTAGTAGCAATAGTAAAGTAACGATAGTAGTAAAGTAAAGACAGCAGTACAAATTGTAGCAAATAGTAGGATTCGAGTGTGGTAGGCATGGGGATGGATGTACGGGCATTGCATGGACAAGACAATTCACATAGCAATCAGAACATAGGGCAATTGCAGATAAATAAGATAAAGCATCCAAGTACTAAATAATCCTAGGCATGTGTCCCAAATATAGTCATACGTGCTCGCAATGAGAACTTGCACAACATCTTTTGTCCTGCCAGCCCGTTTGCAGCGGGGCCTCAAGGGAACTACTGGCAATTAAGGTACTCATTTTAATAGAGCACTGGAACAAAGCATTAACACTCCGTAAACACATGTGATCCTCACATCAAAGCCATTCCCTCCGGTTATCCTGATTTCTGTCACTTCGGGGCTATTGGTTCCAGACAACAACGTGTGTATACAACTTGCAGGCAAGACCAAAAACAATACTATCATAATGAATCAATAACATGTTCAGATCTGAAATCATAGCACTCGGACCCTAGTGACAAGCATTAAGCATAACAAGTTGCAACGAAGTCAAAAGGCACTAATAAAAGATACTAGGCACTAGGCCCTAACAATCTGATGCCATTACATGAACGATCTCATCCAATCCCTACCATCCCCATAGCCTACAGCGGGGATTACTCACTCATAGATGGGGGAAACATGGATGGTCGATGGAGAAGCGATGATGATGATGGTGATGATCTCCTCCAATTCCCTGTTCCGGCAGGGTGCAAGAACGGAGTTTCTGGTTCTGAATCGTGGAATTTGGTGGTGGTGGAGGAGCGGAACTCCTTCTGGATAAACGTCGAACCCCCCTGACGTTTTAGGTCATAAGGCATCTTATAGGCGAAAAGGGAGACCGAGGGGGTGTCTGGGGCGGCCAAACCACCCCCTGACGCGGTCAGGACCAGCCCGCGTGGCCAGGTGGTGTGGCTGGGCCCCAGCCCCTCTTCGTCTCGTATTCTGGCTCCTGGTGTCCCTCGGTAAAATAATGACTTTGGCTTTTGTCCTGTCCAATTCTGAGAATATTCGTTTTCTGACTTTCTTGGAACCAAAAACAGCAGAAAACGGGCAGCTGGCACAGTGGCTCTTGTTAATAGGTTAGTCCAAGAAATCATATGAAAAGTACTCCAAAGTGTGGACAAAACACAAGAAAGTAGATAAAACCAAGCATGGAACATCAAAAATTATAGATACATTTGCAATGTATCAACATCCCCAAGCTTAACTCCTGCTCGTCCTCGAGTAGGTAAGTGATTAAAAGAAAGAATAATTTTTGAGGTGACATGCACCATCATAAACTTGATCAAAGTATTTGTAAAACATTCAAAGCTAGGATCATAGTACTTCAACATAACATGAAAGATAAAATTCTAACAATAAGACAAAGAAACTATGTTGCAACATGAAAAGGCACAAACAAAAGATTCATGAATAACAATGCTTTGCAAGACGTTTGTTTGTTTTACATAAAGAAAACATAGCATAGTGGTATCCGGCTTGTCCCTCATAGAGTAGCAAATATAAATGCATAGGACACCTTCAAAGTTCATAAGAGTGACTAGACTCAAATAGTTTAAAACAAGCAATATCAAAGCTATGCATCAATCAACAAGTCTCGGGGCAATGCACATGGAACTAAGAATGGCCACTATGCTCTCAAAGTAGGTGCATAAAGATAGAAGGTGGAGACTCAACATAAAAGTAAAAGAAAGTCCTTCAAAGAAGGAAGTAGAGGCTCAAGTTTCATAAAGAGCTTCCAAAAATTATGGTACTTATTAGCTTTCAGCTCTCATTGCCCCTATCATAAGCATCTTGAAGTGATTAAGGTTAAAGTGAACAAACTATGAAGTATATGCTTGACGAAGTATAAGTTAGAAATCTCATGTCCCTTGAATACGAGGGTCGCTCCTCATGCTACTCAAGTTTAGTCACCGGTAAGTTCTTGTCATTGTAAGTACGTGTGTATCATAGAGAACCGTCAACGGGGTACCCCTTGCCCGATGATACGGAAGAATCCCCATATCAAAATGACAAGGCAAGTAGACAACGAGCATCTCAGCAATCTTCTTATTTACCATGGGAATATGGTGCTTTTTTCTCTCTTTCCTCTTTTCATAATCTTTTTTTCCTTTTTCTCTTTTTTCTCAATATAGGACTCTTTTTTTAAGAAAAATGCTTCATAGATAGCTCATTATGGTTACACTGTAGGTTTCCACCATGTCAGCATGGATTAGACCAGCAGCCCAGGCATTGCTCTAACACATATACATAACTCCATGGACTTACAAGCTCCCCTTTCATTTCACACCGATAACATCCATAGACAAAAGAGCATGATATCAACTAGGTACAAATTACTAGTGCAATGTTGAAAGCGTTCCCCATGACAGCATGGTTCTGCTAATCCCCAACAAATAAGTGCAAGCATATACAACATAGATCCCACAATGGTTCAAGTTTATTAAGGGCAAGAAAAGTAAAGTGTGCCATCAAGTTCGTGAGAGCTTTAATCACTAGTTTTCTCATAACAAGTTTAATTTGGAAGGTAAATAAAAACATGAATATACTTGGAATATCATATGCTAGTAGGTAGGTATGGTGGACTCTTTGGAATAACTTGGTTTAAGGAGATGGATGCATGAGTGGAACTCATACTTGGTTGTGGAGGCTAGCAAAAGACTGGGAGCGACAAACTAAGAGAGTAATAATGGCCATAATCATGCAGAGTGACAAAACATCATTGATCAAAGCATAAAGTGATACTACAAGTTGAAAACTAAAGTATCATAAAGGCTTATGGTGACTTGGGATAGTCATAACATGACGTGAGCATGTGCCAAGTCAACCCAAATAAAGCATCAAAGGAGAATACCACAATACTATGCTTTAATATGCTAAAACAACGCATGATTCATCCAAGGCACATTAAGCAATCTCAATTGTTTATAACAAGTCACGCTACAACAAACAATACTAAGCATAAAGCCAAAACAATATCAAGCATGGCATGACAAAGCATAGGCCACAGTCAAAAACAAGCTCTCTTTACCACTTAAGCATGAACTTTCCTACTCTTTTCCAATCCAAACCAAACTATTTGAGAACCAATGTATGAAAGAGGAGGTCCAACCAATTTATTCAGCAAAATAAGAAAACAAAGCAAACGAAAAACAAAAACAAAAACGAAAAAGAAGACGCTCCAAGAACAATACAACTGTGCATGAAACAATAAAAATAAAGTGTTTGGAAGAAACCTGTAATTTTTTATTGATGAAGAAGGGGATGCCTTGGGCATCCCCAAGATTTGACGCTTGCACCTCTTGAATATTTTTTGGGTGACTCGGGTGGCATCCCCAAGCTTGAGCTTTAGTCCATCCTTCATCTCAATACTCATTCCTTCCATATACCTGAAATTTTTCCTTCATAGAAAACTTCACACAATCTTTATTAGCAACATTAGCGCACTCAAGATAATAAGTATTTGGGTTCTGTTCCAACACCAATAAAACTTCCACTAAACACAAGCTACTGGAGCACTTCCCTCAAAAGGCTCAATTCCCCAAAAAACTCAAAAAGGAACCAACAAGAAGCAAATGCAAATAATGGCAGAAATCTATAAAAACAGACCGATGAATTGTTTCGAAGACCTTCTGTTGCTCAAATCGAAAAGTGTTGAACTAACGAAAGTTATATAACAACCTGAGGCAGAAGCACAAAAATTCAAGCCTCAAAAGTACGTACAGAGATTTTACACGAATTTTTACGGTGAAGCACAGAAATCTGTTTCGGGACAGCAACTTCCCAACCATTACTTCTCTCTCATTAGAGGTTACTCTTGGCATAAAAAGCAAATAAAAAGGATAAGGAACGGTTATTACTGAAGTAATAATTTCCAGGACTCATCTAAAACTTTTGGGTTATCTCCCAACAAGTACTTTTCTTTAACGCCTTTAAGTTAGGCATCATAGTTTGAGAGGATGCCCACAAAAGAAATATGAATTGAAGTAAAAGAGAGCATCAAGAAGCAAATTGTAACATCCCAAAACTTCAATCCAAGCTTATCAAGATCAAATCAACCAAAAATGGGGTTAACAAAATCTTTTCCAAAATTAAAATGAAAGCATTCATATATGTGTGCATTTAAAATAGGAGTTGTTTGAATTGCCATGATTGAGTGATCTAATGTGTGTAAAATGTTTCTTAGGTGATTTAAACATCATCTACATCTTTCCCAAACTTTTCCTAAAGAAAATCAAATCAAAAAGAATTAAAAAGGAGGAATGGTCATTTTGGCCATTTTAATCCACTACACTACTTTGAGTGTTCCTAGCACTCATTTCTTAACAGAAATAATTCTTGATCTTTGCACCCCTTGCTAGTACACATAATGAGGTACCAAGGCCCACCTTTTGATCTGCTAAAAACATTCTTTTACTTATTTTAAATAGCATTTGAAAATTGAATCCAATGCATATGCATAGATCACCTCAATTTCAAAACCCATCTTTTTGAGCTCCACTTTCAAAATCCTTGCAACCAGAGACTACCTAGCACTAGTGGAGATCACTCAAACAATTTGAAACCAAAATTCAAAACTTTTCTCTTTCGGCCATTTTGTCAAACACCTTGCTAGCAGGATCATATTGGCCTAACTAATACTGTTTTGGGCTGATTTTGTCTAGCAATTTGGAAGTGCTTTGATCATATTGTCCCCCCTCTAGCCCAACCAGAACCACACCAGCATCTCCCCTACCTCCTAGCTGCACTGCATAGCCATGCCGGGCCACCTCTCGCCGGCCGACCGTGCACTCGCCACAGCAGCCCTCTCCCGCCTCTCTCTCCATGTCTAGGATAGCCCACACCTCACCGCCCCTCTCTGTTCCTTGCCCGAGCCAAGCCCTGCCGTGGACCACCGAGGAAAGCCCGCGCCCAGTGCCACCGCACCATGCCGGTGCCGCCCCCAGAGCGCGCTCTGTCCCCGCTCGCACAGACCGCCCCCTTGGCCGCAGCCCACGCCCGTCGCTCCGCCATGACCTGGAGAACACCCTAGACACCCCCGCTGGCCGCCCAATGCCTCACAGCCACCGCTCGCCGTGGACACCGCCGCCTTTGCCGCTCAGAGCGCCACCTCGCCTAGACCTCATGCCACCGCCCCTACGGCCGCATTCAATGCCTAGAGCACCGCCAGGGAACCACACGTCGATCGCCACCCGCAGCCATGCCTCTACCCCGCTGTAGCCATGTCGCCACCGTCGCCTGCCCATCCCGCTCGGTCTCACAGTCGGGCCTATAAAAGGAGCCCTCCCCAGCCTCTTCTCTCCACACCATTCCACTCCCCTCACCTCTCTGAACCTCACCCACCTCTAGCCGGAGCAAGGCGAGCTCTGCCTCGCCAGAATTGGAGCCGGAGCAGCCGCGACAGGAGGAGAAGGGCGCCGCTGATTGCGACCACCCCAGCTCCGCCCCAACCGCGCCTCGCCTCGCCATCGTCTTCCACTTCGTTTGCCCGCCTCGCCGACCCCGCTGGAGCCCTGGTACGTCCCCAGCAGACCCCCACCGAGCCGCTAGGGTTCGAGCTCGCCGGCGACCTGTTCGTCGTCGATGACGACCCTCAGCCGTAGATTCCCCTTCTAATCCTACAGCCCACACCGCGCGTACCGTTTCGCATGTTAAGTGCCGTTGACAAGCAGGACCCCACCTGTCAGCTGAGCCCCGCGCCGCGGAGCGCCACTGGGCCAGCCCAAGTCTTTTCCCGCGCTAGCCCACCCGTTCAAATCTGGATTTTTCTTTTTAGTTAAATCTAGTTTCTGTCCACTATTTTAAAATTCAATTCTGGGAGTTTGACAAATCCAAATTGCATGAAACAAATTGTGCCTGAAAGGTATTAAGATGATCTATCCAAGCCCGTTGGATTTAATTCAATTAGAGTTATAAATCTCTCCTAATAAAAATAAGAAGACAGAAGCATTTGCAACTTGCAACTTTTTTATAAAATCAACCAAGTTAGCTTTTGAGTTGATTCCAACTCTCAAAAATCACATTTCATCATATCTATCTAAATATGTAATAATATTAAGGTTTACATGCAGTGACTTTGGACTAGTACCAAAATAATGCTATATAGGCATTTCTAGTCACTTTAAATCATTAAATAATGAACTTAAACCAAAGTAATATTGATCCAACCTTTAATTCTCATTCCCATGTGTTAGGATATGTGGTGATGACATGTGTCAACATGATCCCATATCTTAAGTGGTTAATATTAAATCTTAGTTAATTTTTCAATGAGTAGAAATTACTTTTCTAAAATAAAAAGAATGAAACTATGGAATTAAACTTGTGATGCTTGTGATGATAATAGATCATAAAATGTGTGTCTTAGAATGCTACTTAGCCTAGTTAAGTATTGTTTGGTGATTGTGCACTCCCTATGTATTTATAGACGATAGTACCGACCAAGCTTTCGATGAGGAGGAGTTCTACCAAGAAGAAGAAGAAGAAGAAGAAGAAGAAGAAAACTTCAACCACTGCACCAACCAAGGCAAGCTAGCACTATCCAAGATTAACCCTTGCAAGTTGTACTTGCAAGCCACAATTAACAGTGCAAGCTAACACTTGCAAGTTTAGTGCTTAGCAAGTTAGGATCAAACTAGATGGTTTAGCAAAGATGCCTTAAGCATGCTTTGATCACACCCCTTTGACTAGTAATACCCTAAGTCTTATTTACAAGATTTACTCTCTTAGTTACCCAAAGTTCTTTACTTAGTTTGAAGGTAGCATAAAAAGTATAAAACTTGACCTATTTAGAACCCTTTAGATGTCATTCTATGGCATGAGATTGAACCCATCTTTTCCATCTTAGTGAACACTCTTAACTTAGTAGTTTAGAGTAGATCAAAAACCTGAGTCACTTTAGATGGGAACACTTGGTGAAAATGAATTATGAAAACCTTGGAATGATGAGTCATTCTATTGAGATGTTTTGACATGTGTTGAGAAACACAAAGGATTGATGATGATGAAAATGTTGAGGCATGAGCCTTAACCCTTTTATAAAACGGATGGTTGGATTCGGATGCGATACCATTGCAAATTTACCGTACAACCACACTACCTGAATTGGGTAAGGCTTAGCTGGAAATTTATATGCATTAGTATTAGTTCCCTCACGGGAGAGGTCTGAGCTGAGCCTACCTCTCATGATGTCCACCTATGCAGTGCCCAAGATGACTGATCGTCATGGTTGGGAGGCCATGCTCATGGGAGAGGTGCTTATACTAGGGTGTGTAAAGGGAAGGTTATGTTTGATTATCTGCATACTAAGTATGATGATTCAGGGTTACCCCTGACAGATGTATCGAATCTTGTGGTGAAAGTATACCACCTCTGGAGAGTGTCAAACTATTCAAATAGCCGCGTCCGCGGTTACGGACAGTTGGAATGGCCATACTGTTTCGTCGTCAGCTGTTTTCTAAACAACTTGAAATGATGATGAATCTTGACTTGACCACAACAGGGTTGTGTTATGACAATAACTTCCCAACTTAAGCGATTCTAGGACTTTACTTTATCTTTCTTGGTTTCTGAACTCAGCTTAGGTTTCAAACTTAACTTTATAGTTAAACTTAGACTTAGCACTTTAACTTAGCAGTTAATATTTGTTAGTGGTAGTTTGCGAGTACTTAAAGAGTACTCATGGCTTTTGTCCCTGGATATTATCATGGCCAGACTATGAAGGAGACTATCAAGATGATGGCCAACAGGACGGCTATGATAACGAGGACCATCTGCCTTCGTCAGCATTGTATGTGCCCCTGAAGATGGACCCCACCGCTACGCTTATCTTTTATTTTCCACTGCTTGTTGTATTAAGACTGGATCATGAGATCCTTATTTGTGTAAGACCTTATGTATGGTTTGTAATGGATGATGTACTGTGATATCCAATCCGTTATGTCTCGCAAAAATGGTAATCTTGGGATTGCGAGGTATGCCATAACGGGCATCTGGGATTAAAAATCCGGGTGTTGACAAGTTGGTATCAGACCAATCCTGACCATAGGAGACCCTAGTTAGAATGGACGTCAATCAAAAACTTAGTTTCAAAACCAAAGTAAGTATTTATGAAAAACTATCTCCTCTCTTACCCTTGTGGGTTCTTTCTCAAAAATTCACGATACTCAAAATTCTTACATTACTACTTAAAACTTGACACACTTGATCACTTCACTAACTTCCTCATCCTTAATTCTTGTAGATGGAGACTCAGTTCAGCAAGTTTTACTAGTTGGGAAACGAAGGTCAGCTGATCTTCGAGAGGGATCTGGATTCACTGTCAGAGTTACTGGGACGCCCGCACCCGGAGTTTCTTGGAGCTCAACTTCCAGGACCCCCAGGAGGAGACCTACAGTGGCTAGTCACCACCGATCTTAGAGGAAGCATTGAAGCACCAACTTCTGGCAGAATTCAGTTCTCCGTGAGAGAGAACAACTGGCTAGATGGATTATCCAGGGCAATGCATGAAGCTCTCGCCCGTCTATGTGCTCTCAGCGTCAACAAGACCCAAGGAACCCGTTTTGCCCACTATGCAAGACGTGATTTCATGGGATTGCCAATGGAGATGCCGGGCCACCCCGAGTTGAGGCGTCAAGTGGAGAACCTTGATTTCTTGCTTCACGACAGACAGCAGGAACTAACAATGCCAGGGAGTTAGCCAACCAGAACCGTGCCATTGCCGACCAGAAGGCCCAGACTTTCGCACTGCTTGTCCAAGACCGTCAGTCTCTTTGCCGCCAGCGTGCCAAGAAGGATCGCACCATCGCCCGTCTTCGCAAGAAGGTGGCCGACCTCGAAAAGACCGTCAAGGAGCAAGAAGCTCAGCTTGCCGCCAAGGAAGAAGAAGATGAGGGTGAAGACATCCAGGGAGACATGGATTCTTACCTCAGCAACGATAATGATTTTCTGGCAGAGGATGCTGTGGACTTCTACACTGATGATGAGGACTCCGACTTCATCGACGATGATTAGATGCACTAGAGCACTATCGTAGCATGAGATGTATCGATCTCACTGTATCTTAGCTTGCAGAATGGTTCTTCAAACCATCTGTTTTCCTTTGATTGTTGTGGTGTGTCTTGTATCGTGTGCTTGCTTGCATGAATGAAAATGAAGTTAGTTGAAAAACCTGAGTCTAACTCAAAGTTTTAGATTTGAAAACCCCAAAACCATGAACCTTAGAATTTCCCTCTTACCCCTATATCTCAATCTTCGGATGACTCGTGGAAACCAAGGAGGGAGCAGCTCGTCGCAAGACTCAATGCTGCAGATCTTGCAGAATCTCATAGCGGACCGTGAAGCAAGCCGGGCAGAACGCCAAGCCAACTTAGCAACACTTCAGAAGATCGCCCAGATGGCTCTCAACAACCAAGGGCATGGAAATCAGGATCACGAGGGATCCAAACTGAAAAACTTTCAGAACACTAATCCCCCAATCTTCAATCAATCTGAGAACCCATTAGATGCTGATGACTAGTTACAGACCATGGAAAACAACTTAGAAGTTGCCCGAGTTGATGAAAATGAGAAAGTTCTCTTTGCCACCCACTATCTGGCAGGAGATGCAAGAGCTTGGTGGAATATCATCCGCAATATGAACCATGGTCAAGTGATAACATGGGAAGCATTCAAGGTCAAGTTCAGCCGCACCCACGTGCCGTAAGGTCTAGTCAACAGAATGAGAGATGAGTTCCGCTTATTGAAGCAAGGAAGAATGACTGTGGTGGAGTACCGTGATAGATTCCTGTCACTTGCTAGGTATGCACCTGATGAGATCAACACGGAGGCCAAGAAGAAGGAGAGATTCTTGAACAGACTGCATGATGAGATGCAGACTGTCCTCGTCAACTTCCGTTTCCAGGTTCTCGAAGAGCTAGTCGACTCTGCCATTCAAGATAGAAGGGGAGATTAACCAGGCAAACGACAACCGCAAGCATCGTACGATGCAGCAGTCTGGATCCAACAGTCACCAGAAGTACCGTCCCAACCCTTCACCAGGATATGCACCAAGGAACAACCGACCCCCAAATTCTCGCCCAAGCTACCCCAACCGTAGCGGAAGCAATGTGAAGTCCGGAGGAAACAATCACAACTCCGGTAATGGCAACAATTTCAACCGTGCACCTCCCAAGAATCACAACAACAACAACAAAAACAGCAACACTGCACCTAGAACTGGCAGCAATGTTGTACCTGCCGCAGTCAAGGACAAGTCCTAGATCACTTGTTTCGAGTGTGGAGTGAAAGGTCACTACTCCAATGAGTGTACCAAGAAGACTGCAGCCAATGCCAATGTGAATGCCCCAGCTCAGCAGCAGCGTCGTGTTCAACCAGGAAGGATATTTGCCCCATGGAACCCTCACAACCGCAATGGCCGTCTCTTCCACATGAATGCAGAAGAAGCCCAGGAAGCGCCAGATGTAGTGCTGGGTATGTTTTCTGTCAACTCAATTTTAGCAAGAGTATTGTTTGATTCGGGAGCATCGCATTCATTTGTCACCGAAGAATTTGCATGCACTAGTAAGATTCGTCCAACCAACCTGAAGCATGTCAAGATAGTTCAAATCCCCGGTTCAATAACCAAAGCTAGAAAAATTTGCAAAGCTGTACCTATCAGAATACGTGGGATAGATTTTTATGCCAACCTAATTGTACTTGGAACCAAAGGTTTGGAAGTAGTACTAGGTATGGACTGGATGTCAAGGCATAAAGGATTGATAGACTGTGCTAAGAAGGCCATCACCATGACCAGTAGTTCTGGAGTCACAGTAGAGCATATCTCTGAAACCTTACCCCGTCAATTCAAGTGCAACCAGAGTGTAGCCTTGCCCACCATAGACCAAGTCAGAGTAGTCTGTAAATACCCTGATGTATTCCCAGATGAATTGCCAGGTACTCCCCCGGATAGGGATATTGAGTTCACTATCGAACTAATCCCCGGAACCGGACCCATAGCCCAGAGACCCTATAGTATGAACCCCTCAGAGCTAGTGGAACTGAAGAAACAGTTGGATGCTATGCTAGCCAAAGGTTTAATTCAACCAAGTGCATCGCCATGGAGATCACCAGTGTTATTCGTTGACAAGAAAGATGGAGGAAACCGTCTGTGCACAGATTACAGAAAGTTGAATGATATCACCATCAAGAACAAGTACCCCTTTCCAAAGATAGAGGATCTATTTGACCAGTTGACTGGAGCTCGGGTATTCTCAAAGATTGATCTTAGGACTGGTTATCACCAACTTAAGATTCGTGCAACGGATATTCCGAAGACCGCCTTTACTACTAGTTATGGTTTATACGTGTATACGGTTATGTCTTTTGGATTAACCAATGCCCCTGCTTAATTCATGAATCTCATGAATAAGATCTTTATGAATTTCCTAGATAAGTTTGTAGTTGTGTTTATCGACGACATCCTTATCTACTCCAAGTCAGAAGAAGAGCATGGGCAACATCTGAGAGTTATCCTAGAAACCTTGAGAGAGCATCAGTTATATGCCAAGTTCAGCAAGTGTGAGTTTTGGCTGAAAGAAGTAGGATTCCTAGGACATATTGTGTCTGTCGGAGGAGTCTCTGTTGATCCCGCCAATATCAAAGATGTCGAGGAATGGGAAGCCCCAACCACTCAAACCCAAGTCCGTGCATTCTCGGATTAGCGGGATACTACCGCAAGTTCGTAGAAGGATTCTCGAGCATAGCCCGACCCATGACCCAATTGTTGAAGAAGGACAAGAAGTTTGAATGGACAGACAAATGTGAAGCCAGTTTCTAGGAGCTGAAGAGGAGATTGATATCAGCCCCAATTTTGGTCATGCCAGACATCAAGAAGCCCTTTGATGTGTATTGCGACGCATCCAAGATTGGTCTAGGATGTGTATTGATGGAAGAAGGCAAATTCATAGCGTATCTGTCTCGACAACTGAAGCAGCATGAGCAGAACTATCCGACCCATGATCTTGAGCTAGCAGCTGTGGTCCTAGCACTGAAGACATGGCGTCATTATTTGATGGGTAATCGCTGTGAGATTTACTCAGATCATAAGAGCTTGAAGTATATCTTCAATCAGAAGGAGCTGAATATGAGGCAAAGAAGATGGATAGAGTTAATCAAGGATTATGACCTTGACATTCACTATCACCCCGGTAAAGCCAATGTGGTAGCGGATGCTCTTAGCAGATTGCCGTGTAGGCTTAACACCAAGATCAAGGAGAAGCAACCCAGTTTGTATGAAGAATTAGAGCAGTTCAGAACTGAATTAGTTAGCAAGGGATTCTTAGCTAGCATTGAACTTCAACCCACTTTGATTAGCAAAATCAAGGAAGCCCAGAAGGGTAATGAAAGTATAGACGGAATCAAACGTCGTATTGGTATAGGAAAAGTACCTAGATTTACTGAAGACGAAGAAGGAGTACTGTGGTACAAAGGACGTATCTGTACGTATCTGTGTACCAGCAGATTCGGAGCTGAAGGAGGTTATCATGAAGGAAGCTCATGATACTCTTTATTCTATCCACCCCGGAGGAACAAAGATGTATCAGGATTTGAAAGAGCAATTTTGGTGGCACAAGATGAAGAGAGAGATCGGAAGCTACATCGCCAAATGTGACATCTGTCAAAGAGTCAAAGGAGAGCATCAGAGACCTGCAGGAATGTTGCAACCATTACAGATTCCGGAATGGAAGTGGGATTCCGTCGGAATGGACTTTATCACCGGTTTACCTACTTCTAGTAGGGGAAATGACTCAATCTGGGTCATAGTTGATAGACTGTCCAAGGTAGCCCACTTTATACCTGTCAAGACCACTTACCAGAGTGCAAAGTTAGTAGAGCTGTACATTGCTAGGATTGTTAGTCTGCATGGAACCCCCAAGACCATCGTATCAGATCGAGGAACCCAGTTTACCTCGAGATTTTGGCAGAAAGTCCAAGAAGGATTAGGAACCAAGTTGAACTTCAGCACAGCATATCACCCGCAAACAGATGGACAGACTGAGAGAGTCAACCAGATCCTAGAGGATATGCTTAGAGCTTGTGTGTTGGAATATGGATCAAAATGGGAAGACTGCCTGCCTTTCGCAGAATTCTCATATAACAACAGTTATCAAGCTAGTTTGTAGATGGCACCATTTGAATTCCTATATGGAAGAAAGTGCCGTACCCCTTTGAATTGGTCGCAAGTAGGAGAGAGTCAGATCTTCGGACCCGACATTCTCCGCGAAGCAGAAGAGAAAGTTCACAAAGTCCGTGAGCACCTCAAGACCGCCCAGTCCAGACAGAAGAGTTATGCTGACAAGAGAAGAAGAGACCTGACTTTCAATGTCGGAGATTTTGTATATCTCAAGGTTTCACCATTGAAAGGAACTCAACGCTTTAGTCTAAAGGGAAAGTTAGCCCCCAGATATATCGGGCCCTTCAAGATTCTGAACCGTCGAGGAGAAGTATCGTATCAACTGGAACTGCCTGAAGAGATGTTAGCCATCCACAATGTGTTCCATATCTCGTTACTTCGCAAATATCTGGAAGTGCCCGACAAGACTAAAGTTTTCAAGAACATCGATCACAGAGCTGTGGAAATCAACAATGACCTGACCTATCGAGAAGTACCCATTCGTATCTTAGAAGAAGCCTACAGAACAACCAGGACCAGGAGTATCAAGTTTCTCAAGATTCAGTGGAGCAACCATATCGAGGAGGAAGCTACTTGGGAGCGCGAAGATTACATTAGGACAAAGTTTCCAGATCTCTTTAGTTCCTAGTTTTCTTTGTAAATCTCGGGACGAGATTTTGTTTAAGGGGGGAAGGTTTGTAACATCCCAAAACTTCAATCCAAGCTTATCAAGATCAAATCAACCAAAAATGGGGTTAACAAAAACTTTTCCAAAATTAAAATGAAAGCATTCATATATGTGTGCATTTAAAATAGGAGTTGTTTGAATTGCCATGATTGAGTGATCCAATGCTTGTAAAATGTTTCTTAGGTGATTTAAACATCATCTACATCGTTCCCAAACTTTTCCTAAAGAAAATCAAATCAAAAAGAATTAAAAAGGAGGAATGGTCATTTTGGCCATTTTAATCCACTACACTACTTTGAGTGTTCCTAGCACTCATTTCTTAACAAAAATAATTCTTGATCTTTGCACCCCTTACTAGTACACATAATGAGGTACCAAGGCCCACCTTCTGATCTGCTAAAAAAATTCTTTTACTTATTTTAAATAGCATTTGAAAATTGAATCCAATGCATATGCATAGATCACCTCTATTTCAAAACCCATCTTTTTGAGCTCTACTTTCAAAACCCTTGCAACCAGAGACTACCTAGCACTAGTGGAGATCACTCAAAAAATTTGAAACCAAAATTCAAAACTTTTTCTCTTTCGGCCATTTTGTCAAACACCTTGCTGGCAGGATCATATTGGCCTAACTAATACTGTTTTGGGCTGATTTTTTCTAGCAATTTGGAAGTGCTTTGATCATATTGTCCCCCATCTAGCCCAACCAGACCCACACCAGCATGTCCCCTACCTCCTAGCTGCACTGCACAGCCATGCCGAGCCACCTCTCGCCGGCCGACCATGCACACGCCGCAGCAGCCCCCTCCTGCCTCTCTCTCCATGTCTAGGAGGTAGCCCACACCTCACCGCACCTCTCTATTCCCTGCCCGAGCCAAGCCCTGCCGTGGACCACCGAGGAAAGCCCACGCCCAGTGCCACCGCACCATGCCGGTGCCACCCCAGAGCGCTCTATCCCCGCTCGCGCAGACCGCCCCCTTGGCCGCAGCCCGCGCCCGTCGCTCCACCACGACCTGGAGAACACCCCAGACACCCCCGCTGGCCGCCCAACGCCTCACAGCCAACGCTCACCGTGGACACCGCCGCCTCTACCGCTCAGAGCGCCACCTCGCCCAGACCGCATGCGACCACCCCTATGGCCACATTCAATGCCTAGAGCACCGCTAGGGAACCGCACGTTGATCGCCACCCGCAGCCATGCCTCTACCCCACCGTAGCCATGTCGCTACCGTCGCTTACCCATCCCGCTCGGTCTCACCGTCGGGCCTATAAAAGGAACCCTCCACAGCCTCTTCTCTCCACACCATTCCACTCCCCTCACCTCTCTGAACCTCACCCACCTCTAGCCGGAGCAAGGCGAGCTCTGCCTCGCCGGAATTGGAGCCGGAGTAGCCGCGGCAGGAGGAGAAGGGCGCCGCTGATTGCGACCACCCCAAGCTCCGCCGCAACCGCGCCTCGCCTTGCCTCGTCGTCGTCTTCCACTTCATTTGCCCGCCTCACCGACCCCGCTCGAGCCCTGGTACGTCCTCAGCAGACCCCCACCGAGCCGCTAGGGTTCGAGCTCGCCGGTGACCTTTTCGTCGTCAACGACAACCCTCAGCCGTAGATTCCCCTTCTAATCCTACGGCCCACAGCGCGCGTACCGTTTCGCATGTTAAGTGCCGCTGACAAGCGGGACCCCCTGTCAGCTGAGCCCCGCGCCGCGGAGCGCCACTGGGCCGGCCCAAGTCTTTTCCCATGCTATCCCACCTGTTCAAATCTGGATTTTTCTTTTTAGTTAAATCTAGTTTCTGTCCACTATTTTAAAATTCAATTCTGGGAGTTTGACAAATCCAAATTGCATGAAACAAATTTTTCCTGAAAGGTATTAAGATGATCTATCCAAGCCCGTTGGATTTAATTCAATTAGAGTTATAGATCTCTCCTAATAAAAATAAGAAGACAGAAGCATTTGCAACTTGCAACTTTTTTATAAAATCAACCAAGTTAGCTTTTGAGTTGATTCCAACTCTCAAAAATCACATTTCATCATATCTATCTAAATATGTAATAATATTAAGGTTTACATGCAGTGACTTTGGACTAGTACCAAAATAATGCTATATAGGCATTTCTAGTCACTTTAAATCATTAAATAATGAACTTAAACCAAAGTAATATTGATCCAACCTTTAATTCTCATTCCCATGTGTTAGGATATGTGGTGATGACATGTGTCAACATGATCCCATATCTTAACTGGTGAATATTAAATCTTAGTTAATTTTTCAATGAGTAGAAATTACTTCTCTAAAATAAAAAGAATGAAACTATGGTATTAAACTTGTGATGCTTGTGATGATAATAGATCATCAAATGTGTGTCTTAGAATGATACTTATCCTAGTTAAGTAATGTTTGGTGATTGTGCACTCCCTATGTATTTATAGACGATAGTACCGACCAAGCTTTTGAGGAGGAGGAGTTCTACCAAGAAGAAGAAGAAGAAGAAAACTTCAACCACTGCACCAACCAAGGCAAGCTAGCACTATCCAAGATTAACCCTTGAAAGTTGTACTTGCAAGCCACCATTAACAGTGCAAGCTAACACTTGCAAGTTTAGTGCTTAGCAAGTTAGGATCAAACTAGATGGTTTAGCAAAGATGCCTTAAGCATGCTTTGATCACAACCCTTTGACCAGTAATACCCTAAGTCTTATTTACAAGCTTTACTCTCTTAGTTACCCAAAGTTCTTTACTTAGTTTGAAGGTAGCATAAAAAGTATAAAACTTGACCTATTTAGAACCCTTTAAATGTCATTCTATGGCATGAGATTGAACCCATCTTTTCCATCTTAGTGAACACTCTTAACTTAGTAGTTTAGAGTAGATCAAAAACCTGAGTCACTTTAGATGGGAACACTTGGTGAAAATGAATTATGAAAACCTTGGAATGATGAGTCATTCTATTGAGATGTTTTGACATGTGTTGAGAAATACAAAGGATTGATGATGATGAAAATGTTGAGGCATGAGCCT
Source organism: Avena eriantha (assembly GCA_910589775.1). Classification (NCBI taxonomy): domain Eukaryota; kingdom Viridiplantae; phylum Streptophyta; class Magnoliopsida; order Poales; family Poaceae; genus Avena; species Avena eriantha. The sequence continues at coordinate 250,717,128 of OU342742.1, read as the reverse complement.
TAACCCTTTTATAAAACTGATGGTTGGATTCGGATGCGATACCATTCCAAATTTACCGTACAACCACACTACCTGAATTGGGTAAGGCTTAGCTGGAAATTTATATGCATTAGTATTAGTTCCCTCACGGGAGAGGTCTGAGCTGAGGCTACCTCTCATGATGTCCACCTATGCAGTGCCCAAGATGACTGATGGTCATGGTTGGGAGGCCATGCTCATAGGAGAGGTGCTTATACTAGGGTGTGTAAAGGGAAGGTTATGTTTGATTATCTGCATACTAAGTATGATGATTCAGGGTTACCCCTGACAGATGTATTGAATCTTGTGGTGAAAGTATACCACCTCTGCAGAGTGTCAAACTATTCGAATAGCCGCGTCCACGGTTATGGACAGTTGGAATGGCCATACTGTTTCGTTGTCAGCTGTTTTCTAAACAACTTGATATGAATGATGAATCTTGACTTGACCACAACAGGGTTCTGTTATGACAATAACTTCCCAACTTAAGTGATTCTAGGACTTTACTTTATCTTTCTTGGTTTTTGAACTCAGCTTAGGTTTCAAACTTAACTTTATAGTTAAACTTAGACTTAGCACTTTAACTTAGCAGTTAATATTTGTTAGTGATAGTTTGCGAGTACTTAAAGAGTATTCATGGCTTTTGTCCCTGGCTATTATCATGGCCAGACTATGAAAGAGACTATCAAGATGATGGCCAACAGGACGGCTATGATAACTAGGACCATCTGCCTTCGTCAGCATTGCATGTGCCCTTGAAGATGGACCCCACTACTACGCTTATCTTTTATTTTCTGCTGCTTGTTGTATTAAGACTGGATCATGAGATCCTTATTTGTGTAAGACCTTATGTATGGTTTGTAATGGATGATGTACTATGATATCCAATCCGTTATGTCTCGCAAAAATGGTAATCCTAGGATTGTGAGGTATGCCATAACGGGCATCTGGGATTAAAAATCCGGGTGTTGACACAAATTCAAAACACATTTAAGTCTAACCCACTTCCTATGCATAGGAATATTGTATGCAAATAAATGCACAAAGAATAAAGTGACAGGCATAGGAAAAAACAAGAGTAACTTCAAAACTTTCAGCACATAGAGAGGTGTTTCAATACCATGAAAACTTCTACAACCATATTTTCCTCTCTCATAATAATTTTCAGTAGCCTCATAAATAAATTCAAAAATATAACTATCACATAAAGCATGCTTTTCATGTTCTACAAAAACATAATTTTTATCAAGCTCAAAAATACTGGGATTAAAACCTTGAAACCCACTTTTAAGAATTCTATAAAAAGATGACTGATCATTCAGTATAGGACCATCGTCTAGAGCTTTATCATAAACAATTTCTAAGTAAAACTCTTTAGTACCATGCATCTCGAAGTTAGGCACAAATAAAGGATTATCACAGATAACATGAGCATAGCATTCATCCTCCTTTGGTAAGCATGCGGGGGAATCAAATAATGTAAGGGATAAAGAGTTACTCTAATTAGAAGGTAGGCATGGGTAGCTAATACATTCTTCCTTCTTTTGTTCATCACTCTCCTCCTCTTTTTCATCTAATGAGCTTTCAGGTTCATCAATTTCTTCTTCCATAGGATCCTTCAAGGCATTAGTCTCTTACATTTGTGGAAAGCATCTATTAATATATTCAAGATTATAGCCATTTTCTTCCTTGTAATTATCAAAGCAAAATCTAAGTATATCATAAACCTCATATTTATAAGGTGAATCATCAATATTTTCAAGGAAACTAGCAAGTTCAAATGCACCCTTCCAAGCAATAAATTCTTCCATTTGTTCCACATTATAAAAGTCATAATTTCCTTTAACATAAGAAGATATGGTAACATTATCATTATACTCACATTGAAAAGGGAGGTGTTTGTACCTCCTATAGCAACAAGATTTATCAAAGCAATAAGTAACATTATAAGTGGAGCACACATTTATAGCAATGTATACAATTTATCAATTTGTTCCCATAAGTGTTTCCCTTTTTGTGACAAGCGGTGTTCCTTATAATAATATTTTTGAGCTTCTGTGAACCCACCTTGCCAATAAGATTCAGTTTCAAAGAAAACAACCATTGATAGAAAGCATGATAAAGCAAGACAATAACAGACCAACGAAAATAACAACTAGAGTAGGGACTTTGTATTTTGGATAAAGAAACAAGCAACAAGGCGGAAATAAACTAAGCTTGAACAATAGTGATTCCAAGTGGACTTGATAAATAAAGCTATGTTCCCCGGCAACGGCGCCAGAAAATAGTCTTGATGACCCACAAGTATAGGGGGTGTATCACAGTATTTTCGAGGGAAGTGAAACCCAATTTATTGATTCGACGCAAGAGGGGCCAAAGAATATTTATAAGCCTTAACAACTGAGTTGTCAATTCAGCTGCACCTGGAAACAATCTAGCTCACAGCAGTTTATCAGTAGCAACAGTTTTTTAGTAGCAATAGTAAATTAACGGTAGTAGTAAAGTAAAGACAGCAGTAACAATTGCAGAAAATAGTAGGATTCGAGTGCGGTAGGCATAGGGATGGATGGACGGGCGTTGCATGGACAAGACAATTCACATAGCAATCAGAACATAGGGAAATTGCTGATAAATAAGATAAAGCATCCAAGTACTAAATAATCCTAGGCATGTGTCCCAAATATAGTCATACGTGCTCGCAATGAGAACTTGCACAACATCTTTTGTCCTGCCAGCCCATTTGCAGTGGGGCCTCAAGGGAACTACTCGCAATTAAGGTAATCCTATTAATAGAGCACCGGAGCAAAGCATTAACACTCCATGAACACATGTGATCCTCACATCAAAGCCATTCCCTCCGGTTATCCCGATTTCTGTCACTTCGGGGCCATTGGTTCCGGACAACAATGTGTATATACAACTTGCAGGTAAGACCAAAAACAATACTATCATAATGAATCAATAACATGTTCAGATCTGAAATCATGGCACTCGGGCCCTAGTGACAAGCATTAAGCATAACAAGTTGCAACAAAGTCAAAAAGCACTAATAAAAGATACTAGGCACCATGCCCTAACAATATCATGCTATTACATGAACGATCTCATCCAATCCCTACTATCCCCATAGCCTACATTGGGGGATTACTCACTCATAGATGGGGGAAACATGGATGGTTGATGGAGAAGCGATGGTGATAATGATGGTGATGATCTCTTCCAATTCCCCGTCCCGTCAGGGTGCCAGAATAGAGTTTCTGGTTCTGAATCGTGGAATCTAGTGGTGGTGACGGAGCAGAACTCCTTCTGGAAAAACGTCGAACCCCCCTGAGTTTTTAGGTCAGAAGGCATCTTATAGGCGAAGAGGGAGACCGAGGAGGTGTCTGGGGTGGCCAGACCACCCCCTGGCATAGCCAGGCCTAGCCCGCGCGGCCAGGTGGTGTGGCTGGGCCCTAGCCCCTCTCCGTCTCGTATTCTGGCTCCTGGTGTCCCTCGGTAAAATAATGACTTTGGGTTTTGTCCCATCTGATTCCGAGACTATTCATTTTCTGACTTTCCTGGAACAAAAAACAGCAGAAAACAGGCAGCTAGCACTATGGCTCTTGTTAATAGGTTAGTCCAAGAAATCATATGAAAAGTACTCCAAAGTGTGGACAAAACACAAGAAAGTAGATAAAACCAAGCATGCAACATCAAAAAATTTAGATACATTTGCAATGTATCAACCTTCTCCCACTTAGCCACGGCGGTCGCGAGGTCATCTTCGCGCCTCTTCGACTCCTGCTCAGAGAGCTTGAGGGACGCGAGTGCCTCATCTTTTTTCTTCTCCACAATGTCTAGCCCTTCTCGAGGGTAGTAACGCGGCGGAGGAGATCATTGTTCTCAGCTGCAAGAATGATACGGAAAATCACGACACGGCCAAAATTCTGCAATAATCATAAAAAATGCATAAACACTCACCTTCGAGCTGACGAGTGTGGTTATCTAGCCAGGCATGCTGCCAACCGAAGTTGGCAATTTGTTCGCCAAGGCGAATAGGTTCTTTCAAGACAAGCTGTAAGGGACAGCGCCATGCCAGCACTCAAAACAACTTCGAATGACAAGAATACGAATTCTTACAAGATCATCCAGGGACTCCGAAGTTTCCTTTTGGGTGGACGTTCGGTCAACTATCTGATGACCCCCGCGTGGGAGGAGCTCGATGAATTAGCGCCGAAGTGGGATGCTACCTGGGGAGAGCAAGGATGCTCCTACACGTCCTTTCCTTTGGAGTCTACGATTCCCGTCTCTTTCAGAATGCGACAGTCGTCGGAGGATGATGACGCAATTTTGCTGAAGCAAAATATACAACTAATTTCAGAAAAGGAGAAGACCCCCAAGATACGGACTTACAATAGCAGTGTTGAAAACCTTACCAGTCAAAGTCATCAAGGTCGAAGGAGTCCCCCGACTCAACCTTCTGTTCCTTCAGTTTCTTCCGTACAAGGGGAGCTACAAACACGCACGGGCACTGTAGGGATTGGGGAATCCACCTCAGTCGAGGGGCCTTTTGGTGTCTCCGACAATGAAGCATCCGAGTCCTTGCTCTGGGAGTATTTGCGAGTGTCATCCCCACTGCACTTGGGGACTCCTTGCTCCTCAATGATAGGGACAGTGGAGACGGATTCGTCTTCCTCCTCTACCTCGGGAGGAATTATCCCCTCCGGCTGGGAAGGGAGGACAGTCGCCATCTTCCATTCCTATAACAAACATACACAATGACATCATGAGAGGCCTTGCAGGCAATCGAAGAACTAAAGACGAAGCAATACTAAACTTACCTCAGGTGGAGGGTGACTCACGCAAAACGGAAGCACGACTGAGTCGCCTAGGAGCTTCTCCTTGGCAGTCCACTTGGTCACTTGGAGGAACCTCTTGTCCACCTCAAACAAAGAAATATTCTCTTGGGAGACATGGGTGACGTCACCAGCGCCAATCCAATAGAACATCAGGTGTGCCCTAACTTGCAACGGCTGCACCTGACGATGCATCCAAGTGCGGATGAGGTCAGGGCCATCAATCTCTTTCCCTCGAATGAGTTGAAGGTCACAAACGCTCTTGTACAAGACTTCAACTTCCTCGGCCTCGCTAGGCATCACCACATTCTTCCAAGACCTCATCTTCTTCAACTCTGCTTTTGGGTCGAAAGGGGCAAGCCCGTAGTGCTCGCCCTGAACCTTCTGGTCGTGGTTGTAAAACCACTTCTCTCTCCACCCCTGGACGGAGTCGGAGCTCTTGAGGTATAAGTATTGGACAGACGTGTCCACACGGATACCACAGCCTCCAATGTCGTAGACCACAGACCGAGAACCCGACTGCCTTTTTAGTTTGTAGAGCTTTTTGAAGAGGCTGAAGTGTAGCTCGATTCCGAGCCAGCACTCGCAAAGTGTGATATAACACGCAATGTGTACAATGGAGTTTGGGGTCAGTTGGTGCAGCTGAGGCCCATAAAAACAGAGTAACCCTCGGAAAAATTTGTGGAGGGGGAGAGAGAGGTCCCGAAGGACAAAGGCAAGAAACATCACACAGAATCCATCAGGGGGGTCGGGGATTACATCCAGGCTAGGCACCTTGCAATCTTTTGCATCAGCAGGCAGAATACCATCCTGGCAGTGATACTCGAGCTCATGTGGCTTGATGGCGGAGTGCCGCCACGAACCATTAGTAACGCGCATCCCTGCACCTTTCTTATTTCCGGCCACAGTTGTGATGCCGGAACTGGCGGTGGCATTGCCCTTCTTGGTCGCAGCAGCGATGGCGGTAGATCCAGATGCGGTTGCACCTTTCTTATTCCCCATTTTTTGTTGGCGGTGGGAGCGAAGGAAGTAACTGGGAAAGGTCTTGAGCGTGTAAGGCGCAGCGGCGTGGGCAGGAGCAGCAAAGTAGCAGCAAGCAATGAGAGAGGTGCGCAAGGAGGAAGACGATGAACTATGTGGAATTTACAGCACATGAATCCGTACTTAACCTCAAAGGTAGATGCAATCCAATGGCCAGAAGCGCACCAACCAAACGTGTGGTGCAAATCAAGCCAGACGTGTGGTGAAGGAAACTCTGAATGGTCACTACACTTTCCCCACTACACACAAAAATCAAGGAGACGTAGTTAAAACAAAGATTACACACACATGGTCAAATCTCAGTCAGATATGGAGCTCCATTTTCATCACATCCCGTCAGTACCGCTTGGGCGAGCAAACGACATCATCTAATCGTCAGCACTGACATCATCTGCTTAAGCAGAGGAAGTACTTTACTACTTCTGTCCTTGCTTGACTCTGCGAGTCCACCAAGCACTCGGGGGCTACACCTAACAGGAGCGCTGGCCACGCACCCAAAGAATTTCATGGGCACAGAACTACCTTCATTAAAGCATCACTACTCTTCGACTCAATGCTAAATTGTTTCAAATCAAAGGTTACTCCCATAGGGAGCACTGGAAACATTTTTGACTAATACAAGAAACGACAGCAGTCGAAAGCAAATTTAAAAGTCCCCACCAGAGTCTACGACTCGAATAGGCACTCGGGGGCTACTCCCATAGGGAGTGCTGGTCGCGCACCCTATGAAATTTCTTAATCGTCAAACATGTGCAGATTACATCCACACTCAAAACGGCGACTCCACCTCGCATTTCCCTACAAAGATATTACGTCTCCTGGGTTACCCAGATCACTTCTGCGGTGAACAATACTTCAGATGCCGCGTTTACAACGTGAAGGTAAGACCTGAGAAAGGCCTTGCAATGCACCTGCTGCGCTCTACCATATATGAACCATGCCTACATGCACGATGAAATAAGCCTTGATGGCCGCGTCGAGTGCCCACACCTAAACACTAGAATTCGACCTCTATAAGACCTCTGTGGCCCGAGTCGAATTACGCCAGCATTATTCCGAATTCGAGTCTGGGGACTCGAATTTGAGTAGATAGCGTTGTTTTTCTCTAAGGCAGTTAACTGATCCTGATCCTTCGGGTGAATCACGCACGCTTATCAACAATCCCTATGACATGAAATACAGCACCCGAAATTTCCTCGGATGACTTATATCCCATACACTCAAAAAACTTATAGTCTCCACCCGAATCTACGATTCGGCTGGACACTCGGGGGCTACTGACGTGGGTATACCTTACATGTACCTAAGATTATCATATACTCTTCGGCCCAAGAAGGAGTCCACGATGCAGTCGAAGCCCAACAGAGATTCGGGTGGCCTACTGGAGTTCGACTTCTTGGACGACATGACGAAGTGTAGATAGAAACTTAAAGGAAAACCCTAACTTGTAACCGACTCGATCTGCTACCCAGAGACATTGCCTTCTCTATATAAAGGCCAGGAGGGAGGTGGCGAGGAGGACCCCAACGCATATACCCCGCATACACATCGCTAGATTGCATTTGCACACCATTGTAATCTTCGAATCCCTCATAATCAAGAGAAGACAAGCAGGAGTAGGGTCCTCTATGAGGCCCGAACCTGGGTAAACCTCGTGTCACTTGTGTGCTTGTTTGCTAGCCGATCGATGCCTCCAGCGCTCCCCACTTCCTCGAACCTAAGTCCATTAACAATGGGCATTGATGAGTTAACCCCTCGTCACACACACATAGGTCCCAAAGACAGAATTCTCACACACTAATACCAAGTCACAACTTACAAACAAATAAGATAAGCAACACGTTTCATTTAACAAACGCACATGATTCACTTCATGTTTTATATCTTCAACTGTCATCTTGCCAATCCAGATGTAGTAAGATATCCATCCATCCTTGTGCTTGATCTCCTCGTTCTTGCTGGCCTACCATCTACAGGTACTAGATTGATGTTTCTTGGAGAATTGAAGGAGCATATGGCTATTGTTGAAGGATTTGATGCAGATGGAGCACTCCTTCTTGTAGCTGATGCAAGTGGAGCAATCGTTGATTCCCTTGCTACTGCAGCAGTGGCTACTATCGATGCCCTTGGTGCTTGAGCTACTGCTGGTATCTCCCTAGCTGTTGGAGCTAATGCCACTGATGTCTTTGCTGCTGGAGCTACTACTAGTGCCGCCCTTGCTGATGGAGCTACTAGTACCTCTCCGTTTTCCTAGAGTGGTCGTTTTTGGTTAACACAAAAACATATTTATTAATAGAACTACTATGTAAATCCAACTAAACATTAACTGGTGAGAATTTAGGTGGTTTTCTATCACCAACATATTAACAAAAAATCGTTTCGTTGTTGTATATGAGAATTCTATCATTGTCTTGCTGACAACATATTACCTTGCATGTGGTGGTTTTCTATCACCAACTGTCCCAATTGTGGTGGTTTTCTATCACCAACATATTACTCGTTAACGGGCGTCTGGTACGATCCGTCACCCAACTGTCACGCCAGCCTGGCAGAGGGACCAACATGTCATAATCACGTTTAAGACGAGGGTTAGGAGAGAATGGTGGGTATTTTTCATGTTGTTATGCGAGAGTAGTGTTTTTTTGTCACGAATCCAAAAGGCTGTGGTTTTTTGAAACCCTAACCCCAATTATAGTGGGTTTTTGTAATTCAAAAAAAACTTCAGAGCTTTTTGGTCTAAATGGGGTCTTTCTCCCTGGTGCCCACGCGTTTCCTTGTTACTGTTTCTCTCAAGGACCGCTAGTTTGGGCCGGATCTTTGGCAGCCTACGCTCTCCGCGTGGGGCCACTTGGACTAGGCTCTCGAAATTGTTCAGGTCGTTGTAAATGGTTGGAGCTAGCTGGTTATTTAAGCTGGTCATGCTCTTGTTCGCGGCGAGGTGGGGCTAAAATATAGACATGTGCTACTGTAACCGGGGCTTAGAGCATCTCCACTTGTTGGCCGTTTTCAGGCCGAAATCCGACCTAAATAGATCCGAACAAACGAAGGTTTCGGCCTGGGAATGGCTGATTTCCCACTTGTGTTCCCAGGCCGAGTTCCCAGGTCGGCGTACTTTCGCCCAAATTTGGCTTAAATTCGTCCAGTTTTCAGCATATTTCGGCATATTTTGAATACAGAGCAATGTTCGGCATAGTCCTGGATGAAATCAACCACAGTTCGGCATAAATTTAAACATAGTTCGACGAACAATGAAAATACAACATATTTCGGTCTTGTTCGGCCAGATTCATGCTAGGCATCTATGTGTTTCCCCTGCGTATCCATAGGTGCTCAACCAGATCATCCTGCAACTTTTGATGCACTACCGGGTCTCGAATCTCCTGACGCATGGCGATGAAGGCAGCCTAGGTTGGCGGCACCTGGTGATCAGGCTATGCAAAAGGTCATTGGCTGTAGTATGGCTCGTTCTTCTCTACTAAGATAGTATCCCTTATTGTAGTGGTGCCCATTGATCTCAAAGTCCACGGGAGGAGCATGACCCTCAACAAGCTTGGCAAAGATATTTGAGGAGTTGAGAACGTTGATGTCGTTGTTGAATCCTGCCATGCCAAAGAAGAAGTGCCAGATCCAAAGATCATGTGTAGCAACTGCCTCAAGTATCATAGTGCAACCTCCTTTGTGGCCTTTGTACATCCCCTGCCATGCAAATGGGCAGTTCTTCCAGTGCCAATGCATACAGTCTATGCTTCCAAACATCCCAGAGAATCCTCTTTTTTCATTGACTGCGAGGATCCGAGCAGTGTCTTCGGCAGTGGGTGTTCTCAAGTACTATGGCACAAACACTGCAATCATCGCACTGCAGAACCGGTACAAGCAATCGATGGCGGTGGACTCAGCCATGCGAAGATAGTCATCAGCACTATCACCTGGCGCTCTATATGCAAGCAACCTCATCGCCACTGTGCACTTCTGCAGTGAGGAAAACCCAACCATGCCGGTGCAGTCCTTCTTGCACACGAAATAGGGGTCAAATTTCCGGACGGAGTGCACGATCTCGAGGAAGAGCTTTCGGCTCATCCTGAAATGCGCCGAAACACGGCCTCTTCATGGAGCGACTCGTCGGCGAAGTAGTCGGCGTACAACATGTAGTAGCCCTCCGCCTGCTGCCTTGCTTTGCACTTCCGGCGACCTTTCGCCGAGCCTCCACACTTCAGCGTTGCAGTCTGCATGTACAGCCGTGCTAGGGAGGCGATGATTTGCATGTGCTCTACATCTTCGGCGGCTGCGGCGTTCTCTTCCTCTAGCAACACCGTGAACAACTCTTCATCGTCGGAGTCTATGGCCGAACGGGCCAATCGTCGAACACTTGGCGGACGAGGTGGTGGGAGCTAGAAGCGTGGCCGAGCTACGGCGAAGGAAAGACGTCGAAAGTGCCTAGGTTGCAGGAGGAACGTGCGGCAGTGACGGCGGACCTATCTACAAGCGCGAGTTCGGCTTGAGTCGGCGGAGCTTCGCCGGTGCAACCATGGCGGCGAGGCAGCTGGGGGTGGAATCCTTCGCCGCGGGGGGAGGCGACTGGTGATGGAAAATGGGATGTCTCGCTGATAGGGCTGGCCCACCCATGTTTTCTTTCCATCCGGCGTTTCCAGACCGTTCCCGGTACCTCGGGTTCGGCCTGGAAACGCCGGACCAATTTTGGATCAAATCCGGACGAAACCGGCGTCCTGTAAACACGACTGGGCAAAAAATCGCCGTTCGGACCAAAAATACGCCCCGGGAATGGCATTCTGCGAATGTGAGTGGAGATGCTCTTGCGCTGCTCCCACATGCTTCTGGTGTCACGCTGTGTCACCGGATACCACTGCTGCCAGGTGATGCTATCGCGTGCTGCTGCTGGTGGCGGACACTGCTCCCGTCTATGGAAAGTCCTAATGTTAGCTTAGGTATATACATGCATGCTGTTTGGATTAGAATAAAATGAAGTTGTAACGATTGGTACTTTGAGTGGTCAGTTTCACATGTGTTTCTAGATTTTTTCTAATTTTTAATTAACAAACAAGGTCACTAAAAATTTAGACTAAACAAAATTTAGCTCCGATGGAACAAAACTTTCAACTAAAAAATTAACAAGATAATTCGACAACCATGGAACAAAAGCAAGACTGTGGGGGAATCAAATTTTAGCTTGTGAGAGACGCACAGAAAATAATATTTTTGGTTAATAGGAACAAAACCATGATTAAAACTGGAAACAAGAGCTACAAGTTAGGAACAAACTTCAGCGGCTAAGAAACAACTAACATCTACACGAAGAACAATTATTTTAACTAAATGGAACAAAATCAAGACTAAAACTAGGGGTATTCCGTTTGTAATACAAATCACATTCACACGAGGAACACAACTGTAGTGGTGAAGGAAAAAACGTACGTACACGGCTAAACTGGAACAAAATAAGAGCTCCAACCAAGACAAAAAAATATTGTGCCAATCCCATATATACGAGAAACAAAACTTTTTTGGCCTAGGAAAAAATAGCACGTACGTGAGGAATGATTATTTTGACTACCGGAAACAAAATCATTACTATAGTTGGGACACGGATTGTATTGCCGGGAACGAATCATAAGGACCACAATTTTAACGAATGAGGAACAAATAAAATACACAAGCACAAGGCACAACTAATTTAACTAATTCGAAGAAAACACCGCTACATCTAAGAAAAACTCGTAGCAACGGGAACAAATCACATCTACGCGGGAAACAAAACTTTAGCGGTCGAGGAACAAAACTTTAGCGACCGAGGAACAAAAGGCACAACTAAATTTACTATTTGGAACAAAATCACTACGAGATTTGAGACAAAACCATAGCACTGGGAATAAATCACATCCACATGGAGAACAGAACTTTAGCGACCGATGAACAAAAAATAGCAACCGAGGAACAAATCACATTTACAGGAGGAACACATTTTTTGATTATTTGGAACAAACAATCATGACTATAGTTTGAACAAGAGTTATAGTGCCGAAGGAACAAATCAATTGTACTCAAGGAACAGAACTTTAGTGCCCAACTTGTGGTTGGGTGGCTAGGAGGGTGGTTGTACCCCTAACCCACCATACTTCAAACCACAGGTTTGACACTGTGTGTTGCATAAGAGGCGGATTATTCTTTCAGTGGGAGGCGAAGTTCCCGTCAACAGCGAGGCGCCTGTGGTGACTTCGTCAATCTAAGGACCCGGTCTGTCGGCTCGGTCTCTCGAAGGTTCTCATAGGGGTATGTGTGCGTTCATAGAGGTGGATGCATGTACGTGTTGTGAGCGTCTACGATTGTACTGTGTTTCTCAAAAAAAAAAACTTCAGTGCCCAAGGACCAAAACAAAAAAAACAAAATACTCACGGTACACATCCTACTAGAAAACATATAAATCAAATTAAGAGAAACATGGAAAAGAAATAATATAAACAATAAAAAGGAAAAGGTGTAAAAAGAAGGAAGAAATATATATATAATACATAAAAATAGAAAGAAAGAAATTTGAAAAGAAATCAACAAAGAAGAAAAGTGTGATTCATCTAAATAATAGAACAAAAATACATGGAACGAGAAATGTGTGGAACTAATGTTATGGAAGAAGAGGAACAAACTTTATGAATAAAGGAACTAACTGTTATTCACCTGGGAACAAAAAAAATATCCATGAACAAAAATTATGTCAAAACATGTTTACAAAATAAGAGGAATAAATCTTTGTGAACCTCGGAACAAATTGTTATTCGTATGGGAATAGAAAAGTGCAGCACAGAGAACATGAAGTAAAAAAGACACTTAAAAGGAAAGAAAGAAAATAAAATATAAAAAACCGATACATAACATATCCACACTTAAGTGGACCAAAAAGTTTAGAATAAACAAAACAAAATTTAGATATATGAAATGAAAACTAGAAACTAGAATTAAAATAGAACCACGAATAAAATGCGACAAGAATTTTAGCGGCGCACAACCGAGACATATCTACGGTAGGGACAAAAATACGGACCGCGAGATGAGACAAGAATTTTAGCACCCTTAGAGAATAAAACATACCTTTGTTCACTATTATAAGAAAAAGATATAAAAAGTATAGAAAAAGTAAAAGTGGTAAGAAATAGGCTAAGAAGAAAAAAGAAACTGAGAAATAATACTAGAACAAAAACGAAAAAGAATGGAAAAAACCCGAAGAAAAGTACCAAAGAAAAAGAAAAACTACCTCCATGTGCCTTGCTTACCTCAGATTTGTGGAGATAGCGGTGGCCACCGATGATCTCACGCGTACTGGCGAAGGTACAATGGAACTAAGCAAACTCTAAACGGAAGGAAAGTTAATCGGGATTGGCCCAAGACCGAACGCCTTAAGAGAAACGGTACTCTAGGAAGCTCCAGCGTGAGCGAGCAGTTTCCTTAAATGGCCCTTTTTAGAACTTAATCCACTTGTGATCCATGACAAAACTTATTTCTTCTTCTAGCCCCTTGGGCTCGTGTCATTTGGGTTGGCTTGACCGAAGCCCACAAAACACCAATTGGGCTGACGTCAAATGTGTTTCAGAGTCACGCAAGCCTAATCAGCGTGAACCAAGGAGGTCAAAAAAGAAATAAGTTTTGCCACAAGTTAGAGCAAATTATGAAAAGGGATATTTAGGGCAAATGACTCCCAGCCCCTTGCAGGCTCGATCGATAGTTGCTTCTTCTTGCCTAAACAAACTTATATTTTGTAACGGAGGTAGTACTAGTTAGTAAGAGCATCTCTAACGAGCAATGTAAACGGTCTGAATCTGTCAAACTCCGATGAGTTTACAGGTCAATGCGCATGTTACCGCCCTAGCGAGGCATGTATACACGGCCTGGTTTGTAAACAATTTACCGTGACCCGTTTAGGTTTTTCAGGCGTCAATTCTAACTGCTCTGATACCAACTTGTCAACACCCGGATTTTTTAATCCAGATGCCTATTATGCCATACATCGCAATCCCAGGATTACCATTTTTGCGAGACATAACAGAATTGGTACCACAGTACATTATCCATTACAAACCATAATAGTCTTACAAATAGAGGATCTCATGATCCAGTCTTAATACAATCAAAGTAGCGAAAAGTAAATGTAGTCGACTCCATCTTCATGGTCACAGGCAATGCTGACGATGGGAGATGATCCTAGTTATCATAGACCTCCTGTTGTCCATCTTCTGCATAGTCCTCCTCATAGTCTGGCCATGGGAATAGCCAGGGACAAAGTCATGAGTACTCTTTAAGTACTCGCAAACTATTACTAACATAAGTAAGGTAAAACTAGTAGGAATCATAAGCTCTAGGTTTATTTGCAAAAAGCTTGATTTGTTTTATAAAGACTTAAGAGTAAAGACCTAAGTTTAGTTCTCTACATTACTTTAGTGGGAACTTAGATTTCATGTCCACAACTCTGTTGTGGTCAAGTCAAAGTAATCTTTCAAGTCACAAGTCATTTTGAAAACATCTGACAATGGAATAGTATGGCCACTCCAACTGTCCATAACTACGGACACGGCTATTCAAATAGTTTGACACTCTACAGAGGTGGTACACTTTCACCAAAAAAATTGATACATCCATCAGGGGTAACCCTGAATCATCATACGTGGTATGCGGATAATCAATCCTAACCTTTCAATTACACACCCTAGTATAGGCACCTCCCCTATGAGCTTGGCCTCCCATCCATGACCAACTATCATCCTGGGAATTGCATAGGTGGACATTTATTCACGAGGTAGCCTCAGCTCAACCTCTTCCGCAAGGGAACCGATACTAAGACATATAAACTTCTAGTTAAGCCCTACCCAAATCAGGTATTGTGGTTTTACAGTAAAATTGGAATGGTATCACATCCAAACCCAACCATCAGTTTTTAGCAAAGTCAAGGCTCAGGCCTCATTATTTTCATCATCCAACCATTGTGTATCATAACACATGTCAAAACATTTCAATAGAATAAATCATCATTCCAAGGTTTTCATAATCCTTTTCACCAAGTGTTGCCATCTAAAGTAATCAAGTTTAGTTTAGCACTAGCCACTAGTATTGAGGATATCACTATTGGGGGTGTTAGTCAAGTATAGGTATCCAAACTAGTTCTATGATCTTGATGGTATCCATCCTAATTTTCTACCTATCAAAGTTTATTAACTAGATAAGAAACTTCAGTAAAAGGAAAAGTAAAGCTGGTAAATAAAAACTGGGATTGGTATAATCAAAGTTACATAACCAAGCATACCTAGTGCATCTGGTATAGGGTATCTGGTGTAGTGGGCTTGCATAGATAGCATGCATAGTTTTAGCTTGCCTTGAGCAGTGAAGGTTTTGAAGTTCTCTTCTTCTTCCTCGAAGTACTCCTCCTTGTCGTACCCCGGGTCGGTACTAGCATCTATAAACACATACAATATACACAATCACCAAACAACCCTTAACTACTTCTATTTAGAATACAAGGCTCACACTAGATGATCTAGTATCATCTCAATCATCACACGGTATATTTACACATTCTTATTTATCTTATTTTAGAAAAGTAATTTCTACTCATTGAAAATACTTAAGATTTAATATTCTCCAATCAAAATAGTGGATCATGTTGACACATGTCATCGCCGCATATTCCAAAACTTGTGAATGTGATTTAAAATGGTGGTCATGTATTACAAGATTTAATATTACTATTTAATACTATTTAATTGACTAGAAATGCCTATATATCATTCTTTTAATACTAAACCATGTTTAATATCTGTAAAACCAAATATTTTGACATATTCATGCAGAGCATGGCAAATGTGATTTTGGAGAGTTGGAATCAACTCAAAAGCATTTATGGTTGATTTTATAAAAATGTTTGAAGTGGTAAAAGTCTAGGTTTTGTTATTTTTGGTATAGGTGATCTATAGTTTCAATTGGTTTGAATCCAACGGGGGTGATTAGATATTTTCAATACCTTCCTAACAAAATTGGAATCATGCATTTTGGATTAGTATAACTCTTTGAATCGAATTTTGAATCTACTGACAGAATAGGGTTTTAAACTAAATAATTATATTTGAATTGTTTGGCTCTGCGCGGGAAAAGAAATGGGCCTGCCCAACTGCACAGCGCGCGCGCAGCAGGCTACTGACAGATTGGTCCCACGCGTCAGCGGCTCTATCTAACCGAAACAGTATCAGCAAATCTCAGTGCTACGTTAGAACAGGATCTACAGCTGAGGTTCATCGTCTACGTCGCAGAACTCCGGCGAGATTCTAAACCTAGCGGCACGGTGGGGGTCGTGGGAGGCTTACCAGGGCTCTAGCTAGGTCCGGCGATGGGGCAAACGGGCTGGTCGACGACGGCGAGTCGATTGGTAGTCGCGGCGGCTCCTGGGGTAGCTCCAATCGACGGCTCCCTTTCTTCACTGCAGCAGCAGGCTCCGGCCAAATTCCAGCGGGGTGGTACTCGCCTTGCTCCGGGAATGGGTCTAGGGTGTTGCTGGGAGAGTGGGGAGTAAGATGGTGTGCTGATTGAGGTTTGGGGTGGCTCCTATTTATACACCAGCGTTGGAGGCAGGGCGACATGGTCAGGCTTCATCGGCGACGTTGCTACAGGTCGAGCTAAGCATGGCGGAGGGCATGGGTCGACGTGGTGGACTGTAGCGATCGTCACTCGCGTAGTGGCGCGGCGAGGGCAAACTCAGTCGGTCGGGCGACGTCAATGCTCTGTTTAGGTACGGAGGTGTTTGTCATCAGGTACAGTGGTCACGGGGCGCGCGGCGGTGAATGATCGTGTTTGGGAGGTGTCTAGTGACGCGGCGGTTGCGGGTACGAGTGGAGAGAGCGAGGCACGGCGTGGCTGCACGAGGCAGCTTAGGTGCTCCGTCGTGCTCTCGGCATGGCAGGGACTTAAATGGGCTTCTAGCTTCTCCACTTCTTGCCGTTGGTCAAGGGGTGGACAGAGAGGGGTGGTAAGGTCACGCCTACTCGCTGGTGGTCATGGGAGAGGGCGGCGCGGTCTGTGGTGTCTTGTCCATGGTCGACCGGCATAACATGCTCGGTACGACCATGACACTGGCGCAGGGGGCGAGTGAGGTTGCTCCTTTGCATGGACAAGTACTAGGAGTGATCATGGGAGACTTATTGGGTTGATTGTAGTACAAGAGATGATCAATTGATTGATCAAAAGAGTAGATAGTTGTTGAATTCGTACTCTGTCTGCTAAGTGTTCGATGATATGGCCGTATGAACTTAATCTTTGATTTATTCCATGATTTTTGGTGGGTGAGCCGGTCACATACTTGGTAGTCTCTGGTTGCTAGGAATTGTCAAGTGGTGGAGGTTTGAGTGTTTTTTGAGAAATGATGATCTATGTACCAACACTTGATTCAATTTTGAATTGCCTCTCAAATGAGTTTGAAAATAGTTTCTATAAGTTTATAAAGTTTTCTTGGGTTCATTTTTACTTGGTCTAGCAAGGGGTGAAAAGATGTAGACGTGTTTCTTTTCATTTGATTTTGCTTGGAAATGATCTAGATGATGTGGTAATCCTTTTTAAACTAATCCTTACCATTTGTAGCACTCAAACATGGCATAGTAACATTCATGCATTAAATAATAAGCACATATGTATTCATATTTATTTTAATAGTAAAAGTTTTTGTTAACCCTAAACTTGGGTGATTAGAACTTGATAAGCTAGTTTAATATTTTTGAGATGTTACAAACCTTCCCTCCTCAAACAGAATCTCGTCCCGAGATTCAAGAAAAACTAGGAACTAAAGAGATTGGGAAACCATGTCCTAATATAATCTTCTCGTTCCCAGGTGGCTTCTTCTTCGGTATGGTTACTCCACTGGATCTTGAGAAACTTGATACTCCTGGTCCGGATGGTTCTGAATGCTTCTTCCAAAATACGGATGGGCACTTCACGATAGGTTAAATCCTTGTTGATATCTATGGTTCTGTGATTGATGTTCTTGAAAACTTCGGTCTTCTCCGGAACTTCTAGGCATTTGCAAAGTAACGAGATATGGAAGACATTATGCACGGCTGGCATCTCCTCAAGCAGTTCCAGTTGATAGGATACTTCTCTACGGTTTAAAATCTTGAAGGGTCCAATATATCTGGGGGCAAGCTTCCCTTTCAGTTGAAAATGCTGCATTCCTTTCAAAGGTGATACTTTGAGATACACAAAATCTTTGACATTAAAGGTCAGGTCTCGACATCTTTTGTCAGCATAACTCTTCTGTTTGGATTGAGCGGTCTTGAGGTGTTCATGGACTTTGTGAACCTTCTCTTTGGTTTCCCGTAGGATGTCGGGTCCGAAAATCTAACTCTCTCCTACTTGCGACCAATTCAAGGGGGTACGTCACTTTCTTCCATATAGGAACTCAAATGGGGCCATTTGCAAACTGGCTTGATAACTGTTGTTATATGAGAATTCCGCAAAAGGCAGACAATCTTCCCATTTAGATCCATACTCTAACACACAAGCTCTCAACATATCTTCGAAGATCTGGTTTACTCCTTCTGTTGTCCATCGGTTTGCGGGTGATAGGTTGTGCTAAAATTCAGTTTGGTTCCTAATCCTTCTTGGAACTACTGCCAAAATCTTGAGGTAAATTGGGTTCCTCGATCCGACACTATGGTCTTGGGGGTTCCATGCAGACTGACTATTCTAGCAATGTACAACTCTGCTAGCTTTGAGCTTTGATAGGTAGTCCTGACAGTATGAAATGGGCTACCTTGGACAGTCTATCCACTATGACCCAAATAGAGTCATTTCCCCTACTAGATGTAGGCAAACCTATGATAAAATCCATTCCGACAGAATCTAATTTCCATTCTAGAATCTGCAATGGTTGCAAAAGTCCTGCGGGTCGCTGATGTTCCGCTTTGACTTTCTAATATATATCACATTTTGCTATGTACCTTCTGACTTCTCTCTTCATTTTGTGCCACCAAAATTTCTCCTTCAAATCCTGATACATCTTGGTTCCTCCGGGGTGAATAGAATATAGGGTATCATGGGCTTCCTACATAATGTACTGCTTCAACTCTGAATATGCTGGCACACAGATACATCCTTTGTATCACAGAACTCCTTCTTCATCTTCGGTGAATCCGGGTACCTTCCCTGTATCGATACGACACTTAATTCCATCAATACTGGCATTTCCTTTCTGCACTTATTTTATCTGACTCATCAAAGTGGGTTGAAGTTCCATACTGGCTAGAAATCCTTCGCTGACTAGCTCCACTCTAAAATTCTCCATCTCCTCATGCAGACTTGGCTGGGCTTCCTTAATCACGGTGTTTAATCTACATGGTAGTCTACTAAGAGCATCCGCTACCACATTGGCCTTGTCGGGGTGATAGTGAATGTCCAGGTCATAGTCCTTGATTAACTCTATCCATCTCCTTTGCCTCATATTCAGCTCCTTCTGGGTGAAAATGTACTTCAAACTCTTGTGATCCGAATAAATCTCATAGCGGTTACCCATAAGGTAATGACGCCAGGTCTTCAAAGCTAACACTACGGCTGCTAGTTCTAAGTCATAGGTGGGGTAGTTTTGTTCGTGTTTCTTCAGTTGTCTGGATAGATACGATATGACTTTCCCTTCTTGCATCAACACACATCCGAGACCAATCTTGGATGCATCACAATACACATCAAAAGGCTTCTTGATATCTGGCATGATCAAAATTGGGGCTGAAATCAATCTCTTCTTGAGATCTTGAAAACTTGCTTCACATTTTTCCGTCCATTCAAACTTCTTATCTTTCTTCAAAATCTGAGTCATCGGTCTTGTGATGCTCGAAAATATTTCAACAAACTTGCGGTAATATCCAGCTAATCCAAGAAATGCGCGGACTTCGGTTTGAGTGGTCGGGGCTTTCCATTCTTCAACATCCTTAATCTTGGCGGGATCGACAGCAACCCCTCCTACCGACAAGATATGTCCTAGGAATCCTACTTCCTTTAACCAGAACTCACATTTGCTAATCTTGGCATACAACTGATGTTCCCTAAGGGTTTCAAGGATGGTTCTTAGGTGTTGTTCATGGTCTTGTTCTAACTTGGAGTAGATCAGGATGTCATCGATAAACACAACAACAAACTTATCCAAAAAGTTCATAAAAATCTTATTCATGAGGTTCATGAAATAAGCGGGGGCATTGATTAATCCAAAATACATGATATTGTACTCATACAATCAATATCTGGTGGTGAAGGCAGTCTTTCGGATATCTATTGCACGAATCTTCAATTGGTGATAACCAGTTCTAAGATCAATCTTAGAAAACACTCTGGCACCAGTCAGTTGATCAAACAAATCTTCTATCTTTGGCAGTGGGTACTTGTTCTTGATGGTGACGTCATTCAACTTCCGATAATCCGTACACAAACGGTTGGCACCATCCTTCTTATCAAAAAACAAAACAGGTGATCTCCATGGTGATGCACTTGGTTGTATCAAACCTTTTCCCAACATATCATCAAGTTGCTTCTTGAGCTCCACTAATTCAGAGGGGTTCATACTATAAGGTCTCTGAGCTATGGGTCTAGTTCCAGGAACTAGTTCAATGATAAACTCGATATCTCGATCTGGGGGCATACCGGGCAATTCATCTAGGAATACATCGGGGTATTCACAGACTACTCTAACTTGGTCAATGGTTGATTTGGCTAAACTCTGGTTGCACTTGAATTGACGGGGCAGCGTCTCAGATACATGTTCTACTGATACTCCGGTGCTCTGGCCATGATTATAGCTTTCTTGGCACAGTGGATTAATCCTTGATGTTTCAACATCCAATCCATCCCTAGCACTACTTCCAAACCTTTGATTCCAAGTACTATTAGATTGGCATAAAAATCTATCCCATGGATTCTGATGGGTACGGCCTTGCAAATTTTCTAGCTTTGGTGGTTGAACCAGGTATTTGAACTATCGTAACATGCTTCAAATTTGTTGATGGAATCTTACTAGTGCATGCAAATTCTTCTGTAACAAACGAGTGTGATGCTCTAGAATCAAACAACACTCTTGCTAGAATTGAGTTAACAGAAAACATACCAAGCACGACATCGGGTGCTTCCTGGGCTTCCTCAGCATTCATGTGGAACAGACGGCCATTACAGCGGGTTTCCTGGGCCAAATCATTTTCCAGGCTGGACACGACGTTGTTGCTGGGCAGGTGCAGTAACATTGGTGGCTACACCAAGCTTCTTGGGGCACTCGTTAGAGTAGTGACACATGACTCCACATTCAAAACAAGTGATCAATGACTTGTCTTTCCCTGCGACAGGCACAACATTGCTTCCAGTCCTTGGGGCAGTATTGTTGTTGTTGTTGTTGGACCTTGGCGATGCACGGTTGAAGTTATTAGGGTTGCCGGGGTTATTGTTGTTGTTTCCTACGGGCCTTGGGTGTCCTCCTCCATGGTTGGTGTAGTTCGGACGGGACATTGGGGGTCTGTTGTTTCTTGGGGCATATCCTGCAGACAGGTTGGGGCGATACTTCGGGGTATGGTGGGGTCCTAGTTGGTGCATCATCCGACGCTTGCGGTTCTCACTGGCTTGGTTTATCTTTCCTTCCATCTGAATGGCGGAATCCACTAAAGCTTCAAGGTCATCAATGGTAATGTTGACTAACACTGTCTGCATCTCATCATGAAGACCATTCAGGAATCTCTCCTTCTTCTTCGCTTCAGTGTCAATCTCATCAGGGGCATATCTAGCTAAAGACAGGAATCGGTCACGGTACTCAACTACATTCATCCTTCCTTGCTTCAAATCTTTGAACTCATCCCTCATCCTCTTGATCAGACCTGGGGGTACATGGTCCTAGTGAACTTGAGCTTGAATTCTTCCCAAGTCATCATCTGATCTCCATTCATGGTACGGGTACTATTCCACTAGGATCTAGCGTAACTAGACAGATAGTGAGTGGCAAACAGTACCTTCTCATTAGCATCATCTCCTACAACTTCTAAATTGTTTTCCATGGTTTGCAACCAATCATCAGCATCTAAGGGTTCTTCTGACTTGCTAAACATAGGAGGATTGGTATTCTAGAAGTTCTTAAGCTTGGATCCATGGTGTTCTTGGTTTCCATGGCCTTGATTATTGTGGGCCATCTAGGCTATCTGTTGAAGAGTGGCTGAGTTGGCTTGTGTTCAGCTCTACCGGCTTCACGATCTGAAGCTAACATCTGCAGAATCTGAAGCATTGGGTCCTGAGATGAACTGCTTCCTCCGGGGTTACCGCGAGTCATCTGAAGATTGAGATAGATAATGAGACAAGAGGGAAATTTCTATGGTTCATGGGTTTGTTTCAAAAATCTTTAAACTTTGAGTCTAACTCAGGTTTTGAAAACTAGCAACTTCTTCTCATTCATTCATTCCAAACACACAATACAAGCACACACCACAACTAGAAAACAGATGGTTTTAAGAACCAATCTGTGAAGCTACGATATAGTGGGAACATGTACAACTCACACCTACGATAGTGCGCAGGTGCGACTACTCATCATCAGGGGTGTCAGGCTCCTCATCATCAATGAATTCAGCATCATCCTCATCAGTGTGGTCCTCCATGGCTGCGTCCTCCAGGTAGTCATCGTCATCACTGAGGTAAGAGTGGATATCACCACGGATATCTTCACCTTCCTCCTCCTCCCTATCCTCAAGTTGCATCTCCTGGTCGTGGATGGTCTCCTCTAGGGTGGCTATCTTCTGGCGAAGACGGGCGATGATGCGATCCTTTTTATCGCGTTGGCGATGAAGTGACTGGCGCTCCTTGGCGAGGATGGCGAGGGTTTGCTTCCTCTCAACAGCTTTAGCATGGTTCAGATTGGCGTAAGCACGGGTATTGTCCAACTCCTTCTGAGTCTCATGTAGCATGAAGTCCAAGTGTTCCACGTGATGCCTTAACTCTGGATGGGATGGCATGGCCAAAGGCTGTCCAGTAGAGTCACGTCTGGCATAGTGGGCATAGCGGGTGCCACTAATCTGGTTGATGTTTTGAGCACGCAAGTGAGCAAGTGCCTCCTGCATTTCCCTGGCTAGTCCGTCTAACCAATTGTTCTCCCTGACGCTGAATCTTCTCTGACAGCGGTGGCTCCATTTTGCCTCTCAGGTCAGCAACAATCAGCCACTATAGCTCTCCTCTAGATTGGTCATTGAGATGTGCTCTGGAGAACTCCGGGTGCGGGCGTCCAAGATACTCCGAAAGCTGGTCCAAATCCCTCTCAAAGATCAGCTCCCCTCCATTTCCCAACTGGTAAAACTTGTTATATTTGACCTCCATCTATAAGCAATTAAGAGGCGTAAGTTAGTGAAGTGATCAAGTGTGTCAAATTTTATGTAGAATTGCAAGAATTTTGAGGAACCCGTGATATCTTTTTGAAAGAGTCTCAAAGTTAAGAGTGAGAATAAGTTTTTGTAAATACTCACTTCTTTTGTTTTGAAACTAGGTTTTTTAGGCGTCCATTCTAACTAGGGTCTCCTATGGTCAGGATGGCTCTGATACCAACTTGTCAACACCCGGATTTTTAAGTCTAGATGCCTATTATGCCATACATCGCAATCCCAGGATTACCATTTTTGCGAGACATAATAGAATTGGTATCACAGTACATCATCCATTACAAACCATAATAGTCTTACAAATAGAGGATCTCATGATCCAGTCTTAATACAATCAAAGCAGCGGAAAGTAAACGTAGTCGACTCCATCTTCATGGTCACAAGCAATGCTGACGATGGGAGATAATCCTAGTTATCATAGACCTCATGTTGTCCATCTTCCGGGTAGTCCTCCTCATAGTATGGCCATGGGAATAGCTAGGGACAAAGCCATGAGTACTCTTTAAGTACTCGTGAACTATTACTAACATAAGTAAGGTAAAACTAGTACTAATCATAAGCTCTAGGTTTATTTGCAAAAAGCTTGGTTTATTTCATAAAGACTTAAGAGTAAAGACCTAAGTTTAGTTCTCTACATTACTTAAGTGGGAACTTAGATTTCATGTCCACAACTCTGTTGTGGACAAGTCAAAGTCATCTTTCAAGTCACAAGTCAGTTTGAAAACATCTGACAGTGGAACAGTATGGCCACTCCAACTGTCCATAACCGCGGACGCGGCTATTCGAATAGTTTGACACTCTGCAGAGGTGGTACACTTTCACCACAAAATTCGATACATCCATCAGGGGTAACCCTGAATCATCATACTTGGTATGCGGATAATCAATCCTAACCTTTCAATTACACACCATAGTATAGGCACCTCCCCTATGAGCTTGGTCTCCCAACCATGACCAACTATCATCCCGGGAACTACATAGGTGGACATTCATTCACGAGGTAGCCTCATCTCAACCTCTTCCGCAAGGGAACCCATACTAATACATATAAACTTCCAGTTAAGCCCTACCCAACTCAGGTATTGCGGTTGTACGGTAAAATTGGAATGGTATCGCATCCGAACCCAACCATCAGTTTTTAGCAAAGTCAAGGCTCAGGCCTCATTCATTTTCATCATCCAACCATTGTGTATCATAACACATGTCAAAACATTTCAATAGAATGAATCATCATTCCAAGGTTTTCATAATACTTTTCACCAAGTGTTCCCATCTAAAGTAATCAGGTTTAGTTTAGCACTAGCCACTAGTATTGAGGATATCACTATTGGGGGTGCTAGTCAAGTATAGGTATCCAAGACTAATTCTATGATCTTGATGGTATCCATCCTACTTTTCTACCAATCACAATTCATTAACTAGATAAGAAACTTCAGTAAAAGGAAAAGTAAAGCCGGTAAGTAAAAACTGGGATTGGTATAATCGAAGTTGCATAACCAAGCATGCCTAGTGCATCTGGTATAGGTTATCTGGTGTAGTGGGCTTGCATAGATAGCGTGCATAGTTTTAGCTTGCCTTGAGCAGTGAAGTTGTTGAAGTTCTATTCTTCTTCCTAGAAGTACTCCTCCTCGTCGTACCCCGGGTCGGTACTAGCATCTATAAACACATACAATGTACACAATCACCAAAGAACCCTTAACTACTTCTATTTAGCACACAATGCTCACACTACATGATCTAGTGTCATCTCAATCATCACATGGTAGATTTACACATTCTTATTTATCTTATTTTAGAAAATTAATTTCTACTCATTGAAAATACTTAAGATTTAATATTCTCCAATCAAAATAGTGGATCATGTTGACACATGTCATCACCACATATTCCAATACTTGGGAATGTGATTTAAAATGGTGGTCATGTATTACAAGATTTAATATTACTATTTAATAATATTTAATTGAGTAGAAATGCCTATATATCATTCTTTTAATACTTGATGTCTACGCACTTCTATTCTTGTAGATAGTTGTTGGGCCTCCAAGTGCAGAGGTTTGTAGAACAGCAGCAAGTTTCCCTTAAGTGGATTACCCAAGGTTTATCGAACTCAGGGAGGAAGTGGTCAAAGGTATCCCTCTCAAGCAACCCTGCAATCAAGATACAAGAAGTCTCTTATGTCCCCAACACACCCAATACACTTGTCAGGTGTATAGGTGCACTAGTTCAGCGAAGAGATAGTGAAATACAAGTGGTATAGATAATTATAAGTGGTAACGGTGCCAGAAAAGAGCTTGACGGGTAGGAAGAGACTAAAGGCAATCTGAAATAAAGATGAAAGCAAGCAAACATGTAACATATCTAGTTGCAAACGGTGTTTCAATGTTTATAAACAAGGCCTAGGGATCATACTTTCACTAGTGAACACTCTCATATAAATATCTTCTCTTTATGATACTACTCTGAACTACTCTTCGGTTGGACACTCTAATCCATGGTAGGGCTATAACAGCACTCCTCAAAGTCCGTATTCCCCATCTAGATAACCCCACGTTGTCACCTTGAGTGCTAGATGGTTCCAACAAACACCACAATTTCATAGAGACATCCAACTCCAAATATAACTCATAACAAGTATTTGTAATCTCTAGCCTAAGTGCCACCATGGTGTGCACGCTATCACTTTCACACACGTGGGGAGAGCCAGCGATCTATTAAAGCTCTTGAGTAGCAAGGTAGATCTACTTGATTACAAAGCTCATGATCACAATATGATCATGCATAGAGAGAGAGAGACTGAAAGGACATTTACTGTCATAATCACTTTTGGTGTTTGTTAACAACAAGTAGAGCTTTTTAAAGTATGTTATTGTCTAAAGGTTGATATATTACAAAGTTAAAAGGACCCTTGGCCTGCGGAACGTTCCCTGAATATTTACTTGACTCCTGGAAATTCCAGACCGGAGTCTCCGGTCTGCCTGGACCGGAGTCTCCGGTGTGGTCTGGAGTTTCCCCAGGAGTATCCAGAGGGGGTTCCTGTTTCCTGCCTAGGTCAGCCAGAGAGGTGGTCCGGAGCTTGGTTCGGAGGAAGGTCCGAAGTCTCCGGTCCTTGCCTCAGACTGGAGTCTTCGGTGTAGAGGGACCGGAGTCTCCGGTCCACTTGGCTCGCAGAAGGGTTGGGTCATTCTGTTCGATGGTCCGGAGGCTGGTCCGGAGATTGACCGGATTCTCCGGTGAGGACCGGAGTCTCTAGTGTGCGGACTGGAGTCTCCGGTCTGACTTTTCTCCAACGGTTAGAAAACGGTTCAATGGAGGGAAGGGCTATAAATAGAGGACCTTATCCCCTTCCTCCAGCTGCTCGTCCACCTCAAGAACACCATGCCCATTTGAGCCACCAAATCAACAAGATCTCTTCATCCAACCATCCAAAGTCATTGATCTTTGGAGAATCAAAGGAGGAGGCCTTGATATACAACTTCCCCAAGAGAGATCTTCATTTCCCGCTCATTCACTTGAGGGCCCCCATGCTCTAGTGTTTCTTTCGAAACCCTAGCTTTTGATTTGGTTCTTACAAGCTTGTCTTTGATTGTTTAATAGCTTGCTTGTATTTGGGAGCCTCCAATTAAGTTGTGGATGTGTGCCCCGAACTCGTTGTAAAGGTTCCGGCTTCCACCTCGAAGGTTGCCGTATAGTGAAAGAGGTGAATCGAACCCCTTGGGGTGAGGTTCATCAGAGAACAAGGGAGGCCTCTCGTGGCGTTGGTGGTTTGAAACCACCCCCTCTCCAAACGTAGACGTACTTCCCCTCAAAAGGAAGGAACTACAAGAAAAAAATCCTTGTGTCTCCGAGTGCTCCACTTTGGTTACTTATGTCCTTTACTGCACTTTACTTATCTAGTTCTTGTTTAGTACTTGTGCTAGGGTGACATATAGGTAAATTCACCTTAGTTGCATAATCTAGAGAATTTACCTTTTATGTCAAACCCTAAATTGAAAAAGAGTAAAATTAGGAGTAGCACCTATTCACCCCCCCCCTCTAGGTGCCCATACGATCCTTTCAATTGGTATCAGAGCCTCGACTCTTTATTCGGGCTTAACCACCTAAGAGATTATGGGCAACCTAGATGAGGGAGAAAGTGAGGCTAGCCATTTCGTGACCATGGTAGATCTCAAGAACTTGGAAACAAGCTTGAGCTCTACCTTGGACAACGAAATCCAACAATTGCGCCAACTTGTTGAGCAACTTGTTAGGGATAAGCAAACCTCACCTCCTCCCTGTCATGTGTAAACACCACCTAACCCAAAGGGAAATGCTCTGGCTAAGCCTTTGGAGGAAGTGGCGGGGAATGAACATAATTCCACTGACTCCACCACCAAAAAGGGTGATGGGAAGGAAGAGCACCATGCGGTTCCTGGATGGTACTCTACCGACCCCCTATCCCTCACCCACATATAAATAATAGAGGTGACCCACCTAAGTTAGCTGCACACATACTTTTGCTCAATGGCAAGTTTTAATGAAATCTCATGTTCGCAGCTCTTGCATTGATTTGTGGAATATTATTGAAGAAGGTCTCAAAATTGATGATCCAACCAACTTGACTAGAAGAGAAGTGGTCAATAGCCAACTCAATGCGACTGCCTTGCACATGATTCAACTTGGAGTGGGGCCAAAGGATTTTCCCCACATTGAGCACTACAACACCGCCAAGGAAGCTTGGGATGCACTCATTGACTTGTTTATTGGCAATGAGAGTATGAGAAGAAATAGATATGATGTTTTAAGCAATGAGGCCGAAGGTTTCTTCATGAAGGATGGCGAGGATCATGAAGACATGTATCGAAGACTCAAATCCACAGCCACCGCCTTCACGAATGTTTGTGCCTCTCACATTGATGATGTTTGGATCAAGAGGAAGTATGTGAGTGCTCTCATGCCCTTCGAGCCTACTGACTTGAAGAGTCTCCAAGGAAGACATAACTACCATCTCATGACCTCCAATGAAGTTATGCAAGAGATGGCCGCCTTCAAGGTTGCTGCCAAGAATGCCAAAGACACTCGTGCTCGTGCCATTGGAATGAGTAGTGGTGTCAATCTTGCCTTGAAGGCCAAGGTTGTGGAGTATAATGAAGATGAAGGAAGTGATGAGGTACTTTCAATGAGCCACCCAGAAGATGTCAAGGTTGCTCATGGTGAATACATGACCTTCTATGAAAGAAACTTTTGGAAAGATCCCACCAAGGCCAAGATGGAAATGCAATGAAGAAGCAACCCCAATGGGAGAAGAGATAATGGGTCCAAGTTGAGAACTTGCTTCAATTGTGGTGACCGCTATCACTTTGTCGCTGCCTGTCCCTATGAGAAAAGAGAAGATCATGGGGGTAAACTTGTGTTAAAGAAGACCTCCAAAGCTCCTTACAAGAAACCCTTCATCAAAAGGAATGCCACCAACAAGAAGCCGGGTGAAATTGTCTTGATCACACATGAAGAATTCTCCTCCGATGATGATGATGAAGATGATGGAGAGGAAACATCAAGTGGTGTGGAAGCTCTTGCCACCACTTCTACCCCTACATTCTCACTCTTCGACTCTCCTAATGAGAATATCTCCAACAAGAACGTCACTTGCCTTATGGCAAGAGGAATGGAGGTATTGTCATCATCACATTCCACCTCCTTAATCAATGATGATTTTGATGATGAGTTATCTCTTGAGGTCAAAAAGGAACTAGTTTCTTTTGATGTGTTTATGAACAACTTGAAAGGGGAACACAAGAAACATGTTGTGGACCTCTTAAATCAACTTGCACACACACAAGAACTTATAGATGAGAGATGTAAATTAGGAAGAGAGCACATGATTGAGGTAGAAGCTTTAAATAATGCTCTAGAAGAAGAACAAGAAACTAGAATATCTCTTGAGACCAAACTTGAAGGCCTTGATGAAGCAAATGATCTCATTATTAATAAACTCATCAAGAAATGTGACCATGCTATTGCCAAATATAAAAGGGCTAAAAAGGACAAGATTGAGTTTGATGTTGTTCATGAAAAACTTGCCGAGGACTTTAGGATACTTGACAAGGCTCACAAGGCCTTGGAAAGTGAACTCTTGTTGCTCACAAAGTCTCGTGAAAAGCCTTGGAAAGTGAACTCTTGTTGCTCACAATTGACTAAGATTACTTCACCTAGTACTTTCATTCCCTCTAGTTGTACTAGTATACTTGAAGAAAATGCTAGGTTGAAGGGGGAGCTTGCTAATGCCACCTTTCCCAAGGGTAACAAGTCAATTGATGACCTCTTGAGTAAGCAAAGGTCAAGTAGTGAAAAAGGGGGCATTGGTTTTGTCTCCATAGGCAAGAAGAAGAAGTACAATAAGAATAAGAAGGTCAAGCCCACACAAGGAAAGGACAAGGTCGTTGTGGATAGTAAGTCCACGAATGGAAAAACTATGTCTCATGATGATTTTGCAAGAAGTCCTAACCCTCACTATGTTTTAATGCGTGATTATTATGGTGATGTGTATGCACAATATGTTCGGTCATATGATGGTTATATTGCTTGGTCTATTTGGGTTCCCAAGACCCTTGTTGTTAACAAAAGAGGACCCATTTAAAAATGGGTACCTAAAAACTAGTTTGATCTTTTGTAGACATACGCTTCCGAAGGGTCAAAATGGGTGCTTGATAGTGGATGCACAAGTCATATGACCGGAAGCGCATCTAGTGTCAAGGAGTTGAGACCAAATATTGATCAAATATCCATGACATATGCCGACAAGTCAAAGTCTAAGGCAATGGGTTTTGGCCAAGTTGTGGGTGCACACGATATCACCCTCGTGGACGTCATGCTTGTTGAGACCCTTGGCTATAATTTACTTCCAGTCCATGCTCTTGGAAAGATGGGCTTTGCCGTATTTATTGATAATGATATTTTGATCCTCTTGTGGAGTAAGTCTCTCAAGGTCGCTTTCGTTGGGTACGTCGAAAATGACTTGTATGTGGTGGACTTCTCGGGGAAAACCACTACAAGCCCAATGTGCTTATTTGGAAAGGTTGATGTGGGTTGGCTATGGCATCGCCGTCTAGCCCATGTCAACATGAGAACTTTGCAAAGCCTCCACAAGGATGGTCATATTGTTGGACTAAAAGTAAATGTTTGCTTTGCCAAAGATCGTGTTTGTAGGGCATGTGTTGAAGGAAAGATGCATGATTCTCCTCACAAGCCAAAGAACTATATCAAGTCCAAGAGGATCTTGGAGCTCCTTCATGTGGATCTTTTTGGTCCTCCATCTCATGCAAGCCTTGGTGGGAAGAAATATTTCTTGGTGATTGTTGATGACTACTCAAGATACACTTGGGTATATTTCTTCAAGCTGAAAAGTGAGACACAAGATAACTTCATTGACTTCATCAACATGGCTCAACGCCAACACAATGTCCTGGTATTAACAATAAGAAGTGACAACGGTACCAAGTTCAAGAACTACACATTGAATTGATTTCTTAGTGATGAGGGAATAAAACATCAATATTCCGCTGCATATACCCCTCAACAAAATGGTGTATCTTAGAGGAAGAATCGGACTCTTATTGATATGGCAAGGACCATGTTGGCGGAGTTTAAATCTCCATACAATTTTTGGGCTGAAGCTGTCTCCACTGCATGCCATGCATCAAACCGTCTCTACCTCCGAAAAGAATTGATCAAGACTCCATATGAAATCCTTACCGGTAACAAGCCCAACGTTTCTTACTTCCGTCTGTTCGGTTTTAAGTGTTTCTATCGCATTAAGGGCATTCGTTTGTCCAAGTTTGTGAAGGAGATATGCCCTAGAGGCAAATAATAAATAGGTTTTTATTGTCATATCTCAATTAGTTTATAATAGTTTCATATTGTGCTATAACTGTGCCAAGTAGAAACATTGGTACAAGTGTGGTATGAAACAACAAAGTCCCTAGTAGCCTCTATTCATACTAGTTCGTTGGTCATGCGCATGATCTGGGTTTCAAGATCATGGGAATTTATGCCAATTGACAACGGGATCATATCATTGGAGAATTATGTGATTGTATATTCCTCGTAGGATTGCAACACGATCAAGTCATATAGTTCATTGTTGCAACAGTTATACCTAGACTCCTTTTCCTTAGACCGTGAGCTCATATTACGCACTGTTTCTCGAGGCTGCTTTGACTGCATCAACCGTCATCTGGTAATACAGTGGCCATAAAGGTGTACGTTGGGTATTCCGAAGGAACAGTTGATGACATGTGACTGCAAGACCGGGATTTGTTCACCCACATGACGGGTAAAGATACATACAGCCGGCTTGGTGAGATTACATCCATAAATGTTGCAACATGTGACTCGGTCACGGGGATGTAATATCACGGTAGCAAGAAAACAGAACTTGTTGTGAACGAGATTGAACAATGTATGGGATACCAATGATCGGATCTCGGACAAGTCGTATCAAGAAACAAAAGGACAAGGATGCTACATTTAGCGGTTCAAACGACATTGTCATCAGGAATGCATAGGGGTCACATGGATATCCCTGGTCCCTCTATCATTGATACAGATCATGTCTAGAGAATTCCCGAGCCATGAGAGGATACACTTAAGGGTACGATGAGAGCGATCATTCGTAAGACGGAATCACGGTAGAGAAAGAGAAAGCCGGAAATGTTTCGCAGAGAGATCCGAAGTTGTTCGGAGAAAGAATAAAGGAAAAGAGCCGAAAAAGTGTTTTCAGATAAATGGGAATTTAAATATACATTTATTATATGTTAATTATGAATTAATATATTCTAAATAATATTTAAATTAAGATTTATAAAATCAACTTTTATATTAGGCCAAATCCCCAGAGGGAATTAGCCTATAAGAAAAGCTGCAGAAAAATGGAAAAGGAAAAACAGCAAAGCAAACCAGCATTGGGCTGGTTTGACCAGCCCAACCGGTTGGGCGGCAGAGACTACGCGTTGCACGCGAGCAGCAGAAGCAGCAAGCCGCCGGGCCTGCTCGACCTAGCCCACGCGGGCGCCAGGGAGCTGGGCGGGCGGGCAAGCCGCTTAGGTAGGTGGGCCGCGTGCAGGCTGCCAGCCCACCCGGGTCACCAACTAGCCACCACGTGTCGTCGTGCCTTGATGGGCCGCGGGGGCACTTCGGCGCAGGCTACGCAGTGCAGCGCTAGCTGCCGCCGCGCCAGGTGATGGGCGCTGGGCCGCGCTGGGTGCACAGCAGCCCACCCGACTGCCCTTCCTCCAGGCTGTTGTTTGCTGCCTTTGCTTGTTGGGTTGTGCTAATTCAGCCCAACCGGCCAAGACGAAATTCCTGTGATTTTTCCTTTATCAATTAGTCCCACATGGCTAACCTAATGGGCAGGGCACACCCCCTCCGCCTATATAAAGGGGTGCCCATTGGTGGGATTAATACACACCAATATTTGGAGAAGTCCTTTGGTTGACTTGCTCCTTCCCTCTCTCTCTCTAGTCATTGTGACCATGGCCCCAAGTCTGGGCTGTGCGAACAAGGCACACCTGTAGTACGCCGTTGCGCTCCAGGGATTCCTAGCCGGATATCAACTTCCGCATTCCCGGCGGGATTGGGGAGCCAGAGGTCTCATCGTACACCGGATGTGTACGAAGACACGCGGCGCAACACTTGGGGCGCTTAAATGTCATGAGCCAGAGCTGATGCACAATGAAGATGAAGAAGGAGCAAGGGGTGACCTTGAGGTCGGCTACGAGTACGACTACTTAAACCACGTTCTAGGCAGTTTTGGGGTTCCCACGTAGGAATTTTTTTGTTTTCTGCTGCGGATCCCCTTCAGTGGTATCAGAGCCGATCTATGCATAGGAGTGTTGTACGGCCAATATGTACAAGTATTGTGCGGGCATTAATCCTTTAGTTGTTACCCTCTAACGTGTACTTGTTTATATCGCGGTATTGTTTGATGAAGCAGCCTAGACCGACCTTACGCGTATTCGTACGCGAGACTAGTTCCACGCTCAACATACGGCTTGTGTGGGGGCCCCGGATTAATCCTCCGAGAACCCCTGTTATGCGTACAACCACGATCCCATGATCAGTTAGTCATGGCACATAACCGACAAGTATCATTACCACATCCGAGAATATACCGAGTTACAATACTTACATAAATGTCGTTATGGCTACATCAATAATCAGCAACGGACTTCATCAAGCACAGACCCCGAGCCATGCCTTAACCTACAGGCAACTGACTGGGAGAACGTCCTAGCTCGCATAGTCGCCATCCTCGCCTTCTTCTTGAGATCTGGCCAAGTTAATAGCCAGGGACAATGTCAGTGAGTACTTTGAATGTACTCGCAAACCACCTTAAGCAAATAGTAATATCAGAAGGACATGCATTTTGGCTGAGGTAGTAGGAGGGCTCCAAGAGAGGTTCTTTTCTCAAATAGTTTCTCTTGTAGATATAGCATCTAAATATCTTTGTTGAAAACTTTTGTAAACATTTTGGAAACCTTTTTGAAAAGTTTTTGGAAAACACTAGGACTGGGTCACCCATTTGTTCCTGTTTTCAGGTCGTCCCACGACCAAACTCCTTCCATACCTCTCTGACCATCCCATGGTCAGAGCAGGTATCCTTCCCGACC
Source organism: Avena eriantha (assembly GCA_910589775.1). Classification (NCBI taxonomy): domain Eukaryota; kingdom Viridiplantae; phylum Streptophyta; class Magnoliopsida; order Poales; family Poaceae; genus Avena; species Avena eriantha. The sequence goes on along the minus strand of OU342742.1, from coordinate 250,683,165 downwards.
ATCCCATGGTCAAAACATTTTCGAAACCATTTCTTTTCCGAAAATCCTTTTGAAAACAAAACCAGCACCGCTCTAGAGAAGTTTGTCCAACCCGTCCTTAACCGCGGACACGGCTATTCGAATAGATTTACACTCTGCAGAGGTTGCGCACTTTACCCACACCATCCAGGTACCCTACCCTGATCTTCACCGATCGTGGGTCGATTAACCGATCAAGACTCTCCGGAAGTCCACTCCAATATAAGTGCCTACCCTATGAGTGTTAATCCCCTCAAAACCAGGACGTCGGGCGAGGACCAATCGGAGCGCTTTTTCCACTTCTCGAGTGTGCGCTTTGAATGAGGGGCTCATAGTAACGCGTTGAGGCCTGACGACCCTTTGTTCCTTCTCCAGGTCCCACCTTTATCGGAGAAGGCCCACCCTCCAGGGATCCCCGATCCCCTGTAGTAGTTACGAGGCAGCTTATATCGGAATAGACAACCTTCAAATCCAGCCATGTCCCATACCAGAGTAATGTGGTTGCACAGGGTTAAGTTGTTATAGCTAGACTGCAAAAGAACCATGTGCGTTTTTGTAAATCTTTTTCCTCCAATTTTCCTCCAGCATTTTGTAAAACAAAACCTTCTCCTTTTTCAACATCTCTTGGGAGGTCCCACCTCACCAAGTTTTTATCATAAAACATTTGGTAAAACTTTTCCGGGGTCTTCCCATCCTCAAGCTTTTACTTCGGCTAAATCGGGGTCTCCAAAGGGGTATGGTGTAATACACCATCTATTCCACTACGGGCAAGTAGGTATCATCAAGAAGTTCGTACTTAGTAGTACCATGGAGTAAGGGTTTGGAGGAGCCAAACCACTACCATATATATATATATATATATATATATATATATATATATAGCAAAACAATGCAGTTTTAATAAGCAGTTGATAAAACATGCATAAGTTAATATAGTAGGACAAGGCTTATGAGCAAGAAGGTGGCTTGCCTGTGACCAGCAGTATGGCATAAATGTCCCTGGACTTCTTCCTTAGATACCCCAGAATACCAATATCAGTAATAAATACCCCTTCTTGTGCTCTTCGGGATAATCGCAACTATCGTCGTCAGGGGGCACACATGCAATACAAACAAGGTCACAATCAACACCAGGCATACAACCAACAATACCATTACAATACAACAAACAATGAATAGTACCAGATTAAGATTCGGATGGTTTTGAGAGGATTGGAAATAGGAGATTGAGATGGCCTTGGAGAAGGGAATGAATACTCCTTAGGATTTATAGTCTAGAAACTACCTAAGAGATGGATTTTTGGACAAGACCACATTCTGTAAGGTACCATTGTAAAAACATGATACCAATAGACAGGTATTGATAAAATGAAACCAACAAAAGTGGTTTCATCAAATTATCAATTTCCAATGATTTATAATGAATATTCTAGTGGAGAAAACTCTAGTTTTAGGAAGTAATTCACCAGAGAGGTTCTGGAGCTCCAAAAATTATTCCCTTTGATGGTTAGATAGGGTTTGAGGTACTTGTGCACGGAGAGTTGGAATCAATTCAAGATAATTAACAGAATGCCCTCAGGAAATTCCTAAAGGCAGATATGTAGACAATTTGTCGTTTTCACCAGATTAAACATACAAAAGCTATTGATTTGATTCCAAGGGCACATGGTAGGTATTTGGATTACCTTTCTGCATAAATTGGAATCACCCTTTTTGGAGCTGTATAGCTACTTTAGTAAAACTAGAGGTGAATAAACCATGCACAGAATAGTTTAATTCACAGAAAAATATACATGGCTCAATAAATCATGAGCTCCTGGATTAGAATAGGCCTTAGTGTACCACATCACAGAGAGTTGGAATTGGATCAATAACTATGTTGGTTTGACCCAGAGAAATTCCTAAAGTCAGATCAGATCTGTTTTTGTTATTTCTACTAAAGACACTCTATTGTTCACCTTGGCATGGGATCAAGTTCATGAAATAGGTACAGGTAATACCTACCAGGGACACTTGGGTTTACTCCAATTGGAGATGAGAATCTCCCTGAGGGATTTAAAGAGTGTTTTAAACACTTCTGGGCAATTGATATAATATATTTAATCCCTTCATATTTTGAGCTAACCAAGGATACTGGGTGTTAGGGAAAACATCCAGGTACTTAATCAAATTTAGATCTGGGAAAAATATGATAATTCCCATTTTTAATTTGAATTAATCCAAACAGCTGAAGGGATAAACCAGAAAATATGATTAAACGATTCTGGGGGTCAATAGGCGCACGGGCCGAAACTGGGCAGACCCAGCGGCACAGTGCATGGGCCGGCTCAACTCGCAGCACCCACGGGCGGGAGGGCATTTAAACGCCTGTCCACGGGGGCCCACCTGTCAGTGGCCCGGGGTGGACGAAGAGGTATCGGGCACCGTCGACCGTTCGATCAAGTCAGGATCGACGGTCGCGGGCCGTCTCCTACCTCGCAACGGCGACAGAGGGACGAAACCCTAGGGGTGGCAGGGTCTGACCTGGGTGCTCACCTGAGGGCTCGTTGGCGACGGGGGAGGTGCCGAGGCGACGAAGGACTTCGGGGCGAGTCCGTAGAGGGGCGGCATGAAGGGTTCCCGCGTCTAGAGGGGTCTGGCGCGACGGCAGCCGACGAGCACGCTCGGGAGCTTGGCGGGGGAGCTCCCAGAGGCTCCAGAGGCGACCGTGGAGACGACAGGGAGATGCGGCCGACGATGGTGACTCCAAGGATGGGCGGTGCGGCTTGGTTTGCTTCTGGAAGGAAGTCCGTGCGATGTTGGCCGGAGCGAAGCTTCGGGAGCTCACCGGTGCGGCGGCCACTGTGGCTGCATGAACAAATAAGGGGCACTGTCAGTACCAGAAGGAGGAGGGGAGTCCAGGAGCATGGCATGCAGAGGGAGTGAAGCGGGGGTGAGAGCACCTATGGGCAGATCTTGAAGGAGGCCGAGAGGGCTTCTCCTTCCTTTCCTATGCGAGGCCGAGCAGGGGAGAGGATGGGGAGGCTCTGGGGGAGGGGTGTGGTGTGTGGAGGGAAATGAGCCAGAGAGGGGGAGATGGGGTGGCCTGGGGTATTTAACCCGAGAGGGGAGGTCTAGGATGGACTTGTTCCATGGAGAGGGCATGGAGGGAGGTGGAAACCAGAGAGAGGAAGTTGGGGGCGGGGAGAGTGGTTTCTGGTCGGGCTGCAGGTCAGAGAGGAGGAGTGGTAGAAGCTGCAGGGCTTTAATTGGCTAGCAGAGGCCTAGCCTTGTGTCTCCTTTGCAACAAACACATGAGACAAGGGGTGAACTATGACGCTACAGTGCAGGCTACAGTGCATTTCGACCAGAGTGTGAAGAGGTGTGTTGTGCAAGCTTGTTTGACCAAAGGATATGGTTTGATGGGTTTTTGATTTGAGGATTTGTCTCCATCGACGATTTTGATCAAATAGATGACTATGAAGAAAGTCTCAAAATTTGCATTGGGCAAGATGGGGAAATTGCACTGGTGGGTAGATGAGGTCAAGGCATAACCATAGGAAATATTTGGGATTTTTCTAAAGATTTAAAGTCCACTTAAATCCATTTATTCAAAAACCGCAGAAGTAGTATCTAGAAGATCATTGGATAAATTTACATTGGACAGGTGGAGTTTTTGATGGGGGTGATCCCAAATTTGAATACACACTCAGGGGAATTTTCCCAAGATTTATTGGGGCTTAGAAGTATTTAAAACATTTATTATTCCAATTCAGCCATTTAAGAAAATGGACAAAGAAATAATAAAGCTCTTCAAAAATATGTATTTTTGAAGTAAGATGATAGGGTATGATATATAGGACTCAATTGGGCCAAAATTTGGGGAAGTGTTTTGACAAAAATGGAAGGAGTTTTGGAGATTTGGACTATTTAGGGAATTAAATAGTTTTGGTCCATAATAAATATGGATAAATGTTGATAAATCTTGATGATTAAGGTAGATGATGTATACAAGGTGTAGCAAGCATTTTCAACCTTGGGATTGGAGATTCCAAGTTGATTTTGGTGAAACTAGAGATTTGAGGATCTTGGGTAAGGTTGTTTTCATGCCACAAAAACCTTGTTGGATCTTGGAGCTCGGGGCTCCCCTTGGGGCATGGGATATATGGTTGGCTAGACCAAGTGATGTAGATTGAAATGGTGTAGGGATTTGAGCTTGATCTTTCTTGAGCTCACCATGACAAGCTTTCAAACTTTGAATAAAATAAGCCTGCCAAAGCAGATTATCAACTAGCCTTCAAAACCTTGTGGGTTTAAGCAGCACAAAGGTCTATTTGGAACAAGTGAAGTAGATATTGATAGAACTATATGAGTAGAACACAACCATGCAAAGAGTTGGTCCAAGGAAGGTTGGATGGTGGTGTGAGCTTCTATCAAAGTAGGCAGGTTGACTAGATTTGCAGGGAATGTTATTTTCTTGCCTGCAAAACCATCAAGAGCAAGTGGGTAGGAGGATGATATAACCAAGGGAAACAGTGGTCCTTGGTAGTCCTTAGGATGGTTAACAAGAGGGTTCAAGTGCATTACCAAAAGTGCACAAGGGTTGGGAAAGGGAGGCATCCAAAAAGGTGATGTTGGAAACAGATTTCCAGACTTAGCCAAATTTGGCAGAATTAGGGTTTTTGACTAGAATGTTGGTGGAGATGATTTTGATGGGTTTCAAGGTACCCAAGGCCTCATCAAGTGTATTATATTGAAGATTAGATTGATTATAAGGGATCCATGCTTGATATTGGGCTTCATTGACTTGGAAGCTTCTAGAATAGATCACTACAGAATTGATCAGGGTAAGGGTTTCAGATTATCACCTAGTAGCTAGGGATCAGATCTAGATTGTATCCTTGCTTAGGGTGGGATGATTTCAAATATGTTTATCCTAGTGGATGAGCCCCTAGAGTAGCTCATACTAATTCTAAGAAATCAAGTCAAACAGCAGATCAAGACAATTCATTAGGCAACAGATCAAGGTAACTCATCTTACAAACAAATCAACTACTACTTGGGTTACCACCAAGCTTAGCTTGAGGTAAGGATGGGTATTTTGAGATAGGTTCGACTTTGAACAAGGTAAGGTCCTTGGTATCTCTACCAAGAGTAGAATTCAAATCTTTAAGAAGAGTTTTTGGGAAACCTAGAGATAAGAATAGTTGAAGGTTCTGTCTTGAAAACATAAGGAGATTATGTTATATAGCTCTCCATAGTTTTATCAATAGAAGCTACTAAAATAGTTTTGATTACATAAGCATCTTGGCTCATGTTTTGAAATGCCAGAACATTTGAGAATATGGAAATTAAGCTAAGGCAGTTTTGGAAAGTAGCTTTGGTCAACTGGTGTTAAGGTAAGGGAGTATATCATCTAATACACAATCCTATGCATAAGCATATCCAAACAACAAGCAAACACTTCAGCATTAAGCAAGAAAAAGTTTTTGTTCCCCCTGATTTTTGCATTCTGGACAACTAATCAGGGTTGCTGAAATTGGGATGTTACATCTTGTACCGTATAAGTGGCTAGCGGGTGTCTGTCTCTCATTCGATAGTTGATATATCATTTACAACGGAGGGCCCCGAAAGGGGTGTAATAGAGACAACTATCGGATCCATGTTGTGGTTGGAAAGTTCGTAGTTTAGAAACGGTTCTATTGCGAAAGCCCTAACAACCACGTAAAACTTGCAATAGATAAAGTAGAGGCGTCTAACTTTATTTTGCAGGGGGCATGCGATTATGATATGGCATCGGTCATTGCGAAGGTAAAGTAGTTCACTTTTCTGTTACTAAGTAGTATAGTAATAGTCATCATTCCGATGGACGACCTGGTGGAGGCATCGTGGACTTGGCGTCAAACCAAGGGCAAGATGGAGATCATGCTGGAGCGCTCAATGGAGATCAAGGTGCAAGAAGGACCATATCATATCACATTGTACATATGATGTTGATACCTGGTTACATCTTATTGTGTGCTAGTATTAGATACTCAACGGTAGCAAATAAGATAATCCCTATTGAATTCCAATGTTCCGTGTTCCCCTTGTGTGTGCACCACCAAGAAAGTTCTTCGGCATGAGGCGCCCTGCGGTGAGCAGGGGTTAGACATATCTACATTCGCATACAGTGGGTGTAAGACATGTTGCACAGTGAATACATAAAAGTTTGATTTGGCGAGCCTAGCACGCCATAGAAGCGTGGCCTCAGAACATAAGAGATCGAAAGATCGAGCATGAGTCACATGGATGATGTGATTGGCATTAGTGAATGTCTACCTTTGAGAGGTGCAGAGGATAGGGATCATGGGATCACTAAAATTGTCCAGGGGATGACAATTTTAGTGGAGAACAATTATAAATTGATCTCTTATTATAAACTTAGTCTAGATGTCTGTTTGAAAATATCTTAGTAGATCTTGGCCTATCTCATTGAGGTCCTTTGTGACCATGGGAATATATTGCTTAATATGGAACTTAGCGAAAGGGTCCGACTTCATAGATTAATACCCACGCCCGAGGGATATCCTCGTAAAAGGTGATTTTCTCTTCTTGATACAATAACCATTAGGAGATAATTCGATGACTCCGGAATATTTGGAAAAACACTTAGCGATCTTGCATTAGAGTTGAGAACTGGAAGGGCTTGATTGCAAATGGAGGTCATGGATGAAAAAGGTATATGTAAGATATACAAATTATAAATGTGGTTCTTTCAAAACTCGTTGCAGTTTGCAAAGTATTTGATACTTGTCCCGTTTTGTGAAAACAAGAGGATCTGCTTGAGAATTGCTGGTTTTGAGGCAACGTGACTTGATGACGGCAAGCAAAACAGTTGATGGCCGACATCACCTCTTCCCTCAAAGTTTGTCATTTGGATTAGTGGACTTGAATATAAATTTGTAATCCCTGTTTGTGTGTCTTGCTTTTGGCGAGACGATTATTCATATGAAAAAGTTACAAGCTAGTTTGTACTATTCTTATGAACAATACCGTTATGGTCACATTACGATTATAAATAAGTTATTCTCATCACTATGTTAATGATAATAGTTTAAGAATTTATAAAAGGATTAGAATGCTAAAAAGATATCGAAAGTTTAATAATGAAATGACACTATAGTTTCAGTCATTTTGGTTATTGCATGTTCTTTATGAAGATCGGGGTCCTAGATGCTTAATCTAGAGACTTTGCAAAACCATGCCTCTTGGGCAGAATGACTAAAACTCCGCATTTTGCTAAAACGGTGATATGCGAAGAAATGTTGAATCTTATACATAGTGATGTATCGTATTTTCAACAAGTAGTGGAAATCATTAGGTAATTGTGGACTTAAGTGAATAAGTGTATTTACTTAATGAAACATGAAGTTTGAAATGATTGGAATTATTCAAATGAGTTCATAACAAAATAGGATATTGAATTAATTGAATTAACAAGTCTCTTCGATTTGATCGATATGACTAAAGTATTCAAGTTAAGGTTAGCATAAAAGGAACTTGTGAAATATGTTTCAAAAATTAAGATAACTAGATGAATTCAAACTATGTTGAAATATCTGAACATCATTATCATTAGATACATATGGTATAATATCATCTCTTATAGGGGTTATACTTATCGTTTAGAGTTAAAGATAGGAATAAGAAAACACTCATTTGAAATACAAAGGAACATCTAAAAGATTCATGGAAACAACACCATAAGTGTTATGGCAAGTTCGAGTTTCTGGAGATTTTCGATAAGTCGAAGTTGTGGCGAATAAACAAGTCTTTGTAGGGCATTCTTAGGATGCTATGAATGCATCGTCCACAAGGGGCAAACCTGCTATTGTCCTAAGTTGATGTGTCTTGGTGAAGATACAGGTGGAAGAAAGTAAAAGATCAAAACAAGGTATTTGACCTTACCTCTGGATTGTTGAGTGGCGCAGCGGAATTTGTTTCGTGAACCAAACTCTACAAATAGAGGAGAAACCAATGATAATGATCATAAAGTTTGAAGTAAATACTTTTACTAAAAAATGTAGGATTCAACTATAGATTCTACAAGTTTGTGGAATTATATTGTTGATTCACTTGTCATGTTTTGAACAAGACATACCTACAAATTACAAAGAACCGTGATGGACCTAAGTACGAGAAATGAATGGTCATTGAAATCCCGTTAGTGGAATTCTCTATTTGATGGTGATCAAGGAATTTTGGAATATCCAAGATTATCGAGCGGACCTTGATTTAAGTGGGAGCAAATCAGCTTGGCTAATTCATAATATGTAGTTGATATGTTTTGAGTGGGAGCTAAGTGAAATCCCTGGATCTCAAACATGAATGTCATATTTGAGTGGAAGCGTGAAATCATTCTGGGATATATGGACGACATATGTGAATGATGTGATTAGTGTTAATAATATTTAAGTTAGATAAATAAGGATGAAGTTGAAGTTATTAAACAAGAAAATCTATCAAGATAGATTGGTGAGTTTAATAAACACTAAATGTCGAATGCTTCCTGGACTTGATTCTGAAAGATGTTCAGAATGTCCTAAGCAAGATTCTGAAGAAGCTCAGAATGGAACGAGGTAAGAAAGTAGTTCTTACTGTATGAAGCATTAAGTTAGTATTGCAACTATGGTTGAAAGAAAGAGATGCATTGCATCTCATATGCCTCAGTCATAGGTTCTTCCATATAACCATGTTGTATACTCGACGTAATGTGACCCGAAGTTCTGGTTGGTAGGACAAAGTCTTAACTGTAAGAATGTGTCTTTAAGTGATTCCTAAGTTGATCACTAAACCAGAATTAAGTTTGAACTTAAATGGCAAGAAGCAAAGTAAGTGGCATAGTTGCATTTCATGCACTAGGATCTACATAGATATAGAAGTATAAAGGCTACATCTGATGTGATGTATGATGTTATGGCGGGGCTAGTTCGCTTTTAACGTAGAATGATGTGTCCCAGGGCCCAGTGCCCATGAGAAAGCCCTCGAGGTTGATCTAAAGTCACTGCAAGCTCCTGGAATCCGGCCTCATTCTGCTGCCATGACTACAGTATACACAAAGGATAGCAACGTGTGTTTTGAAGTTTAGATGACAACGGTGAAAACGATCGTCATCATAAACACTAGAAACAAAGTCTCACTTTGTCGCCAAACAAATGCTTAGACCCATTATAAGATAATGGTGTGAATGTCAAAATTAGGAAGACATTAACGATTTGCAAATGACATAATGATCTAGTAAAACAGAACATGGACATGACGTTTGCCATGAGCATGCATGATCTGTAAACGCATATGGTATATCGTTTATATGAGTAAAATGCGAGCTAGATTATTTGTACTCTAGTGCAAGTGGGAGACTGAAGGAGATATGCCCTAGAGGCAAATAATAAATAGGTTTTTATTGTCATACATCAATTAGTTTATAATAGTTTCATATTGTGCAATAACTGTGTCAAGTAGAAACATTGGTACAGGTGTGGTATAAAACAACAAAGTCCCTAGTAGCCTCTATTCATACTAGTTCGTTGGTCATGAGGATGATCTGGGTTTCAAGATCATGGGCAATTATGCCAATTGACAACGGGATCATATCATTGGAGAATGATGTGATTGGACATTCCTCGAAGGATTGCAACACGATCAAGTCATCTAGTTCATTGTTGCAACAGCTATACCTAGACTCCTTCTCCTTAGACTGTGAGCTCATATTACTCGCTGTTTCCTGAGGCTGCTTTGACTACATCAACCGTCATCTGGTAATACAGTGGCCATAAAGGTGTACGTTGAGTATTCCAAAGGAACATTTGATGACATGTGACTGCAAGACCGGGATTTGTTCACCCACATGACGGGTAAAGATACATACGGCCGGCTTGGTGAGATTACATCCATAAATGTTGCAACATGTGACTCGGTCACGGGGATGTAATATCACGGTAATAAGAAAACAGAACTTGTTGTGAACGAGATTGAACAAGGTATGGGATACCAATGATCAGATCTCGGACAAGTCGTATCAAGAAACAAAAGGACAAGGATGCTACATTTAGCGATTCAAACGACATTGTCATTAGGAATGCATAGGGGTCACATGGATATCCCTGGTCCCTCTGTTGATCATTGATACAGATCATGTCTAGAGAATTCCTGAGCCATGAGAGGATATACTTAAGGGTACGATGAGAGCGATCATTCGTAAGACGGAATCACGGTAGAGAAAGAGAAAGCCAGAAATGTTCCGCAGAGAGATCCGAAGTTGTTCGAAGAAAGAATAAAGGAAAGACCCGGAAAAGTGTTTTCGGATAAATGGGAATTTAAATATACATTTATTATATGTTAATTATAAATTAATATATTCTAAATAATATTTAAATTAAGATTTATAAAAGCAACTTTTATATTAGGCCAAATCCCCGGAGGGAATTAGCCTATAAGAAAAGTTGCAGAAAAATGGAAAAGGAAAAACAGCAAAGCAAACTAGCATTTGGCTGGTTTGACCAGCCCAACCGGTCGGGCGGAAGATATTGCGCGCTGCGCGCGAGCAGCAGAAGCAGTAAGCCGCCGCGCCGGGCCTGCTCGACCTGGCCCACGCGGGCGCTAGGGAGCTGGGCGGGCGGGCAAGCCGCTTAGGCAGGTGGGCCGTGGGCAGGCTGCCAGCGCACCCGGGTCACCAGCTAGCCACCGCACGTCGTCGTGCCTTGATGGTCTGCGGGGGCAATCCGGCCCACCCAGGTTGTGCAGTGCAGCGCTAGCTACCACCACGCCAGGTGATGGGCGTTGGGCCGAGGTGGGCGCACAACAGCCCACCCGACTGCCCTTCCTCCAGGCTGTTGTTTGTTGTCTTTGCTTGTTGGGCTGTGCTAATTCAGCCCAACTGGCCAGGATGAAATTCCTGTGATTTTTCCTTTATCAATTAGTCCCACATGGCTAACCTAATGGGGAGGGCACACCCCCTCCGCCTATATAAAGGGGTGCCCATGGGTGGGATTAATAGACACCAATATTTCGAGAAGTCCTTTGGTTGACTTCCTCCTTCCCTCTCTCTCTAGTCCTTGTGACCATGGCCCCAAGTTTGGGTTGTACGAACAAGGCACACCTGCAGTACGCTGTTGCGCTGCAGGGATTCCTAGCCGGATATCAACTTCCACACTCCTGGCGGGATCGGGGAGTCAGAGGTCTCATCGTGCACCGGATGTGTACGAAGACATGAGGCGCAACACTTGGGACGCTTAAATGTCATCAGCTGGAGCTGCTGCACGATGAAGATGAAGAAGGAGCAAGGGGTGGCCTGTGAGGAGCTTTGCGACCTTGAGGTCGGCTACGAGTACGACTACTTCAACCACGTTCCCCGCGAAACGTTAACCGTATACGGTCTACAAGGGTATGTATTCTCTACGCATTGGCCGTTACCGCATTACTACATAGATAGATTCTAGGCAGTTTTGGGGTTCCCACGTAGGAATTCTTTGTTTTCTGCTACGGATCCCCTTTAGTTTGATTCCAAAGCATTAGAGGGCATTTTTGTTGGTTATGGTCTCGAATTCCACACTTATAGAATCTATGTCAAGCTCTCTGGAATTGTCATAGAATCTTGTAGTGTGGTCTTTGAAGAATATGATGCTCCCCATGCAGGGCGTGTTGATGTCTGTGATGTAGATGATGAAATGCCTCAAGATGCCATAGGAAGAATGGGTGTGGGTTTCATCCGCCATGTTGAGAAACCCCTTATGGTGGATCGAGAAGAACTATGCTCTACTCAAGTGGAGCCCTCATCTTCACAACATCAACAAGCTCCTATCAAGGAGGACAATGACCCATGCCAAAGGCAAGTTGTGGACCCTCAACCTGGTGATCAAGAAGAAACCTCTAGCCAGCAGTTACTTGAGTCTCCATTTGCCAAAATGTCCAGTGGTGCTAAGGGGGTGTTTGTTTGGGCTTTTGGAAGCTTTCCACTGGAAAAAGCGGTCAAAACGAACCAAACAACCTACGGTGGCTGTGGGCTTCGCCGAAGTGCTAGTGCGAAATAGGCAAGTTGGGAGAAGCACCTCCAAGGATGCTTTGCGCGGCTTCCCGCGGCTTCCCCCTAAGCAGTCGAAGCGTTTTAGACTTTTGGACAGATTGTTTGAAGAAATTACAAGCAGACTGCCACCCGCCCAAACAAATATCTGTCCAGAAATCTTTCCTTATAAAAAAACAAAACGGTGCAGACCATCTCCCCACTCCCGTGACGAACCGCTCCCGACCCGAGTTCTCCAGCGTCGCCGTACTCCTCTCTGCCAGATCTCCTCCCATCGGCAAGCCTGTCCCTGCCGGCAGACCCTCTTCCTCCGCCGGCCCCCATCGCCCCCGCCGGTGCTCCTCCTGCCCGAACTCCTCCCCGTTGTCCGTCCCGCTCCCAACCCGAGTATTCCAGCGCCACCGCACTCCCCTACCTCTGCCAGACCTACACACCACCGCGCTCCGCAGGGTCCATGCACTACAACGCCAGCTCTGAGGACCTGGGTACGCGGAGGCAGCGCCGTACTCTGCGATGTTCCACGTGGCGACGGGGATGTGCGTGGTGCGGCGCGTGGTGCGGCAGTCGCTGACGCGGCTGCTGGAGCTAGGCCCGTGCGGCGAGACAGAGGTGTGGGAGTACGCGCAGCAAGACGGGCGGCGCTGCGGGACAACCAAGTGATGTGCTTCCACTCCGAGGCCGGCGAACGGCCCGCTCGCCTCGGCCTGGTGTACCACGATGACGACCGGTCCTGCTGGCACCTCGTGTCGGACTCCAAGCTGCACATCGTGACCAACACGTCGTCTTCATCCGAGAACGCGAGCGGGATGCTCTTCGTAGACGTCGGCGCGGACGATCCGATCGTGGTCACCAACCCGTGCTGGTGCCTCAACGCCGACAGCAACTGCGACATGGAGAGCCAGTGGTTCAAGCTCGTCACCAGCACCAGGACCGTCGCCCCCAGGAGCACGCTGCTCGCGCAGCTGTCCCTCAATCTCCACAGCACCAAGATTCGCTCGCGCTGATCGTCGCCAGTAGCTAGTAAAGCCCGAAAGAATGGTATATGGCATAGTACGTTATAGCTGCAAAAACGCAGGAATGAGAGATGATGCTCTCGAATCGGAGTTTGCGTCCTTCTTCAGAGTTCAGATAGTAACTGAATGTTCGGCCACTCACTGCTGTGTATATTCATTTGGATGATCTATATTAAGTTTGGCTTAATTATTTGGTCCATTCACTACCGTGTATTCATCGAATTTTGTAGTGATAGATGTGGTTATACACTTTAATCAACTTTTATACATTTTCTAGAAATATTGAGGATATTCCAGACAATTTCTCAATACACAGCTAGATACCAGTCAAGTCGCCAAACAGTGAAACTCAGAATAGCTGCTTTCTCTGTATAGCAGCTTTCTCTGCACAGCAGCATAGCCAGCCAGCCACAGCCCAAACAAACAGCCCCTAAGTCTATTACACAAGGAAGATCTATAGAAACTTCCATAAGGGAAGCTCAATGCATGTCTAGAAGTATGCTTGATCAAGACCAAGGTCAATCTTTACCTCTTGTAGAACAGAATAATTCCAATGATGATCAAGGTCAAGTTAATGGTCAAGACGAGGATCAAAATGATGAAGTGATCCCCCAAGAAACAACAAGGAGATCGAAACTCGTCGCCAAGCTAGAATGGATAGAATATTAGAATTAAGAGACCACACTCTTGAGAATGTGGTAGGACATCTAATAAGAGGAATATCTACTAGATCTCAACTGAAGAACTTTGGTGACCACCAAGCACGCATTTCCATGGTGGAACCAAAGAAAGTTTGGGAAGCCCTTGAAGATCTGGATTGGTTGGATGCAATGCACAAATATCTCAACAACTTTGAGAGCAACAAAGTATGGAAGTTAGTTGAAAAGCCAAAAGATTGCCGCAATGTTATAGGCACCAAGTGGATTTTCAAGAACAAGCAAGATGAGCATGGAATTGTGGTGAGGAACAAGGCAAGATTAGTTGCACAAGGGTTCTATCAAATTGAAGGCATTGATTATGGAGAGACTTATGCACCCATGGCTCGCCATGAGTCCATCTGTATCCTTCTTGCTTATGTGGCACATCATAAATTTGAATTACAACAAATGGATGTAGAAAGTGCATTTCTTAATGGTCCATTGCATGAGTTGGTATATGTGAAGCAACCCCCGGGGTTTGAGGATCCCAACTCTCCAAACCACGTCTACAAACTCGATAAGGCACTCTATGGGCTCAAACAAGCCCCACGCACGTGGTATGAGCACCTTAGAGAGTTGTTGTTAGATCGTGGGTTTGAGGTTGGGAAAATCGATCCCACTCTTTTTACTAAGAAGGTCAATGGGGAACTTTTTATATGCCAAATTTATGTAGATGATATCATATTTGGCTCATCTAACAAAGCTTTTAATGATGAATTCTCAAAGCTAATGACTGACAGGTTCAGGATGTCTATGATGGGAGAATTGAGAGTATTTCTTGGATTTGAGATCAAGCAAGTGAGAGAAGGAACACTTCAACCAAGCCATGTATACTCAAGATATGCTCAAAAGATTCAACATGAAAGAACTAAATGGATCTCCCACTCCCATGGCAACAAAGACTCATCTTTAACTAAACCCAAATGGTAAAGATGTGGATCAAAAGGTATACCGATCCATGATTGGCTCTTTGCTTTACCTTTGTGCATCTAGACCCGATATTGTGTTGAGTGTAGGAGTGTGTGCAAGATATCAAGCGGCTCCTAAAGAAAGCCATTTGATGGTGGTCAAGAGAATCTTTCGATATTTGGGTCATACCCCCAAACTATGGTATTTGGTATCCTAGGGACTCAACTTTCTCTCTTTGTGGATACACGGATTTGGATTGGGCTGGTGACAAGGATGATAGGAAATCAACCTCCGCGTCTTGCCAATTCCTTGGGAGGTCCTTGGTGTGTTGGTCTTCTAAGAAGCAAAATTGTATATCTCTCTCCACCGCCGAAGCCGATTATGTGACAGCTGCTAGTGCTTGTACACAATTGCTATGGATGAGGTAAACTTTAAAGGAATACGGTGTCCATTGTGACAAAGTGCCTCTTCTATGTGACAATGAAAGTGCTATCAAGATTGCCTATAACCCAGTGGATCATACAAGGACAAAACATATTGAGATTCGTCATCACTTCATTAGAGATCATGTTGCTTGAGGTGATATTGAGCTTTCCTATGTGTCAACCAAAGACCAACTTGCCGACATTTTCACGAAGCCACTTGATGAAGCAAGGTTTTGTTATTTGAGGAATGAACTAAATATCATAGATTTTAGGAGCTTGACTTGATCACCTTGCATACACACCTATATTTTGACCCTTGATTGGTTTAGGTGCAGGCATGGAGATAGGGGGAGTGCGGTCCTAATACATTGGACTATCCCTCCCCCCATAATGCCAACATTAAGAAATTCAATCCTCTTAATATCATTTAGTGATATGTGAGCTTCATTGATGAGTAGTGGCTATGAACCCAAGGATAATTCTTCACGGTGTCATGCCACAAACTCTTACATGGTGGCCTTGGCCACCACCCTCTTCTCATTGAAGAGTTGGTTCTTAGTTCGGGTTTACTTGGTGTGTTAATTAAAATTTGAATGGATTTCTATGGTTTCTTTAATTCTTCACAGTAGGTCATCTTAACCCAAGCCTCTTTCTGGTCATGTAAACTCTCTCTATCTAATACATGTCCCCATACACAAATCTTGGAGTTTTTGGTCAAGGAGGACCGGAGTCTCCGGTGTGCTCACACCGGAGTCTCCGATCCAGACGGTTTCTGGCCACATAGAGGGAGGACAGGGTGAACTGAAACAGACAGTTTCATTCATCCACCCTGTCCTCCCCTCACTACCCCGTCGCATCCTCCCCCAAATCTCCTACCCGGAGGCCAAGAAGCCCCCGGGATCTGCCGTGCCACCGGCCAACCTCCTCCCCTTCACCATTGGGTGATTCCCAACGGTGGAATCAATCCCATGGACAGATCTGGTACCTCTCCTCCCCTTTTCTCTCATAGGGTTCATCCCTTGCTTTGTTGTTGAGGATTGGTACTGTTTTTGCCCATGGGAATCTCTTGTTTGCGTGCACACGAGTACTGTAACCTTGTTGTCTGGCCCGATCTGTTGGATTTAACCCTACTGGGGTCTCCCTCCTCTTCCCCCGAGTCTCCTGACCAGAGACTCCAGCCTCAGGGTCGGAGACTCCGGTGTGGACCAAGGAGACTCTGGTGTGGGATGGATCAAACAGATCTTGCAAATGCCTCAAGGGTCATGTGCTGCCTCCTTGGGACATATATGCTTACCTTCATGCTATCTCCCTCGCTGCTGTTCTTAGGTTCTGGCTCCCATCGTCCTCCTCGCACCAAGGCCAAGTTGAAGAGAGCGGATCCTCTCTATGATGAGTCTGAGGGTTAGTACATTGTGCCCCCGTCCAACCGAAGACAGCAGGCCCGTGATGCAGCCTATATGAGGAGGGAGCAGGAAAGGGCTGAAGAAGAGAACCGTGCCAAGAGGGCAAAGTACGACAACCTTCAGTCTTTGGCCCGCATTTCAACGAAGGAGTACCATGAGCTGCGCAAGACTGCTTTCTATGCCTTACCTTGCACCAGCGAGGACCCATGCTATTGGAAGAAGGAGCAAGCTGCCTTCATGAAAGACATTTATAGCGTGCTCAAGAGATCACCTGTGTGCCCCCAAAAGTACTTGAGTGTTGAGCAGATGAGGAAGAGCCCCTACTTCTCTGATGCACTGTGGATTAGTGAGAAGTTAGGGTTATTCAACTTGATGGAGCTCTGTGAAGACTACAACATCACCCTTGTGCAGCAGTTTTACGGCACAGTTGTGTTTGGGACTGACCAAGCCAGGACTATGACTTGGATGACTGGAGATCACCGTTGCTCTACAACTTTCTATGACTTTGCTGAGGCCATATTGCAGACCTTCCAGGGCGTGTCCACTCATGTTGGGGTACGCATGCACTCAACGGCTCTTGGGGTGAACAAGAATAAGCTTGCCCCTTTGTATGGCAGCGAGGGTGTTGTGAGCGGGTCCAAGAGACTCAAGCCTATCTATAATCTGATGTTGAAGATCTTCCGCCAAACCATTTCCCCTAGCTATCAGATGTGGTTTGGTCAACTTGCTGTATCATACCCACAGGATTTATATGGCTGGCCCCGAGGCAGATGCAGATCCTATTGATGTTATGGATTACATATTTCAGGAGATGTACCATGCCATTTTATACAAGAAGGCTCCACCATATGCACCACTTGTCATGAGACTCATCAATACCCAGGAACATGGTTCTCCACTTTCCTTGCCTCCCAACCTTATCGAGCACACTCTTGTATCTCTGCAGCAGAAGGGGCGCATGGGGCCTCCTCCTAGATGATGCCATGCCCATGAGCAGGAGGAAATCTCAGAGACCGAGAGGGCCCCCTCTCCTACTAGGGCTCGGAGGAAGAGTGCTTCCAATGCACCTCTGCCTCCCATGACACGTGACTATGTACATGAGAAGGTCAAGAAGGCCTCATTCTAGGAGAGGACTCTTTGTTGCATGAACATGGGCATCCGCAAGCAACAACATGCCTCCTCCAAGAGCAACCGTCGCATAGAGAAACTCCTCAAGGAGATTAAGGCTCAGGGTGAAGCAAATGATGAGGAAGGTGAGGATGAGTACACTGATGAGCATGGCGCTCAGCCATCCACCGAGTCACACTACACTCTTTCTTTTGGGGCATGGAATGCCCAACATGACAGTTTGGTGGATTGGAAGACCTTTTCTGATGTCATGTTTGGGTATGGGTACCAGGGTACCTCCTCTTCTCGCCCACATGGCAAAGGACCTGCAGCTCCAGATGGTGATGAGGACTATGATGATGATGATGATGAGGATCAGGATATGGATGAGGAGGACGAGGAGGAGGATGACGAGGACTACTGATCCGTTGGGGCGCTAGCTTAGGTCATTTCCCTTTTCGGTGTTTCGATGCCAAAGGGGGAGAAGATATTGTCATCGGGATTTGCATGGTCTTGGGCTATGTGATTCATATTTGCTATCTCAACCTTCGTACCTATTTGCCTTATGTTCTTGCGAGATACTATTTGCTATTTGTGTGTGACTCTGTGGGTGGTCCCACATTATTGTAACGCGTGTGACAACTATGTGTTTTATCCATGTACTACCTACCATGCTTGCTTTACATGTTTATCTTTGTGCACATAGTCAGGGGAGCATGTTCATACACTGTCATAAGTCATTGCAAATTATTTTCCATGCAAAATCACTTGTTGTCATCGAACACCAAAAAGGGGGAGATTGAAAGGACATTTACTGTCATAATCACTTTTGGTGTTCGTTAACAACAAGTAGAGCTTTTTATAGTATGCTATTGTCTACAGGTTGATATATTACAAAGTGAAAAGGACCCTTGGCCTGCGGAACATTTCCTATATATTTACTTGGCTCCTGGAAATTCTAGACCAGAGTCTCCGGTCTGCCTAGACCGGAGTCTCTGGTGTGGTCTGGAGTTTCCCCAGGAGTCTCCGGAGGGGGTTCCTGTTTCCTGCCTGGGTCAGCCAGAGAGGTGGTCTGGAGCTTGGTCCGGAGGACGGTCCTTGCCTCAGACCGGAGTCTCTGGTGCAGAGGGACCGGAGTCTCCGGTCCACTTGGCTCGCAGAAGGGCTGGGTCATTCTGCTCGACGGCCCGGAGGCTGGTACGGAGATTGACCGGATTCTCCGGTATGGACCGGAGTATCCGGTGTGCGAACTGGAGTCTCCGGTCTGAATTTTCTCCAACGGTCAGAAAACGGTTTAGTGGAGGGAAGGGATATAAATAGAGGACCTTATCCCCTTCCTCCAGCTGCTCGTCCACCTCAAGAACACCATGCCCATTTGAGCCACCAAATCAACAAGATCTCTTCATCCAACCATCCAAAGCCATTGATCTTTGGAGAATCGAAGGAGGAGGCCTTGATCTACAGCTTCCCTAAGAGAGATCTTCATTTCCTCTCATTCACTTGAGGGCCCCCATGCTCTAGTGTTTCTTTGGAAACCCTAGCTTTTGATTTGGTTCTTACAAGATTGTCTTTGATTGTTTGACAGCTTGCTTGTATTTGGGAGCCTCCAATTAAGTTGTGGATGCGTGCCCCAAACTCATTGTAAAGGTGTCGGCTTCCACCTCGAAGGTTGTCGTATAGTGGAAGAGGTGAATGGAACCCCTTGGGGTGAGGTTCATCGGAGAACAAGGGAGGCCTCTCGTGGCGTTGGTGGTTTGAAATCACCCCCTCTCCAAACGTAGACGTACTTCCCCTCAAAAGGAAGGAACTATGGGAAACAAATCCTTGTGTCTCCAAGTGCTCCACTTTGGTTACTTCTATCCTTTACCGCACTTTACTTATCTAGTTCTTGTTTAGTACTTATGCTAGGTAGACATATAGGTAAATTCACGTTAGTTGCATAATCTAGAGAATTTACCTTTTGTGTCAAACCCTAAATTTAAAAAGAGTAAAATTGGGAGTAGAACCTATTCACCCCCCCCCCTCTAGGTGCCCATACGATCATTTTAGAGATGAACACATAGCTACCAGTACAACCCTTAGCCTCGAGAGAGAACCACTCCCTCCTCATCATGGGAATCAGCAACGGCGATGGAGATGGCTCCGGGGGGCACTTCCTCATCTCGGCAGGGTGCCGGAACAGAGACTTTCTGTCCCCCGAATCTCTCCTTTGGTGGTGGCAGCGCTGTGGAACTTTTCGTGGCTGGAGGCTGGATTATTTAGGGTTTTCTCATCGGGAGGCTTCTTATAGGAGAAGGGGCGATGTCAGAGGGTGGAGCAGGGGCCCACACCACCTGGTGGCACGACCAGGACGGACCCGCGCCACCACATGGTGTGGCCAGCCCCTGGCCCCTCTCCGTCTCGTCTTCTGGCTCCGTGAGTCTTCCGATAAAATACCGACTTTGGCTTTTGTCCGGTCCAATTCCGAGAATATTCATTTTTTGGCTTTTCTGGAATCTAAAACAGAAGAAAACAGGCAACTGGCACTGTGGCATCTTGTTAATAGGTTAATTCCAAAAAATGTGTAAAAGTACTCAAAAATGTGGACAAAACATAAGAAAGTAGATATAAAACAAGCATGGAACATCAAAAATTATAGATACGTTTGAAACGTATCAACATCCCCAAGCTTAACTCATGTTCGTCCTCGAGTAGGTAAGTGATAAAAAAGAATAATCTTTGAGGTGGCATGCACCATCATAATCTTGATCAAAGTATTTTTAGAACATTGATAGCTAGGATCATAGTACTTTAACATAGCATGAAAGATATAGTTCTAACAATAAGACATAGTGACTATGCATGCAACATGAAAGGATACAAACAAAGATCATGAATAACAATGCATTGAAATATGTTTGTTTGTTTCACATATAGAAAACATAGCATAGTGGCATTCAGCTTGTCCCTCATGGAGTAGCAAAACATAAATGCAGAGGACACCTTCAAAGTTCATAAGGGTGAATAGATATAAGTAGTTTAAGAACAAGCAATATCAAAGTTATGAATAAATCAACAAGTTTTGGGACAATGCACATTAAACTAAGAATGGCCACTATGCCCTCTCAATAGGTGCATAAGGATAGAAGATGGAGACTCAACATAAAAGTAAAAGAAAGGCCTTCATAGAAGGAAGCAGAGATTCAAGTCTCATAAAGAGCTTCCAAAAATTATGGTACTTATTAGCTTTCATCTCTCATTGCCCCTATCATAAGAATCTTGAATTGATTAAGGTTAAAGCGAACAAACTATGGAGTATATGCTTGACAAAGTATAAGTTGGCAATCTTATGTCCCTTGAATACGAGGGCCGCTCCTCATGCTACTCAAGTTTAGTTACCGGTAAGTTCTTGTCATAGTAAGTACATGTGTATCATAGAGAACCGCCAACAGGATACCCCTTGCACATGATACAGGAACTATCCCATAATCAAAATGACAAGGCAAGAATACAATGAGCATCTCAGCAATCTTCTTATTTACCATGGGAAAATGGTGCTTTTTTTCTCTCTTTCCTCTTTTCTCATCTTTTTTTTCTTTTTTCTCAATCTCTATCTCTTTTTTTATAAGAAGAATGCTTCATAGATTGCTCACTATGGTGATGCTGCAAGTTTCCACCATGATTAGGCATGGCTTAGGCTAGCGGCCCAGACATTTCTCTAACACACATACATAACTCCATGGACTTACAAGCCCCCCTTTCATTTCACACCGACGACATCCATAAACAAAAGAGCATGATATCAACTGGGTACAATGTACAAGTACAATGTTGAAAGCGTTCCCCATGATAGCATGGTTCTGCTAACTCCCAACTTATAAGTGCAAGCATATACAACATAGATGACACAATGGTTCAAGTTTATTAGGGGCAAGAAAAGTAAAGTGTGCCATCAAGTTCGTGAGAGCTTTAATCACTAATTTTCACATGACAAGTTTAATTCGGAAGGTAGATAAAAACATGAATATACTTGGAATATCAAATGCTAATAGGTAGGTATGGTGAACTCTTTGGAATAACTTGGCTTTATTTGGATTTGGATGCATGAGTGGAACTCATACTTGGTATGGAGGCTAGCAAAAGACTGGGAGCGACCAACTAAGAGAGCAATAATGGCCATAATCATGCAAAGTGACAAAACATTATTAATTAAAGCATAAAGTGATATTACAAGTCGAAAAGTAAATGATCATAGAGGCTATGGTGACTTGGTATAGTCTTAACATGGTGTGAGCATGCGCCAAGTCAACCCAAATAAAGCATTTAAAGGAGAATACCACAATATTATGCTTTTAATATGCTAAAACAACGCATGATTCTTTCAAGACACATTATGCAATCTCAATTGTTTGTAACAAGTCATGCTACAGCAAAAATCACTAAGCATAAATCCAAAATAGTATCAAGCATGACATGATAAATTCTAAGTCACAGTCAAAAACAAGCTCCTTTTTACCACTTAAGCATGAACTTTCCTACTCTTTTCCAATCCAAATCGACTTATTTGAAAAAAGTCACAAAGATAATAATAAATAAAGATCAGTGAGCTTGTCTCACAAATCCAATAAAGAAGAACTAAAAAGTTCTAAGCTGAAAGCACCAGAAAACTAAGGCTAAACACAGTGCTAGCAAAACAGAACACCACAAAACAATAAGAATGAAAACTAGAGTGTTCTAAACAATGAAAGCAGAGTGTGTCTCTCTCCAAAAGAAGTGTTGGGATCCAACCAACTTATTGTAGAAAATAAAGCAAAAGAAAACTAAAAACAAAAACAAAGACACTCCAAGAACAACGCAACAGTGCATGAAATAATAAAAACGAAGCGTCTAGAAAGACCTGAGATTTTTACTGCTGAAGAAGGGGATGCCTTGGGCATCCCCAAGCTTTGACGCTTGTACTTCTTGGATATTTCTTGGGTGACACAGGTGGCATCTCCAAGCTTGAGCTTTTGTCTATTCTTCATCTTATCACATTACTCTTCCCTACACTTAAAATTTTCCTTCATACAATACTTCACACAATTTTCATTAGCAACATTAGTGCAATCAAGATAATAAGTCTTTTGGTTCAGTTCCAACACATATAAAACTTCCATTAAAACAAAATCTACTGTATCATTTCATTTAAAAAGTTCAAATGATCAAAGAGAACTCAAAGAGAAAGAGATTAAGAGGCAAATACAAATAATGGCAGAAATCTGTCAAAACAGACCAGCTGGGAAAAACCAATTTTTTCGAAGACCTTCTGTTGCTCAAATCGAAAAGTGCTGAACTAACGAAAATTACAGCTCAACCCGACATAAAGAGATTTTTCACGAATTTTTACAGTGAAGCACAAAAATCTGTTTCGGGACAATACTTCCCCAAATCTTACTTCCCTCTCATTAGAGATTATTCTTGGCACAAAAATCAAATAAAAAAGGATAAGGAGAGATTATTACAGAAGTAATAACTTCCAAGACTCAAGAAAACTATTGGATTATCTCCCAAGAAGTACTTTTCTTTAACGCCTTTAAGTTAGGCATGATAGTTTGAGAAGATGCTCATATAAGAAATATGAATTTAGAGTAAAAGAGAGCATCAAGAAGCAAATATAAAACACATTTAAGTCTAAGCCACTTCCTATGAACAATAATCTTGTAAAGAAACAAGTCATGAAAGTACAAAGCAATAAGCATAGGAAAGCAAAACAAGTGAGACTTCAAAAATTTCAACATAAAGAGAGGAAACTTAATAATGTTGAAATACATAAGACCATGTTTCCCTCTCTCATAATAACTTTCAGTAGCAACATGAATAAAATTAACAATATAACTATCGCATAAAACATTCTTATCATGAGACACATGCATATAATAATTGTTACTCTCCATATAAGCATAGTCATTCTTATTAATTATAGTGGGAGCAAATTCAAAAAAATAGCTATCATTATTATTCTCATCACCATAATCATCAAATATAGGAGGCATATTATAATCATAATTAATTTTCTCCTCAATCGTAGGTGGACTAAAAATATCATATTCATCATTGTAATCATCATATATTGGAGGTTTGGTATCATCATAAGCAATAGAATAGCTATCTTCCAAAGCTGGGGAACTAAAAAGATCATTTTCATAAAAACTAGCTTCCCTAAGCTTAGACTTTTCCATAGAATTAGCAATAATGGTGTCCAAAGAATTCATACTAACAACATTGTTATTAGCATGCAAATAAAGTTCCGTAGGTTTTTTAATTTTCTCTTCAAACACTTCATGTCCTAACTCAAGATAAATACTATAAAGCTCTCTAATTTTTGTGTTGTTTTTCATTAAGCCTAACTAGTGAAAACAAGAAACAAAAAGACAAAATTGCAAAATCTAAAGGAAATAACTTCGAGCACTCACACCGGAGGATGTGAGTACCTTTTACCTTACCTCCCAGCAACGGAGCCAGAAAATAGCTTGATGTCTACGCACTTCTATTCTTGTAGACAGTTGTTGGGCCTCCAAGTGCAGAGGTTTGTAGAACAGCAACAAGTTTCCCTTAAGTGGATTACCCAAGGTTTATCAAACTCAGGAAGTGGTCAAAGGTATCCCTCTCAATCAACCCTGCAATCAAGATATAAGAAGTCTCTTGTGTCCCCCAACACACCCAATACACTTGTCAGGTGTATAGGTGCACTAGTTCGGTGAAGAGATAGTGAAATACAAGTGGTATGGATAATTATAAGTGGTAACGGTGCCAGAAAAGAGCTTGACGGGTACGAAGAGACTAAAGGCAATCTGAAATAAAGATGGAAGCAAGCAAACATGTAATAGATCTAGTTGCAAACGGTGTTTCAATGTTTAGAAACAAGGCCTATGGATCATACTTTCACTAGTGAACACTCTCATATAAATATCTTCTCTTTATGATACTACTCTGAACTACTCTCCGGTTGGACACTAATCCATGGTAGGGATATAATAACACTCCTCAAAGTCTGTATTCCCCCTCTAGATAACCCACACTGTCACCTTGAGCGCTAGATGGTTCCAACAAACACCACAATTTTATAGAGACATCCAACTCTAAATATAAATCATAACAAGTATTTGTAATCTCTAGCCTAAGTGCCACCATGGTGTGCATGCAAGTGTGTGTTGTCGACCCGTATTCACCGGACTCGATCACGAAACTTCCGCCGGACTCCTACGTTGGCACAGACTCGATCTGACTTTGCGAGGCGTTGATGGGTGGGGTAGTGTACTTTGAAGTTTGAACGGGACAACAGACAAAGCTGCGTCCATTCGCACTTCAAGGAAGAGCATCTCTAAGGGCATCTTCACGGCGAGATCTAAACGGTCCAGCCCCGTCCTGATCGGTCCACGTGGATAGCTGGACTAAATGCGGCGTCCTAGTGAGACGATCCATTCAGACAAATTCATGCCGGACCGATCTATCGAGAAATCAAATTTAGATCACGGATGGGTCTGTCCGCACGGACACATACGCTGGCTGTCCAGTTTTGTAGCAGACTGGCATAGTTGCAGTCATGCAATGTGCCTTCTTCTCTCCTCTCTTGGACTGGTTTGTCCGATTTTATCCGTTTCGTTGTACTAAAAGTGATTGTGGGTTGACCGAAACGAACAAAATTGACCGTTTGGGTGGCTCGTTTGAATCTCGCCGGTGGAGATGCCCTAACAGATATCAGTCCGTAAAATATCTAACAGATATCCATTCGTACCTCACGAAAGAGCATCTCTAACAGATATCGGTCCATACAATTGTGGGTTGATATGCTGTATCGGCATCAAAAAGGCTTCTAACTGCTAAAACCTGCAAAAAAATTGCGGTATACCGAGGCCCATCCGTCCCGCATATATTCGGTGTGGTGTCCAGGATGCGGCATACCGCATCCATTTTCCTCCTCTTCCCCCGCACAGAAACCCTCGCCGCCGCCCGACCTAATCTCTGATTCCGGCCGCCTCCGCCGCCGAAAATCACATCGTCGCCGCCCACCGCTGCATCGACCCTCCACCTACCCATGGCCGAACCAATCGTGCTGGAGTTTGGCCGGCCGCAGTGGCTTTTATTCGGGGCGTGACGGGAGGTCTGGGTCGAGTGCTCACGCGCCGCGGCCAGCGGGGGAGGAGGCCCAGCGTCGCCACTCCGAGTAGGCACGCACGCGGGGCGCGCTCTCCTGCACCCGCGCGACCTCGCCTGCGTGGGCGGGGCTCGCGTGGTTCATTCCCGGCGCCAATGATGCCGAGGCGGGTAGCTCGCGTGCGCCGGCAAGCGCTGGCCCGGTCCTCCGCGCTCCTGCGCCCGGTCATGCCGCTCCCGCCGACGATGACAACTCCGACGACGAGAGCGAGGAGCTCATGGTGAGCCAGGCCAAGCTCAACTCGCTCCAGACCCTCGTCTCCGATGTCTGGGACCACGCGAAGTGCCGCCGCGAGGAGTACAATGCCGATCAGTGGATGTTGCGCCGTGTCATGCGCCTCTCGCACACGAGCACCAGGCGCGGCTAGGATTCTTACACCACCGACTCCGACGATGAGTAGGCGCGCAACAACGCCACCGTAGATGCCCCAGTGAGTAGGTACCGTCGGTAGAGCTCCGTAGATGCTAGGGCTAGTTTGGATGTAGGGCGCGACATCAATTTTTGTATGTACATATGCCGATCTCGATGATCAAAACCTCCCCTATGTATGAATTTGACGTCAATGTGATGTTTTTCAAATATGTAGTTCTGATCTAGTCTATCTGTGCCGCTCGAGCAGTTTTGTACCGCAAATGTGGTTTAAGCAGGTCCGCTTTCGTAGCTTAGCCTGCAGTACGCGCATTTGCAGCTAGAGATGCTCTTAGCGGGTGATCCAGTTTAAAACATAGTATTTTACGCAGATCCGCTTGATTCGTAGCTTAGCCACCTAATCCAACATGCCGACCCCTTCGTGATGGAACAATCAAATACCCAGGCATGTCAGGCCTTTTTTTGGCCGGGGACGGGAAATCAACGTGGAATAGACTTTTGCCGGTCGTCTTTACAGCAATTGGCTCCATGATTCGTTTTAATGGCGGACCCAAAAACTTCTGAAAGTATTGGAAAATAAGTTCTGACAAAATTTAGGAAAAACCGCAAGCATTACGCCCTCGACAAGCACGGGCAGCCGAATGGGCTATATGGGCGCTAGGTGCGCTGGTTTTAGGTGAACCGGGTATTCCATTTAGACTTCCATGTTGTGTTGGCGGCAACTTTGCGTGACCCAATCAAAAGTTGCCACGTGGAAGCCATCAGAAAATCACGGATGGGGACATGCTTTATAATTTCGTCCCATTTTGGTAACCAATAAACAAGAGAGGACAAGAATCATGACTAGTATGGTTTATTGGTAAACATTTTTTGTTCATGTGAAGCCCATGGAGCAGTGCACTTACTTAGCTTCATACGAACCGAAAAATACCTCAGTTTGAATTTACTTACTCCCTCCGACCCAAACTAATTGATTTGGATTTGTCTAGATTCGGATATATCTAGCACTAAAACATGTCTAGATACATCCGAATCTAGATAAATCTGAGTCAATTAATATGGGTCGGAGGGAGTAGTGAAGCTTGAACCGATGAATCCCTCGGTTCAAAGGCCGTAGGTCACTGCACTTACTTAGGTCTTTACTTCTTTCGTATTTTTATCCCCAAAGAGATTTGGTAAATCTCTTCCTTTCACTCATTCTCTTCCAATCGCCTCAAATATTCTTTCCTACAAATAAACCAGTATGGTGGAGAGATTTTAAACTAGCTAAAAATAAAAAGATTTGAGGGGATATCTTAGAATTATCCCATCCAAACACGGTTTGGTAAACGGACGAATGGGCACTTTTGGGGATTTGAGATAATCCTCTCCGGTCCTCTTAAATAGACTAGAAGTTAACAAGATCTTAATGAAGTTCAAACCGACAAATTCCTGCATTTGAATTTACTACTTGTCACTTTGACTTTGACAAGCTGAGCATTTGATTAATTTTTTTAACCCAAAAGTAGATAGATCCTGATGGAAGATATCAGCACAATGTTTTTAATAATTCTATCATTACGTACAAATTCTGTAATATATCCAAATGATTCAAACATTATTGAAATCCAAAATATCCACAAAACATACAAATAAAAGTGAAACAAGGTAGTATATTACATAGATGTTAGCTTCAGAAGAAGTTTATGACCGTTATTAAACTATAAAATAAAAATAATATGTGAACTCCATATACTTTCATTTTCAAATATTTATCACTTAAAACTTTGTGCTAGTCATACTGTGTTTGGCTATCAATTCCATAACAATCGTCGATAATGATAAACATCCAATGTGATCACTAAATCTACCAACAAATATACTCATATAATGTAAAATAAAATAGTAATGTTCCATTTGGGTAAGAAATAAACAAGGGTGAAGAGCACGAAGGTCATACAGGACATTGCAGCCAAGAGTATGTAATGTTATTTTGTATGTCCCTTCTAATAACACAATGTAATATATCATAAATAAATCCGTGAATCTCCCTAAATTTTATAGTTAATGCGATCTTGGTGTGTGTGTATGTGTGTGAGCATCAAAAATATGGACTATGGGGAAGCCATGCCTCCACAACTTCACTGTCCACCACGAAGTGCTTTTCATAGATCAATGTACTTGTAATCTTTTTTAACAAGACTCTACTGCATTATTTTGTTGATTATTTTTGTTTAAGTTACAAGAGTACAAGATATTTGTACATGAAAAAGGGACAATATCATACAAAACTATCCACCCAAAGCAGATAATTGGCATGTTTTTCATTGTTGCTCTGTATTTAAGGCAACAAATCTCCTACTTAAATATTTCTCTACATGGCATCCTTGGTCATCCAAATTGCCAAAGATCCTGAGATGAGCAATTCCATGAAAATTGGCTTATTCAGCGGGTACTTTAGAAGATGAATGCAATCCAAGTGAGTGTTCTTGTAACACCCCGTCCACTCCTGGGCCCGGGGGGTGTCACTCCTGGCAGCTTAATAGGATATCTAGACTGGCCCCATAGACCAACACTAGTCTTTTCTGCGCACTTTGTCCTCACTCGTGTGCACCCGGTTACCCACTTCCCGGTCGGTCACACATCCTAGAATTGCTCTAGGCCAAACACGCTAACCTTAGAGTTCTTTTATAATGAGCTTTCGGAAAAGAAGTTGCAACTTGTTGGTATGAGTATTCTATCAATCTTATTAAGCCATGTGTCTGGTTTCACAGTTCTCCTCATAAATGATAACTGAGGGGCACAAGTATTTTCAGCAGGCTTGAGAAAATAGCAATGGAAGAACATATGATAACTTTTTATTTTGCGGGTAAGAACATATGGTATCTTGTCTCTAGAATACTTCGATTGCATAGTACACATGAATAATCTCTAGGAAAATAAAAACTTCCTCTATGGTAAGCCTATAATACATACTGTCTTGAAGAAAAAGCTAGAAAAAGACTGTTTCTCCTGACAACTTGATTTCCGTAACAATAATCATATATTGTATAAACACAGTAATCCATTTGTTTCCATTTATTTTGTTATTTTTGACTTTTAGAAACAGAGATTTGACATTTTTCTGAACAAAATTAAATTTGAACATTTTTAAAACTAAAAATAACTTCAAGATTTTAACTTTTAGAAAAGACCCGATAAAGTAAAAAAAATGAAAAGAAAGAAAAATGAAGCAGAACGCAACTCATGTTGCTTTAAAACCCGTACCTGGGCTGCACGTGACACGACTTTGAAAGCAAAAACACGTACGAGTGGTAACTCGTACACGTGGTGCAGCGATGAAATAGGGATGAAAGCGAAGTGAAAATGGATAGAACTAAGTGGTGTCATATTCATTTTAATATTTTTTGCGGAAGCGGAAACGGATATAGAAATCTTAGAAACAAAAACAAATGCAGATATTATCAGAAACAAATGCAGATCGAATACACAGCAGATTTTACCCGAAACCAAGAGAATTCTGAAATCATGCAACAAATCTCAAACATTCAAGAAAACCAACAAAATTATTCTCTGATTATAGCACGATACTTGGTTTAGAAAGGAATAAGAGAAAGATCAAATCGTGAAAGCCTCCTCAAATGCATGGAGGGATTTTACATGGTCGCCGATTCTGGGCTGAGCAGCTTCACAATTTTGAATTGATAAGATCACGTAACGGGTCAGTTAGATTTGGCCATGTACATCAACACCAAAACAGAAATTCCATATTAGACGAAAACGGAGATTCCGTTTCTGTGTCTGTTCAGCGGAAAATGTTGTTCCGTTTCCACAAAAAAATCGGTATTCGTTTCAGTTTTGCCTCTGTTTCCATATTTTCATTTCGTTCCTGTTTTACCTTGAAAATGTCTAAAACTTTCCGCTATACTTCCTTCCCTAGACGAAAGACCGCATGAATTGCTGACGTTCTCCGCTCTGCTCGTCTCACAGCGGGCCTCGAAAATACGGAGAGACCTACATGGGAATTTGGGCCACCGCTAGGTTTGAGCCTTTGATGAAGACGTAATATGGGCTTGTAATGGATCAGTTGTGCTATGAGAAGCATTATGATTCGGGTCGTGTTCACAGTACCTGCCGAACAATGCAGGAAAGCAAGTCTTCGTTAGGTATGGCACCGTCACTTGATCCTGTCAACTCCCTTATAGAAACCCTGATGCTGTCAACCTGTGTACTATAATATATATCCTCTTGCTTGACTGATTCTATATGTCAGCCTATCGATCTATCTGACGATCTACCAACTCCACGCAGATGCGCAAGGCGGGCACGACTGGTATGCAGCGAAAATGGCCTAGTCCATGCTGCACGTGGCGAGAACTATGCCCGTCTACTTCATCAAGTTATTACCAAATCGGCAAGAAACCTAGTGGTGGACGTGCCTCTCCTTGTACGCTGCTGGCATACCCTGCACGAGGACCGAAACTGTCCGTTTCTGTCCGTTTGGATTGGTTCGTGGTCACTTTGATGCCATGGTCCGACCTGTCCGGATGACCGCGCCCAGCGGCACGACCCAAATGTCTGCGTCTGGCCAGCGCTGTCCAGACCTGCCCCTTTGTATATGAATAGTTCAGAGCTAATTTATATAGATAAATGTATATTTTGACATGCAAATAAACTAGCTTAGATAATATTATTAAAATAGTGCTTGCATATGAATAGTTCACACTCAGATGGTTCGATAAAAAACAACCAAATGTCACTCAAATTGCAGAAAACAAATAAGGGGTTAAGCATTTTGGTTTCCTGCACGAGCCTATACATGCTCAACCAAATCTAGTTGAAGCCGGTCATGGGTGTGCCTATTACGCAAATTTTCATACACTTGCATGGATTCTTCCCAAGACGCTATACCTGGCTCTGGCTCAACCAATTGACTCTGAAAATCTCAGCCTTGGTCCAAAATATCGTCATCAAGCTCGTCCTCGACGATCATGTTATGCATGATCAAGCACGTAGCCATCACATCCCACATTCTCTCCAGGTTCTAGCAGGGTAGCGAACAATAGTCCATCTTGACTAAAGCACACCTAATGCTCGCTCTACATCTTTCCTAGCGACCTCTTGCTCTTTCGCAAACCTCTTGCATTTTTCATCTCCAAGGTTGCGGATTGTCTTCACGAAGGTGGCCTAGGATGGATAGATACCGTCAGCTAGGTAGTACCCATATATCATATGCATTGCCATTGATCTCATAGGAAACTTGTGGGGCATCGCCTTCTGCCAGCCTAGCAAAAATACCGAAGACCTCTGCAGTACATTGATGTCATTGTTTGATCCAGCCATACCAAAAAAAGAGTGCCAAATCTAGAGATCATGTGATGCAACAGCCTCAAGTATGACAATGCAACCATCTGCATGCCCTTTGAACTGCCCTTGTCAACCAAAAGGACAGTTCTTCCACTGCCAATGCATGCAGTGGATGCTGCCAAGCATCCTAGGAAACCTCCTACGCTCTTTGATGGACAGAAGGCGGGCAGTGTCTTCGGTGTTTGACTCTCTCAGGTATACTTTGTCAAACACCGCTACAACTGCGCGGCAGAATCTATACATGGCCTCATGACATGTAGACTCGCTCATGCGCATGTAGTCATTGAGGAGATCATCGGACACTCCATATGCAAGCTGCTGAATGGCTGCTGAACATTTCTGGTAGGAGGAGAAGCCAAGCTTACCGGTGCAATCGTACTTGGCCTCGAAGTAGTCGTCGTACTCCCTCACCCCATTGAGTATGTTCAAGAACAGGTTTCTGGACATCCGATAGCGGTGACGAAATGACTTCTCTTTAAAGACTGGATTAATTGGGTGGAAGTAGTCCTTATAAAGGCGTATGTGCCCCTCTTCCCGACCGCGTTCATGGTTGGCTTCGCGCCGCTTCGCCGAGCCACCTCTACGCGGCGGGAGGAGGTAGTTGTCATGCACCATCTGTGCAGCCGCTAGAAGAATTTCGGTCTCACCATGGGACTCCTCCTCGGACGATGACTCGACGTAATTCTTGTAGAAGAACTCGACCGCCCTTGGCCTGTTGCCCATATGTCAAGTACACTGTCGTCAATGGTTGTACCAACTCCCGCAGCAGACCAGATTACCAAGAAAAGGCCGGCGAACGCACCTCGGCAAACGACCGAACATGTCTGTGCGCGTCCAATGTAGAGGCGGAGGTTGGGGCGGCGGGTTTGCCTGTGGAGCGTCCAGTCAAGTCCGACACCGCGCACGGCTTACGGTCGTCCTGCTCGATATCACGTCGGGGCCCGATCGGGCTGGGGGGGGGGGGTGCGACAGCCGTCAATGGCGGCGGCGGCTGGTTGCGTCTGCTCTTCGCGCGGGATATGGAATGCGAGGGTAGGTGGAGAGGAGTGTCTTTGTGCCACTGGCTACAGGGCCCGACTAAACAAGTGGTCGGACACGCAAGGCAGCGCGCGCGGTCCTGGCCGATCCAGTGGTCACACAAATTAGGTGCATGGATGGGTCGTGCCACTACGGCGCCGCGTACAACACACATGTCCGCGCGGACGGGTTCGGACGCGCTGGGACGGGTTGGGTCGGGTGGGCTAGTTAAGGGCACGTACAATGGTTTTATCTTAGCAATGTCACGTAGGATAATTGCTGAGTTGGAGGAGAGAGGAACAAAAAAAGACCTATGTCTTATCTTAGCGAAGAGATGATCTCTTAGCACGATATGTTTCACCATATATTTAGGGATAATTGTCGCTAGAGATAAGACTAAAAAATGATCCATTGTATATAATGTTTTGTCGTCATATCAAGATTACGTGTCCTGATTAAGATAAGACTGTCTTATCAACGATTGTACATGCCCTAAATGTGCTTATGCTGTGAGGCTGGTCAAAACTTAGTCTCTTTGCTGTGGTCTAATGGCCTAGCTATGGAAATGATTCTCTCTTAAAAAAAGAAATCTCATAAAAGGCGGCTTTTGGAAGTCAAATGAGTGTCACCAACGAACTCACCATATGATATCGCGCCACCCACTCTTGTATTCGAAGCTGCACATCAGATCAGAGTGACACCCTAATCCCATCCGGCCGGTACCTAATCCCTTCAATCTTGCCTTAAAAACAGGACAAATTACAACGCTTGCCTGTCTCGTCTGCCTCCCAGGTCCCAGCTTAGCTGCCTGCGATGCGTAAGTAGTTACGCACGCGTAATCTTTTTTTGTCAATGATGCACACGTAGGCAGACAGCAAGAGACACCAAAGAAATTCTTGGAGCTCGTCATACCATTTCGCCCTCAACCAACTCCACCCGATCGAGCTCCGGCGCGCGCGCAATGATGCGCCCCCGTCCGCGCGCGGGTCGCAGGCCGTGGAAGACACAATCATGATACCGGCGACCACCACTAGCTGTAATCAAACGGCAACCCAGTGCGAGGTGCGACGCCGACGTAGTACTCATCGTCGGCTCAATCGATAGTGGCTTTCTTGCTTTGCTTAGCTGCTAGTACTAGTGGAGTAGTAATCTGCTCTGCTTGCTTCGTGGAAGAATCGCATCATCATCGATCACGGCAGCGCGAGCGATCGAGCACAAAGTTTCATCTCCCGAGATCTGGAGAAGCTAGGCGATGTTCTGTTTACATTACATGCATGTGGTGGTCGTCCATCGGCGCGATATATATTCTGTATATTCGTCAGACATCGGTCAGGCATCCTAGCGGACTAATCATCCCCGCAGCATGCAAGTGGTCGATCCATTCGCCGGAGACTCCTGCGTTGGCACTGGCTCAATCTGAATATGCCAGCATGCCGTTAATAGGTCGGGTATTGTTTAAACTTTGATGAGCTGGACAACAACAAAAGTTGCGTCCATTCTCACCTCACATTCACATAACGGGTGATACAGCTCAAAACCTATTTTCAACCGTTCTGCTTGATTCGTAGCTTAGCCACCTAACCCAACACGCCGCGCCGACTCCTTCGTGGAACAGTTCTCAACCCCCTCTGCTGCGAGAGATTGCAAGCCATCCAAAAAGAGAGAGAGAGAATACGACCTTGATATCCTGAACCACTACTCCAGTTTGGCTGCGGTCAATATCAGAACCAGTGACACGCTGAACCAAGGAGAAACACGAAACCTTTAGTACCGGGGGCCATCGCTTGATTAATTTCTGGCATTGTAACCTCCTTAGGGCATCTCTAACCAATCCCCAATAGGAGTAAACGGAGGAGTAAATGTTAGAGGAGTAAATGTACTCCTCTAAAGGAACCGATCTCCTAAATTTAGACGTTTGAATGTAATCATGTGAAGCCAAGAAACCTAGACAACACCAGAAGAACAAACATATAATCATGCGATACCACCTGCTTCGCCAGTTCGTGGACCAAGGTGATATCAAGTTATGCAGATGTTTGTTCTGGTTTATTTCCGAATGATCATGTCATAGTCGAAAATCCCAGAATACTTGAAAGTACTTTATGCTTATGTTTGTTCTGGTTTAGATTTTCGATTCTAAAAATGCTACCTTCGGATATAACTCTAAAGTTTTTAGTCTACACTTTGGTTATTTGTCTGATTGTCGGATGCAGCTATTTTCCGAGTAGTGAATTGTTGGTACTCGAAGTCGGCTTTGTTTCCGAGTTTAAACTGGTTTAGCAATTGAGTTCCGTTGCTCGGCAAAGTTTCCGTACAGAAGGTTTAGCCGGCTCACGAAAAGGACGAGGCGGAAAGCCAGATAAACGATAAGTGTAGACGAAAAATTAGAAGTGCTTATGTAAACATTTTAGGCACATAAAAATTTAAATTCAAAAGTGCTGAATAGATCAAAAGCTTAGCACTAGCAAAATTATAGTACTGTATATTTACAGACCCATAATGTTTATCGGAATAACATCTGTTTTTGGTAATCTATGATGCAGGAGAAGAGGTAGGTGTTGCC
Source organism: Avena eriantha (assembly GCA_910589775.1). NCBI lineage: Eukaryota > Viridiplantae > Streptophyta > Magnoliopsida > Poales > Poaceae > Avena > Avena eriantha. The sequence goes on along the minus strand of OU342742.1, from coordinate 250,648,084 downwards.
GGCTCGCTGGATGCATCAGCCTCGGTTTGATAACGATCTGAGACATTCAGATCCGATACGGTCTGTTCGTCGTCGGAAACTTCAGCACCTTCTTCCGGGGGTGGAGGCGGTGTGTCCATGCGGGTGAAGAAGGGAGTATCGTAGTTGGTTAAGTCAGCTATGTGGCACCCATATCCGGCACAGGAGTCCATGATGGCCTTGATATCCTGCTCCTGGTCGTCTTCATCCACCTTGGAGTACCCTCTGGTCACTTGCCATATCTCCATGTTTCCATGGTGGCTCATGACCATGGTGAGAGCGTTCTGCGCAGCGGATCGCGCGTAGGACATGTTCCAGTCCTGGACAAGCTGCGACATCTCCTTGGCCTTGTCCCGCACCTGAAAGTCGGACATGCTATGCATGTCTGGAACTTTGAGAGCTTTGCCAATGTCCTCGATGGATTGGCGGAAGTCATGGAGCAAATCACCGACTTGGGTAAGCCGGTGGGTGCGGGATTCAGCAGAGGAGGAGTCCGTCAAGTTCAGAGGACCTGTGTATATAACACAAAATAGTTAAGAAAAATCCGACATTAAAAAAGTCGAAGAATAAAAGCAAGTTAGAAAGATGGAAACTTACCGAAGATGACATCGTCAACTTTGGTCTTCTCTTCTCGGAGACTCCGGAGTTCAGCCCAGAGTGCCGCGGAAAGATCTCTCTCTCTCTCTCTCTCTCTCTCTCTCTCTCTCTCTCTCTCTGCAAAGATCATCGTTGAGATCCGAGATTTTCTTCTCGTGGAGTGCAATCTTGCGATCACGCTCCACGGTGGCCATGGAGGAGGATTTGAGAACTTGAGCTATGCTCTTCTCGTGATCCGCCTTAAGCTGGTCTAGCTCTTGGCGGAGATCCTTGTTTTCCACCACCAAGGTCTTCAAATTCTCGGCCTCTTCGATCATAACACAAGACTGTTTTACCAGTGCTGTAAGACAAAAGAACAACAGTTCAGTAAAAAATATTCGACTATGAAAATCAAGACAAGGTTCGAGTCTCGGACTGTTTACCTTTGGCCTCATCCTTGGAAACCTTCAGCTCAGCATTTTCAAGTTGGAGAGCTTTGATCTCTCTCCGCTTGTTGCAGATGTTCTTCAACAATTCCTGGTTATATGAATTAACTTTCTGTAAGTCAGAATACCCAGAGTCAGAAGTCTACTGAAGACTTGGGCTAATATTGTTACTAATATCAGCACGAGCCTTGAGGCTACACTAGTTCATTTTTTGGAATCCTAAGGAAGCATAAACCCGGATTCTATATCCTACTTCATGCTTGGGGGCTAGAGGATATGATATGATATGAAATGCAATAAAGAAAATCGTGAGTTAGAATTCCGACTTACATGATGTTCATGTGTGAGCTTGCTCAGACACATGTTCACCTCGGTGGTAACCTTCTCGGCGAGGGTGAGTGGAATAACCGGAGGTGGTGGAAGTACACCAGCTCTAAGTCCCTCGTCGCGAAGGCGAACTTGTTCAAGAAGGTCGGAGTACTTGATCTTCCGCCTCTTGTGCTTCTTCTTGGCCAGCGAGATTTCTCTTCTCCAGGCATTGCCGGGCCAGCCACTGGATCTCCTCCACAGATTTTCGAGATAAGCCAAATTTGGCAAGTCCCGGATTGTTCAGGAGGTTTTTGGCGAAGGTCTCTGCCGAGGGATCATTACCCGAAGAGGGTTCACCCTTATCTAAACCTGAGCCACCCGTGGTGGCGTCAGTCTGCGACTCAAGGGTCACTCGCTCTGTTGAACGAGCCAGATCTTCTGCGACAACCAGCAATGGAGTAATTACCGGTGTTGTAGAGGGTTGTGGAGATGGAGTCGGAGGAGCCACAGTAGGAGAAGTTATATTCAGTTTTGTCTGCCGCAAGGGCTTCGAAGAAGTTCCCTTCCCCTTACCCTTGATGAGCTGCTTAGCTCTAAGAATGTAATAAGAATGGAAAGCATTACATCTCGGAAACAAAATTCCAATAAGGAACAAAGTCGGGAGTTGTGTTGAAGGTTACCTCTTCACGACTGGCACCTCCTTTGTGCCGATAGCCACTGTCGAAGCCTTGCGCTTCTTGGGCACAATGTCCGGCAGTGGGACTAGTTTCGCCTCCTGAGAAAACTCCGGAGGATATCCTTCGAGGGGAGATAGCTCCGACTCGGGGAGTTCGTCAAGCTGAAAAGAAAAAAATATTTCAGTATTGCAAAATAACTTAAAAGGTGAAACACATAAAAAGGGTTTATTGTTAAAGCTTACCGGGACTACAGGGTCTTCCGCTATGTGCATGTCTAGAGACACATCCGGAATCTTTCTCTCAATCCGCTCCTTAATCAGCCATTTAATCTGGTTTATGTAGTCCTGTGGCTTTAGGGCATTGGGGCTGATGCGGAGGGAGTCTTGTTTTGACTTCATGATGGAATGCATCAGTCGGTCGCCGTGGTCCTACAGAGGCTGGATCTGGTGTGACACCCAGCACTGGACTAAGTCGGATCCTTTCAGACCCTTGTGCTTCATTAGGTATTCGATTCGCCTATTGGCGAGGATCAGATCGTCAGTGAGAGCCGGAGGAGCCTCGTACCAAGACGGTTGAGCCGTGGCGGCTCCATCGACAAAAGCCGGCAAAGCGGTAGCTTTGCCGAGAGCAGGAATATCCTTATGGTAGAAGAAAGTGGCCGGCCATTGTTTGACCGACTCACTGGCAGAAATGCGAGGATAGCTACGCTCGCGTCTAAGAGAAAGGCTAATAGTACCGGTAATGTAGGGATTACCGACAGTGATAGAGTTTCTACGAACATGGAAGTAGAAACGAAACAGAGTGAGACTCGGCCTAATGCCGAGAAACCCCTCGCACAGAGCTGCGTATGAACTCATCTCTAAGATAGAGTTCAGGGGAAGATGGTGGAGCTGTACACCATAGTGATCAATCACCTCGGAAAAGAATTCCGAGGGAGGAAAGGACAAACCTCTGTCGAGGTGGGTTCCGAAGTGGACCCGCTCGTCAGTGCGTGGATGGGGGATGGTTTCGCTGGAACCGCTCCGCCAGTCGTCGGCACGGAGGAGACCTTCATTCTCCATGCCGCGGAGTTTCTCGTCGTTGAGGAGGCACGGGATCCAGACTCCCCGGTTGCTCTCCTTCTCTGCCGTTGCCGTCGCCGCCGCTGCCGCTGGCGCCACCGCTGCTAAGCCGGATGATGAGGAAGTAGCCATTTCTTCGGTGCGCCGGTGACCTTGGATGGGCGACGCTAGAATCTTGGAGGAGGGAGAGCTATGTGCGCTAGGGAGATGTGGAGGAGAAGGAACGGCAAAGGGAACAGGTGAAGAGGAGAGAAGGAAATCTTCACCCCTTATATCCACCTACCTGCGCCAAGATTCGTGCAAATCGCACTGTGTAACCGCCACACGTCGTGGAAGGACCTGGGAAGGACCCACGCGATGATTACGTCGCCTCAATCTCCGCGTACACATTGAAACGGCACCTCGGTTCCGCGAACGATGGACCCACCAACGGTCGTGGTGACAGGATGTTTGTCAGATGACGTGACTAAACCATGACCAGTGTCAGATGACGCCAGACCAAGTTCTGGCTTAGTTTGAAAATCAAGCTGGAAAATCCGAGTAACATGTTGATAGGTCCGACTTATTTTTAAGACTCGGATTGTATTTTTTGTTGTGAAATTTCAGGAACCCTTCAAGATTCTGCAAGCCAAAGATCAAGCTAGACGATGATGAATCCGACTTTGGATCTTTGAGACCTCCGGGGGCTGTTGTTGGGGATATACTTTCCGGGTATCCTCACAGTTTCTCACTGACCAGGGTGGCCCACTTCAGGTTAGAGCTTTGCTTCACGGGCGGCTAGGGGAAGGCCCAGAAGACTAGTTCGGCTAGTTCGGCTACGGGAAGGCCCAGAAGACTTACCGACTTAGGCCCATAGTGTTACTTGTAGCTCAAGATGTACTCTGTAACCAATTCTTAGTCATAGCCGGACAGATCTCTCATGTAAACCATAGGCGGGATATCTATATAAGCCGTCCTAGGGAGAGCCTTTAGGGCACACCTCAATAGTCTACAATCTCAACTCGCACAGGCGAACCCTTGTAACCCATACTCCGGCTCTGCCGTATTACTAGATTGCTAGCAGGAGTAGGATCCGTCCAAAGCCGGCGGATTCGAACCTGGGTAAACTTGTGTGCTCACCGTCCCGGAACACCGTACATCTCACACCCCTCTCTTCCGCACGCCTCGAGGACCCCCTCATGGCGTACTTGTCATCAATTCGACGACAGTTGGCGCCCACCGTGGGCCGGCTAAACCTTCTGCACAGTTCCTCACTGACCAGGGTGGCCCACTTCGGGTTAGAGATTTGCTTCACGGGCGGCCCAGTCAGGGAGAAGAGACGGAGTCCAGTCCGGCTACGGGAAGGCCTAGAAGACTTACCGACTTAGGCCCATAGTGTTACTTGTAGCTCAAGATGTACTCTATAACCAACTCTTAGTCGTAGCCGGACAGATCTCTCCTATTAACCCTAGGCCGGATATCTATATAAGTTGTCCTAGGGAGAGCCTTTAGGGCACACCTCAATAGTCTACAATCTCAACTCGCATAGGCGAACCCTTGTAACCCATACTCCGGCTCTGCCGTATTACTGGATTGCTAGCAGGAGTAGGATCTGTCCAAAGCCGGCAGATTCGAACCTGGGTAAACTTGTGTGCTCACCGTCCCGGAACACCGTATGTTTCACACCCCTCTCTTCCGCACGCCTCGAGGACCCCCTCATGGCGTACTTTTCATCAATCCGACGACAGTTGGCGCCCACCGTGGGGCAAGTGAGCTTCGGATCTGCGTTCCGAGCGGAATCTACAAGAATCGGAATCGGCGAAACCATCACCGTCGGTCGCATCCTCTACGCCAACGACGTCCCTATCATCGTTCTCGACGAGACCTGGATTGCGGCTAGGGAGGCTATGACTGCCTACACCATCATGTATTTTGGCGAGATCGATGTTTACATCGGCTTTGCTGAACCTGTCCCACCCACCCTAGCGGTGATGATAGAGGCAAAAGAATCTTCTGGGTCCCCTTTGTCCGCGGAGGCGGCAGAGTTCCGGATCCCAAAAAACCCCAATCCCACTCAACCCGCACTAGTTGCGGAGATAGTAGAGAAATCCGAGCCTGAAGCAGACCTAGCGGTCCAGATCGATTCTGGAGTGGATCTCCTTGGAGAGATCGAATCCTAGATCGACCCACCCGCCGAAGTCGAAATCTAGGAGGAGCATAACAACCACACTGATTCCGGCTCTGATGACGCTGGGACAGACAGGCCTTTCCTAAGGTACACACTGCGACGTATGATAATGCAAAACTCAGGCGCAGATACAATTCTCGAGGCCATCAGAAGTTTCGACGAAGCTGATCGCGAGAGCCGCAGATACCTCAGGAAGCATGCGTCGCACTTCATCGGATATGTTGGATCCGGATCCGGCTCTGTAGATGCTGGAGACAACACCGACTCTGTGCTGGAGGCAATTGGAACAAACGCCGACATACCCGCATCCTCGGATGAATCGATGACGTCAGTAGATTTCCGAAAGTTCTCCGCGGAATATGAAGAGGAGTATAACTCCAAAACTGCAGAAGAAGGAGAAGCCATGGATGAAGGATCCAGGGAACACTCTCCCAAAGCGCATGATGACATGGAAGTCGGAGATAATCCCGAAGTCTAGATGTCCGAAAGTACCGATCAGAGCTTGACTCCGTGAAACGGACCCAAAGCCGTCTTTGCTACCGGCGCTGCCAAGAAAGCAAAGAAGAAGAACAAGAAGAACAAGACCCCAGCAAAAGATCCTTCGGCAGAGGAGGTGATTGCCAAGGAATATGAGGAAGACTCGAATGGAGCACTTATCCCAGACGAGCCCAAAAAAGAAGAACCAGTGGATGGACACGTGATCACTGAAGGTGCGCGTAAATTCATCGATGCTGCGTTAACCACACCTATCCCTATAGCTGCAAAACTTACTGCTAAAGAGCTGGACGAAAGGGCCCAGGCCCTAGAAGCGTGTCGTCAACAACTCCTGGATGAAGCCAAAAACATCAAGGAGGAGAAGAAACGCATGGCAACTACGGAGAAGTACATCTCTCTGCAGCATCGAAAGACCTGGAAACGTCACACACGTGACGATCAATTCCCGGAAGTACACAAGGTTCTCTTTGAGGGAGACCTAGGGATGCCTCGTCTCGACACCAAAGGAGATCTGGTGTATCCAACACTGGTACAGAACACTGTCACAGCTCGGGATATCCTGTCAAATAATCCAGGCCCAGAACAGGTTCGATTGGGCATCAAGCTACTCACCAAGGGTCTGGAACAACAAATGGCTGGGAAATCCGGAAGCAGAAAACTGGTCTCCAAATCCTACCAATGTCGCACGGACTCAGCTTGGAATGACATAAGGCCCCAGCGTGTTCCAGAACAGCATCACCGTTCCGACCGACGGGAAGACAACTACTCCAGAACCAGATCATCAGGACAGCATCACAAAACTGCACGCGACTGGTGCAATGTTGCTCCAGCCGCCGAGCAAGACGCAATTGATGTACTGTATCCGAGAAATCCTCCCCAGCAACAGTCGAACAATCGCAGGAAAGAAGACAAAGAGAAACGTCGGGAGGAGGACCGACAAAGAATGCCACCCCTAGACATGCAAGCCGTCCGGCTGAGCCCCACCATGGTGGGAACGACGGACGAAGGAATGACAGACACCGTGCCGAGACAAGCCGGTAGGGGGCTCATCACAATGAAGACCCTCCCTGGAACCGGAATAATGATGCTCCGGACGGAGGCCGGCGATCAGCCGGAAATAACCCAGCTGCTCCACCATCTCCACCAAGTAGCCATCACAATGGCTCTCAAGGAGGCTAGGGAGGGCGATGAGGTGGAGGAGGTGGTGGCAAAAGCCGAAGTCCGGCTCCAAGGCACCGCAGCCACAGCCGACACTCGGGATGATCTCTATCCCGAACGATGCAAGGCACAGGATCAACTCCAACATAGAGGCGCGGCGCTATGAAAATGATGATATATATGTGGGCCCAAAGTGCTTTGGACCACGCATAAGAGCCACAAGATTCCTGGAAGGATTCGCTATGTCGAGACATATCCAAGCCTACGACGGCATCGCTCGGCCAGATACCTGGCTACACGATTTCTTCCAAGCTTGCTGCATCGCCAAAGGCGGAAACAGCCTGGTCGCAACCCGATATCTCCCACACATGTTGCGGAAGACGGCACGATCATGGCTCAATGAACTTCCAGAGAACACCATCCACAACTGGTATGACATGCAAAGTGCGTTCTTTCGGAATTTCGAAGGCACATACCGGAGGCCCTGTACGGTCGAAGACCTACAGCATTGCACCCAAAAGGACGGAGAAACTTGCCGAGATTACCTCGGACGATGGATCGACACCAAGAACTCATGTGAAGGAGTAAATGACCAAACTGCGATTGAAGCTTTCATTGCAGGTCTCCCAATTGGTTTACTACGTCATCGCTTGAAGTGCGACAAAGTCACTGATTTGGGAGAAATGATAGAAACAGCGAGCAAGTATGCGGATGCTGACGATGACACGGAGGGATTACTCAACGCCCTAGCTATGCCACAGTCGGCAAAACAACCAAAGCAACAAGCTTAGAAGCGCAAGAACACCTCAGAAGAGAAACCCAACACGGAAACGGCAGTGGTCACTGCTACTTTCGGGTCTGGAGGACGAGGAGGACGCGGCGGAGGCCGCCGGCGTGGTCGTGGGACTTCGAGAGTTCAAGGTAGAGGAGACCAGCAACCAGGCAAAACCTACACTTGGGCCGACATTGCCAATAACCCATGTGTGCATCACCTAGATGCCAATGGGGGTTCGTCCCACACAAACGCCGAATGTCGTTTCAATGACGACATCAAGAGGGATGACACCGCTGGCTACAAAGCTAAGCGGAAGAAGGGAAAGAAGAATCCCGAAAAAGATAAAGAGACCAAGGAAGATTTCGACATGGAGGAAGCTGATGCTTCAAACCCCAAGCTGGAAGGGAAGAAAAAATTTCCGACCAAGAAAGACACTTATGTCACTTCCTCGGATCTCAACCAGGAAAGGTCAAGAAAGCAGTTCTACATGAGCTCAATGCAACAGTTCTGGCTGTCCCCCAATTTTTGGATTGGTCGGAAGTGGCAATCACGTTTGACCGCGCTGATCATCCGCCTAAGCTACACAGGCGAGGAAAATACGCCTTAATCGTCAATCCACTTATTGACAGTTATGGTTTCTCCAAGACTCTCATGGACGGTGGCAGCAGTATCAATATTCTGTATGTCGAAATGCTACGCCAGATGAAGATCTCGGAGACCTAGCTGAATCACAGCTCTGTGATTTTTCACGGAGTTGTCCCAGGAAGACAAGCTAATTCCCTGGGAGAAATCACTTTGGATGTTACCTTTGGAACTCCAAAGAACTATCGGACGGAAGCACTTTCCTTCGAAGTGGTCCCGTTCAAGAGCGCGTACCACGCTATATTCGGACGCCCGGCTTATTGGGATTTTATGGCTCGTCCGTGTTACATTTACAATATGATGAAAATTCCAGGTCCCAACGGCGTAATCACCATCAGGGGAGACCCGAAGAAAGCACGAGAGTGCGAGGATGGAAATGCCGCCTTTGCTGAAGTCGTGTTGCACGCCCAAGAGTACCAGGAGATCAAGAAGAGCATAGATCCATCCGAGATGCCCGCAACAAAGAAGGAGGTGACAAAGCTGAATCCGGAGTTCAAGGCATCAGAAGAGACGAAGAAGATGTCGTTGAAGGATGATGACCCCTCCAAGGTCACCGAGATAGGCGTAGGCCTAGATAGCGCATAGGAAAGCGTGCTCGTCAAGTTCCTCAAAGCTAATCAAGATATCTTTGCATGGCAACCATCTAACATGACCGGAGTACCTAGGTAACTTGCCGAGCACTCTTTAAATGTAAACCCGAACGCTAAACCCGTCAAATAGTCCTTACGACGTTTCGGCGATGAAAAGCGTAAGGCAATAGCTAAGGAACTAGAACGGCTCGAGTTAGCCGGATTCATAGAAGAGGTCATCCACACTGAGTGGTCGGCCAATCCTGTAATGGTCCCTAAAAAGGACACCACTGATTTAAGGATGTGTGTTGATTATACTGCCTTGAATAAGGCTTGTCCAAAAGATCTGTTCGCTCTGCCTAGGATTGATCAAGTTATCGATTCTACGGCAGGCTCGGAACTCCTCTGTTTTCTCGTCGCATATTCCGGTTATCACCAAATTCGGATGAAGGAGTCTGACAAAGTCAAAACTTCATTCATAACCCCCTTCGGAACCTTCTGTTTTGTTACGATGCCCTTTGGACTGAAGAATGGAGGAGCTACGTACCAGCGCACGATGCAGCGTTGCCTCCACGACCAACTCGGACGCAATGTACATGCATATGTGGATGATATTGCGGTGATGTCCAAAAAGAAGGAAACACTGAATTCTGACTTGGAGGAAACGTTCGCCAATCTACGAAAATACAACATAATGCTTAATCCGAAGAAATGCTTCTTTGGAATCCCAGCCAAAAATTGTTAGGTTTCATCGTGTCTCAAAGAGGCATAGAGGTGAACCGGGACAAAATCAAGGCTATACTCAATATTTCCAGGCCAACTCGCCTGAAGGACGTACAAAGACTAACTGGTTGCATTGCTGCAGTCAGTCGGTTTGTAAGCCGGCTTGGTGAAAGAGCCGCACCATTATACAAACTCCTGAAAAAGATTAAGGATTTTGTGTGGACCGATGAAGCTGAAGCTGCGTTACATGACCTAAGAAAGTACTCTCATCTGCTCCTATCCTTGCCGCACCGGAACCATAGGAACCGATGTTGCTTTATCTTGCTGCGACAAACAAAGTAGTTAGTATTGTCATGGAGGTGGAGAGACAGGAAGAAAATCAGAAACACTTGGTGCAGCGTCTAACTTACTTTGTTAGTGAGGTCCTGACAGAATCAAAACAACGGTATCCGCACTATCAGAAGCTGGCTTACGGTGTCTTCTTTGCATTTCGTAAGCGACGACACTATTTCCAGGAGCATCCAATTACCGTACTGAGCACAGCTCCCATGAGAGATATAATCAACAACAGTGACGCCACAGGACGCGTCGCCAAATGGGGAATAGAGCTTTCAGCTTTCGATATTGAGTACAAACCTCGGACAACAATCAAATCCCAAATCCTTGCCGACTTTGTTACTGATTGGACAGAGACAAAGGAGAATATGACCCTCGCTAAGTCAGAATATTGGACCCTATATTTTGATGGGTCTAAGGCTCGTGGGGGCTCGGGGGCTGGCGTGGTGCTCAAATCACCCCAAGGTGATAAACTTTTATACGTGTTGCAGATTCACTTCACAGCGACAAATAATATTGCCGAGTATGAAGCACTGCTACATGGAATCCGGATTGCTAAAGATATTGGCATCCGACGTTTGATGTGTTACGGAGATTCGGATCTTGTTGCTCAGCAAGTTTTGGATATTTGTAATGCAAATAAACACATGGCAGCATATAAGGCTGTCGTGGATGATTTATCTAAATCGTTCGAAGGGTTTGAGGTTCAACACATCCCTCGAGCAGAAAATGAGGAAGCAGATGCCTTATCTCGGATAGGCTCTACACGGAAAGAGGTCCCGAATGGCGCTTTTTTAGAGCACCTCAAAGTTCCCTCAATAAAGGGAGTGGATGACGAATATCCGACCAAATCCGACTCACCTTTAATAGCAGTTCTGGCTATAATTCCTAGCTGGACTCAACCCTACCTCGATTATTTGGTAGATGGCAAATTACCCGAAGACGAGGTGCTGAGCCGGCAGATTGTCCGACGAGCAAAAGCCTATACTATAGTTAAAGGTGATCTCTATAAGCGGAGTGTTTCTGGGAGTTTTCAGCGCTGTGTACCTCCAGAAGAAGGAGTGGAAATCCTAAGGGAAATCCACGAAGGCGAGTGTGGTCACCATGCTGCGGCCAAATCTTTAGTGGCAAAAGCCTTCAGACACGGGTTTTTTGGCTTACAGCCTAGGAAGATGCCGAAAGGCTAGTCAAGACGTGCAAGGGCTGCCAAAAGTACGCCAAACAAGCTCATGTTCCGGCTGATCAACTGCGAACAATACCTATAACATGGCCTTTTGCGGTCTGGAGGCTTGATATGGTAGGACCGTTTAAACGGGCTCCAAGTGGATTTACTCACCTCTTAGTGATGGTGGATAAATTCACAAAATGGATCGAGGCCAAACCCGTCACTAGTTGTGATGGAGCAACAGCCAAAAGATTTGCGCAGGAGTCCATGATGGCCTTGATATCCTGCTCCTGGCCGTCTTCATCCACCTTGCAGTACCCTTAGGTCACTTGCCATATCTCCATATTTTCATGGTGGCTCATGACCATGGTGACAGCGTTCTGCACAGCGGATCGCGCGTAGGACATGTTCCAGTCCTGGACAAGCTGCGGCATCTCCTTGGCCTTGTCCCGCACCTGAAAGTTAGACATGATATGCATGTCCGGAACCATGAGAGCTTCGCCAATGTCCTCGATGGATTGGCGGATGTCATGGAGAAAATCACCGACTTGGGTAAGCCGGTGGGTGCGGGGTTCGGCAGAGGAGGAGTCCGTCAAGTTCAGAGGACTTAAGTATATAACGCAAAACAGTTAAGAAAAATCCGACATTAAAAAAGTCGAAGAATAAAAGCAAGTCAGAAAGATGGAAACTTACCGAAGATGACATCGTCAACTTTGGTCTTCTCTTCTCGAAGACTCCGGAGTTCAGCCCGGAGTGCCGCAGAAAGATCTCTCTCTCTCTGCAAAGCTCATCGTTGAGATCCGAGATTTTCTACTCGTGGAGTGCAATCTTGCGATCACGCTCCACGGTGTACATGGAGGAGGATTCGAGAACTTGAGCTATACTCTTCTCGTGATCCGCCTTAAGCTAGTCTAGCTCTTGGCAGAGATCCTTGTTTTCCACCACCAAGGTCTTCAAATTCTCAGCCTCTTCGATCATAGCACAGGACTGTTTTACTAGTGTTGTAAGACAAAAGAACAACAGTTCAGAAAAAAATATTCGACTATGAAAATCAAGACAAGGTTTGAGTCTCGGAATGTTTACCTTCGGCCTCATCCTTGGAAACCTTCAGCTCGACATTTTCAATTGGGAGAGCTTTGATCTATCTCCGCTTGTTGTAGATGTTCTTCAACAATTCCTGGTTATATGAATTAACTTTCTGTAAGTCAGAATACCCAGAATCAGAAGTCTACTAAAGACTCGGGCTAATATTGTTACAAATATCAGCACGAGCCTTGGGGGCTACACAAGTTCATTCTTTGGCATCATAAGGAAGCATAAACCCGGATTCTATATCCTACTTCATGCTTGGGGGCTAGAGGATATGATATGAAATGCAATAAAGAAAATCTTGAGTTGGAATTCCGACTTACATGATGTTCATGTGTGAGATGCTCAGACACATGTTCACCTCGGTGGTAACCTTCTCGGCGAGGGTGAGTGGAATAACCGGAGGAGGTGGAAGTACACCAGCTCTAAGTCACTCATCGTGAAGGCGAACTTGTTCAAGAAGGTCGGAGTACTTGATATCTTCCGCCTCTTGTGCTTCTTCTTCGGCAAAGAGATTTCTCTTCCCCAGGCATTGTCGGGCCAGCCACTGGATCTCCTCCGTAGATTTCCAAGATAAGCCAAATTTGGCAAGTCCCGGATTGTTCAGGAGGTTTTCGGTGAAGGTCCCTGCCGAGGGATCATTACCCGAAGAGGGTTCACCCTTATCTAAACCTGAGCCTCCCGTGGTGGCGTTAGTCTGCGACTCAAGGGTCGCTGGCTCTGTTGAAGGAGCCGGCTCTTCTGCGACAACCGGCAATGGAGTAATTACCGGCGTTGTAGAGGGTTGTGGAGATGGAGTCGGAGGAGCCACGTCAGGAGAAGTTATATTTAGTTTTGTCTGCCGTGAGGGCTTCGAAGAAGTTCCCTTCCCCTTACCCTTGATGAGATGCTTAGCTCTGAGAATGTAATAAGAATGGAAAGCATTACCTCTCGAAAGCAAAATTCGTATAAGGAACAAAGTCGGGAGTTGTGGTGAAGGTTACCTCTTCACGACTGGCACCTCCTTTGTGCCGACAACCACTGTCGAAGCCTTGCGCTTCTTGGGCACAATGTCCGGTAGTGGGACTAGTTCCGCCTCCTGAGAAAACTCCGGAGGATATCCTTCGAGGGGAGCTAGCTCCGACTCGGGAAGTTCGTAAAGCTGAAAAGAAGAAAATATTTCAGTATTGCAAAATAACTTAAAAGGTGAAACACACAAAAAGGGTTTATTGTTAAAGCTTACCGGAACTACAGGGTCTTCCGTTGTGTGCATGTCCAGAGACACATCCGGAATCTTTATCTCAATCCGCTCCTTAACCAGCCATTTAATCTAGCTTATGTAGTCCTGTGGCTTCAGGGCATTGGGGCTGATGCGGAGGGAGTCTTGTTTTGACTTCGTGATGGAATGCATCAGTCGGTCGTCGTGGTGCTGGAGAGGTTGGATCTGGCGTGACACCCAGCACTGGACTAAGTCGGATCCTTTCAGACCCTTGTTCTTCATTAGGTATTCGATCCGCCTATTGGCGAGGATCAGATCGTCACTGAGAGCCGGAGGAGCCTCGTCCTAGGACGGTTGGGCCGTGGCGGCTCCATCGACGAAAGCCGGCAAAGCGGTAGCTTTGCCGGGAGCAGGAATATCCTTATGGTAGAAGAAAGTGGCCGGCCATTGTTTCACCGACTCACTGGCAGAAATGCGAGGATAGCTACGCTCGCGTCTAAGAGAAAGTCTAATAGTACGGCAGTGATACAGTTTCTACAAACATGGAAGTAGAAATGAAACAGAGTGAGACTCGGCCTAATGCCGAGAAACCCCTCGCACGGAGCTGCGTATGAACCCATCTCTAAGATAGAGTTCGGGGGAAGATGGTGGAGCTGTATACCGTAGTGACCAATCACCTCGAAAAAGAATTCTGAGGGAGGAAAGGACAAGCCTCTGTCGAGGTGGGTTCCGAAGTGGACCCGCTCGTCGGCACATGGATGGGGGATGGTTTCGCCGGAACCGCTCCGCCAGTCACCGGCACGGAGGAGAACTTCATTCTCCACGCCGCGGAGTTTCTCATCGTCGAGGAGGCACGGGATCAAGACTCCCGGGTTTCTCTCCTTCTCTGCCGCTGCCGCCGCCGCTGCTAAGCCGGATGATGAGGAAGTAGCCATTTCTCCGTTGCGTCGGTGACCTTGGATGGGCGGCGCTAGAATCTGGGAGGAGGGAGAGCTATGTGCACTAGGGAGATGTGGAGGAGAAGGAACAACAAAGGGAACAGATGAAGAGGAGAGAAGGGAATCTTTACCCCTTATATCCACCTACCTGCCCCAAGATTCGTGCAAATCGCATTGTGTAACCGCCACGCGTCGTGGAAGGAACTGGGAAGGACCCACGTGATGATTACGTCGCCTCGATCTCCGCGTACGCATTGAAACGGCGCCTCGGTTCTGCGAATGACGGACCCACCAACGGTCGTGCTGACAGGATGTTTGTCAGATGACGTGACTTGACCATGACTAGTGTCAGATGACGCCAGAGACCAAGTTCCGGCTTAGTTTGAAAATCAAGCTAGAAAATCCGAGTAACATGTTGATAGGTCCGACTTATTTTTAAGACCCGGGTCGTATTTTTTGTTGTGAAGTTTTAGGAACCCTTCAAGATTCTGCAAGCCGAAGATCAAGCTAGACGATGATGAAGACGACTTTGGATCTTGGAGGCCTCCGGAGGCTGCTGTTGGGGATATACTTTCCGGGTATCCTCACAGTTCCTAACTGACTAGGGTGGCCTACTTTGGGTTAGAGCTTTGCTTCATGGGCGGCCTAGTCAGGGAGAAGAGAGGAGTCTAGTCCGGCTACGGGAAGGCCCAGAAGACTTACCGACTTAGGCCCATAGTGTTAATTGTAGCTCAAGATGTACTCTGTAACCAACTCTTAGTCGTAGCCGGATAGATCTCTCCTGTAAACCCTAGGCCGGATATCTATATAAGACGTCCTAGGGAGAGCCTTTAGGGCACACCTCAATAGTCTACAATCTCAACTCGCACAGGCGAACCCTTGTAACCCATACTCCAGCTCTGCCGTATTACTGGATTGCTATCAGGAGTAGGATCCGTCCAATGCCGGTTGATTCGAACCTGGGTAAACTTGTGTGCTCACCATCCCGGAACACCGTACGTCTCACACCCCTCTCTTCCGCACGCCTCGAGGACCCCCTCATGGCATACTTGTCATCAATCTGACGACAAGGTACACACGGATGCAAATATTGCGGATCCGTTGATAAATCCGCTACCACAGCCGAAGCATGAGGCACACCTAAGAGCTATGGGCATTAGATGCCTAGACATGTGATGTCGGATGATTGACTCTAGTGCAAGTGGGAGACTGTTGGGAATATGCCCTAGAGGCAATCATGTATGATGTATTGCCCAATGTATTCATAAAGTAATAAAGTTGTCCATGATGAACTACTGATATGTATCATTGAATATGTGATTCGATTGTGAAACTATATATTCCTGTTGTTCATGCTAGTTGTCCTTGGTCATTGAGGTTGTGCTGGACACACAACCTAGACTAATGTGAAAGTCGGCTGATGACTCGGTTCCACTTGTCATGGGCATGGAGATGATATTCCGACTTACACTGGTTCGGCTAAAGAGTTTAGCAAATCGGACTGACCCACAGTTGAGATGCAACGAGCATATTGTCATTTGTATTCTCAAGCAATGGAATCCTTCGACCTGAGGTGATCGCATGATCCAAGTTGTGGATCACCAACTTAGGTCCTATCAAACACTGTTCCGTAAATGGGCAATTATAAAGGTAGGGTTCAGGTTGGTTGTGAAGCAAGATGTGTGACGTGGATTACCAAGATCGGATTTGCCCCTCCACAATAGAGAGATATTCTCTAGGCCCTCTCGTGTGATATGGTTCGGAAGCATGGCCATGCGCGACTTGGTTAAGTGTTAACCAAGGAGTCGGACTAAGTGTTAGTCCAGTGAATCATATAGCACGGAACGAGGAGAGAGAGTCGAGCTATTAAAGGGATGGCAACAACTCGCCTATAGCTTGACAAGATATATCGTGAGGCAAAGGGACTTGGACGAAAGTCACATTGACAAAGGTTTGTCTTCTGGCTTTACGACACTTGGGGGTTGGCACGTCTTGCTAGAGACCACTACCAGCTATCGACTCGGAGTAGTGACTCGTGTCGTGTCCAGGTGTACGTGAACCTACAGGGTCAACACTTAAGGGTAAGGAGCCCATGTGGATAAGATCCATGTGGAGATTGGGGTACGGTTTAGATGGGCCTCAAGAATTGAGCCCAGCTAGGAGTGTATATAAGTGGAGTGACAAGGGATTGTCCCTAACCTAGCCATCACTTTCTCCACTCCCATTTCGGGCTAGACAAGATCTAGCAGTCCTCTACCTGGAGCTCCTTCCTGTATGTGTGGATACCGGTAGAGGCGTTGCACGTGCGGCGCTGGAGACAAGGAGGTATGTGGGGATCTAGACATGCTGTATGGGGATCATTCGGCACGACATCAACTGACGCGCTTCATCAACAATCCGCACCTGCGCGTCTAGTGGTAAATCTCGTGGCCTATCACCTGAGCTTGATCTTGGGAGTAACGCGTAGGGTAAAAGTTTTGTTTATCTCTACATGGCCCAACAGTGGTATCAGAGCGTTAGCTTCTGGCTTTAGGCTCGAGATCTTGCATATGTGATATGCGGTTGGCATTAGATTGGATCTAATTGTAGTTTTGGTGGTCGATCTATGAGATAGATCGGTTTTGTACGAAGTTGATTGGATCAACTTTACTCGAGGAATGGATGATCTGGTCTCCATGATCTAACTGCTAAGGTCGTGGAATGATATACCCCTATCGGTCGGCTTCCGCCATCAGGGTAGACTGTGACACGTAAATCCGGATGCGGTGATCGAAGATCAAAGAGTTTGGTTGAATCAGAGTACGGACCTGATTTGGGTAAACTTGTTTTATCCGATGATGAAATCCATGTTTAGAAGGCAGATGCGGTGACCGCCGGCTTTGCCCTGTCGTAGCGCCTTAGATGTCGTTGCGAGTTTCACAACGCTGGTAGATATCGTATCTATGCATAACTTGTTTTGCAGGATGATGTTGTGAATGGTATGGCTTATGTGCATGTGATGTGTGTAATCTATACGTGATCTGCGTATCACGGTTTTGTCAGCCGGCTGGAGCCTAGGTGTTGTCATTTTATTGCATGACGACCTGCGTGTCGGATTCTCTATGTAATTTACATTACTAGCTAATGTAGCTGTTTGGAGAACCCGAATGGCATGCAAGTCGATGTGCAACTCGGCTACATGGTGTAAGGCGGCACGTGACAAGAGTTGACACGAGTCAAATTACAAGCTTTGTGGAGATAAGAGAGCCATACCATTTCACATTATAATTGCTTTATTCTATGTTATTGTTATGTCTCTATTTTACCTCTATTAGATAGTTGGTAGAAAGTAATCCCTCAAAGAAGGTCTAGTCGGTTTCCCCGCGAGTGCTGCACCATCACAAGTCGGACATTTTTGGTAGTGGGCTCAAAAAATTGAGGTGCTATCGGTTCTTTTTGAGTAAGTGGGTTCGAGTCAGACTCTTACAGCGGAAGCACTCGGTAATCTAGACGGGTCTATCACAACGGTTGTGTGACTCTGGGAGAAGTCGGATGGGACCGGGGCATGTGATGCCACCCATTGATGGCTCTGAGTATGGCGCCCAGAAAAATGCTGGAGCAATGATGATGTAGAGCTTGTTGGGAACCCCAAGAGGAAGGTATGATGAGCATAACAGCAAGTTTCCCTCAGTTATGAAACCAAGGTTTAATCGAACCAGTAGGAGCAAGGAAACACCCCAAAGGTGTTACTAGCTGAGCTTTGGCAGGGCGCACTACCGGTCCTAGTAGCATGTGGAGACTTGCACAACACAACCACAGAACTTTGTCCCCAACTTGCGATGAGGTTGTCAATCTCACCGTGTTTTGCGAAAAACAAAGGATTAAACGTATCGAGTGGAAAGAAGTAATAGTTTGCATAAAGTAAACACAAAGCGGTAATTTTTTTTAGATTGAATGTAAAAGACAAGGACCGGGATCCATAGTTCACTAGAGGTGTCTCTCCTTAAGATAGATAACATGTTGGGTGAACAAATTACAGCGGGGCAATTGCCAAACATCGAGAAAGCAATACATGCATATACTAATCATATTGAATCCTTTGAGACTTGATTGGGAATTACAACATTATACATAGACCGCCATCCAATTGCATCTATGACTAATAATCCACCTTCAGGTTATCATCTGAACCCCCTCCAGTATTAAGTTGCAAGCAACAGATTATTGCTTTACGAACTGTGTGTATAAGTTGGAAATCTCATGTCCCTTGAATACGAGGGCCGCTCCTCATGCTGCTCAAGTTTAGTTACCGGTAAGTTCTTGTCATAGTAAGTACATGTGTATCATAGAGAACCGCCAATATGGTACCCCTTGCCCGATGATACAGAAGAATCTCCATATCAAAATGACAAGGCAAGCAGACAACGAGCATCTCAGCATTCTTCTTATTTACCATGGGAATATGGTGCTTTTTTCTCTCTTTCCTCTTTTCATAATCTCTTGTTTTCTCTTTTTCTCTTTTTTCTCAATATAGGACTCTTTTTTTTATAAGAAGAATGCTTCATAGACAGCTCATTATGGTTACGCTGCAGGTTTCCACCATGTCAGCATGGATTAGACCAGCGGCCCATGAGTTTCTCTAACACATATACAAAACTCCATGGACTTACAAGCTCCCCTTTCATTTCACACCAACGACATCCATATACAAAAGATCATGATATAAACTAGGTACAAGTACCAAGTGCAATGTTGAAAGCGTTCCCCATGAAAGCATGGTTCTGCTAATCCCCAACAAATAAGTGCAAGCATATACAACATAGACAACACAATGGTTCAAGTTTATTAAGGGCAAGTAAAGTAAAGTGTGCCATCAAGTTCGTGAGAGATTTAATCACTAGTTTTCTCATAACAAGTTTAATTTGGAAGGTAAACAAAAGCACGAATGTACTTGGAATAGCATAAGCTAGTGTGTAGGTATGGTGGACTCTTTGGAATAACTTGGTTTAGGGAGTTGGATGCATGAGTGGAACTCATACTTTGTTGTGGAGGCTAGCAAAAGACTGGGAGCGACAAACTAAGAGAGCAATAATGACCATAATCATGCAGAGCGACAAAACATCATTGATCAAAGCATAAAGTGATACTACAAGTTGAAAACTAAAGGATCATAAAGGCTATGGTGACTTGAGATAGTCATAACATGGTGTGAGCATGTGCCAAGTCAACCCAAATAAAGCATCAAAGGAGAATACCACAATACTATACTTTAATACGCTAAAACAACGCATGATTCATCCAAGGCACATTAAGCAATCTCAATTGTTTATAACAAGTCATGCTACAACAAACAATACTAAGCATAAAGCCAAAACAATATCAAGCATGGCATAACAAAGCATAGGCCACAGTAAAAAACAAGCTCTTTTTACCACATAAGCATGAACTTTCCTACTCTTTTCCAAACCAAACCAAACAATTTGCAAACCAATGAATGAAAGAGGGGGTCCAACCAATTTATTCAGAAAACTAAGCAAACCAAAGCAAACGAAAAACCAAACCAAAAACGAAAAATAAGAAGCTCCAAGAAAAACACAATTGTGCATGAAACAATAAAAATTAAGCGTTTGGAAGAAACCTGGGATTTTTATTGATGAAGAGGGGGATGCCTTGGGCATCCCCAAGCTTTGACGCTTGTACTTCTTGTATATTTCATGGGGTGACACGCGTGGCATCCCCAAGCTTGAGTTTTAGTCCATCCTTCATCTCATTACTCATTCCTTCCATACACCTGAAATTTTTCCTTCATACAAAACTTCACACAATCTTTATTAGCAACATTAGTGCACTCAAGATAAATAAGTCTTAAGGTTCAGTTCTAATGCCAAATAAACTTCCATTAGAACACTAGCTACTGTAGCACTTCCCTCAAAAAGCCTAATTCTCCAAAAGAACTCAAAAAGGAATCGACAAGAAGCAAATGCAGAAAATGGCAGAAATCTGTCGAAACAGACCAGAAGGTAAAGACGAATTTTTTCGAAGACCTTCTGTTGCTCAAATAAAAAAGTGTTGAACTAACGAAAGTTAGATAACAACCTGGGGCAGAAGAAAAAATTTCACGTCTCAAAAATATGTTCAGAGATTTTACACGAATTTTTACGGTGAAGCACAGAAATCTGTTTCGGGACAACAACTTTCCCAATCATTACTTCTCTCTCATTAGAGGTTACTCTTGGCACAAAAAGCAAATAAAAAGGATAAGGAGAGGTTATTACAGAGGTAATAACTTCCAAGACTCATCTAAAACTTTTGGGTTATCTCCCAATAAGTACTTTTCTTTAACGCCTTTAAGTTAGGCATAAGAAGCAAGAAAAAGAATCAAGTGTGCTCAAATGAAGAAGCATTAAGACCAAATTTTGTTTTCATAGGAGACACAAAAGAAATCTTCTCTCTTTTCTTAGGGAAGTGTTCTATACCTTTCTTGATTCGGAGTTGATATTTAATGGTGCCTTCTTTCATATCAATAATGGCACCAACAGATCTAAGAAAAGGTCTTCCCAAAGTAATAGGACAAGAAGCATTGTATTCAACATCCAAAACATAGAAATAACGGGGACATAGGCATTGTTAACCATAATAAGAACATCATTAAGACTCCCCATGAGTTTCTTTTTAGCATTATCGTAAAGTGGGACATTCAAATAACAATCTTCAAGTGGAGGCAAATCAAGCATATCATAAATCCTTCTAGGCATAATAGAAACACTACTATCAAGATCACATAAAGCTTTGAAATCAAAGTCATTCACTTTCATATTAATGATGGGTTTGCAACCATCTTCTTGTTTTATAGGAATAGAAGCTTTATGTTTCATTTTTTCTTCTTTAATCTTTATGAGAGCATCAGTAATGTGTTTTGTAAAGGCCATGTTCACAGGACTAGCATTAGGACTTTTAGCAAGCTTTTGTAGGAACTTCATAACTTCAGACATATTGCAACCATCAAGATCAAAATCAAATTTATCATCTAAAGTAGTAGAACTATTACTAGCCTCAACACTAGTGGTTGTCTAAAAAAACACTAGTGGTGGTAATAGTAGAAACACTAATGTTTCTAGCAATTTCATCTTCTCTTTCCCACTTAGCATGTAATTCAGCTAATAGTCTAACATTTTCATCAATTCTTACTTGTATGGCATTAGTAGCTGCAAAGGGATTATCATTAGTTTCAGGTTTAGCAGCCATTTTATTCAAAGAAGATTGAGCTTCAGCTAGAGATGCTATATTTCTTTCAGCATTAGAGAGTTTTTCCTCAATAGTTTTGTTAAAAGCAGTTTGTTTACTAATAAATTCCTTAAGCATAACTTCAAGTTCAGAGGGAGCACTCCTATTATTGTTGTAGGAACTTCCATAAGCATTACCATTGTTGGGAGGATATGGCTTATAATTGTTGTTACCAAAATTGTTCCTATAAGCATTATTGCCAAAATTATTATTTCTTATGAAGTTCACATCAACTTGCTGTTATTGAGCAACCAAAGAGGCTAAGGGAACATTATTTGGATCAATATGGGCTTTCCCATTCACAAGCATAGACATAATAATATCAATCTTATCACTCAAGCAGGAGGTTTCCTCAACAGAATTTACCTTCCTACCTTGGGGAGCTCTCTCAGTATGACATTCAGAATAATTAACCATCATATTGTCCAGAAGTTTTGTTGCAGGACCCAAAGTGATGGTCATAAAGGTACCTCCAGCAGAAGAATCCAATAGGTTCCTCGAAGAATAGTTCAATCCTGCATAAAAAGTTTGGATGATCATCCAAGCAGTCAGTCCATGAGTGGGACAATTCTTTACCAAAGATTTCATTCTTTCCCAAGCTTGAGCAACATGATCATTATCAAGTTTTTTAAACTTCATTATTTCACTTCTTATGGATATAATCTTAGCAGGAGGATAGTATTTTCCAATAAAAGCATCTTTGCACTTAGTCCAAGAATCAATACTATTCCTAGTTAAGGAATTCAACCATTCTTTAGCTTTTCCTCTCAAAGAGAAAGGAAACAATTTCAGCTTAATAATATCACCATCTATATCCCTATGCTTTTGCATCTCACAAAGTTCAACAAAGTTATTTAGATGGGAAGCAGCATCTTCATTACCAATACCAGAAAATTGTTCTCTCATAACAAGATTGAGCAAAGCAGGTTTTATCTCAAAGAAAGTATCTTCAGGCACAGGTGGAGCAATAGGTGTGCTCATAAAATCATTGTTGTTGGTGCTAGTGAAGTCACACAGCTTAGTGTTTTCAAGAGTAGTCATTTTTTGTGTTTTCAAATAAGAAAGCAAACTAGTAAAACTATTTTTTGTGTGTTTTTGATAACAAAACAAGCAAACAAAGCAAAAAGAAACTAAGCAAACAAAAATAACAAAGTAAAGAGATTAGTTATGAGGGACTCCCCTTGTGAAGATGTCCTTGACTCCCCGACAATGGCGCCAGAAAAATGCTTGATGGCTCTGAGTATGGCGCCCAGAAAAATGATGGAGAAATGATGATGTAGAGCTCGTTGGGAACCCCAAGAGGAAGGTATGATGAGCACAACAGCAGGTTTCCCTCAGTTATGAAACCAAGGTTTAATCGAACCAGTAGGAGCAAGGAAACACCCCAAAGGTGTTACTAGCTGAGCTTTGGCAGGGCGCACTACCGGTGCTAGTAGCAACGTGGAGACCTGCACAACACAACCACAGATCTTTGTCCCCAACTTGCGATGAGGTTATCAATCTCACCGTGTTTTGTGGAAAACAAAGGATTAAACGTATCGAGTGGAAAGAAGTAATAGTTTGCAGAAAGTAAACACAAAGCAGTAAAAGATTTTAGATTGAATGTAAAAGACAAGGACCAGGATCCATAGTTCACTAGAGGTGTCTCTCCTTAAGATAGATAACATGTTGGGTGAACAAATTACAGCGAGGCAATTGCCAAACATCGAGAAAGCAATAAATGCATATACTAATCATCTTGACTCCTCTGAGACTTGATTGGGCATTACAACATTATACATAGACCGCCATCCAACTCCATCTATGACTAATAATCCACCTTCAGGTTATCATCCGAACCCCCTCCAGTATTAAGTTGCAAGCAACAGATTATTGCTTTACGAACTGCGTGTAAAGTAAACAATACGATTGTTCTATGAACAAGGATTGTTGTTTTCTCCCTAGTAGCAACAGCACATCTAGTACCTTAGAGATTTCTGTCACTTCCCCAGATTACCAGAGGCATGAACCCACTATCGAGCATAAATACTAACTCTTGGAGTTGCTAGCATCTACTTGGCTAAGATAGCTACTAACAACGGAAAGCATGCAAGATCACAAATAACAAAGACATGATAGAATCAATAATCAATCTGAAATAGCATCTCAATATCCTCGGATCCCTGCAAACACAACACGTAGAATTACAAATAGATGATCTTGATCATGAACGGAGCTCACAAGATCTAAACATGAAAACACAAAGGAGGAGAACCAGACATCTAGCTACTACATGGATCCGTAGTCCAAGGATGAACTACTCACGCATCATACCGGAGGCTTGCATGGTGATGAAGAAGGCCTCCAGGGTGAAATCCCCTCTCCGGTAGGGTGCCGGGAAGAGCTTCAGATCCCTCCCGATCTAGGGATGGAGATGACGGCGGCTACAGACTCTTTCGTGGATTTTTGATCGGGCCCTTAGGGTTTTCGTCCCGAGGGCATCTTATAGGTGGAAGGGCAGGCCGAGGGGGTGCCAGGGGTGGCCTCACCACCCCCTGGCGCGGGCCAGGCTGGGCCGTGCGGCCAGGTGGTGTGTTGGCCCCCTGGCCCCTCTCCGTCTCGTATTCTGGCATCTGATGACTTCTGGAAAAATAGGCAGTTTGGCTTTTGTCCCGTCCAATTCCGAGAATATTCATTTTCTGACTTTCCTGGAACCAAAAACAGCAGAAAACAGGTAGCTGGCACTATGGCTCTTGTTAATAGGTTAGTCCAAGAAATCATATGAAAAGTACTCCAAAGTTGGAACAAAACACAATAAAGTGGATAAAACCAAGCATGGAACATCAAAAATTATAGATACTTTTACAATGTATCACCCATCCAACAGGAGTCGTAGGAGATACAATTTAGAAGGAGTTGCCTACCTAGATCACTTGACGGCTAGCGGTGATGCTAAAGCTCACTAGTCGACTTGCTTATTTAGGGTCCTGAATCACTAAGTAACCATCGGAGGGGTGTTGGTTCTAGTGGAAGAATAAGTATTAAAGTGTTTAATATGCTTGCTCTTTTATGGATACATGTCTTAAGTGTTTTGCATATTTTTCTGTTGTAGATCAATGGCACCTAGCAGTCTCCCTCGGATTTCTAGTTTTGCTTTGAGAACCATCTTAGAGAAACATAAGATAAATGGAACTAACTTCACCAACTGGTATTGTAATCTGAGAATTGTTCTCAAGCAAGAAAAGAGGGACCATGTCCTAGACAACCCACTTCCAGATGAGCCGAATGAGAATGCGAGTGTCACAGCCACCAATGCCTACCGTAGGACATGTGATGAGTCTACGGAGATTAGCTATCTTATGCTTGCTCACATGGAACCAGACTTGCAACAACAGTTCGAGAATGTTGAGGCCTACGATATGATCGAAAGCCTCAAAAGTATGTTCTAGGCTCAGGCAAAGACTGATAGGTATCAAGTCTCTCAGGCTTTGTTGCGCTGCAAGCTTAAGGATGGCGATCCACTGAGTCCACATTTGATCAAGATGGTTGGTTACGTGCAGTCTCTGGAAAGGCTGGGCTACCCCATTAGCGAAGAGTTCGCTACGGACATAATTCTGAACTCTCTTCCTAGTGTGTATGGTCAGTTCATATCGAACTACCACATGCATGGTATGGATACGAAGCTCACTGAATTACATGGGATGCTCAAGCAGGCTGAGGCGGATCTCAAGAAAGGCGCCAGTCAAGTGTTGATGGTGTAGAATAAGGCTAAGTTCAAGAAGAGTTCTTGGACTAAGAATAAGAAGGCAAAGTCGGGAGGTAAGGCTGAGGACCTGGTCCAAAGCGCTTCCTCAGGGACTGATATGTTGCTAACGTATCCATAATTTTTGATGTTCCATGCTTGTTTTTATCTACTTTCTTATGTTTTGTTCCAACTTTGGAGTACTTTTCATACACTTTCTTGGACTAACCTATTAACAAGATGCCGCAGTGCCAGTTGCCTGTTTTCTGCTATTTTTGGTTCCAGGAAGTCAGAAAAATGAATATTCTCGGAATTGGACGGGACAAAAGCCAAAGTTAGTTTTTCACCGAGGAGGACACGGAGCCAGAATACGAGACGGAGAGGGGCCAGGGGGCCGCCACACCACCTGGCCGTGCGGCCTAGCCTGGCCCGCGCCAGGGGGTGGTCTGGCCGCCCCAGGCACCCCCTCGGCCTCCCCTTCTGACTATAATATGCCTCCAATACAGAAACCGTAAGTACCCGTTCAAAAATTCCACGAAAGAGTCTGTAGCCACCGTCAGATCCATCCCTAGATCGGGAGAGATCTGAAGCTCTTCATGGCACCCTGCCGGAGAGGGGAATTCACCCTAGAGGCATTCTTCATCACCATGCAAGCCTCCGGTGTGATGCGTGAGTTGTTCATCCTTGGACTACGGGTCCATGTAGTAGCTAGATGGCTGGTTCTTCTCCTTTGTGCTATCATGTTTAGATCTTGTGAGCTCCGTTCATGATCAAGATCATCTATTTGTAATCATACATGTTGTGTTTGCAGGGATCCGATGGATATTGATATGCTATTTTAGATTGATTATTGATTCTATCATGTCTTTGTTATTTGTGATCTTGCATGGTTTCTGTTGTTAGTAGCTATCTTTGCCAAGTATATGCTAGTAACTCCAAGAGTTAGTATTTATGCTCGATAGTGGATTCACGCGTCTAGTAATCTAGGGAAGTGACAGAAATCTCTAAGGTACTAGATGTGATGTTGCTACTAGGGAGAAAACAACAATCCTTTGTTCATAGAACAATCGTATTGTTTACTTTACACGCAATGAGTAATGCAATTATCTATTGCTTGCAACTTAATACTGGAGGGGGTTCGGATGATAACCTGAAGGTGGATTATTAGTCATAGATGCAGTTGGATGGCGTTCTATGTATAATGTTGTAATTCCCAATCAAATCTCAAAGGAGTCAAGATGATTAGTATATGCTTGTATGCTTTCTCGATGTTTGTCAATTGCCCCGCTGTAATTTGTTCACCCAACATGTTATCTATCTTAAGGAGAACCACCACTAGTGAACTATGGACCCCGGTCCTTTCTTTTACCATCAATCTACAACTGTTTACTTTCTGCAAGCTTTTACTTGACAACCTTATCGCAAGTTGGGGCAAAGTTATGTGGTTGTGTTGTGCAGGATTCCACGTTGCTGCTAGCACCGGTAGTGCGCCCTGCCAAAGCTCAGCTAGCAACACCTTGGAGGTGTTTCCTTGCTCCTACTGGTTCGATAACCTTTTCATAACTGAGGGAAACTTACTACTGTGATCATCATACCTTCCTCTTGGGGTTCCCCAACGAGCTCGATATCAACCACGAGCCAGTAGGGACTGAGCCATCTCCTGCAGCCGAATCCACTTGCTTCTATTGCAAGGCGGATGGCCACTAGAAGAGGAATTGCAGCAAGTATCTGGCTGATAAAGCCAAGAGTGGAGGTATAACTTCTAGCTCAGGTACGCTTGTTTGCAATGTTATATACATTTATCTTGCCGATGCACCTGATAGTTCTTGGGTATATGATTCCGGATCAGTTATTCACATCTGCAACTCGTTGCAGGGACTGGTAAGAACTAGGAGCGTGGCAAGAGGCGAGGTTGACATTCGAGTCGACAACAAAGTGAGAGTCGCTGCGTTGGAAGTCGGCACGATGCAACTTCATTTACATTCTAGATTCTTAATGGAGGTAAATAATTGTTATTATGTTCCAGTGCTTAGTCAAAACATTATTTCTGCCTCATGTTTGATGAGGCAAGGGTATGAGTCGAATATTAAGAATAATGGTTGTTCTTTGTATTTGAATGATATGTTTCACGGCTTTGCACCTGTCCAGGACGGGTTATTTATTTTGAATCTTGATGGTGAATCTGTCTATAATATAAATGTGAAAAGGTTGAAACCAAATGATCTAAATATGACTTACTTTTGGCATTTTTGGCTTTGTCATATAAGTTGGAAACGCATGAAGAGTCTCCATGATGATGGACTCCTAAATTCGTTCGACTTGGAGTCGTTCGAGACATGTGAATCCTGCCTACTCGGCAAGGTGACCAAGACACCTTTTGCAAAGAGTTGTGAAAGGGTGTATGACTTATTGGGACTAGTACATAGTGATGTATGTGGCCCGATGAGCACGACAACCAGAGGTGGTTATGAGTACTTCATTACCTTCACTGATGATTTGAGTAGGTATGGATATATCTACTTGATGAAACATAAGTCGAAAGCCTTTGAAAAGTTCAAGGAATTCCAGAATGAGGTACAGAATCAACTCGGCAAGAAAATAAAGTTTCTTCGGTCGGACCGAGGAGGCGAGTACATGAGCCATGAGTTTGATGACCATCTGAAGAGTTGTGGAATAGTTCCCCATCTCACTCCACCGGGAACGCCGCCAAAGAAACGGTGTGTCGGAAAGGCGCAATCGGACCTTCTTAGACATGGTACGATCAATGATGAGTCGGACAGATCTGCTTTAATCATTTTGGGGTTATTGTCTAGAAACTCCAGCGTTCACACTAAACAGAGTACCATCAAATTCGGTAGAGAAGACACCGCATGAGATGTGGACTGACAAGAAGCCAAGTTTGTCTTTTCTTAAGATTTGGGGTTGTGAAGCTTTTGTCAAGTGACTTCAGTCGGACAAGCTTATAGCCAAGTCGGATAAGTGTATTTGCATGGGGTATCCGAGGGAAACCTTGGGTTACTACTTCCACAAACGTGAAGAGGGCAAAGTGTTTGTCGCTCGGAACGATGTCTTCCTTGAGAAAGAGTTTCTTAGTCGGGGAGTCTGTGGGAGCACGGTGCAGCTCGAAGAAATTCGAGAGGTACCGGCCAGCAGTGAGTCGGAAAAAGCCTTAGAGGTTGAGCCAGTCGTGGTACCTGAGCCGGCAACTGCATCGACACTACGAAGATCGCCCAGATTGCGAAGTGTTCGTGATGTGTTGTTGTTGGACAATGATGAGCCGACAACTTATTCAGATGCGATGGTGGGATCTGATTCTGAGTCGTGGCTTGGAGCCATGAGATTCGAGTTAAAGTCCATGGATGAAAATCAAGTTTGGAACTTGGTCGATCTGCCAAACGATGCAAGACCCATCGAGTGCAAATGGGTCTTTAAGAAGAAAACTGATATGGATGGAAATATTTTTGTCTATAAAGCACGACTTGTCGCGAAGGGGTTCCGACAAGTTCAAGGAGTTGACTACGATGAGACTTTCTCACTCATAGCGATGCTTAAGTCAGTTCGGATCATGTTAGCTATAGCAGCCTATTTCGACTATGAGATATGGTAGATGGATGTCAAGACGGCTTTCCTTAATGGAAATTTAACCAAGGACGTGTATTTGATACATCCCGAGGGTTTTGTCGGTCCGGCTAATGCTGACAAGGTATGCAAGCTTCGGAAATGCATTTATGGGTTGAAGCAAGCATCTCGGAGTTGGAACATTCGCTTTAATGAGGTAGTCCAATCGTTTGTCTTCATCAAGAGTGATCATGATTCTTGTTTATACAGAATTTTAGTGGAAGCAAAGTAAACTTTCTGATCTTATATGTGGATGACATATTACTGATTGGAAATGATGTCTAGATGTTGCAAGAAACCAAGGAATCATTGGAAAAGAGTTTTTCAATGAAAGACTTGGGTGAGGCGACTTACATACTAGGAATCCGGATCTATAGTGATAGATCAAGGTGGCTCCTTGGATTGAGTCAGAGTATATATTTGGACAAAGTGTTGAAAAATTTCAACATGGAGTCGTCTAAGAGGGGGTTCTTACCGATGTTCCATGGCGTAAAACTTAGCAAGACTCAGTGTCCTTCGACAACTGATGAGCGAAGTCGGATGAGTGTGATTTCGTATGCTCCTGCAGTTGGATCCATCATGTATGCTATGATTTATACTAGGACGGATGTTTCCTATGCTCTAAGTGTTGTGAGTAGATACCAGGCTGACCCTGGAGAAATCCACTGGGCAGCGGCTAAAAATATTCTTAAATACTTGAGAAGGATTAAGGATATGTTCTTGGTTTATGGAGGTGAGGATGAGCTCAATGTAAGGGGTTACACGGATGCAAGTTATCTCACTGACTCGGATGATTCTCGTTCGCAATCCGGATATGTGTTTGTAATAAACGGAGTGGCTGTGAGCTGGAAGAGTTCCAAGCAAGAGACGGTGTCTGCGTCTACGACAGAGGCTTAGTATATTGCTGCCTCGGAGGCAGCAAAAGAAGCCGTTTGGATGAGGAATTTCCTCATAGATTTTGGTGTGGTTCAGGGCTCGTCCAATCCGTTAGACGTGTATTGTGACAATGATGGTGCTATTGCACAAGCCAAGGAACCTAGACAACACCAGAAGAACAAACATATAATCATGCGGTAACACCTTCTTCGCTAGTTTGTGGATCAAGGTGATATCAAATTATGCAAGATACACACGGATGCAAATATTACAGATCTATTGACAAAGCCGCTACCACAGCCAAAGCATGGGCGCACCTAAGAACTATGGGAATTAGATGCCTAGACATGTGATATCGGATGATTGACTCTAGTGCAAGTGGGAGACTGTTGGGAATATGCCCTAGAGGCAATCATGTATGATGTATTTCCCAATGTATTCATAAAGTAATAAAGTTGTCCATGTATGAACTACTGATATGTATCATTGAATATGTGATTCGATTGTGGAACTATATATTCATGTTGTTCATACTAGTTGTCCTTGGTCATTGAGGTTGCGCTGGACACACAACCTAGACTAATGTGAAAGTCGGCTGATGACTCGGTTCCACTTGTCATGGGCATGGAGATGCTATTCCGACTTACACTGGTTCGGCTAAAGAGTTTAGCAAATCGGACTTATCCACAGTTGAGATGCAACGAGCATGTTGTCATTTGTATTCTCAAGCAATGGAATCCTTCGACCTGAGGTGATCGCATGATCCAAGTTGTGGATCGCCAACTTAGGTCCTATCAAACGTTGTTCCGTAAATGGGTAGTTATAAAGGTAGGGTTCAGGTTGGTTGTGAAGCAAGCCGCGTGACGTGGATTACCAAGATCGAATTTGCCCCTCCACAATGGAGAGATATTCTCTAGGCCCTCTCGTGTGATATGGTTCGGAAGCAAGGCCATGCGCGACTTGGTTAAGTGTTAACCAAGGAGTCGTACTAATGTTAGTCCAGTAAATCGTATATCACGGAACGAGAAGAGAGATTCGAGCTATTAAAGGGATGGCAACAACTCGCCTATAGCTTGACAAGATATATCGCGAGGTAAAGGGACTTGGACGAAAGTCACATTGAGAAAGGTTTGTCTTCTGGCTTTACGGCACTTGGGGGTTGGCACGTCTTGATAGAGACCACTACTAGCTATCGACTCGGAGTAGTGACTCGTGTCGTGTCTAGGTGTACGTGAACCTACAGGGTCATACACTTAAGGGTAAGGGGCCCATGTGGATTAGATCCAAGTGGAGATTAGGGTACGGTCTATATGGGCCTCAAGAGTTGAGCCCAGCTAGGAGTGTATATAAGTGGAGTGATAAGGGATTGTCCCTAACCTCGCCATCACTTTCTCCACTCCCATTTTGGGCTAGACAGGATCTAGCAGTTCTCTGCCTGGAGCTCCTTCCTGTACGTGTGGATGCCGGTAGAGGTGTTGCACGTGCAGCGCTGGAGACAAGGAGGTCCGTGGGGATATGGACATGTTGTACGGGGATCGTTTGGCATGGCATCAACTGACGCGCTTCATCAACAATCCGCACCTGCGCGTCTAGTAGTAAATCTCGTGGCCTATCACCTGAGCTAGATCTTAGGAGTACCGCGTAGGGTAAAAAGTTTTGTTTATCTCTACGTGTCCCAACACAAAATGCTAACCCGATGGAAAACTGGTATAATGATGGTTACTCGGCTATTGCCAATGCTGGATACCCAAGGCCAGAACATCAAATGATGGATAACCCATTGGGATCTCGGCTGGGAAACCGGAATTTACAGCCGTATGATGCTCGGTTAAAGTTGGATAAGATCTATATGTCATAAATAATGGAGGGGCAAGGTCCTCCGGATCCAGCATGTTTCGGACCTCAGATTCTGAGAGAACCACCAGTGCCAAATTTTCAGTTAGCAAGGGGAACAAAAATCTATGGCGGCAGCACTAAACCAGAGGATTGGTTCATAGATTATGCCACAACTATTCATATTGCACAAGGAAACCTCAGGTGGTACATGAGATATGTTCCGCAGATGTTAGAGCGACCTGCAAGAGTATGGTTAAACAATTTGACAGGGGGAAGCATCAACTGTTGGTTGGATTTTGAGGAAGCATTTGTCAGCAATTTCACTAGTACCGACAAGAGGCCTAATAGACCTCGGCAACTGGCTATGTGCAAGCAAAGGCCTAATGAGATCGACAGAGAATTTCTGATGAGGTGGTGCAATATGCGCAATTCATGTTAGTAATTTCTTCTCTGAGAGATTGGTGGTCCTTATTGACAATTCGAATGGTTCAGTGTATCATTGTGCCAAATTGCAGTCACATACTACCTCCGCCCCAAGGCTTAAGACATATAACTTTTTTCAAAAGTCAAACCAATAAAAGTTTGACCAAGTTTTTAGAGAAAAATATCAATATTTACACTATGTAATCCATACCGTTTCATACATCATGAAACATATTTTCACATGGTATCTATATAATATCATAGTTCTTAGTAATTTTTTCTAAAAGTTCGGTCAAACTTTACATGCCTTGACTTTTCAAAAGAAGTCATATGCCTTGAGCCTTGGGATGGTGGGAGTAGTAGTTTGTAGAGAAAGACAAACAATGCATATATATACTATATAAAAGCATACGAGCTAAAGAAGCAGAAATAATTATTGATAATAACTTGATCTTGATGCATATTTATCTATGATTATAATCTTCAAGCACCAATGATAATGTTCCCAACCAAGTCTATTTTGATTATATAAAAGGTTAAGTTTATTGTTTCTATAGATTTTCATATTTGTATGGGATTGGGAAAGCGATGGGTACTTTGCTTTCCAATAACTTTGATTTAGAAATTTATCCTTTTATATGACATTGATGAACAATTAGCAAAAAATCTACTTTATTTTTTTAGATATTATTTTTATGGTTGTGACGAATGAATCCGTTAAATTTTGGTTACAAACAGCAGTATATGTAACCCAAGACTTTGAAGCTGATGACTCTTGCGGCTACTATCGATCATTAGTTCATTATCCTTTAACATATCCACTTTTATGTATTCTAT
Source organism: Avena eriantha (assembly GCA_910589775.1). NCBI lineage: Eukaryota > Viridiplantae > Streptophyta > Magnoliopsida > Poales > Poaceae > Avena > Avena eriantha. Next base: position 250,615,168 of record OU342742.1, on the reverse strand, counting down.
TTCGTCGACATGGTTAGAATTGATAAAGGTTCTTTTTTGACATATACATGGAAGTTGGAAGTCATAGGAAATTGTAGAAAGTTGAAAAAAATATCACGTAGTGCCCTCCTTTCAGGCATAATCAACTGATACTAGATTTATATTCTCATTTTCTTTCCCTTGGAGAGCAATGTCATCTTTCTGATAAAACTGGTGTATGTTTTTACTTAACAGTTTTCTTTAGTCTTTAGTAAATATTATTTTGTCTCCTAAGTTTTACGATACACCAGGGTGCCATGTTACACGCATCCATGCTTATTTCTTCTAGATAGTTTATAAAGATGTATTACTCAAGTTTCCTGGTTATGAACCATCAACCATCTAGAATAAAACTGTTATGAACTATCTAGAATAAATTAACATGGATTAGTCCATCTTACATGCATGCCACCAGGTTAGGAACTGTCTAGAAGAAATTAACACGGATGCATGTAAATGCAAACTTATGGTAAGGTAGACGGCTATTATGTTTATATTTAACTTGGCCATCCCACCAACACGGCCGAACTCATCCAAGTCTCCTTGTGTACAACAACATACGTGAGCCACTGTGCCAAAACAAAATACAGGCGAAGCGCGCTTATTCATCTAGTTGTTTATTAAAACTTCAAAACTTACCGTTTTACAGTAGAGCGTATGCATGATGGATATAGTAGTTTTTTTTACTTTATACTTCGAGCAATAAACCCTAACGAATCCACTCAAATTATAATATTGCTTAATCGTGAACGAGACCCAGCCAGGTGAGGGCATCCACGCGCAAGCTTTGTGGGCCGCTGGATCCTGTACAAGAGCTATCCTAGCCATCGAGTAGCGCGGTTGAGAACATTTTCCTGTTACTCTGGGGTGAGGCTCTACTGTGATCACTGACTGGTCCAGGTTCCTCTGTCCCACGAATCAGTGGATGAGGTTTTTTTAGTATCAGGTAATCGAGTTCGTTTTGGATTGGAACCAAATACTCCCAACCAGACTATTCCAACGAACAGAACCGACTATATGTTACTCCTTCTGATCCAAATTAGTTAAATTGATTTTGTCTACATTCGGATGTATCTAACACTAACAAGTCTAGATACATTCGAATTTAGACAAATCTAAGTCAACTAATTTGGATTAGAGGGAGTACAAAAACAAAAGGAACAATCGACTTACCCTGGCCTCCATATATATCAGGCTGGAGTACAACTTCAAACCGGTTCATCTCGGATCTCTACCGTGCCCGTCGATCGGAAGCATCATGGAGGCGCATCAGTCTAGCATGGCCAATCTCACATCCCGCCTCCGAAGCGTCTCGCAACCGCGAGCAGCGACAATAACCTGGTCTTCTTGCCGCTCTCTATCTACACTGTCCTCGCGCTCATAGCCTCCGGCGCCGATGGGGACACCCTGGAAGAGGTCCCCCGCGCCCTAGGCGCGTGGTCGTGCCGCGAGCTAGAGGACTCCGTGACGCGTCTCCTAGAAGGCCCCCTCAGGAACATGTCGGAGTCCGGCAAGCCAAGTGTGGCGTTCGCGTACAACGTGTGGAGCGACCTGACACGGCCAATGAAACCGGCCTACCGCGACACCGTCGTCATCGATTTCTGCAATGATCCAGAGCAGGCCAAGCGGCAGATCAACGTTTGGGTCACGGAGGCCACGAGGAACCTTATCACGTCTATTGTTCCTTCGGAACCTCTAGATCTGGACACGAAGCTCGTGCTGGCCAATGCCATCTACCTCAGGGGCAAGTGGGACTTTCCATTCTACAAGACCGAAACCAAGAACAGACCTTTCTACCGGCTCGACGACACTGTCATCAATGTCCCCTTCGTGACTAACTCCGAAGACCACTACATCGTCGAGCAGAAAGGATTCAAGGTTCTCAAACTATGTTACAAGAGCTCGCCCTACACCTTGTTCCACCACTATGTGTGCATCTTCCTCCCGGACGCGTGCGACAGCCTACGAAGCCTGATGGACAAGATCACTTCGTCCCCAGGCTTTCTGTGCGAGCACCTACCAGGGAGCACGGTCAAGGTCAGCCACTTCTCGGTGACCAAGTTCGAGCTCTCCTTCTAGAGCAACGCCACTACCGTGCTGAATGATCTGGGGATCCGGCTGCCTTTCACTCCAGAGGCCGACCTCTCTGAGATGCTTGAGGACGACGGCTTCAGCATACCGGTCCGCGTGCAGGACGTCATTCTATAGGAAGTCAACGAGGAAGGAACCAGAGCTGCGGCTGTCACCATGGCATTTGCTTATAGTTCGATGTGCGGCCGAGATGTGGCGTGGAGAGTGGATTTCGTCGCCGATCACCCGTTTTCCTACTTCGTCATGGAGGAGGGGTCAGATGCAGTCATCTATCTAGGACATGTCGTTGATACAACAAAAAATACAAATGACAAATTTTGGGAAACGGATGCCCATTCAAAATTACATTGTTCGCGTTTAGATCTGAAAATTTCTCTTTTTTGATGTGGCCAAAATATTTTGGAAATAAATATATTCGTGTAGCCACCAATACGAAATACAAGTCTGCAAACTTTCATTGAAAAATAATTTGTATTTCGGACAGAACAAAAAAGACAAATGACAAATTTTGGGAAACGGATGCCCATTCAAAATTACATTGTTCGCGTTTAGATCTGAATTTTTTTCTTTTTTTATGTGGCCAAAATATAACATATTTTCACATGATCGTATTGTGAATCATTATCTACATTCTGATATTTTTTGGAAATTTTAAATATTTAAATTTGAACTTTTCAAAAACAAAATTAAGGTCCTCCACGGTGGACGAGAGCCAAATCGACACTCTCCTCTCCTTTGTATTTCCTCTAAAGTGTCGCGTTCTAGGGTTTCCGACTGTCGTCGCCTTCCTTCATGCGACTTCTCCAATGTGTCACCTTCTTGCTCGTTGACTCACCCATCCAAAGGTAAGGAACCACACGAATTTCTCCTCCTTGTGCGTCGTTGTTCCGTGCGTTTTCCCCGTGCAACCATCCTTTTTCTCCCTTGGGTGGACCTCCCCGCTCTATAGGGATGAGGTACCATTGCTATCAAGGGATAGTCAGTCTGCTCAGTTTTCTCAATTATATATTTTTGGATTCTTGGTGGATATATACAGAAAAGGACGGATGCTTTCAGTAATGTCAGTGATGGTAAGGAACAGGTTGATCCTAGCATTGTGGGCTTTTTGATGTGCTTGATTTTTTGGAATCCTTTAGTACAAGAAGATTCGGATGGCTCGATGGAGGTTACTATCCCAATTACTCCATTGGTTGCCATTCAATTAATTAGTTGCGAGGGAAGTGATCATAGTAGTCTATATTCTTTGCCTATTACTTATGGGCTTGTTGTTCTTATAATGGAAATTGACTCTGGGTTTCTTAAGATGTTTCTCTTTTAAATCCTAATTTCTGTGAATTATCCGTTGCTCTTTCCATATATAAGGATTTTATTGTTTCTCTTTCCATATACAGATAAGGGTTTTAATGTTGGCATCAAGTATAAATTAGTTTACCGGTCAAAGAGGAAAAGGAGGGGTAATACTCACACTCTTTCTACTCCTTGGGTTGAAGTGGCCATGCTGGAGTATTATTCTTTGTATTTCCACTACTAGCATGGGCATACAAATGATTATTTATGATGTCGTGGATCGGTCTAGTAAATAGTTGTTAAAGCTTATGTTTTGAGGCTAATCCTTTTCCATATCGCTTTTAGTCAAGCTGCTATGCGCTCTGTCAAAGTATATCTGGTACAATGGGTTAGGGTAACATAGATAAAAAAAGAAGTGTATGATATATTTTGCATTCAGTTTTATTGAGGCTCCCGACATTGTCTGAGTTCCTTAAGAGAAGACTGCCTCATACACATAGTATTATTTCATTGAATGGTGGTACAAAGAAACAACCATGATTAACAACATTGTATGTGCTGATCTCCATGACCCTCTTACTGATTCCTTTGGGTATGTGCCTTGGTTGAGGAGTTAATGGTGTGTGTGAAAGAAGTAACACGTTCAAAATGATTTTCTAAACAATACTCTATTGATACTAAAATTGACGACTAAGGTTTTCCTGCAATTTTTTTATGACAAATTGCTACTTTCTGTCTAAACAGAAATTGAAAAACTAAACATTGTGATATGTCTAACAATAGGTGCAACGTGGTGTGCCACACGATACCCAACGGACTATAGGGGGCGCGGCGAAGCGCGCGTATCCGTCTAGTATCATATGAAGGTGCGACGAAGAACTAACAGTTTGTGCATTGTCTAAATTAGTACTCTATATATTTATAAAAAAAACACTCGCAGATTAAAAGATATATTGAGAGAGTGCATTCTATACGTATGCGAAATTTCAACATGAGCCTCATCCTTTTTGCAAGATACACCTCGTCTCACATATCGCAATAAAAGGTTGAGTTTTAGTTTTTGGATGCCAGTATGCTATGATTCTTTGGACTTGAAAACAGTTTGATAAATGATTGCAACCGCTGGTCGTCTGTTTGTACATGGTGACCGATCGAGGTAATTAGGCCGGTCATTCCGTTTCAGTGGCTACGTACGCAGAAGAATATCACAACAACCATAACCTAAAGCTAGCAGTCAGTCAGTTCTCCCCCATTACCTATCACGGCGTGATCAGGTGGGGGCGTCCCACTCCCACCAACAGGGACATGCTAATATCCATGCCACCAAAACCGGGCGGTCCACATTCTTCGCTGACAAAACCTCCCTCCTCCTCCTCCTCTGCTCCTGATTTTGTTGGGTTGCTGCGAGGATCTTGTACCCAGCCCAACCACTCCTGAACGGCCCGAACCCCGACGCGCGCCGTGTCACCGCCTTTTTTAAAACTGCGGGAGAGGAGAGGTTGGGCGAGCGAGAACCAAGAGGAGAGAGACGGCAAGTAGTAATCCATTTTCTTGGCCCGTTGTTAACTTCTGTTTTCTCCTTCTTCTTGAGAAGACAAATTTCGTTCTTTAGGGGACCAAGCAAAAGCATATCATCATCCAAGTCTCTCTGGAAATAAAGAAAAGAAAGATGTAATCACCAACCTTTACCACCTTTGATCCATTGCCTTTACCTTTCTTCGCCTCTATAGCTCCCTTCTTTTCCCCCTTTATTCCCTGCCTAGTTGCTACTCCTTCCTGCTTTGCAACCATTGCCCACACTCCGCTCACACACGGCATCGCCATTGCACCAAGAACGCAACCCTGTAGCTAGGCGCATTCATGAAGGAGTTTTCGTACGAGGAGATCGAGGCGGCCACGGGCGGCTTCGCGGCCAAGAACGTCGTCGGGAAGGGCAGCCATGGCTGCGTGTACAGGGCCAGGCTCAGGAGCGTCGGTGCCACTGGCAGGAGGCTCGTCACCGTCGCCGTCAAGAAGGCGTCCCACGCGCAGGGGCAGGCCAAGCTCGCCAACGAGATCGCCGTGCTCACGGCCACGCGCCACCACCAGGGCGTCGTCGGCCTCGTAGGCGTGGCTGCGCCGGCGCCGGGCAACCCGCCGCTGCTCGTCATGGACTTCATGCCCAACGGCTCGCTGCACGACCTCCTGCACCGGTCCCCTCGCCCGCCCCCGTGGCCGCGCCGCGTGGAGATCGCGCTCGACGTGGCGCGGGCCCTGCGCGCGCTGCACGGCGCCGCGCCCCGCGTCATACACCGGGACGTCAAGACGGCCAACATCCTGCTCGGCCGCGACGGCGGCGCCTGCCTCGCGGACTTCAGCCTCGCGGTCAGGGTCGCCGCCGACGCCGCAGGCGCGCCGGCGCCGGCTGGCACGATGGGGTACCTGGACCCGAGCTACACGGAGCCCGGGCGGCTGGGCCCGGAGAGCGACGTGTTCAGCTTCGGCGTGGTGCTCCTGGAGCTCATCAGCGGGCGCAAGGTCATGGACATGAACGCCTTCCCCTCGTCCATCGTGGCCTGGGCGGTTCCGCTCGTCCGCGCCGGCATGGCACGCAAGGTCTTCGACGGGAGGTTAGCCGCGCCGCCGCCCGACGCCGAGGCCGCGATCGCCCGGGTCCTGGCCGTGGCCGCGCGGTGCGTGTCGGATGGCGTGGAGCGCAGGCCGGCAATGTCGGAGGTGGCGTCCGAGCTGCGCGGCGCCCTCGAGGGCGCCGGGTGGCACCGCCGCCGCGGGATGGACGCCGTGGAGAGGGTGTACAGGCGGGTCGTGTCGTGGGGAACGCAGCTTCGCGTAAAGACAACGAGGCGGAGCAAGGTGGAGTGCACCGAGCTGTCGTCGGAGGGGAGCAGCAGCCGCGCCGACTCCTGCCCTCTACCGTCGCGTTCCAGCAACATTCCACTAATCATCAGATAGGCTGACCGTGCACAACACAACACGTTTAGGTGCCCGGCCGTTCGAACGAATTCTTTTTCCTTCCAAGATCCTGCAAGAACTGAACTGTTTTCGCGTGATCGAATTTAGTGGGATTGCTAATGTGTTAGTTAGGCCATTCTCGGATCACTTAACTTACTACTACTCCATCACTGTTTGCTTGGGTGTGTACATAAATGTGAGTATATGTCGCTTGAGACATGGGGTGTAACTTGTATGGTGGAACTACCCCCCATGTTTGAATTGAACCTCTTGGCCTCCTGATTTTGACTTGGACTAACGGTGATCCATTTCTTTGTCTCTGTATCTGTCACATCTCACATGTAGGGTGTGTTCGGTTCTGAAATTTGGTGGCGCCTAGCACCCATTTATGCGTTCGGTTTGATGCGAGAAACGGCACCGAGTAGTTCCTAGGAACAAAATATACCCCTAATATGCTAAACCGACCCGTGCGGCCAAATCGGCCGGACGGCGAGGAACACTTCGCTAACTACCGACGCAACGTACAGAAAAGGAAAAAAAAAGCCTCTAATCCAGCACGCGGGACGGGGGCGGCGGCGCGGACAGGGGCCAGCCACGCCCGGCGGCGCGGACAGGGGCCAGCCACGCCCGGCAGCTGTGGCAGGCACGAGCGGCACGACCAGCACGCGCGGCGGCGAGCGGCACGGCCAGCGCGGCGGCGGGCGACCAGCACGCGCGTCGGCAGCCATGCAGGCCTGCCAGCGGCGGTGCCCAGTTCATCCGATTTGGGCTCAATTTTGCCCCTAATTTTAATTGTTAATTATGATTTAGAGAAAATATTAAATTTAGACTTCAATCAGTAGAATATTTAACAGTGTTTATACTCTCTCGGTTCCATCAACCAAACAGAATAATAGAACCATTTCGTTTCTCAATTTTTTCTGCACCGAACTCAGGGTCGGAACCGCCCGTAACGTCGGAATGAACCGAACACACCCGTAGTAAAGTCTAAAGACCTTCACAATACTCTACTATCAAAGTAGTGATACAATAATAGTAGCGTTCTTTTTCCCGACAACAGTGTGTTGTAGTATCTGCTAGCTGGTAGGACGGCATGTCAAACTGAACTAGTAGTACTAGGCAAGTTAGATAGGAAGCTGAGGAGAAATCTGGCACGGGTAGCTCATGGATTCAGGTTAACCCAGCAGGGTTGAACAGTAGTAGCTCGATCGGTAGACTTTTGCTTTAGCCACGAGATGGTCATTATTATTTCGCTCCAACTGCACGCATTGTACACATACTGTACATGTGTAAGTGTAACTAATGCCTAGCTGCGTGCACTTCTTGACCTCAGAAGATACGCTACCAAAGATGATGGATGACGTCCGGTAGTTAATCTAGTCTGATCAATGCATATGCACTAGCAACCCATACAAGTTTGCCCATCACATAATCCTACTGGGGATCTACTTTTCCTACCCTTTCTGTTTTCTCTTTCTTACCATTTTTCGTTTACCTAGTCCTAGCAAGCTAGTGAAAGAGAGAGAAAGATATGTCCATGCTACCTTTCTCCAAGCAGACAGGATTATTCTATATTCTATACAAGTCGGAGTAAATTTGAGAATAGTATAATGCAACTAAATTCGATGTGATAAAAAGCATTGAAAACGAGCCAGTAAATTGCTTTCCCTCTTCCTTCCTTTTATAGAAAAAAAAAACTTAGCAAGTCTTTCCGTGAAGGTGCGTCTTACTCCAGTGGGAGTACTATTATTCAAGCCCCTAACTCGTTGGTTTGTCCAAGACTGAAAAGTTCTTTTCATTTGGTGGGGAGAAAAAGAACAGCCGGGAGAGACTTCTTAATTAGAAGATTCAGTCGCCAGGACATAATCGACTTGACAAATTCCTCTACTTGAATAATCGTTGCTTGGGGTTTGTTCCGCTCCTTTTGTACCAAGGAAAAATCAGCAGCCGTCGTTTTCCAGCAACCGTTCTTAGAAAACAATAGAACCAACGCGAATTCCCTCATTATTTGCTTTTCCTTTCCAATTTTATACAGGTGAGGCTGGGCTGCTACAGGGACAGAAGAACCGTACTAAATCGTTGGAGGAGATATAAAATAAAATCGCACAGGTCGATATTTGCAAAAGAGAAAAAGGGCCAGAAGGGGAGCAAATTATGAGTGAAGACTGGGGCAAAACCGCACTTTCGATCTAATGTGCAATCATGAGATCTGGAGTCCACTTTTCGGATAAATACTACTAATTCTTCCTGAAAAACTTGACTAGGGGTTTATTTTGTGATGCAAGATTTTAGGACGTGTTTGGTAGGCTGCAAGAGGTCAAGCTAGGCCCGCGTGGGACGGAGTTGGCCTGATCGGATGCATGTCCAACCTCCGCATTCTGGTTTGCACGAACATTAAAACACCCCGGGTCAGGCCTGCTGGGAACTACCGAATCGCCGTTTCCAGTGAGCTACCTTTGTCGTGCGCTTCATAGATGCAATAGGGAAGATTTCGTTGCACGAGTTCGACCACCCATGGGGATTGTTGGGGGGATACCCCCGGGTAGGGTCACGCCGGGGTATAAAAGGTCGAGTTAGCTATGATCCGGGTCACCTCAAGGCCAAAGCAGATGCTGGCCGGGTCACCTCAAGGCATACCGAATCACGGAGTAACCCGGACCAGGGGGCGTTCGCCTAACTAAGTCTCAACCGACTTAAGCAGTAAGTCGGAAGTAAATGTTTACTTGTATGCAGGAATGGGGGTGCCCGGGTCAGCTATGATCCGGGTCATGTTTGGCTTCTAGGAGAAGGAAGGAATCTGGCTGGTCAAAAAGAGGGTCCGGTACGCACTGCATGAGCGAAGTAGACAAGAGCGGGACCACCGGGTCATGGCCGACAGGGGTGACGACGCCCATGTCGGCTGACGCGGGCACCGTAGAGGCTCACGTAGCTAAAGCAAGTGTGACGCGGGGGAAAAAGCACCTCGGTCGGCTTACCACTTTGGGAGGAGGCATATTCCTAAGAATATGCCTCCACGTATGCCTAGGCAGAAACCGAGCCTCATCTATAAAAGGGGGGCTAGGGCTTCCGTAGAGGGGGTTGGTCTGGCTACTATTCTGTTTTAGCTAGGGTTTCTGGTGTGATCTGTGGGTGAGAGTAAGAGAGCTCCTTCTTCCTCCTCTCGCCAATACAGCTCTAGGAGCACTTGTAACCTTGGAAGGAAATCAATACAAACTTCTGTATGGAGAATCACTCCACTATCCCTCCCTGGATTCCCCTAGCGCGTATTAGTCCCCACCTTTAGCCTATCCATGGCATCTGCCGTGACACCACCACGACAGTTGGCGCCCACCGTGGGGCTAGCGGCGCTAGCAGGGGTCAAGATCCGGACGGGAAACATCATCGCCACCGGCGAACGCATCGTCTCCGGGCTCGTTCAGCGCTTTGGAGCGCTGGACTTCGTCAGCGACAACGCAGGCTGCTTTGGCACGCGCCCTCTTCCGCGGAACGGCCTCTTCGTCAAGCTCGGCTCGCACAAGGTCTACGTTGCGATGGACGTGTCTTGTGTTCATCCGCGCCAAGTCGTCGAAGCAGGCGAACCACCCCTCACAGTGGCTCGCGGGGCGCGTATCGCTCGCTCCCCAGACCGCGCAGAAGTGATGATGACCGCGCCTGGTGCGGGCGCAAGCAAGGATCCGGCGCCAGATCCAGAGGTAACACCTAAGGCACCGAGGAAAGCTAGGGGTCCTCCACTAGAGAAGCTGGAAAACGTGCTGAGAGAAGCAATGGACAGCTTGGCAAACCCTGTAGTAGCAGCGGTAGATCCGGCTCGTGCACAGGCCGAGCTGGAAGAAACTAGGTAGAAAATACTAGAGGGCGCAAAGAAAATAGCCGTGGCCCAGCAGTCATTGAATATGACGCTGCGTGAGTATGCAAAGGCGAACAAAGTTGATGCTGTAAAAGTAAAGGGAAGAAATCTCATGAGCGAGATGAACAGAGAGGGTGATACTGGAATTGAGGAATCAGAAAACTGTCTGTCCGTGGGGCTGCCGAGGTATAGTACCCTGGCAAAGAACCTCAGAGCAGCGGATGCAGCTGCATCCGAGTTGGAGGGTCTAACAGGTGAAGCCCGGCAAAGACAACAAGATAGGGTTAATGAGCTGGTTCGGATTGCGAACAGGCAAAACGAGGAACTGCTCAGGGCTAACCCGGAGAGAGCCGGAGCCTCCAAGATCGTCCATTCGGCGGTGGGTAACCCGGAGAAATCCCCTGGAGCCGCATCGTGTCCTCATGGTGGTCAAAGGAGGGAGGAAGTAGTAACCTCGCCCAGACGGAACAGACAGATCGTCCCGTATGACCCAACGCGGGCAGGGAAAGGAAAAGAGGCACAGAAAAATGATGATCGACGAAGTGTGAGCCGGGGCGAAGCTGGCCGAGGTAACCGCGACCAAGGCAATGCCGGTCAAGGAAACGTTGTCAACGACAATGCCGGACAGCGAAACTCGGCTGGAGCAGGACAACCGCAGCAGCGGAATATACCAAAGTAAGAGCAAAGTGCCGGGCGAGGTATGCAACAGAAAGGTGCGCCACAAGAGCAAAACAGGTACAACGACGGTGATTCGGAGATGGCAAACGCGGGACACCCAAGACCGGACTATCATGTGATAGGGTCGAGATTGGGAAGCAGGGATTTGATGCCGGATGATGCCAGGTTGAAACTGGATCGACTGTATAGGTCGGAACAGATTGAATGTCAAGGTCCACCGGGTCCAGCGTGTTTTGGATCCCGGATCATGAAGGAGCCACCAGTACCGAATTTTCAGCTGCCCAGGGCACAAAGACGTATGACGGCAGTACCAAGCCGGAGGATTGGCTGATAAACTATGCTACAGCCGTGAAAATTTCCACTGGCAACTTGAGATGGGCAGTACGATACTAGCCCAGATGTTGGAAGGCCCGGCAAGAGTATGGCTGAACAATTTGCCACCAGGGAGCATCAACTGCTGGATAGACTTTGAGGAAATGTTCATCAGTAATTTCTCGAGTACATATCAGAGGCCAAATAGGCCACAGACCCTAGCTATGTGCAAGCAAAGACCTAATGAGACAGACCGGGAGTTCTTAACCCGGTGCTGTACCGTGAGAAACTCGGGTGAGGGTGTGATAGAATCACAGGCCATAGCGTGGTTTGCACAGGGGTGCAGATATGGAAGCGAGATGTGGATGAAGTTGCAAAGGAAAATGCCAACTACGTTGGCAGAAATGACCCGGATTGCAGATTCGTACGCGTTGGGTGATCCGACCCAACCAAGGCTCGCGTCAAACGAGTCAAGCGATGAGTACTATCAGAGGGATGGAGCCGGATCATCCCGGAGGAATGACTACAGAGGAAAAAGGAGAGATGATAGACCGGACCACCGATACAGTTCGCACCAAGTTGCAACTGTGAATCAAGATCACCCCGGAGCAGGGGGTAGCCAGCGCCAGAAAACTGGAGGGCAATGGACTCCAAGAAACGATGGTAAGAAAACTTGGACACCAGAGCAAAAGAAGCAGTGGCAAGAAAGGAAAGACCGTCCGAGGTATACTTATGAGTCGATGTTGGACCAGCCGTGTAAGTTTCACACGCCCAATCCGAGTAACCCAACGGGTCATATGACGAGGCAATGTGAGTGGATGCGCAAGATTGAACAAGGTGGTTCGGGGAATGCTCAGGCACCCCGGAATGATCAGCCTCGGCAGGAGTTACCCCGGCAGCAACTGCTCTTCGGAGCGAACACACAATAGCTAATGTTGCCTCCTCCTCCGCCGAGGTATGATAACAATGAGAGAAGGGATGCAGTGCATCAGGTAGAAAATCAGCATCAGCCGGATCAGAGGTACCCCGGAAATGAGGGGAGAAACGAGTACAGGGAACATCATCAGAGCTATTGTGTGTTTACCACTGAGAAAACCGATAGAAAAAGCTTGCAGCGCAGGCATATGGAGGTGAATGCAGTAATGCCTGCAGTGACGAGGTACATGCCTTGGTCCGATCAGGAAATCACCTAGAGCATCAGGGATCATCCCAAGCTCATGCCAAGCCCTAGTTCGTACGTGTTGGTGCTGGATCCGACGTTCATTGGACCTAGCATTAACGTAAGATTCTCAAAGGTGTTGATCGACAATGGCAGTAGCATAAATATCATGTATGCGGACGCAATGCGCAAGTTGGGTATCTCGGAGAACATGCTCCAGGCCACGAGGACCACTTTCCATGGCATTGTGCCCGGCATTTCTTGTGAGCCCATAGGCAAGGTCCGGGTTGACGTCTTGTTCGGCACGAGAGATAACTGCCGAACCGAAAATTTGGAGTTCGAGGTGGTGAACTTGGGAAGTGCTTACCACGCATTACTCGGAAGGCCAGCCCTGAGCAAGTTCATGGCAAGCTGTCACGTTAGCCACTTGAAGATGAAGTTGCCCAGACCAAGCGGGGTGATAACCATTGCAGGGGATTTCCGACGTTCGATGGAGTGTGCATCGGCCGGGTCGAACTTAGCCGAGTCACTTGTGATTGCGCAGGAAAAAAGGAAAATTCAAGAAGTGGCAGCTTTGGCTCAGTCCGCGCAGCAGTATATGCCGGCGCTGAGTAACCCGCATGGATCTGTTTCCTTCCAAGCCACGAAAGATACCAAGAAGGTTCCTGTTGATGACATGTTCGCAGAGCGCACCATAACAATTGGTGCCGGGTTAAGTGATAAATAGCAAAGCGAGCTCGTCAGCTTCCTCCGTGAGAATCGGGACATTTTTGCTTGGTCCACACAGGACTTGCAAGGTGTTCCGAGGGAGTTGGCCGAGCACTCTTTGAATGTGAGACCCGGAGCTAAGCCGGTGAAGCAACCTCTCCGCCGCTTCGCCGAAGATAGGAGGAAAGTCATTGGGGATGAGATAGCTCGGTTGCTAGCTGCAAGATTTATCATGGAGGTTCTTTACCTGGATTGGCTGTCTAATCCGGTGCTGGTGGAAAAGAAGAAGGATGACCCAAACGTGGCAGTGGTTTGGCGCATGTGTATCGATTACACGAACCTGAACAAGGCGTGTCCCAAAGATCCATTTCCGCTGCCAAGAATAGATCAGGTCATAGACTCAACTGCTGGATGTGAACTGTTGTCATTCATTGATGCATATTCTGGTTTCCACCAGATACCTCTGAATCCGGATGATCAAATAAAGACTGCGTTTATTACCCCGTATGGGGCTTATTGCTATCGCACCATGCCGTTTGGCTTACGTAATGCAGGGGCAACGTACCAAAGATGTATGCAAAAATGTTTGCACGACCAAATAGGTCAAAATGTACAGGTGTACGTGGATGATGTGGTTATCAAGACCAAGGAAGCAAAACGCTCCTTGACGATATCAGGCAAACGTTTGCGAACCTAAGGAGGTTCCGGATGAAACTCAACCCGGAAAAATGCACCTTCGGTGTCCCGGCTGGAAAATTGCTCGGCTTTCTTGTTTTCAGCCGAGGTATCGAGGTTAATCCAACCAAAATCCGGGCCATCAAACGAATGGAACTGCCGAAGTGTCTTAACGATGTCCAGAAGTTCACAGGTTGCCTGGCCTCGTTAAGTCGGTTTGTATGTCGGTTGGGAGAGAAGGCATTGCCTCTTTACCAACTCATGAAAAAGTCGGATAAGTTCGTTTGGACACCGCAGGCCGATGAAGCCTTTACCCACCTGAAGAGAATGTTAGCCACGGCACCAGTGCTAGCCTCACCACTATCGAAGGAGCCAATGTTGCTCTATATAGCCGCAACCAACCGAGTTGTAAGTGCAGTGATAGTGGTGGAGCGCGACGAGAAAGGTAAGTCAGTGCAAAGGCCAGTATATTACTTGAGCGAGGTGTTGTCTGCCTCAAAGCAGAACTATCCACATTATCAAAAGGTGGCATACGGCGTGTATATGGCCGCCAAGAAACTGAAGCACTACTTTGAGGAGCATCCCATCCGGGGCATATGTGAGGCCCCCATATCCGACATAATGAGTAACAAGGATGCGAGCGGCAGAATTGCAAAGTGGGCAATTGAGATAGCTCCTTATGCGCCACAGTATGACAGACGACAAGCCATGAAATCTCAAGCTGTGGCAGACTTTTTCGTGGACTGGGCCGAGGTGCAGTACGAACCACCACTTCCTGATCCGAACTATTGGCGAATGCACTTTGACGGATCAAAAACCAAAACCGGGCTAGGTGCCAGAGTTGTACTCACGTCGCCAAAGAAGGACCAGTTGAAATATGTGTTGCAGATCCATTTCACGGCATCAAACAATGTCGCTGAGTATGAAGCACTTGTGCACGGGCTCAAGGTGTCAAAAGAAATTGGCATACGTCGGATCATATGCTTTGGCGACTCGGATTTGGTGGTGCAGCAAGTGTCCAGAGTGTGGGACGCCTTTGATCCAAACATGGCACTATACAGATTTCTTGTGCAGAAGATATCCGGTTACTTTGAGGGATGCGAATTTCATCATGTACCCCGGGTGGAAAATGAGGCTGCCGACATGTTGTCGAAGCTCGGGTCAACCAGACAAGCAATTCCACCGGGTGTAGCATTAGAGCACCTCAGGAAACCATCCATCAGGCCATCCCCAGAATCCGAGTCAATCTATGTCCCGGAGGACACCGAATCCGGAGTTGTGCCCATGGACGTTGACACAGGAGGTGGTGCGCGAAACCCGGGGACTGCCTCGGCAGACCCGGGGACTGCGTCGCAAGACACGGGGACTGCTCAGCGTGATCCGGTTGAAGTGATGCCGATGGATCAGATGGAGATGGACGAGGATGTATTCCCTGTGCGAACAATACCAGCTTGGGCACTACCTATATTTCAATTCCTGAAAGATGGAACGTTACCCACTGAGGAGGTGCTGTCCAGGCAAACACAGAGGAGGGCAAAGGCCTACACGATCGTCAATTTCGAACTATACAAAAGAAGTGTGACCAATATTCTCCAGCGGTGTGTTGACCCAGAAGAAGGGCTTGAAATCATCCGAGATATACATCAAGGGGAATGCGGGCATCATGCCTCATCCCAAGCCTTGGTAGCAAAAGCTTTCCGGCACGGATTCTACTAGCCTAATGCCTTAGAGCAAGCGGAAGATCTAGTGAGAAAATGTAATGGTTGTTAGAGGTACGCTACCAAGACACATATGCCAATGTCGGAACTCAAGACCATCCCAATCACTTGGCCATTTGCCGTATGGTGCTTGGATATGGTTGGCCCGTTCAAACCAGCAAGGGGAAATATGACTCACATTCTAGTAATGGTGGACAAGTTTACAAAGTGGACTGAGGTGAAGCCTATAAGAACGTGTGATGGAGATACGGCCATAACGTTTCTCAAAGATATCATCTTGAGGTACGGTTATCCTCACAGTATCATAACTGATAATGGCACAAATTTTGCGGAAGGAGCATTTGCTCGTTTTTGCCGGGATAAGAGGATCCAGCTGGACGTAGCCTCGGTAGCCCACCCCGCATCGAATGGGCAAGTGGAAAGATCCAACAGATTAGTATTATCCGGGATAAAACCCCAGCTCATTGAGCCGCTGCAAAGACCAGCGGTACTATGGAGTTTAAGAACAACTCTGAATTGATCAATAGGCTATACGCCGTTCTTTCTGGTATATGGGGCAGAAGCTGTATTACCAGCCGACATAGAGCATAATTCGCCTAGGGTCACCCAATACACAGAAGCCGAAGTGCAAGAAGCCCGGCAAAATGATGTTGATCTGCTGGAAGAAGCGAGAGAACTGGAATTGTCCAGATCCGCCATATCAGCAAAATCTCCGACGCTATCATAGCCGGAAAGTGTGCCCCCGAGTCTTTCGGGAAGGCGATCTCGTGCTCCGGTTGGTACAACGTACTACGGGCATGCATAAGTTATCCCCCCCCATGGGAAGGGTCGTTCATCGTGAGCAAAGCATTGCACAATGATTCTTACTATCTAATAGATGCAAAGCCACGGGAAAAGAACAAGGCGGACAGGTCCGGAGAGGAATCCAAGCGACCATGGAATATAGCTCTACTTCGTCCTTTCTACACTTAGCTAAGAAGTGTATGTATCCGAGTTATCTCATATGTCGGTATGTATGTCGGCAATGAGCTTATCAATGAAATGTTGGCACCTCGAGCAGTAACTCGGGGACTGCCTTAATAATGTTTGTTGTTTTTTGCGCGTCAGCTGGAATAAGTTATTTTACTTAACTCGGATTAGTAGTGTGTGAGCACCAAAAACCCAACTCTTCGACTTGCTGCTGTCCAACAAGAATTGGCTTCATGGCAAGCAAGAGAACAAGTTTGGAATTGCGTAGCACATGAAAAACGGCTAAGGGAAAGAATTTATTCGAGCCAACGTTTGTTTTTCGGACTAACCCTGTATTTATTTTCAAGTTATTATGCAGTTTTATTTTTGAGCTAAGTCTAAAAGTTTCCCTGTATTGTTAAAACAATTTTTGAAGCTCGGATTCGTAAGTTGTAAAACCGAATCAAGGTAGACACGATCCGAGCCAAAAGATTGAACGAACAAGAAAAAGAAACTCGGGGACTACGCCCAAGTTAATCCGGCATAGGCACTTAGTAGCAAAATATCACATGTGTTTAGAATACAACTCCACCCGGCATACCGGGGATCTGATAAATTTTTGAGTTTTTTCGCTCAAGGAGCAGCAGGAGGAAGTTTGGCATCATGTTCACCCTCTTCGACATCCGAGGCATCGTTCTCCCCGTCCTCGTCTGAATCATCCTCAACATTCTCGACCTCTTCATCGCCAGCGACTTCTAGGAAGCTCGGACCCTCAGTCCATTCGTGAATGGGGGCATATTCGATGAGGCTGTGGGCGCAAGCCTGGCGCCGAGCTACCCACTCCGGGTCATCTGTCCATTTGGATCTTGTGTGCAGGCGTGTGAGGAGGCTGAGATCTATCTTCTCATACCACGTCAGAATGTGGTGAAGGATGGTATCAGCCGCGACATGTCCAGCGGACTCTCTCCAGAGGTCGAGCTGGGTCTCGATTTCCGAAAGCTTTTCAGCGAGATGTGTAACTCTCTCCGGAGCGTCATCAGCGGGCCAGAACGTGTTGAAGACTCGGACTGAAACGTCAAGGAGATCTTTGCCGTAGTTCTTGATGATTTCCACGCGAGAGGACAGGCTGACCAATAGGTCCTCCAGGTCGAAGGGAATGCTCTCACCGTCAGGAGCGACGGGAGTACCCCTCTCTCGGCAGAAATTGGCAACAGCAGCACTCGCAATAGCAGTACCCTATGGAAAGTGGCCTGAGAAACAAGGCAAAGGACGAAGTTGAGAAAACAAGACATATGAAGTAACCCGGAGAAATAAGGCGGATAAGGGAAAAGAAATTATGTGAGATGTGGCTGTGGATCTGGGTTAGTTCCTTGGTACAAGCATCACGCCTCTTCCGAAGCTGCTCAAGCTCAGCGTTCGCCGACTCAAGTTTGACCTCGGCCTCCTGAAGAAGCTCACGGTCCTTAGCAATTTGGAGGTTGAGGCGCTCACGCTCTTCGGTGTAGTCCTGGCCAGCCTTTTTTAGCTCGGCTTGGTGCTGTGCCTTCATCTTCGCCATCTCAGCCTTGAGCCTGGCAATCTCATCGTCTTTGGTCCGGAGGAGGGCGAGCTCATCATCCTTTTTCTTCAGCTCGGCTTGATGCTGCCCTGCTTGTTCGAGAAAATGCAGCATCATATCAGGCACGGGCACACTATCTTCAAGCGATGCTGAAATAGTGTGTTGGCCCGGCGGTGCCGAGGTATGAATGTTTGCCGAGCCAGGGAGGAAAGCCGATGGAAAGCACAGTAGAGACAGACAAAAAGGACGTACCCTTGATCTGCTCCAAGTTCTTCCGCATTATCTTGTTCTCAGCCTCAACCCCAGCTGCGGAAACCGAACGGTCAGATTAGTTCGGCAAAGGAGGTTGAAGGAAAATGAAGAAGTGATAAGGAAGAAATTTACCCCTCTTCTCGTATTCTGCGATGAGTGCAGCCTGTTTCGCGCGAAGATTCTTGTGGGTATCCAGCAAGCGTTGGAATTCCGCACTCCGGCGGTTAGTGGTCACCTGAAAGGAGTTCAAAGGCATAAGTTAGCTTAGTGCATATTCGAAGTGTACTAAAATCCGGGCCAAGTGGAACTTAACCCGACTCTAGGTGTGTGCATATTCGAAGTGTACTAAAATCCGGGCCAAGTGGAACTTAACCCGGCTCTAGGTGTGTGCATATTCGAAGTGTACTAAAATCCAGGCCAAGTGGAACTTAACCCGGCTCTAGGTGTGTGCATATTCGAAGTGTACTAAAATCCGGGCCAAGTGGAACTTAACCCGGCTCTAGGTGTGTGCATATTCGAAGTGTACTAAAATTCGGGCCAAGTGGAACTTAACCCAACTCTAGGTGTGTGCATATTCGAAGTGTACTAAAATCCGGCCCAAGTGGAACTTAACCCGGCTCTAGGTATGTGCATATTCGAAGTTCTCACAGAGCTACGTTAGTTTTCTAAAAGAGCATCCGGCCGAGTAACAAGTTACTCCCCCGGAGGCTCGGGGACTAATGGTTATTATCTACAACTTGTAAAGGGGAAGTGACGTACCTCCATCATTCGCCCAGCGAGGTTAATTGCCTTTGCGGCTGTGTTCATCTGAGCGGAAAACTCGGCAGGGCCGAACTTCTCCGGAAGATCAGTGTCTTGAACTACCTCCGCCTTATTCAAATTCATGACAAACTCAGTTAGGCTCGGAGGATATCGTTCACCGCTGGGCATATGGGGCGCCACCAAGCCCTTTGCATGCGCTTCTTTCCTCTCGATCAAGGCAAGGGCTGGGCTGGTGTGCAGAACCATTTGCTGTGCGTCAGTTTGCTCGGCAGGCGCGTCCTTCGCTGCGGGTGTTTTCTTAGGAAGCATTGACACAAGGGTACACTTCCCGGCTTCGACGGATGGTGGCTTGGCAGTGTCCGGAGCCTTCTTGTCCTTGGTTTGCTGGGAAGAGGAAGCCGTCGCAGCGGATTTCCCTTTAGGAGCGGCTAGAGTGGTTCCTTGCCGAGGTTGAGAAGACTCGGACGAGGCAGAGGAGCTAGGCGCTCGGGCTCTTGGTGCTGGGCTTGGTGCTGCTGCTGATGTTTTTGCAGCCGGAGTTGGTGTTGATGCCGGAGTTGGTGTTGGTACGGTTCTGGTTGTTGGTACTGGTGCTGAAGCCGAGGTTGCTTCAGTAGATGCTGGTTGCGGCGATGCCGAAGTGGTGGATGTCGTCGCCTCGGCCGGGCCGGTCTCCCCTGCTCCAAGGTTACCCCCCTCTTGCCGAGGTGGAGCAGAACCCGGAGCGGCCGCAGAACCCTCTAGAATAGGGCTCAGCGGACGTGACTCGTCGTCGCGACGGGGAGAAGGGATAGGTCGGAGAGGTGAAGAGATGCTCGATCCACTTGAGGGACCTCCACCGGAGCCCTGCAAAAGAGAATAATGTTAGAAGAGAAATCACAACTATGCAAGGGAGAGCAAGTTACATAAGGCAAAACAGCTTACGCATCCGAGGTTTGGGCCTCCTTGGGTTTTCGAGCCCTTCGCGCCGGGGCCTTGCCTGCAGGCTTGGAGGCAGTCTTGTCCCGGGACTTCTTTCGCCTTTTAGCAGGCTGAGAAGGTCCGGAGGACGAACTTGAAGTAGCCCCACGCTTCTTCTTCGAAGCCACCAGAACAGGTTCGCCTGTAGCGAGGGGAGGATCCTCGTGGATGTGACCACCGGGGTGAGCTGAAGGGGGAAAAGCAAAATAAAAGGGGGACAACCTCAACAGGTTCAATCACCTCGACATCCGAGTCATCTTCATCATTGGGCCAATCTCTAATGGAAGAGGATTTACCCGTGGGTCGTTTCGTGGCGTCGGTCATCGGGAGGAACATTTCCTGGTCCGGCTCCTCCTCATCCGGAGTCTCCCGGTCCGACGCCCACTTAAGGCTCGGATCGGTGCCGTCCTCGATGGTCTACTGAAGAAATTGCTGAGGAAAAGAATGAACAAAAGAGTAAAAAATACAACAATAACTGACATATAATTGGTCCGGGGTAAGTTCGCAACATAAAGCTTACCACGGGAGGAAGCCTATCGCGGCAGTAATGCTCTATTCCCCAAGTCCACTCAGAGGAGAAGTCCTTGTGGGTGGTAAAAAGAGCCTTAACCCGGCGATAGATCTCCGTGTTGCTCAGCTCGAAGGAGGAGGTCTGGTTGGGATCGCGGCCGAAGCTCATGTGGCACACCTTGTGGGTGTGCTTCTGGAGGGGGGAAATCCGGTTGCGCACGAAAGTGATCATGGCATCCTCGTTGCGCAGCCCGAGCTTCTTCAGCTCCGCGAACATCTTGTTGACTTGATTGGCCAAGGCAGTGGGCTTCTTGGGGATCTCATCCCACAAATCTGGGTTAGGTAGACCTGGAGTATAGGGGAGCAACCGGATCAAGTCTTCAGTGCCCGTATTCCGGACATAGAAGAAGGTCCGGGCCCATCCTTTGCAGGACTCTAACCTGGTGACCCGGGGAAAAACAGAAAACCTCTGGGGTGAAATGGAGGCCGCTCTGAATTGAGTGAGCTGTTTGTCCTCCGGATCAGCGTGGATGTTGGGAATGACATTGCGACGAAGGCCGAAGAACCGGATCCATAGCTCCTTCGTGGGCCATAGTCCGGCGTAGCCTTCGATCGTAGAAGCAAAGGCAGAAAGGGAAGTGATGGCGTTGGCTGGAAGATGGTGCGGCTGGAGCTGGTATGTCCTGAGCTAGTCCCAGAAAAAATCGCTAACCGGCAACCCGAAGCCCCGTTGGAAGTGGGACAAAAAGATGACGAACTCACCCGGATTGGGTGAGGGGGCCAGTTCGTTAGAAGGGAGACGAGCGGTGACACCGGCGGGGATGTGCCTGGTTCGGTAAAGCCAGTCAAGATCATCTTGACAGACCCATGACCCGGCCCATGCGTCGCGGTCCGCCGCCGCGGCGTCCTCCTCCATCTCCTGCTCAGCAACGATGAGTTCTTCTTTCGTCATCTGGTCCTCGAGGCCCTCGCTGGCGCTAGAGGCGGCGGGGGACAGTGGCCGGGATTGACGAGGACCCATGGCGAGAGATTTGCATCGCGGTGGCGGCGACGTAGAGGTGCGACGGAGAAGCGCGGCAGCGACGCGGCTATTTGGTATCACAGGCGGCGGCACGGTCGCAAGGAAGAGGAAGAAGAAGAGCAACAGGCAGAGGGGCGCATAAGGAGAAAAATCCTAAGGGATGCGCCCCTCCGCTATTTAACCACGCCCTCGGGCGGTGAGTGGGATCGTATCCTGCGGACCCGCCACATGCAGTGGCCATGTATCACCCATCCGGACCAATCAGCGGGGAGCCACACGGAGGGCCACAGAGCGGAGAGAATCCTATGACGTGACACTGTGATGCGAGAAACGAGGAGGCAGGCATGACGTGACCCGCGCACAGTGATAACTGACAATTACTGCGGCGGTTACTGTGCAGGCCGTTAAAATAAGACGACATAATGATTACCCTTCACATGGGATGGCGTACGAGAGAAGGAAACAAGACCCGGATGGAACTGTGGTAACCCGGCCAGCAATTGAAAACTTGGAATGTGCAAAGGGAGCATAAATCCATATAATCAGAGGTAATGAGGTAACTCGGCAATAACGGCAGGAGCACAGAATAGAACCTGATGTGGCCTTAGAGGCCAAGGCAGCTAAAACCGCACCAGCTTCAGGGACTAATGTTGGGGGGATACCCCCGGGTAGGGTCAGGCCGGGGTATAAAAGGCCGAGTTAGCTATGATCCGGGTCACCTCAAGGCCAAAGCAGATGCTGGCCAGATCACCTCAAGGTAGGCCGAATCACGGAGTAACCCGGACCAGGGGGCGTTCGCCTAACTAAGTCTCAACCGACTTAAGCAGTAAGTCGAAAGTAAATGTTTACTTGTATGCAGGAACGGGGGTGCCCGGGTCAGCTATGATCCAGGTCATGTTTGGCTTCTAGGAGAAGGAAGGAATCTGGCTGGTCAAAAAGAGGGTCCGGTACGCACTGCATGAGCGAAGCAGACAAGAGCGGGACCACCGGGTCATGGCCGACAGGGGTGACGACGCCCATGTCGGCTGACGCGGGCGCCGTAGAGGCTCACGTAGCTAAAGCAAGTGTGACGCGGGGGAAAAAGCACCTCGGTCGGCTTACCACTTTGGGAGGAGGCATATTCCTAAGAATATGCCTCCACGTATGCCCTAGGCAGAAACCGAGCCTCATCTATAAAAGGGGGGCTAGGGCTTCCGTAGAGGGGGTTGGTCTGGCTACTATTCTGTTTTAGCTAGGGTTTCTGGTGTCATCTGTGGGTGAGAGTAAGAGAGCTCCTTCTTCCTCCTCTCGCCAATACAGCTCTAGGAGCACTTGTAACCTTGGAAGGAAATCAATACAAACTTCTGTGTGGAGAATCATTCCACTATCCCTCCCTAGATTCCCCTAGCGCGTATTAGTCCCCACCTTTAGCCTATCCATGGCATCTGCCGTGACACCACCACGACAGGGATGGTAGGAGCATGCGCGCTGCTGCGAAAAAGGAAAAGGGTGGGAAGGATTCTGTCACCTCCCACCAAAAACCTTACTCTATTTCTACCCTGCACTCTCACCTCCTAGCGAAATCCACTAGTCCCCTCCCCCCTTCAAGCTCCATTGTTTGTGTTAAATTTGTGATCCAAATTAATAGGGCTAGCTTCTGATGTAGCGAAGCGTGGCCCGTCATCGATAGGCTTGGGCCGAATCGTAGCGGTATGGATGACCACCACCGTCTATAAATACATCTTGTAACCCGTCGGCTAGGGTTTATCGCTTAATTGAAAACCCACGATGTTGTGTAAATTCTCTCGATATAGTGAAGTTTTGCTAGCTGGCGCACGTGGTTTGTCCTCTTCTCATTGGAGAGGGTTTTCCACGTTAAAAAGATTATGTCCCGTGCATGTAGTTTGTTTGTTCCTTGTTCTTTGGCTTGTCGCGTTTATAACAAGTCTGTGTTTAGGCTAGGGTTTGCGACATGGCATCTTTGAAGTTCGATCTATCGCAACTGGACTACATCACAAGGTTCTCTGTATGGAAAGTAAAGATGCAGGCGATCATCGCCCAATTTTCCAATTTGTATGAAGTGTTGGATGGATTCAACACGAAAGATGTGACAACATGGACCGATGAAGATAAGCAAATGGATCACAATGCTTTATCTCTGATTCAACTTTATTTGTCCAATAATATTTTGCAGGAAATATTGCAGGAGAACACTATAATGACCCGATGGTTTAAACTGGAATCGATCTACATATCAAAATATCTAACAAGCAAGATGCACGTGAAGACGCAGTCTTTCTTGCACAAGCTGCAAGAAGGTGGGTTGTTGATGAATCAAGTATCGATCTTTAGGGAGATCGTTTCTGACTTGCAGTCCATGTCTCCATGGAGGTTAAATATGATGCGAAAGATCTAGCTCTTCTACTACAATGCTCACTTCCTAGTTCCTTTGCAAATTTCTGAGATATAATATTGTTAAGTCGTGATGAACTAACCCTTGCCGAAATACAAGAGACACTCAAACAGAGGGATAATATGAAAACTATGGTACATGCAGAGGGGTCGTCATCCAAGGAAGGAACACTGTAGGTTTGAGGCAGGACTGAGCAAAGAAACACGAACACCAACAGAGACAAGAGAAAGAATGACAGAGGTCATTCAAAGTCCAAGGAAAATGACAAGTTATACAGTTATCGTAATTAAAATAATCACGTGATAGAGGATTGTTGGAAGCTGCAGAACAAAGAGAAAAGGAACAATACTTACCAACTAGAAAACAAATCTGATGGTGATGGTAAGGTTTATGTTGCTTCTAGTAATAATTTGGATGGTGAGGCTCTTGTTGTTTATGCTGGCTATGTTACTTCTAATGGTGAATGGGTTATTGATTTTTCTTGCTCGTTTCATATTTTTTGTAACAAGGATTGATTTAGTTCTTATGAGTTTGTGCAGAATGAACATGTGGTGCGTATGGAAGACAACACCTCACGTAAGATTATGGGTGTTGTTCCGTTCAGATCAGGATGCATGATGGCATGATACACATGTTGACAGAAGTCGGGCACATACTAGGCATGGACAAGAACCTCATCTTATATAGTACCATTGATGTTGAAGGGTACAAGCACTCTGGTTCACGCAGAGTTCTAAAGGTATCAAAAAGTTCTCTCGTTCACATGATAGGTGACTTGAATTTTGAAAAGTTATATATTCTTAGAGGAAGTACTATTATAGGTAATGTTATTGCTTTTGTTACTAATGATGATCCTGGTAGAACTAATCTATGGCATATGCGCCTTGAACATATGAGTGAACATGGCATGTCAGAGTTGATCACAATGCTTTATGTTTGATTCAACTTTATTTGTCGAATAATATTTTGCAGGAAATATTGCAGGAGAAAACTACA
Organism: Avena eriantha; assembly: GCA_910589775.1. NCBI lineage: Eukaryota > Viridiplantae > Streptophyta > Magnoliopsida > Poales > Poaceae > Avena > Avena eriantha. Next base: position 250,590,324 of record OU342742.1, on the reverse strand, counting down.
ATGACCCGATGGTTTAAACTGGAATCGATCTACATATCAAAAATATCTAACAAGCAAGATGCACGTGAAGACTCAGTCTTTCTTGCACAAGCTGCAAGAAGGTGGGTGGTTGATGAATCATGTATCGATCTTTAGGGAGATCGTTTCTACCTTGTAGTCCATATCTCCATGGAGATTAAATATGATGATACAGATCTAGCTCTTCTACTCCAATGCTCACTTCCTAGTTCCTTTGAAAATTTTCGAGATATAATATTGTTAAGTCGTGATGAACTAACCCTTGCCGAAATACAAGAGGCACTCAAACAGAGGGAAAATATGAAAACTATGGTACATGCAGAGGGGTCGTCATCCAAGGCAGGAACACTGCAGGTTTGAGGCAGGAGTGAGCAAAGAAACACCAACAGAGACAAGAGAAAGAATGACATAGGTCATTCAAAGTCCAAGGAAAATGACAAGTTATGCAGTTAGTGTAATTAAAATAATCACATGATAGAGGATTGTTGGAAGCTGCAGAACAAAGAGAAAAGGAACAACACTTACCAACCGAAAAACAAATCTGATGGTGATGGTAAGGTTTCTGTTGCTTCTAGTAATAATTTGGATGGTGAGGCTCTTGTTGTTTATGCTGGTTGTGTTACTGCTAATGGTGAATGGGTTCTTGATTTTGCTTGCTTGTTTCATATTTTTTTTGTAACAAGGATTGATTCAGTTCTTATGAGTTTTTGCAGAATGAACACGTGGTGTGTATGGAAGACAACACCCTACGTGAGATTATGGGTGTTGTTCCGTTCAGATCAGGATGCATGATGACATGATACACATGTTGACATAAGTCATACACATACTAGACATGCACAGGAACCTCATCTTATATAGTACCATTGATGTTGAAGGGTACAAGCACTCTGGTTCACGCAGAGTTCTAAAGGTATCAAAAAGTTTTCTCGTTCACATGATAGGTGACTTGAATTTTGCAAAGTTATATATTCTTAGAGGAAGTACTATTATAGGTAATGTTATTGCTTTTGCTACTAATGCTGATCCTGGTAGAACTAATCTATGGCATATGTGCCTTGAGCATATGAGTGAACATGGCATGTCAGAGTTGATAAAGAGAGACTTCCTAGATGGCTGCAACATGAGTAAGTTAGAGTTCCGTGAGCACTGCATTTTTGGTAAGCATAAGAGGGTAAAATTCAATGCTTCTATTTATACCACCAAAGGCATATTAGATTATGTTCATGCTGATGTATGGGAACTTTCCCATAAAACTTCTCTCTATGTGGTGCTAATTCTATGCTTACAACCATTGATGATTATTGCAGAAACATAAATCTGATGTTTTTCATGCTTTAAGAAGTGAAAAGTTATGGTAGAAAAGAAAACTAAGAGGAAGGTAAAAGTACTACATACTGACAATGGTACGAAATTTTGTTCAAATGTTTTTGACGATTATTGCAGAAACAATGGAATGATCGGGCACCGCACAATCCCTTACACTCCTCAGCAAAATGGTGTGGCTAAGTTCATGACCATGATCATCATCTCGAGGGCTCGCTGCATGTTGTCCAATTCTGGTATGGGAAGACGTTTTTGGGATGAGGCAGCCTCCACCTCTTACTACCTCATCAACATGTCACCATTTATTCTACTCGGTAAGAGAACTCCCATTGATGCATGGTCTGGTTTGTCTACTGATTATTCACATTTGAGGATTTTTGGTTGCACTCCATATGCTCACGTTGATAATGGGAAACTAGAGTAGTTAAGTGCATATTCCTTGGTTTCGGTTCAGGAGTTAAATCATATAGGTTATGGAATCCTAAAACTAAAAATATTTTATTGAGCATGAATGTTGTTTTTAATGAATCTGATATGCATCATTAAACTTGTCCTCATATGACTCTCATGTTGGAGAGGAGAAATTTTGTGTGTAGGTGGAGCACCTGCAGGAAACTATTGAAAATGATGATGATGTTCAAGATACACAAGATCAAAATATTGATGATTATGTTGTTCCGCCCTCACCTACTATTGTGTAGCAACCACATCATTCTATTGCTTCTGATAGGCCAGAGGGAAACATTGGTCCTTGTCCATATTTAATTCAAGCGTATAAGGTTATTCATATTTCTCTTAGTTGTGTAGAACAAGTGGAGAATGATCCCGAGCCAGACACATATTCTTAAGTTGTGGCTTCGGTGACCGTGAAAATGGTTGTACACAATGCATGAGGAGATGCAGCCTCTCGAGAAGAATGACACATGGGATTTTGAGCGCTTTCTTAAACAAAAGAAGGTGTGTCCATTGCAAATGGATATTCAAGAGAAAGTGATTATTTGTGTCCTAATGAGCCTCTAAGGTTTAAGGAAAGGTTAGTGCTTAAAGGTTTCAATAAAATACCACGTATTCATTAAAATGATGTGGTATTGATGCCCAAAATATATCAAGCTCGTTGGGGAACCCCAAGAGGAAGGTATGATGAGCACAACAGTAAGTTTTCCCTCGGTTATGAAACCAAGGTTATCGAACCAGTAGCAGCACGGAAACACCTCCAAGGGGTTGTTTCCAACTTGGAATCCTGCACAACACAACCACATAACTTTGCCCCCAGCTTACACCGAGGTTGTCAATCTCACCGGTTTTGCTGAAAACAAAGGATTAAGCGTATTGTGTGGAAGATAGTAATAGCTTGCAGAAAGTAAACAGAAAACAGTAAATAGTAGATTGTAGATTGATAGTAAAAGAAAGGACCAGGGTCCATAGTTCACTAGTGGTGATTATCCTTAATATAGATAACATGTTGGTTGAACAAACTACAACGGGGCAATTGACAGACACCGAAAAAGCATACATGCATATACTAATCATCTTGACTCTTATGAGATTTGATTGGGTATTACAACATTATACATAGACCGTAATCCAACTACATCTATGACTAATAATCCACCTTCAGGTTATCATCCGAACCCCTCCAGTATTAAGTTGCAAGCAACAGATAATTGCATTAAGCATTGCGTGTAAAGTAAAAAATACGATTGTTCTATGAACAAAGGATTGTTGTTTTCTCCCTAGTAGCAACAACACATCTAGTACCTTAGATATTTCTGTCACTTCCCTAGATTACTAGAGGCATGAACCCACTATCGATCACAAATACTCTCTCTTGGAGTTGCTAGCATCTACTCGGCCAAGATAGCTACTAGCAACGGAGAGCATGCAAGATCACAAATAACAAAGACATGATAGAATCAATAATCAATCTGAAATAGCATATCAATATCCATCGGATCCCCACAAACACAACATGTATGATTACAAATAGATGATCTTGATCATGAACGGAGCTCACAAGATCTAGACATGGTAGCACAAAGGAGAAGAACCAATCATCTAGCTACTACATGGACCCGTAGCCCAAGGATGAACTACTCATGCATCACACCGGAGGCTTGCATGGTGATGAAGAAGGCCTCCAGTGTGAATTCTCCCCTCCGGCAGGGTGCCGGGAAGAGCTTCAGATCCCTCCCGATCTAGGGATGGAGATGGCGGAGGCTACAGACTCTTTCGTGGAATTTTGATCAGGTACTTAGGGTTTCTGTATCGGAGGCATCTTATAGGTGAAAGGGGAGGCCGGGGGGTGCCCTAGGTGGCCACACCACCCCCTGGCGTGGGCTAGGCCAGGCCGCGTGGCCAGGTGGTGTGGCGGCCCTCTAGCCCCTCTCCGTCTCGTATTCTGGCTCCGTGTCCCCCTTAGTGAAATACCGACTTTGGCTTTTGTCCCGTCCAATTCCGAGAATATTCATTTTCTGACTTTTCTAGAACCAAAAATAGCAAAAAATAGGCAGCTGACATTGTGGCATCTTGTTAATAGGTTATTCCAAGAAAATGTATAAAAATCTTCCAAAGTGTGGACAAAACATAAGAAAGTAGATATAAACCAAGCATGGAACATCAAAAATTATAGATACGTTAGCAACGTATCAACATCCCCAAGCTTAACTCATGCTTGTCCTCGAGTAGGTAAGTGATAAAAAGAAAGAATAATTTTTTAGGTGACATGCACCATCATAAACTTGATCAGAGTATTTGTAAAACATTCAAAGATGGGATCATAGTACTTCAATCATAACATGAAAGACAAAGTTCTAGCAATAAGACAAATAAACTATGTTGCAATATGAAAAGGCACAAACAAAAGATTCATGAATAACAATGCTTTGCAAGACGTTTGTTTGTTTCACATAAAGAAAACATAGCATAGTGGCATTCAACTTGTCCCTCATAGAGTAGCAAACATAAATGCATAGGACACCTTCAAAGTTTATAAGGGTGACTAGATACAAATAGTTTAAGAACAAGCAATATCAAAGTTATGCATCAATCAACAAGGCTTGGGACAATGCAAATTAAACTAAGAATGGCCACTATGCTCTCTCAATAGGTGCATAAAGATAGAAGGTGGAGACTCAACATAAAGTAAAAGAAAGGCCATCATAGAAGGAAGCAGGGATTCAAGTTTCATAAAGAGCTTCCAAAAATTATGGTACTTATTAGCTTTCAACTCGCATTTCCCCTATCATAAGCATCTTGAAGTGATTAAGGTTCAAGTGAACAAACTATGGAGTATATGCTTGATAAAGTATAAGTTGGAAATCTCATGTCCCTTGAATACGAGGGCCGCTCCTCATGCTGCTCAAGTTTAGTTACCGGTAAGTTCTTGTCATAGTAAGTACATGTGTATCATAGAGAACCACCAACATGGTACCCCTTGCCCGATGATACAGAAGAATCTCCATATCAAAATGACAAGGCAAGCAGACAACGAGCATCTCAGCAATCTTCTTATTTACCATGGGAAAATGGTGCTTTTTTCTCTCTTTCCTCTTTTCTGATCTCTTTTTCCCCCTTTTCTCTTTTTCTCAATATCTATCTCTTTTTTTATAAGAAGAATGCTTCATAGATTGGTCATTATGGTTACGCTGCAGGTTTCCACCATGATTAGGCATGGATTAGACCGGCGGCCTAGGCGTTTCTCTAACACACATACATAACTCCATGGACTTACAAGCTCCCCTTGCATTTCACACCGACGACATCCATAGACAAAAGAGCATGATATCAACTAGGTACAAAGTACAAGTGCAATGTTGAAAGCGTTCCCCATGACAGCATGGTTCTGCTACTCCCCAACATATAAGTGCAAGCTAATACAACATAGATGACACAATGGTTCAAGTTTATTAGGGGCAAGAAAAGTAAAGTGTGCCATCAAGTTCGTGAGAGCTTTAATCACTAGTTTTCTCATAACAAATTTAATTCGGAAGGTAGATAAAAACATGAATATACTTGGAATAGCAAATCCTAATAGGTAGTTATGGTGGACTCTTTGGAATAACTTGATTTTATTTGGAGTTGGATGCATGAGTGAAACTCATACTTGGTTATGGAGGCTAGCAAAAGACTGGGAGCGACCGACTAAGAGAGCAATAATGGCCATAATCATGCAAAGTGACAAAACAACATTAATTAAAGCATAAAGTGATATTACAAGTCGAAAACTAAAGGATCATAAAGGCTATGGTGACTTGGGATAGTCATAACATGGTGTGAGCATGCGCCAAGTCAACCCAAATAAAGCATCAAAGGAGAATACCACAATACTATGCTTTAATATGCTACAACAACGCATGATTCTTTCAAGGCACATTAAGCAATCTCAATTGTTTATAACATGTCATGCTACAACAAAGATCACTAAGCATAAAGCCAAAACAATACCAAGCATGACATGAAAAAGCATGGGCCATAGTCAAAAACAAGCTCTCTTTACCACTTAAGCATGAACTTTCCTACTCTTTTCCAATCCAAACCAAACTATTTGAAAACTAATGTATGAAAGAGGGGGTACAACCAATTTATTCAAGCAAACTAAGCAAACCAAGCAAACTAAAACGAAAAACAAAAATGAAGACGCTCCAAGAACAACACAACTGTGCATGAAACAATAAAAATGAAGTGTTTGGAAGAACCTGAGATTTTTACTGATGAAGAAGGGGATGCCTTGGGCATCCCCAAGATTTGACGCTTGTACTTCTTGGATATTTCTTGGGGTGACACGGGTGGCATCCCCAAGCTTGTGCTTTAGTCCATTCTTCATCTCATTACATCATTCTTTCCTTACACCTGAAATTTTTCCTTCATACAAAACTTCACACAATCTTCATTAGCAACATTAGTGTACTCAAGATAATAAGTCTTTTGGTTCAGTTCTAACACAAGTAAGACTTCCATTAAAACACAAGATACTGTAACACTTCCCTCAAAAATCTCAATCTCCCCAAAAAGAACCGAAAAAGGAATCAACAAGAAGCAAATGCAAATAATGGTAGAAAATCTGTCAAAACAGACCAGCATGTAAAAACCAATTTTTTCGAAGACCTTCTGTTGCTCAAATCGAAAAGTGTTGAGCTAACAAAATTTGGATAATTACCTGGGGCAGAAGCACAAAACATTACAGCTCAAACCGACGTACAGAGATTTTTCACGATTTTTTACAGTGAAGCACAAAAATCTGTTTCGGGACAACAACTTTCTCAAATCTTACTTCTCTATCATTAGAGGTTACTCTTGGCACAAAAACCACACAAAAATGATAAAGAGAGGTTATTACTGAAGCAATAACTTCCAACACTCAACAAAACTATTGGGTTATCTCCCAAGAAGTACTTTTCTTTAACGCCTTTAAGTTAGGCATGATAGTTTGAGAAGATCCTCACATAAGAAATATGAATTGAAGTAAAAGAGAGCATCAAGAAGCAAATTCAAAACACATTTAAGTCTAACCCACTTCCTATGCATAGGAATCTTGTATGCAAATAAATTCACAAAGAACAAAGTGACAGGCATAGGAAGATAAAACAAGAGTAACTTCAAAACTTTTAGCACATAGAGAGGTGTTTCAGTACCATGAAAACTTCTACAACCATATTATCCTCTCTAATAATAATTTTCAGTAGCCTCATGAATAAACTCAACAATATAACTATCACATAAAGCATGATTTTCATGATCTATAAACACATAATTTTTATCAAGCTCAAAAATAATGGGATTAAAACCTTCAAACCCACTTTTAACAATTTTATAACAAGGTGACTGATCATTCTCAAGCGGTATGGGGTTCAAAGATAAGGTCAAGACCCCTCCAATCTCATTTTTAATAGTAGTACAATTAATATTATCAACCAATATAGGACCATCATCTAGAGCTTTATCATAAACATTTTCTAAGCAACGCTCTTTAGTACCATGCATTTCGAAGTTAGGCACTAATAAAGGATTATCATAGATAACAAGAGCATAACTATTATCACAAATTTTACCCATAGTAGATTTTTCAAGAGAATCCACATGAACATAACATTCATCCTCCTTTGGTAAGCATGGGTGGGGCAATCAAATAATGTAAGGGATAAAGAGTTACTCTCATTAGATGGTAGGCATGGGTAGATCCATTCTTCCTCCTTTTGTCCATCACTCTCCTCCTCTTTTTCATCTAATGAGCTTTCAGGTTCAGCAATTTCTTCTTCCATATGCTCCTGCAAATTGTGCACACATTCTTGTGCATGACCGAGTCTCTCTTTATAATCAATGATATAACAATTATTGCTGAAATTTTCTATGCAATGATCAAGGATAGAAGAGACCATATCTTTAAGGTCTTTACAAGCAACACAGGTTTCATAGTTTTTAGACATGAAGGATTCTATTTCAGAAGCTCCCATAAACAAAACGAATTGTTCTACTTCTTCAAATACAAGATGAATATAGTTATTCCAGTGATAATTCATAATTACTAATTCTTTACTAAAGCCACATTGGAATTTAGTATCCTGTTCAGAGCAATAATTTATATCATGGCGTTTAAGCAAAATTTTAGCAATTAGATCCAACCTTTTTAACATGGCTCTCATGACTTTACCCTTATAAGATTTTCTATACCTTATAAAATCTTCCATGGAGGTTCTAGCAGGCGGTGGTTCATCTACTACCTTACAAGTGATAGTAGTGTTCCCAAATAGGAAACCGAGCGGGTTATCCATAATGAAATAGTGATTGGAGCAGAACTAGACATAAAAACATCTTGAAGTGGGAACTAGATAAAGAAAGCAAACTAGTACAACTAATTTTTGTGTGTTTTTGAAGCAGAAATAAACTAAGCAAAACAAATAAAACAAAGTAAAGAGATTTGTTATGAGGGACTCCCCTTGTGAAGATGTCCTTGACTCCCTGACAACGGCGCCAGAAAAATAGCTTGATGGCCCAAAATATATCGAGCTCGTTGGGGAACCCCAAGAGGAAGGTATGATGAGCATAGCAGCAAGTTTTCCCTTAGTTATGAAACCAAGGTTATCAAACCAGTAGGAGCAAGGAAACACCTCCAAGGTGTTGTTTCCAACTTGGAATCCTGCACAACACAACCACATAACTTTGCCCCCAACTTACAGTGAGGTTGTCAATCTCACCGGTTTTGCTGAAAACAAAGGATTAAACGTATTGTGTGGAACATAGTAATAGCTTGCAAAAAGTAAACAGAAAACAGTAAATAGTAGATTGTAGATTGATAGTAAAAGAAAGGACCAAGGTCCATACTTCACTAGTGGTGATTCTCCTTAAGATGATAACATGCTGGGTGAACAAACTACAACGGGGCAATTGACAGACACCGAAAAAGCATACATGCATATACTAATCATCTTAACTCCTATGCAATTTGATTGGGCATTACAACATTATACATAGACCGTAATCCAACTGCATCTATGACTAATAATCCACCTTCAGGTTATCATCTGAACCCCCTCCAGTATTAAGTTGCAAGCAACAGATAATTGCATTAAGCATATAGCGTGTAAAGTAAACAATACGATTGTTCTATGAACAAAGGATTGTTGTTTTCTCCCTAGTAGCAACATGACATCTAGTACCTTAGAGATTTCTATCACTTCCCCAGATTACTAGAGGCATGAACCCACAATCGAGCATAAATACTCCCTCTTGGAGTTGCTAGCATCTACTCGGCCAAGATAGCTACTAAAAACGGAGAGCATGCAAGATCACAAATAACAAAAACATGATAAAATCAATAATCAGTCTAAAATAGCATCTCAATATCCATCGGATCCCCGCAAACATAACATGTATGATTACAAATAGATCATCTTGATCATGAACAGAGCTCACAAGATCTAGACATGTTAGCACAAAAGAGAAAAACCAACCATCTAGCTACTACATGGACCCGTAGTACAAGGATGAACTACTCACGCATCACACCGGATGATGTAGCCCGACCTTCGGTCATTACCACATCATGGTCTCCAACTTATGCCAAGACGTCATGGACTCCAAAGGTGAATCCGTTCCTCTATGCGAGCCCACTTCCAACCCCATTGAATGGTATACTACTTCATACTCCACCCCATATCCATGACAGGTTCACACCAACAAGTACGGAGGCATGGGAGGAAGCCTGGAGAACCAAGCCTGACAAGACGGAGGCTTGGAAGAGAAGATGGAAGAAGCAGCAGCTGGAGCACCGGAGTCTCCGGCCTGAAGACACCAGAGTCTCCGACCTACTGACCCCGGAGTCTCCGGACCCATCTCCGGACCGACCCCTAGATCGAGCTCGAGGATAGTCTGTCTGCCACTCCGGAGAGGACACCGGAGACAGACCGGAGTCTCTGGCCCACACCGGAGTCTCCAGACCCCACACCGGAGTCTCCGGCATGAGCGTATGGGCCTGCGTGTCGCCAGCTGGGCCCTTGGCCCATGTACCCCTTAGTCCGCCTAGACTTTCCCCTTTTATTCCTAAAGTACCCTTGAACTAGTGGCTGGCCTATATATAGTGCCCCCACCCCCTCCTGTAACCCTAGGCATAAATGATAGACTAAAGAAAACCCCCTTTGTGGAATCTCTAGTTTTGCCTCATCCCCTTCTACCAAAAGGGGATCGACTATCGTCACCACCTCGTTGGAGTTTGCATCGCGCCTCCCTCGTTGTACAAGGCCTTGGCATCGGTGTCACTTCGCCAAGACGTCAAGACCCTTCTTCCCTCTCCGCATGGGATCAAGGGAGCACGTTGACCGATCTTTCCTTGCGAGGATTCTATCGGACCAGTGGCCACCGGTGAGAGCAATCGGCCTTGTATCGTGTGAGTTTTGCGTGTGTTCATCGTGTTCTTCGCGAGGTGTGCGTCCGCTTCCGCTACCTTCTCCTTTTCCCCTCGCTTTCCCATCGATTTGACCACGAGATCCATGAAGATCGGGCCACCCACGGGGTTACCTCATAACATCTGGTATCAGCAGCTTTTGGTTGCCACGGATTTCTCCTCTATTTGGTCTTTTTCCCCATAAATTCGAAAATTCCACAAAAAACAGCCCTAGTTCGTGTTTTGGATCGATCTGTGATTTGAGTGCGTTTTGGTAGGTTTTGATCCATGGATTACTTGCTAAACTTGTTGATCTACCTCCCCCTGCGTTCCCATTGCCTAATTCCTTGATTTCCCCACCAATTTGGTGTTTTGGTTCGAGTTTTTCGCCAAAATCGCGCCCCGGACGAGTTTTGCACGTTCTGGAACCTCCGGACCGGAGATTCCGGCCCCCAGACCGGAGACTCCATCCCAGACCAGAGATTCCGGCCCCCAGACCAGAGATTCCAGTCTAGACCGGAGTTTCTGGCAAAGTCTCCGCCCCTCCTGCTCATAGCAAATCTGTTTCACGGTTTTGAGCATAACTTTTGCATACGAACTCGGATTTTGGTGTTCTTTAGCTTGTTTTGAAGAGGAGAAAGAGCTCTACATCATCATCTCCGTGGTTCTTGCTATCTACTCCATAAAAATTCCGTGAGCAAGGCGGAATCGACCAATAAAGGGTGAAGATCGGTGAAGAAAGGTATAAACGCGACTTCTCCCCACTTGCATCCCTTTGTGAGCTACACTATCTTTGAGTTCAACAAACACCTATTGAGACTAGTTCCTCCTATGATTGCTTGGGCTATGCACATTTGATACCTTGTAGAATTCCGAGCAAAAGTTCTGAGCGCGCTATCTCATATAGTTATCTTGTATAGTTGTTGGCACAAAGAATAGGCAAGTGCAAAAGAAAAGAAAAAGAGAAAAAATTAGAAAGATAAAAAGAAAAGAAAGAAAGGAAGAAACAAGTGCCTCATAAAATAGGAAGCGCAAGCTCAATGAACGTCAAATAGGTGGTACTTATTGTGCATATCTTCTAGCCCACCAATTTATTGCAATCGAACTAACGTCTCTCCTTGCACTTGTGCGACACGAGCTTATAGTCTTCACTAGGTAATCATTTGGTTCTTAGCTCACTTTCTCCATCGCACAAGTCCTATTTATCCCACCGTGTGTGTTTCATATCCCTATCTTGTGGATTGACTTGTTTTGCTTTGTGATCATCGCGGTTCTTTACTTGCCATTACAATATCTTGATTTCGGATTGTTCTTGGACACGCCACCTTCCATACCTATCCACCATAAGCTTTGTGTGTGTGTGTTTTTTAGTGGTTAGTTGGTTTTGGTGTTCCGCATGAACTTCACTTTGCTTGGTTTTGATTGCTCTCAAGTGTTTCCACTTGCATGATACTATCTTCCAAGGTAAAGTAAGGTTTGACGTGGCATTCCTAACCCCTACCACTTCCATATACACCACTTGGTCTTGTGAAACATGTCTAGGGACTCCGGAACCGAGGATGAGTTCTATGAAGAATCCACGATGAGCCACCATGCATACGCCTCCACAAGCATGGATGACATGATGGAGCACTACACCGACGATGGCTCCACATGCTTGGGTGATATGGAGTTCTACAACAACAATAATTCCCCAAGCATGGACGACTTTAAGAACGACAACGACAAGCTCCTCAAGTCGCGTCGACCAAGACGGAGCCTCCACCTCGAGAGCACCAAGGTCCACCATCAAATGGACAACTTCAAGCGTGACATGGACAACAACTTCGCCAAAACCATGAGCATGATGGCCAAGACTAATGATGATTTGTGCTCATTACAATGCCTTACCAAGAAGAGTGTCAAGGACAAGAAGCATCGTCGCGAGCGTCATGTGGATGACAAAGTGCGCCATCTACATCAACCTTTGACAAGGCACGCCAATGACCTCCGTCGACACCATCATAAGGCACCTTCAACTACTAGTGCCACCACCAAAATGGCACCAAGAGCAAGTTCTCCTCCACGCCATCAAGCTTCAACGCCAAGGCTTGACGTCCTAGATGACGCATGCACCTTCATGGATGAGGAAGACGAAGACCTCTACTTCGCCAAGTTGGACGAGTACGTCAAGAGGACTACACAAGCCAAGGTGCAAGACGGCGATGACAAGATCAAGAATGGTGAGCATGGGACTTTCCCTTCACCAAAGGAGGCGCATGGAGTTGAGAGAACTGAGCCTACCCCCATATGCTTGAGTGATGATGTGGTACCAATCCTATGTGAGTATGAGAGCCACTTAGCCCACTTGAGTGAAAACAAGAGTGAGATGAGTGACTCCACCATATGTGAGATTGAGTGCTTCCACTTGGAGGGCATGAGTGATACACCTAGTGAGTTGAGAGTGGTAGTTGATAGGTCATGTGAGACCATTTTGATTTCTAACAACTTACCCTCTACCTCTAGTGTGTTTTCTCATGATTTGCTAGGTTCCATGGATCAAGAAGCGCCAAGCTTGGAGATGATGATGCCTCCAACCAAGAAAATGTACATGGTGGATGAACATGATGCCATCCCCATACAAGAAGAAGAAGTCGCCCACATGGAGGCCAATGCTACCACAACACCCACTTCATATGAGAGGTATGAACAAGGTAAAAATAAGGGTGTTGATGATGCCATGATCCCACTAGTGGACATGATGACTTGTGATGATGTGGCCATAGACATGCCATGCTTTAAACATTACTGATGATATCATTGCTTGCACTTTGTTGAACAATTGCTCTTTCCAATGTTTTGCTTGCGATGTTGTTACCAATGGTACCCCTCGAACCATGCTTTGTCATGGATGTTTTACAATCTCTCCCGTTTCTTGCAATAAGTTGAATAATTGCTCTTTCACTTGTTTTGCTTGCAACAATGATTCAAATATGGTTTATATTGAGATGGCCCCCATAGCTTTCTCAAATTTTGGAGATTTTGATGATTGCCATGATAAGCATGTTCACCGCTTGCATACTCACCGTGCACCTATGTTACACTTGCTTGACACTAATGGTGATGTGCACAAGAAGAGATATGTCATGATGGATGATGTATTTCTCTACCATGCACACACGTTCTTCCTTTTGTGTTTGATGTGTGTAGGTACCCGCATAAGAATGTCAACCTCGGTTGAGCACGAGTTGAAAAAAAGAGCACTAGAGAGCATCCCCCAAGTGAGTTCAAGATCGAACCTAGCTCTGATACCTTTTGCATGCTTTGCATCTTTCATGTTGACAAATTGCTCTTTCCTATGGTTTGATTGCAAGCATGTTGATGGTATTCGTTCACCTTGTGACAATAATGTCTCGTTGCTTTTGGATATTGATGCTTTGTGTGTTGCCACAAAAATGTTGAACAATTTCTCTTTCCAATGTTTTGTGTGCAACCATAATGCCATTTTGAGCATGTATTGTCATGAGAGCTTCCAAGTCTCTCGTATTGTTGTTGCAACAAACATAAGGACCACTTGCTCTTTCATATGGTTTGTTTGCAAACAGGTTGCTTTTGCTTCCACTCGTGATACTCATATCCCAATGATATTTGCTTTTGATGATTTGTGTGTGGCATTAAACATGTTGACCAATTGTTCCTTCCAATGGTTGGTTTGCACACATAATGATGTTGTTTTGGATGTTCTTCCGCATGTGTTTTTGCCGAATTCTCCTACTCTTGCATCAAAGATGTTGACCAATATTGTCCATTGCTTTGAGTGCCATAGTAAAATGTTTTATGGAGTTTTTGAGTTCCCACATTTGGATGATGTTCAAACGATTTCCATGCACTTTGACCTTGCATATGCATCCGGTTTGCTATACTTGAGTTATGCTAATAGTGTTGTGAACAAGAATAGACATGCCACAAATGACATGCTCCTCTATCACACACAAACATATTTTGCTTGGTCTTTGTTGTGTGAAGGTACAATTGCTTCCGCGTCAACCTCTATGGACAAAGAGTTGATAAGACGAACCGTAGAGAGTTACCTATGGCTTCTCTTCAACGAGCCATCTCTATATCCTAAGGCGACTTCACTCTACTTGAGGACTCATAATATAATCTTCATGAATTGGCTATGCTTTGAGTGTTGCTTCGCTTTTGTGGTGAGCTTTGTAGGCTTCATTGAAGGTGAAGGAACATTGAGGTGTTGTCAATTCAATCTTCCTGTGGACGATTATATGGTGAACCCCAGGATCAAGAAGGTCTCTCGACATCTTCTACTTCGTGATGAGCGTGTAGAGTCGAGGACGACTCTTTTTGAAGGGAGGGGAATGATGTAGCCCGACCTTCGGTCGTTACCACATCATGGTCTCCAACTTATGCCAAGTCGTCATGGACTCTAAAGGTGAATCCGTTCCTCTATGCAAGCCCACTTCCAACCCCATTGAATGGTATACTACTTCATACTCCGCCCCATATCCATGACAGGTTCACACCAACAAGTACAGAGGCATGGGAGGAAGCCTGGAGCACCAAGCCTGACAAGACAGAGGCTTGGAAGAGAAGATGGAAGAAGCAGCAGCTAGAGCATCGGAGTCTCCGGCCTACGCACACCGGAGTCTCTAGCCTACTGACCCCGGAGTCTCCGGACCCATCTCCGGACCAACCCCCAGATCGAGCTCGAGGACAGTCTGTCTGCCACTCCGGAGACGACACTGGAGACAGACCGGAGTCTCCGGCCCACACCGGAGTCTCCAGACCCCACACCAGAGTCTCCGGCCTGAGCGTATGGGCCTGCGCGCTGCCAGCTGGGCCCTTGTCCCATGTACCCCTTAGTCCGCCTAGACCTTCCCCTTTTATTCCTAAAGTACCCTTGAACTAGTGGCTGGCCTATATATAGTACCCCCACCCCCTCTTGTAACCCTAGGCATAGATGATAGACTAAATAAAATCCCCTTTGTGGAATCTCTAGTTTTGCCTCATCCCCTTCTACCAAAAGGGGATCGACTATCGTCACCACCTCATTGGAGTTTGCATCGCGCCTCCCTCATTGTACAAGGCCTTGGCATCGGTGTCCCTTTGCCAAGACGTCAAGACCCTCTCCAAGGTGTTCTTCCCTCTCCGTGTGGGATCGAGGGAGCACGTTGAACGATCTTTCCTTGCGTGGATTCTATCGGACCGGTGGCCACCGGTGAGAGCAATCGGCCTTGTATCGTGTGAGTTTTGCGTGTGTTCATCGTGTTCTTCGCGAGGTGTGCGTCTGCTTCCACTACCTTCTCCCTTTCCCCTCGCTTTCCCATCGATTTGACCACGAGATTCGTGAAGATCGGGTCACCCACGGGGTTACCCCATAACACCGGAAGCTTGCATGGTGATGAAGAAGGCCTCCAGGGTGAATTCTCCCCTCCAATAGGGTGCCTGGAAGAGCTTCAGATCCCTCCCGATCTAGGGATGGAGATGACGGCGGCTGCAGACTCTTTCGTGGAATTTTGATCGGGTACTTAGGGTTTCTGTCTCGGAGGCATCTTATAGGCAAAAGGGGAGGCCGAGGGGGTGCTCGAGGCGGCCACACCACCCCTGGTGCGGGCCAGGCCTAGCCGCGCGGCCAGGTAGTGTGGCGGCCCTCTGGCCCCTCTCCGTCTTGTATTCTGGCTCTGTGTCCCCCTCGGTGAAATACTGACTTTGGCTTTTGTCCCGTCCAATTCCAAGAATATTGATTTTCTGACTTTCCTAGAACCAAAAACAGCAGAAAACAGGCAGCTGGCACTGTGGCATCTTGTTAATAGGTTAGTCCAAGAAAGTGTATAAATATCTTCCAAAGTGTTGACAAAACATAAGAAAGTAGATATAAACCAAGCATGGAACATCAAAAATTATTGATACGTTAGCAATGTATCAGGTATCTAAAGTGGTAAAGCATAGATCGATCCATACTAACTTGGGTATGATTATTCGGGTTCTTATGATTAGTTACCCTGGTTACATAAAGGCTCATAGCCCGCAAAGACCAAGAGGAAGGCCTAGGAAGCATCCGACGGAAGGCATAACTTGCCAGATAAGGAAATATAAACCGACATTGTACTACTGTCGTAATTGTAACTTGTAACTTATCCGTATATGGCCTCGGGACCCAGCCTATTATATATAGGCTGGGAGGAGCCAGCGGTGAGGTACCGAAAACAAGCCTTGAGCGAACAGTAATCAATTTGTTCATAAGAAATCATACGACTTCGACTCCCTTGTTTGTCTGATTAGCCGACGAAATCCCGAACGTTCTTATTTCCACGAAACCCTAAGTCCATAACCATGGGCATTGGCGAGGTTACCCCTCGTCAATTGGCACCGTCTGTGGGAAATCTGAACGCTAGAGTCATGGATTCAGCGACCCCCTTCTACCAAGCAACAATCCAACAGCAGCAGAACCACGCCCGCCCACCCCTATCTTGGTTCCCATTGACTTCAACTGTGGATCAGATCTCATCATCGGGATCTTTCACTTTCGCGTGGAGGGACTCGAAGAACCTGCGCTATCGGCCCCGATTTTGTCAGGTCCGTCAGTTGTAACAGTACCTCCCACGGTGATACCTGCATATTTTGGCAACTCGTCTGAAGAGGCCGCACCTCAGCTGGCAAATGGCAAAGAAAAATCGGAAAACTCCACTATTCTAGGGGATCTGGCCGGTGTCTACGATGCTCTCTCCTTCGGATCATATTCTCAGCTAACGCCACCACGTGGCTCAAGTCTGACAAACGCCGAACCTGAGGAAAGCGACAAAAGTATCGACCTCGGAATGAGGATGGCCAAAATCTACCCAGAACAGAAACCACAGGATTTCACTAGTCTATCAAACAATGTCTCCCATGGATCCGACGACAACATCAGCAACTCATACACAACGCACCATCAAGTGTGCATGATCATTAGGGATGCATCGATGCAACACGACTCCAACAGTAACACCATCCTTGATCCTAATTTCATTTATCAGACGACAATGCAGGAACCCACGAGAACGAAGGAGATCCACCCAACAATCGAGTCATACAAGGAAGAGAAGGACCACGTGGAGGCGAACGGTAGACTCTCCGGCTATCCGCTAAAACATGGCAAAGAGCAAGGGACGCAATATTGAGTGTAGTCCTGATGACAGTAGAAGCAACGCCTGAGGACCTGATGGCCTACCAGTACTTACTCCACCACAAAAAGAGGGACTTGCTCAGGATATAGAGGCAACTCGATGAAAGGAAAAGGCTACCCAACGAATCTAGCCTCCGACAAATCAACCCACACCCGACGCCTTGTGCAGCTCTCCATCGATCCACTCTCATGAACCTCTATATGGTAGGGCACCTCTTGCATAGGGAGAACAAGGAATCACATGGCAACCCGACAGATCCCCATGCCATCGCAGTAGCCCTCGTCATATGGGGCACACCCGATGATCACGATCACCACATCGGTGCACTTTTCAAACCCTGAGCCACGAGACGATGCAAGAAACGACATTACATAGCGCATGATTGATAGATCTAGGGAGGAGCGAAGCATCTGAAGATACTACGATAGTGAAAGCGAGGATGAGTATAAATTATGCGGGGCTAGTTGCTTTACCCAACAGGTTTGCAAAACCCCAATACCCAAAGATTTCAAACTTTCTCACGATCGCCAAAAGTATGACGGTCGCCAGGAACCCAAAGCTTGGCTGGCAGACTATCTGGAAGCCATTAAACTACAGGGTGGCTCTAAGGCTACCCTAATGCAAAGCCTGCAACTACACTTGAGCGGCGCCGCACGGTCATGGCTAAGATAGCTACCCGAAGAATCCATCAGCAGCTGGAATGACCTTGAAGATAAGTTCATCTAAAATTTCACATCCACGTTTAAGTGACCCACATCCTTGGAGCAACTGCGGGCATGCAAGCAGAAGTCTGGTGAGCCAACACGAGCCTTCATCCAGTGACTGAACATCATACTCGGCTGAAGCCATATCTGATGAAAGAGTGATTGATGCTTTCAGCGACGACCTTCGTCAAAGTGAATTTATCGAGGAGCTGGAGTGACTCAAGCCCAAAACAATCTCGCAATTAGTGGACATGCAAAAATCGTTGGGCAGATGGCGAAGGCGCAGTAAACAACAAGCGAGGGCGCTCACCCGAAGAAGACCGGGACATGTGCAATACTGATAGAAGAAGACGCAACAACAACAGATACGGTGGACCGAGCTATGTTGCGGCTGGTTTTTTAGGAGAGGATAACCGAAGAAACGACGATTGTAAATGGTGTATATCGCACCAACATAGATGACACTGGTGGAAGCCAATCAGCACAGCGGTACCAGCCGAGGGCTCAGGAGACCCCAATATCTCCTCTACAAATGTTGGAAGGATCCTGCAACATGCACTTCTACTTTGACTCCGCAGGAAGGAGGCGATCAAACCACCTCGTGAAGGACTGCCACACTTTCTTAAAAATGCAGGAGGTATATAATGCAAAAGCAACAGAAGCAGCAAACCAAGGATACGCCACTGCACCCGGTACCCTACCTATTGGTGCACCACCACCACCAGCACTACAGCCTCCAGTAGGGCAGCCACAACTTGCAGCAAACAGAAATCAGGAGGATGAGTACCCAAGATCCAAAGACGCAATGTCAATGATCCAAAAAGGGATCCCATCAAATAGGATCCAGAAGTTGATCACACGACAAGTCAACATGGCATTAACAACAACACCACCCACACCGGAATATCTCCATTGGTCCGAACAAGAAATTACATTTAGTAGAGCCGACCACCCGCTTCGAGCCCCACGACTGGGTCACTCAGCTCAGGTAGTGGAGGAACAAATTGGCAAGTTTGATATGAGGAAGGTTTTCATGGATGGAGGAAGTATTATCAACCTAATCTATGCCAAACACTATGGGCAATGAATTTTTCCTGGACAAATTTGGCGCCAACAGACACATCCTTCGACGGCATAGTCCCAGGTAAGGATGAAATTCCTTTAGGCAAAATTTATCTTGACGTTGTCTTCAGATCAAAAGATAATTTTGTAGGGGTTCCGCGCATGAAAACAATAAAATTTTACCCTATGCCCCTGAACCCCTGATGTTGCCAGGACCTATCTATTAGTAATACCGTAACAGGATGGGCTCTTCACGAACTTACCCTTGAAGACCGAAAAGCGTTGTCAATGCTCAGGAGAGTGTGGTTGATGTAGACGAGCCGAAGCCGACCTCAAGGTCGTGATGAAGTCCTTGTGCTGTTGTGGCTCCAATGACTCGAGTGCCTCAAGTGCGACACATCGCAGGGAGTTACACATGTCTGGTGCCTGACGATGACTCCCGCTTCCCCGATCCAACAGCAGTTGCGGAAGTAGAGCTCCTAGATCTGAATCCCATAGCGTGACGGCGCTCCGCGGTGAAGATGTCTCTCGTTCGCGCAGTCCAGACTTGGGACCACGGTCACGGGAGAGAGAGATAATATCAATTGGAGGTCTTCCCAAAAGTGAGAAGACCTTTATTGAATATTGTGTGTATTTATCTAGCCAAATACCCCCACTATATATAGGGGGAGGGGAGGTACTACCTCCCTCAAAGTCCCGGGTGGGACTAAAGGAGAGGAGGAGGGGGGGGAGGCGCCGCCGGCCACCCCCCATGGGCCCCACATGGGGGGCTGGCCCAATAGGGCCGCCGGCCACCCCTTGGCCCTTCTCCCCTCTTGCCTTTCCCTAATGGGCCCTCTCCCCTCCGGGAATTGGCCCATTAAGCCTTTGACCTTTTAAATTGATTTTCTCTTTATTAAATAATTATGAATAAATGATTAAATAAATATTTAACATTCATTCACATGTTATTCAACCTCCGTGGCTATGGAACACCTTCCACCTCCACTCCGGACATCCTCCGGACTTACCAAAACCCTTCCGGTTTTCTCTCTACTATTCTTCGGCGATTCTTCCAATCCGATAAACACTCTCTAAGCATCATCAAGCCCTTAAGCGTGATACCCCATGGTTCGGGAACACTCCAGACTTGGTCGGGACACTCCCGCACCAATGATCAATAGAGGGACATGGATGGCCATGTGACCCCTGTGCGTTCCACGAAGATCTTTTGTCGTTTGAACCGGGATAGTCGTGTCTTATTCCCTTTGTCTCTCGATACTTGCATTGCCCGAGATATGATCAATGACATCACCATGTCGTGTTCAATCTCGTTACCAAACAATGCCAGTTGACTCGTTCCGACAAGTGATATCCCTGTGATCAAATCACACGCTGCACAGCTATTGGATATTACTTCTCCGAGTGGGCCCTCGAGTATCTTTCCATCACATGTCATTGACAAATCCCGCTCTTGACATATATTGCCTCTACAATTTCCTCCGAGTACCCGAACACGCCTTTATAACCACTGTAATACAAAGTGGCGCTTGATGCTATCTAAGCACTCTCGGGAGACAATGATTGATATAGCCTCACGGTCTAAGGAATAGTCTACGAGGATCCATTTCTAATCATCGTAACTTGAACTTCGTGACATGATCGGGTCACGATGTTTAGGTCGGGTATTGGTTCAGCATCTCATTCTCAGAATGATTTGACTCCATTTCCAACTGGCATAAATGCCACATGATCAGGAAACATTATCATCCGTTGGCCAATGAACCAGTGACTAGAGTTTCACAGGGAACCCCTGGTTGTTTGTATATCACACGTGTATTGATGTTTCCACACAATATAGTTATAGCATGATATAAAACTTAATCATAAACTATGTGAAATATGATAATAGTCCTTATAACTATTTGTCTCTAGGGCATATTTCCAACAGTCTCCCACTTGCACTAGAGTACAAATACACTAGCTACATTTGTTCTTAATCATTGGCACCATATCCGGTACCCTGGACATGCTTGCTCATGGAAGAGGTTGAGTCTTGGGTCTGTACTTTACAGTCCCAAATCCTTTGCAACTTACTAATGTCACCTTGATTGACATTAATACTTTATCATCATATGATAACATCTGTGTGTATGCATCATCACCATGGCAGCAGAACGAGGCCTGATTCCAGGAGCCTAAAGTGACTTTAGATCAACTTCGAGGGCTTTATCATGGGTACTATGCCCTGGGACACATCATTCTACATTAAAAGCGAACTAGCCCCGCCATAACATTATACAACACTTTAGATGGTACCCTTATCTATTATTATAAATGTATTCATCGAAACACTAGCGCACTCTGTGCAACTTTCGATGTTTTTGTTCACCTCGCTCCTACTTGACTCTAATCGGTATTCACAGGAGTTTCCAACATATTCCCTTATAACATAACCCTTTATGCTTTAAGATATGTCATCCTTTTACGGATTTGTAAAATATGTCTACAGTTCTCTATTAGACACTGCGGACAAACTTAGATCAACGTTCTGTGATTCAAACTTAATCACTTTCAAATGTTCCTTATTGGATCACATATTATGTTATGGTTTTCTAAGATAGAACCTATGTCTCAACATAGTGGATGATAATCATCCTTTTTCTTTCTTTCAATCATTGAAGTTCAACTTAATACTATTCCTAACTTAAGTTATTAAGGACCAGTTCCTTAATTAACTTCTATTCTGAAACCCTTTTCAGAATCCCTTGAGGAATACTACATAATATTGTAATACACTTATTATCAACTTCTACACCTTATAAATCATTATTTATAAATACTTGCACTTTTATTCTTAACACCCTTAAGAATCACTGTATAAGCTCCCACTCAAAAATATGTTACTAACATATTGTTTTAGGAAGACTTACATAGATCCCACTTGATTTCATGCAAATTGCACATCCACTCACTATTTTGAACAACTTCAAATCCTTTGATCAAATATCAAACTTGGAGTTTTATTATGATATACTAGTACCTTTGCTAGTTTTAAATCCACTAGACATTCAAGCACACATGAATCAAATTCATTTGAATTCGTCCAATAATTGACGAATTGTTCTTTTGTCATTTACCCCCTTTTTCCACTATGGCTTTGCGGTCATTTGGGAAAATTCAAGTAACCCTTTTTACTTGTGAGATCCAGCAACGAATTGCTTTCTAATCTCAAGGGAATTTTGCTTCAGGATTTCTCATAATTCTAGTTTACCATTATTTCCTTAGTAGTTCGCAGGTATGTCATATTCTGGTAATCATGACAAATGGTTCACAAATGTCTCCATACAAGTTATGGGATGCATTTAGAATCCTACTTCATGTAGTGAAAACACTAGTGGGGAAAACACAATGATCATTATCATTGATTCTTTCCTTTTGTGAAGAGAATCGTTCAGGAACCTTTTCCGTTGCGCTTCTTGACACTCTGATGCAAGGATTTGAATCCTCATCGTGTTTTTCACTATCTTCCATTTGCTTCATAATTGAGAAGTATCACTGAATGTGAACTCTCTCAAGAATGCACCAAAATCCAAGCAATACTAGTTTTGCTTTCCTTTTGGTTTCAGCTATGGATTTCGTATCCAAAGTTTCAAATGAATATTCTACAAGGACTTATTCGCTATTGTTTTGGTTATATCAAATAACCCCAAAACTTTCACGAATTCAAATGGTTCACTATATATTCTAATTTAGTGCTACCTATTTCTAACTAATGGTCTCTACATCTACACTACAACGATTTATTTGGTGCCATCTATTCACCCATTTTGATATCTAATATCATATTGTGATGCTTTGCATTTTGACGTTTCAAACGCATTGCATTTCACAATTTTCTTCTATGCCATTCTTATAAAGTCGAATTTCATTACTATTGATCAAATCATAGTAATTAGATTCTCTTTTATACTTATACCCTTTGTTGATGAAACAATTTGATCATATCAAATAATTTCATACTCATGTTTCTTTTGGTAAACTTCTTTACACATTTAAACAATCATATAATGATAATTACCATTTTGTTAAAACACAATACATCGAATATGTATTACTAACAATTCATCAAACACTTTGTATTCAAGTAATACCCGATGTTCAAGTTATTTTGCCGAACTTAGGCATGATTTATATGTGATAAGAAATCGAATGACTTTCACATATTATCAACATAACTTTTGAATTTAAACAATGGTTTCATTCATTAATGAAATATCATTAAGTTGGATATTTTTAAGGCATTTCAATATTTTACAAATGTTCATGCATTATCAATTAGTTTCAAACAACAAGGATAATTCACAAGTAATCAAACAAGAAATGAACACAAATAGAAATCATTCATAACAGTAGAACAACTGTTTTGTTACAAACTGACATGAATAATCGTCTCACAAAGTGTGACACACACTAAAGAGGTTCACGATATATTGATTACAATAAATATCCAAAATATAAACTAAATGATAAATGTTGAGGGAGAGTGTTGTTGGCCATCATCATCATGCTCGCCATCAACACGCAACGTCACCTCCTCTCCAGCAAGCACCTCTCATGCAGAAGGACCTATTTTCAGCAAAACAAAACAAGTATCAAATATACTTAACACTGCAAAGGTGTTTGCAAGATTATAACATTTATAAAATTGTATATCAAATATATACCTTTGTCATTGATGACCCCAGCGACATCGGGTTCAGCCACCACATTTCTAAAATGTGATATGAACTCGTGGAAATCCAGTGTTTCCGCGTCGCCTCTCATGATGCAAATCCTTACTTGTGCTTGGAGGCTTGGTGATAGCGACCATAGCACAACTCCCATTGCAAAAGATCTTGCGAACCAGTTGTCCAGGTAGTATGCCAGACTCATGTATGCATCGTATATGCTCAACAAGTGATCGTCCAGTGAGGAGCCCTCCTCCATCTTTATGGAGAGGAAATCCCCCATCAGCTCATACTCCCACATGCGCACTTGTTCCACGAAATGCGATCTCAGATGTTCCATAACCATTCGGGGATTAAGACTTCCCACAATCAGCCACAACCCATCTACCATCCTGAGGTGCATCGTTACTGATATGAATGTGGCCATCACACGACGACGGCAGCGGAGATCCCGCTACTCCTGGGTCTCGTGAGAATAGGGTGGCTCCAAGTACATCTCGCAGGTGATCCCGCTACTCCTGGGTCTCGTGAGAATAGGGTGGCTCCAAGTACATCTCGCAGGTCATGTAGTCAGCTACTTTGTTCTCACCAAGGAGATCAAAAAGGCGCATGACCCATGCAAAAAAGTTGGATCCATCTAACTTGAGCTTTTCTCCTTTTAACCAATTGTCAATAGGGAAGGTAATCTTGAGAAGAACCATTTTCTACATTTATAATTGCAAAAAGGAATTTAGACTAAGTTTATAATTAAATGAGTTAATAATAACTCCACTCAGACACACCAATCCCTAGAAGGGTTCCTAGTGATAATACGACCCCTATCAGCCACATCTCCCCCGATCATCACGGCCATCAATGTGGGTTCAAGGGTGGACGCTAAACGTCGGTCACATCATTCATGCGACTCGTGCTCGATCTTTCGACCATCCGTGTTCTGAGGCCATGTCTGTACATGCTAGGCTCGCCAACTCAACCTTAGTGTATTCGATGTGCAACATGGCTTACACCCACTGTATGTGAACATAGATATGTCTGACACCCGATCATCACGGCCTGCCTCATACCGAAGAACTTTCTTGGTGGTGCACACTAAGGGGGAACACAATCATTGGTAATTTTAACAGGGATCATCCTATTAGGCTACCGTCGAGTATCTAATACTAGCACACAATAAGATATACAAACAATAACATTGGATGTAAATGCGATGTGATATGGTCCTTCACGTCGTGATCTCCATCCGACGTCACCGGATTCCGGTGCCAGAGTTCCGGCGCCGTAGACACCAGGGTACCGGTGTCGTTCCGGCGTGGTAGTCCGTCACCTCCGTGACTATCTACTGCTACGTAAAAAAAGGTAATCTTTACTTTTGCCACAACCATATCACAAAGCAACGCCCCCTGCAAGACAAAGTTAGACGCCTCTACTTTATCTTTGCATGTTTTACGTGGCTGAATGGGCTTTCGCACAAGAACCGTTCTTACCTACGAACTTTCAGCACAATGCTGATCAAGTAGTTGTCTCTACTACACCCCTTTCGGGGCCTTCCGTTGTAAATGGTATACCAACTAATGCGAGAGAGGCAGACACCCCCTTAAGCCACTTTATACGATACAAGCCATATGTCAAGCGTGGACCAGTCTCATGAATAAACACGTAAAGTCGGTCGGGGGCCGCTTCATCAAGCATTACTACGGTATACACAAGTACACGTGGGGGGTAACAACTAAAAGATCAACGCCCACACGCTACATCTCGTGTGTTCTACCCGTACTAGCATTACTACGCATATATCTAGCTCTGATACCACTATAGGGGTTCCACGCATGAAAACAATAAAATTTTACCCTACGCCCCTGAACCCCTGATGTTGCCAAGACCTATCTATTAGTAATACAGTAACAGGAGGGGCTTTTCGCGAACTTACCCTTGAAGACCGAAAAGCGTTGTCAACGCTCAGGAGAGCGTGGTTGATGCAGACGAGCCGAAGCTGACCTCGAGGTCGTGATGAAGTCCTTGCGCTCTTGTGGCTCCAACGACTTGAGTGCCTCAAGTACCTCGCGGGGAGTTACACACGTCCGGTGCCTGACGATGACTCCCGCTTCCCTAATCCAGCAGCAGTTGTGGAAGTAGAGCTCCTGGATCCGAATCCCGCAGCGCGACGGTGCTCCGCGGTGAAGATGTCTCTTGTTCGCATAGTCTAGACTTCAGACCGCGGTCACGGGAGAGAAAGAAAGAGAGAGAGAGAGAGAGAGAGAGAGAGAGAGAGAATATCAATTAGAGGTCTTCCCAAAAGTTAGAAGACCTTTATTGAATATTGTGTGTATTTATCTGGCCAAATACCCCCACTATATATAGGGGGAGGGAAGGTACTACCACCCTCAAAGTCCCGATGTGGGACTAAAGGAGAGGAGGAGGTGGAGGGAGGCGCCGTCGGCCACCCCCTATGGGCCCCACGTGGGGGGCTAGCCCAATAGGGCCGCCGGCCACCCTTTGGCCCTTCTCCCCTCTTGCCTTTCCCTAATGGGCCCTCTCCCCTCCAGGAATTGGCCCATTAAGCCTTTGACCTTTTAAATTGATTTTCTCTTTATTAAATAATTATGAATAAATGATTAAATCAATATTTAACATTCATTCACATGTTATTCAACCTCCGTGGCTATGGAACACCTTCCACCTCCACTCCAGACATCCTCCGGACTTACCGAAACCCTTCCGGTTTTCTCTCTACTATTCTTCGGCGATTCTTCCAATCCTATAAACACTCTCTAAGCATCATCAAGCCCTTAAGCATGATACCCCTGCACCAATGATCAACAGAGGGACCTGGATGGCCATGTGACCCCTGAGCGTTCCACGAAGATCTTTCGTCGTTTGAACCGGGACAGTCGTGTCTTATTCCCTTTGTCTATCGATACTTGCATTGCCCGAGATCTGATCAATGACATCACCATGTCGTGTTCAATCTCGTTACTGAACAATGCCACTTGACTTGTTCCGACAAGTGATATCCTTGTGAGCAAATCACACGCTGCGCAGCTATTGGATATTACTTCTCCGAGTGGGCCCTTGAGTATCTTTCCGTCACATGGACGGACAAATCCCGCTCTTGACATATATTGCCTCTACGGTTTCCTCCGAGTACTTGAACACACCTTTATAACCACTGTATTACCAAGTGGCGCTTGATGCTATCTAAGCACTCTCGGGAGACAGTGATTGATATAGCCTCACGGTCTAAGGAATAGCCTACGAGGATCCATTTCTAATCATCGTAACTTGAACTTCGTGACATGACCGGGTCACGATGTTTAGGTTGGGTATTGGTTCATCATCTCATTCTCAGAATGAGTTGACTCCATTTCCAACTAGCATAAATGCCACATGATCAGGAAACATGATCATCTGTTGGCCAATGAACCAGTGACTAGAGTTTCACAGGGAACCCCTGGTTGTTTGTATATCACATGTGTATTGATGTTTCCACTCAATACAGTTATAGCATGATATAAAACTTAATCATAAACTATGTGAAATATGATAATAGTCCTTATAACTATTTGTCTCTAGGGCATATTTCCAACAAATTTTAGGCGTGAAAATCTCGAATTTGAAGTTATGGACTGGCCATCACAATACCATGCGATCCTGGGGAGACCAGCCTTCATCCAAATCTAGTGGTACCCTGAATTTAAGCAGCTAAAACGGATCGACCCCGATCAAGCTTTCAACACTGCAAAGGATACATGAGTAGTCCAGGTGCACCCCACGGATCAAAAAATACAACCTTTGTTGCTTCCAATCTTGTCCCCGCATAGGAAAGCGTACTCATCGAGTTCCTCCATGAGCACTGGGAGATTTTTGCATGGTTACCAGCTGACATGCCAGGAATCCCTAGGGAACTCGCTGAGCACACACTTAACTTGAATCCTGACGCAAAGCCAGTAATGTAGTCACTTCGCCGTTTCATAGAACCCAAATGCAAGGCCATTGGAAAAGAACTTCATCGCCTAACATACGCCAAATTTATCAAAGAACTCAAGAAAGAAGAGTGGGTCACTAATCTAGTATGCATCCCGAAGAAAAATATAGAGGATTTATGCATGTGCATTGACTTCACCGCATTACACAAATAGTCCAAAGGATCACTTCCCACTACCACAAATCGATCAAATAATCGATGCAACTGCGGGGTGCAGACGTCTTTCCTTTCTAGATGCATATTCAAGGTACCACTAGATTCGGATGAAGGAGGAAGACCAAGACAAAACAACATTTATCATGCCTTATGGTGTATTGTTCTACACAACAATGCCCTTCGGACTTAAAAATGGTGCCACATATCAACAGATGATGCAAAACTGCCTAGAAAGCCAAATTGGAACAAATGTACATGTATATATCGCCAATGTCATAGTTACAAAAAAAAAGGGTCAACCCTTATAGATGGGAAACATTTGATAACCTCGACAAATACGGCATCAAGCTCAACCCGACAAAGAGCTCCTTTAGAGTCCCTGCAGGGCAGCTCCTCGGATACCTTGAATCAGCAAGAGGAATAGAGGCAAATCCCTAGAAAATACAGGCAATCCTTACGATGAAGAAGCCAAAAAATATTCATGGCATGCAACAATTGGCTGAGCGAGTCGCGGTGCTCAGTTGATTTATCGCCTGCTTAGGCGAAAAAGCATTACCATTTTACATTGTTATGAAAAATCAGATAAATTTGAGTGGACGAAGGAAGCCCAGTGATCCTTTGAAGACCTAAATAAAAAACTTTCGACATCCCATGTCATCGTGTCGCCACGAGAAAAAGAACCCTTGCTACTCTACATCACCGCCACTAATCAAGTGGTAAGCATAGCTTTGGTCGTCGAGCGACCCGAAGAAGGAAAAACTCATGGTGTCCAAAGACTAGTTTATTTCCTAAGAGAGGTCCTCTCTCCATCCAAAAAATGGTATCCGCACTACCAAAATCTAGCCTATAGAGTCTTCATGACAATACACAAATTGCGCCACTATTTTTCAGAAAACCCGATCATAGTAGTCAATGAGGCACCTCTCTCCAATATCCTCAAAAATCCAGAAGCCACATGACGCATCTCTCTAAGGGGCATCGAGCTATCCCCTCGAGATATCATGTATGAGAAGCGTAAAACAATTAAGTCCCAGGTTTTTCCCGATTTCACTACTGAGTGGACAGAACTACAATGTGCGAGTTCACCAGACCTCTCCAGTGCATGGACAATGTATTTTGATGGGTCCAAGAGGATAGAAGGAGCAGGAGCCGAAGTTATACTAGTGTCACCTCAAGGCAATAAAATGCGCTATGTACTTCGGATGAGTTTTGCAAACGCTTCAAACAACGAAGCTGAATATGAAGCCCCATTGCACGGCATGCGTATGGCTAAAGCCTGTGGTGCAACTCGCAAGAAGATATTTGGTGATTCGAATATTTTGGCACAACAAGCAATGAACAAGTGTGACACTATCAGCGACAACATGATTGCTTACCATGACCTATACAGCATCATGGAAGCCCAATTTGATGGATGCGAGGTACCGCACATAGGAAGGGCAAGCAACGAGGAAGCCAACAGTTTGGCAAACATCGGATCTCTCTATTTACCGGTACCACCCGAAGTTTTTTGGGAAGAAATAACGGAACACTCCATCAAAGCCTTCCGAGGTAATGGCACCAAAAACACGCTAGAAGGTCAAGTCGCAAAAATACCCGGGGGCTATGCCAACACTCGAAAGCGTAGTAGAGGCCCTTGACGAAGAGCTAGAACCCGACGAAGTCATGTTAATAGAACCCACATGGATGCAGCCATATGTGGCATACATTATGAGAGGAGAGCTCCCCGAAGATGTAATTGAAGCACGATGAATCGCACGCCGATCTAAGGCTTTCAGGATCATCAAGGGAGAATTGTACAAAATAAGCATTTTAGGCGTGCTATAGTGATGCGTTATACTCAAACAAGGGAAACTCATCCTAAAGGATATACATGAAGGGGTGTGTGGACATCATGCTAGTAGCCGCGCAATTGTGGCCAATACCTTTCGGGTAGGATTCTTTTGGCTCATGACATTACGGGATGCAAAACATATCGTACGAACGTGTGAAGCATGTCAGCGCTTCATAACGAAACCCAATGCACCCGCCGCAGAACTTAACCCCATACCTCTCGCTTGGCTGTTTGCTCAGTGGGAGCTTGACATGGTGGGGAAACTTCACAAATCTTTGCTAGGAGGACACGTCTTTGTGCTAGTAGCAACCGACAAATTTACAAAATGGATGGAAGCAATGCCTATCACCAGTCAAGATGGAACTTCGGTTGTGAATTTCGTCAAGTCAATAGTGTTCCGGTTTGGGGTGCCCAACAACATCATCACCGACAATGCAACTAACTTCACCTCCAACAAGTTCAGGGAATACTGCAAGGAGATGGGTATAAAAGTAAGCTATGCTTCAGTTGCCCACCTGCAGACTAACGAGCAGGTAGAGAAGGCCAATGGGCTTGTCACCAATGGTATCAAGAAAATACTGCTGGCGCCACTCGATAGAGCAAAGGGAGCCTGGGTAGATGAGTTATCCTCCGTCCAATGGATCATACGCACCACCCCAAACAATGTAATACAAAAAACACCTTTCTTTCTGGTCCACGGTGCGGAAGCCGTCCTTCTAGTCGAAGTAACTCATGAGTCTCCTCGAATCGTCGAATACGATGAGGAAGCATCCCAAGAAGCACTCGAAGATGACGTCGACACACTCGATGAAGCTTGCGACATTGCTTTACAAAGAGTAACCATCTATCAGCAGAATCTACGCAACTAACACAGCCGCCAACTGCGTCCCAGGTCCTTCGTCATAGAGGACCTGGTTCTTCGCCTCAAGCAAGATGGTCACCGTAAGCTGGAATCACCATGGGAAGGGCCTTATATCGTCACAGATGATCCCTAGAGGGGCATATCAGCTCCAAGACAAGAAAACAAGAGTCAAGTACTCCAATCCATGGAACGTTACACAGCTGTGACGTTTCTATGCTTAGAAATTTATTTTTCTGCAATTTACATTGAATAAAGGCCAACGGCCAGGCGACTACGCCAAAACATGTACCTTCGTCTTTGTCTTTAAAGTAAAAGGTTGCTGCAGTATCAGGTTAACATAAAAAAAGAGTTACATAAGAACTAAAACTATGAGCCTTTGTCTTGGTGCAAGCATCCAAACTGTAACACCCCGGACTCTCCGTGCCTAGGCTATCACTCCTAGAAGCTTAATAGGATATCTTGACTGGCCCTACTGACCAACACTAGTTTTTTCTACGCACTTTGTCCTCACTCGTGCGCATCCGGTACCCACTTCTCGATCGGTCACCCATCCTCAAATTGTTCTAGGCCAAACACACTTAACCTTAGACTTCTTTTTAGATGAGATTCTGGAAAAGAAGTTGCAACTTATTGATATGGGTATCCTATCAATCATGTTAAGCCATGCGCCAGGGTCTCACACAAACATAGCCTCAGGGGTTACTCCCATCGGGAGCGCTGTCGTGCACCCGATAGAAATCTATGCTCTACAAATGAGGTCAAGCATGACCGGAAGAAATATTATCCTCGTGTGTTGAAAACACACCTAATAAAATAGAAAACTCTGACGGAGTCCACAAAGTATAAACCCATGAGTATTACATCATTATATCCTGAAACGGTTCCTCCTATCGGGAGTGTTTATATACCTCACCCAAAGAAAATAAGAAGTTGATAACTTCAGCAATTCCAAGAGCCAAATAAGGCAGTCGATAAAATCTCAAAAGAAAATGGACCGTGCCCGACGCGATAATAAGTCTGAATGTTGTGTCCATGACATGAAGGTAATACCCTAGGATTT
The DNA here is from genome assembly GCA_910589775.1 of Avena eriantha. Classification (NCBI taxonomy): domain Eukaryota; kingdom Viridiplantae; phylum Streptophyta; class Magnoliopsida; order Poales; family Poaceae; genus Avena; species Avena eriantha. Next base: position 250,558,573 of record OU342742.1, on the reverse strand, counting down.
ATCTTGTGTGGCATGGTAATCGCACATGATAGCGCTCTGCCGTAAGTTATCTGTATCGATGATACGATAAAAAATCCCAACGGACGCGTTGGGTACCCGAAATAATAGAACTGGAATTTAGTATTCAATAAGACCTCAGCAACTCGAATGGAATTACGCCAGCAAACTCCAAGTTCAAGCCTGGGGACTTGAATTTGATGTAGGTTCATGCTGTTTTTGTCCTGGAGAAATTAACTGATTCTTGATCCATCGGATGCACCAGACATGTTATACCAAATCCCTACAATGATTAAAATAAAATAAAATATATGTATTTCATAAATAAAAACTTCGTCTTACGGCAAAAAATGTCATTGAGACTCAACCTGAATCTGCAATTCGGATGGAGTCTCGGGGGATACTGACATGGGTATGATTACTCAGGTTCTTATGATTAGTTACCCTGGTTACATAAAGGCTCACAGCCCACAAAGCCCAAGATGAAGGCCCAAGAAGCATCCGACGGAAGGCATAACTTGCCAGATAAGGAAATATAAACCGACATTGTATTACTGTTATAATTGTAACTTGTAACCTATCCATATACGACCTCAGGACCTAGCCTATTATATATAGGCTAGGAGGAGCCAGTGGAGAGGTACCTAAAAACAAGCCTTGAGTGATCTGTAATCAATTTGTTCATAAGCAATCAGACAACTTTGACTCCCTTGTTTGTCTGATTAGCCGACAAAATCCCCAGCGTTCTCTTTTCAACAAAACCCTAAGTCCATAACCATGTGCATTGCTGAGGTTACCCCTTGTCACATACCTTTTTGGTATTGTTGTTATGTATGATATTGAGCTTGAGCAGTTATATGGAAAGACTACTTTTTTGCATGGAGAACTTGAGGTGATATACATGGACCAGCCTAAAGGGTTCATAGTGCCCAGTAATGAGGATTTTATGTGCAAGTTGAAGAGGTTGCTTTTATGGTTTAAAGCAATCTCTAAGATAATGGTATAAAAGGTTTGATTCATTAATGATTTCGCATGGTTTCAAGAGCTCACAATATGATATATGTGTTTAATTAAGTTAGTTAATGGATCACCTATATACTTGCTATTATATGTTATGATATGTTGGTTACTACCAAGAGAAAGAAAGATATCACTACTTAGGAACACCTAAGTAGTGATTTTGAGAAGAATGATCTTGGTGCTACTAAGAAGGTCTTAGGTATGGAGATTACTCGCGATAGAAATTCCAGTTTGTTGTTTCTTAGTAAGTAGAGTTACATTAATAAAGGTCTTCATCTTTTTAATACGCATGATGAAAAGTCAGTTAGTACTCCTATTGCTCCTCATTTCAAGTTGATAGATTCATCCTACTAATGATGAAGAGTTTAAGAACATGTTAAAAGTTCCATATTCTAGTGATGTTGGTTCTTAGATACATGGCTAAACTTGGTAAATAACATTGGAAGGTTGTTCAATGGCTTTTAGATACCTTTGTGGCACTTTTGATGCTTATCAAAATTTGGAAAGACTAGAGATCAGAGACTTGTTGGCTACATGGATTCAGATTTTTCCGTTGATTTAGATAAGAGAAATTCCCTAACATGTTATGTATATTTTTGGTGGTTATACTATTAGCTGGAGGGAAACATTGCATGCCTTTGTTTCCCAATCTATCACTGAAGTTGAGTACATAGCCTTTGTTGAAGTTATCAAAGAATATGTTTAGATGAAAGGTTTGTTCGCAGAGCCTTGTGGATAATTATTGTATTATTTTGTTTTGTGATAGTCAAAGGAGTAAATGTTTCATGAGAGTACAACAAACACTGATGTCAAGTACCATTTATGTTCGAGACATTTTTGCTCAAGTTGAATTGAATGTATGCAAGATTTGTACTCATTATAATCATGATGATATGGTGATATTACATATTCCTATTGCTAAGTTTGAGAGTTGGCCAGGATTAGTTGGTATAATTATTTAGCCCAAGTGGCTATTGCCACCGAAAGTGTCCTCTTTGTTGCTCACGGAGAATATTGTTTTTCATGCTACAAGATGGAATTTGTCTCAAGGTGGAGTTTGTTAAATTTTTGATCCAGATTCATAAGAAGGCTAACTTCTAGCGGAGCGAAGCAAGGCTCTTCGCCGGTAGGCTTGGGCCAAATTGTAGCGGTATGGATTGTCACCATATTTAAGTACATCTTGTAAGCCGTCGGCTAGGGTTTATCGCTTCATAGAAAACCCATGGTGGTTTTGTAAACTCTCTCATTATAGTGAAGTTTTGTTAGCTAGCGCCATGGTTTTTCCCTCTTCTCATTAGAGAGTTGTTTCCACATTAAAAAATATTGTGCCCCATGTGTGTGTGTGTTTGTTCTTTTTCTTGTCGCGTTTATAACAGTCGGGTCGGAGAGCAGGTAAGCGACACACTCATCTCAGGTTGACGATGATAGACTACTATATCCTCTTCGTCGAGTTATCCTGCACCTCCACCTATGACTGTAAGTAACCACACCTCCAACTTGGTATGGTAGGGTAGATCTTGCTAGGTAGTGCTTGTTCATATGTGATCTTGGTATGGTTATGTAGATGTAGATCTTAAGTTAGATCATGTGTAGCTTCTGCCATGTTGATCATGTAGGCTCTAGGGTAAATCTGTCACTATCATGTTAGATCATGTCTAACTTCTATAGATTTATATATTGTGTATTGTTAGATCTGCATGTTCTTTCATTGTTTTGTTATGCGTGTTGAATGTAGGACTCTATGTGTGATGACTTTACCCAGGCCTTGGTCCCCTTTGGCGAATCGCAAATCCCTTCCTTTGTGTATGTTTCTTAGCCTGAACCTAAGAATGAAGTGTTGGTCTCACAAGTCGTACCAGTTGCAACCATGTGCCACGACCCTGTGTAGTGCCTCGTGAAGAAGGCTGTTTCATAGGTGGAGGAAAAGATTGCCAATGACAAGAAGGCGAAGAAGGCACACAAGGCTCATAGGGCTGAGAATCTTGCAACGAAGGGGACCATGAAATGGATGCCCTTCACATAGACCTTCGTCCCTAAGAAGATGTGCGAGCTCATCAAGGCTAACATACGAACTGACAAGGGATTTAATGAGGTCCATCTGACTACCATTGCAAAGGCTATGTTCGAGCAATTTGGGGGCAGGGTGAGCTCTACTTAGGTGTACAACCACCTACGGAAGTGTATGGCGAGGTGGCTCACCATTAGCAGGCTCAGAGATTTGAGTGTTGCTCAATGGTATGAGGACACCAAACCCATCATCTTGGAGAGTGATCACTATCTTGGGCATGTCATGGTTAGCACAGTGTCTTCCATCTTTGTTGCGCATCATCATCGATCAGTATCATGCACAACTAACACACTCTTCCAATCTTAGGATCACCTGAAGGACTCTGAGTTCCTCAACGTGCCCATCCTTAACTACGCTGAGATGCATACCATCTTTTCTTTTAGTCTGGCCATCGGGAAGTTCGCCATGGGCGCAAATGAGCCCCTCGGTACACCTGCACCTTCAACTAAGGATTCAGAAACCTAGGAGTTGGAGCCGGTGATTCTCGATGGCCCTAACAAGAAAGTTGATGGCTCTGAAAAGGTTTATGTAGGCAAGAGAAAGAGGGGCGCCCTTGGTGATGACGGGAGCATTGCCTTCTCCAACATCACCACCTCCATTAAGGACGTCACACAAGAAATCGGGGACAACAAGTCTACTGACATGCACCCTGACCTCTACAGAGCCGTCATGGACGTTGTTGTCTCCCAACTTTGATGGCATGTATATTTTGATGAGGTGATATATACTAACCCATGTGATGGTGAACTTGATGCGTTGGTAGGATGACACCCACTTTTGATGTGGAGATAGGTTGACACCATAGTTGTAGGATGAACTTGGGATCCTATTTTGGTAATGATCATGCATGCTCCCCTTAGTTTATGATCTGTTGTGAACTTTTCATGTTTTGTTATGATTTCATTCATGCTTGTGATGGTGTACCTAACTTTTTATTTCCGTTCCATGTTAGCGGTATGTGGTGTAGAAAGGAAGGCGTCTAGGAGTTTACAACTTATGGAGGATGTTCCAAGATCAAGTCAACGGTTTCTCCAATAATAGCTATAGAGAGTATGAAACTAGAGAGGATGCAGAGGAGGAGTACCACATTTTCTTGGCTAACGAGGTTGTGGCTGATCAGGATATGGTTGTTCAAGCTATGGCGGTTGAAGCTGTGGCAATGGCTGATTAGGTCGAGAGAGTAGGCTCAGAGGTTTTCATCATAATTGGCCTGGATAGTCAAACTCCTGTTGTTCCGATTCCAAACTATTATCGGATGTATTATGTAGTGACATGGTATGATGGTAGCCTCACCATATTTAGATCAAGTTAACCATATGCATCCTCATGTGGGCAACCAAACACCATTGATTTGCATCAGTACAAGCAAAAAGATTGTGTGCAGCCTACCAAACAAAGGGAGTTGCACACCCCATGCAGCCAAGCGGAAACCCGACAACCAAACAAAGTGTCGAACATGGCCCAAGTCTTGTTTTCGACGAGGCATGCGCCAATGCTTTGCCCTTGGCATACCTAAAATATATTATACATGTAAGTTACCAAACATGCCCTTACTTTCGCAAGGAACTAAAAAACTCTAGCTGGAGTTGGAAAAAACTTTCCCATATATACTAAACAAGGCATAAAAATGGAAGATCATTATTAGGAAATTAAATCAAAATCGTGCAGCCCGAGAAGTTGATAACACAAATAAAAACCGCATTTCTTTCGAAATAAAATAAAAATCACATATTCCTGCACTGGGTAGCGTAGACTATTCAAGAGCTCGATTTGGAAGCAAAGCATCATTGTACAAGAATAATACAATTGAAAGAAAATCAAAACGAAAGGCACAACATCACATAAGAAAACAAACAACATATATGTTCATCCAATGGAAGGAATAGTGCATAACCAAGTGCTGCCAGTTTTCAAGGCTAAACTAGTTACTAAGAGCATCTCTAAGTGCATAACCAAGTGCTGCCCCATAAGAACTATCAAATGGGGCAATTTTTGGCCAAAAAGGTCTCTGACGGGTGCCCTATCTGCATTTGGTGCCCAAATGTTTTTGGGGGCAGTGTCCCCTCATGCGGCATATTTGCGGCAACGACACGTCTGCCGCATTTCCCCAATCCACCCGCGCACGTGTCCAACTGCCACAATGAAATTTCATTCCCCTCCCGCCTCTGCCACCTACAACTTTCGCTGCCGACGAATCACCGCCGAGAGATCCTGCTCCACCAGCGAATCCTGCCTAGTCGTTCCACCCCCTTCCCGGTCGTCCCCGCGGCACCATGGCCCCACCACCGACCTGTTTCCGCCGCGTCTCCGTTGTCGATTGACCGCTGTTTCACCATTGATTCACCGCCTTGCCGCTGCTACGACTTCACGGAGGAGTAGCTGAGCACCCGCGGTGGTTGATCTGCGCGTCCACAAGCAGCCCCGCGACCACCGGCTTCGCAGCGAAGGTACGTTCTCTTTCCCCTAAAACTTTATTTGTTTGTTGATAGTTTTAGATGTTTTAGCTCATTGAAAACCATCAATTGCTTGTGTAGATGGTTACAATTTTGTATTCAACTTCTGATGATAATGAGGTGTATGAGATGGAGGAGGATGAAGCCATTGTCATGCTCTTTATGATTCATATGAACAAGCGTCCGAAGCATGGCGGCTCGGTGCTTGGCCATGAGGTGATTCGCCGGGAGCGGATTGGTGCCGACAAAAATCTCATGCGCAGCTACTCGACCCGAATTCAATTTTCCATGAGCATAAATTTCACTGCCAATTTCGGGTGTCTACAAAGTTGTTCAAAGATATTGCCGAGCGGGTAAAGATAAGTATGGTGATAAGTGTTTGCGATCCCCCAATGCTGAAGACGTCGCAAGGATCTTGGAGGCAAACAAGACCCGTGGATTCCCAGGTATGCTAGGCTCTATATGTTTGGGGCAGCGCTCTAATATTTAGAGAGAAGTAGCTTCAGAGTGGCAGCTCACTTGGCCATCATCACCTTCACAAACTCTTCGTAATTGATCTGGCCGTCACCACCGATGCCGGTATCCTTAAGCTTGTCACCGAGGTTGGTCATGACATGACTGAAGTTCGGCTGCAGAGCTGAAGCCATTCTGCTCCTTATCGAACACGCGTAAAGCTTCCTCAAGGCCCCCCAAGAATCAGTGTCCTTCATCTGACGTGCCATCAGATCGAGGAACTCAGGAAAGTAGAGTGTTCGATTTTCATCAGCATCGACTTCATTGGCCTGCCTCAGAAGGATCAAGTACAACCATTATTGCTTCTGATCAGTTACTTCGTTCATCGTGGTTGTCAGCATAATTAGAAATGCAATTTGGTAGTGTTTCCATGGAATATAATTAAGAAAACCAGGTAAAAATAATGTTAGTTAACCTTTTTTCTCTGTGGGCAATTTTAGTTAACCCTAACCAGTATGGTATAGGCTCATGTTATCAACTGTTGGCCAGAAATCTATGAACAAACAGGCAACTTACTACAGACGTCGTTTCTATCTCCAGCGTTAACATGTAAGCTACTCGCTTTGCTGCAACTAATGTGCTTAATTTATACATACATGATGGGTCACTTCATTCATAATCTGTAAACATCAATACCAATATTTATTTCACCTGTCGCATGCGCTCTCACACTAGAACCACAAATAGCATAATACGTGGAATCAGATACAAAATGAAATGTTTGCTTCCACGGATAAGAAATTGTAAAACTTTGGTAAGCACTGCAGAAGTCAATCGTGCAATAACTTTGGTAAAATCCTCAGTCCAACATCACAGAAAAAACTATATTTGTTCCTATGCCAACTATATTATATACTTCCTCGATACATCCTAATCTAGACAAATCTGAGAACATTAATTAGGATCGGAGGGAGTACCTAATCCTTCATCCAAATTCTGCATTTGTCCTACTACTTCGTTTCTAGGACTCAAACCAAAAAAGGTATCCCTTCTTTCAGTCTCAGAGTGACCCTGGAGTACAAAAATAACAGTAGTCTGCATCCTACAGCAGATACACATGGCTTAAGGGAAGAAAAATATACCAGTATTAAAATACATCTAGGTTCTTATCCGGGCCGTGTAACACATCGTGTCACTGCGCTAATGCTTCGTCCTGCCGCTTCTAGTATAGAACGGTCTGAAGGTGAACGTAAGACCAATAACGGTGAGCACGTTCAGCGTGAAGAACACCAGGTGGTCGCCTGCAATATTAACTCACAGCAGGTATCGCCACGAATTAGAGCTTTAGTAATTTACATCGTAGTAACAGCAGAACATCTTTCGATGTTAGACGCAAGCTTAATCTTCCTAGAAGAGCATCGGTTGACCAAAACCAAATGTGTGGATTTAAGCAAACTATTACAATTTTGACTCTGTAAAACTGTTTCAGCTGTACCAAATCTCAGTTCATCATTTAAACAGATATGTTAAACATTTAGTTCTGTATATTAATCATTCGATTATTCCCCAAAAAATCCTTTGATTTAAAGGCTATAAGGATTCATGTACGATTGGAGGATAGAAAATTTTGAACATGTAACAAAAAAAAGTCATAGTATTAAATACCTGGAAGAAATAGAGCTGTTTGACGCTTTTGAGCCCATGAAAATCTACAACGAAAAATGTAATTAACATGATAAGGAAAATATACAAGGAAAATGCAATTAGCATGACAAGGTGGAGTGCAAAAAAACACACAAAAGACAAATACAACTAGTTTTGGAGAATTGAGATTGCCGCTTTGTATTAGAAAATATTGGATGGATGCAGAGCAGCTACAATGATGGCTCTGGAAATATTTTTAGATAATGGAAGTTTTATTGGCCCACATATCATTTTCGAATAAAACTATTGTTGTTGTAATACTTAGTATGTCATAAGCTGGAGCGTGGATACTTACATAACTCCTGCAACAGCCGGAGCGATAGTTTTGAAGATGGACATTAGTGTTATAGAAAGGCCATTGGCTGAAGCTCTTAGGTCCTGATTCTGTTATGAGGATCCCAAGGTTAGAAAACAATATGATGTTACCAAACTTCGTAGGAATGGATGGAAGATAGCTATTCATTTGCCCATCTATTAAGAATGTCAGGAACTTACCACAGCATCATTTATTAAAATGCTGAACACAGTCATGGTAGTTACCTGAAATATTTTTTAAGAGCACGAGTAAATTTCTGTAGCAACTAATAATGGCTTCCTTGATTTGACATATACAAGGCAATAAGCAAAGAAAAAATTGAAGTATTTGTCAAAATATGAATAACTAGCAGCATGTATGTATTTGTATTGCTACTATTCTCTATAACAAGGAAAGGGTCTTCAGAAACAATATCTACAGTTATGCTTAGCCAACACCAAGATAAATCTACGAGACTTGAAATATATTTTCCAAAATTATGAACTAATAGAATGCCCAAACTTGAAATGTTTTCCACTCAACAAAAATGTAAGATCTTTGCACTCACTGAGAAAGAATTCTTCAGAAAAGATGCACAATTTACTGCCAACTGAAGAATAAACCCTGATAATGCAGGCATGAATGGATAGCTCGAAAGAAGTGGTACTGTCAGTAGCTGCACAGCAGAATATCTAATGAGTTTAACAGTTACAATATAACTAAGCTGATTAAACAAGCAATACATAGTCTTACCACAATTGTGCGGACTAACGTGATGGGGTCTATAGACTTTGCAACCGACGGATAAACCAAAATTTGATATATTAGGAGTAGGAGACCTGACAAAAAGTAAAGTCAGTACGCCAAACTTTGCATGTGACCGGACAGACGACAACGCTTGAGACATGATTCGCTGAGTTCCTAGTGAGTTCTCATGATCACACATTTCATACAAAGTATGGTTCTAGTATGTGTTAGTTCTTCAAACTAAGCATATTATTTAAGTTATGGAAAACTAAATAAAGCCGTCTTATTAGTTCGGGGCCACCAACAGGACTAAATATGTATATCCATATTATATCATATGCGCCACTACAAAGTCTGCGGCTTAATGAAATGCCACTGAATGCTCAATATTGCATATTTCCTGACCAGAAAGTCTGGTGTCATATGCATATGCCACTGCTCACTTGCTCTAATTCCTCAGAACTTCAGACGCCATTATCGTCGCTAAAACTAAAATTGGAAAAAAAGTTGCCATTTGAAGTGGCAAGTAACCCTATAATGTAATTTCCATATGAATTATCATATTACATGGGGCTAGAACTTTCCTTGGATCTCCTATATCAGAGACTTGCATGCTGTTTAAAATTTTCAAACCTCAACGAATAAATCTATGCGCCGTGAGCTGTAAATTCACAAATTCTTGCGTCTTCTGTAAAATACCTGAGATTGAAAGGACGCTACCCACGTCTTGAGAAGAAAAGCTTAGGCCACCATACTTTCTGTCACTGATGGCCCAAAGCGAAAAAACCTGCAATTTATATCTTTCCAGAATGAAATCCAGTAATAAATGGCTATGTAAGCAAGTAAAATATTGGGATGAAACAACCACGGAAATATATGCCAGCAAAAAAAACGACACACACATTACCTCTGCATATGCCACGTCCTGTAGAGAGAAAATGCAATATACAGTGATAGCAGACATCAGTGCCCAGTTTGTGAATAAACTGAGACATCCACCACCATTGTGCTCAGCATTTGTATCAGAAATAGATTGTTCAACAGCTTCAGTTGAATTATCAAAAATTATGTCTTCAGTATGTCTATGCAAAGTTTCCTGCAGCATTGTAGACACGTTAAGTTAGGTCAGTGTCCTGCAACATTGTAGACACGTTAACACTAATCTTCTGATTGGTCGAGTATGTGCGTAACTCTACTTATTGGCTGAGTGCCCGATCAATACATTATGTTACTAAAATTGTATCTAGTGTTGAGCAAAAACAGCAAAATATCATGTTTATCAGCATTTTCAATACTTATATAGCTCATGGATCATCACAAAGATATATGATTTCAGTATCAAAAACCGGATTCCCTTTCAGTAGAGTTATTGAACTAGTGATATTACTTTGCGTCCTAATAAACTTCTAGAAGCTTGAATGGTCTGCTTTCAAATCCTATAAAACTGACTAGCTGTGTTTCAGGTCAAGATTCCTAATATGTATTGGTACATACAACTATGTCCTATTTATCTCAACTTATCAGAATGATTTCTAAAAATGAATATTTTATACACATTGTTCTTCATTTTATTTGTAGTTGAGCTATCCTCGCCAAATATTCCGTCATGACACCAACAATTGTTGGTTTGAACACAAGATTATAGACGCCATTAATATAGTACTCCCTCTGTCCAGGAATAACTAACTTGTGTTTGTCTAAATTCGAATGTATCTATACACTAAAACACGTCTAGATACATATGACTCTAGACAAATGCAAGTCACTTATTTATGGATGGAGGGAGTACCATTTTACAACCTACCGGAAGCATGCAACTCTATGGAAATATAATTTGAGAATTTTTATACTCCCTCTGATCCAAATTAATGTTCTCAGATTTGTCTAGATTTGGAATGTATCTAGCATCTGAGAACATTAATATGGATCAGAGGGAGTATTTATTATCCCAATATAATGTTTTCTTTGATATAAATGAAATAATAATTGTATGCTTCTAGGAACAGAAAACTCACCGGAAGCCAGAAGCAAGCAACTAAAGCAACAACGGCAAGGAGTGATATAGAAAGGCAGGGGAGAAAATACGGAAACCTAAAACAGTGCATGTTTAAAGAGAATTAAATTTGGAGAATAAAGAAATATCAAAGGATACCCAAAGAAGGAAAAAAGAATATGCTAAGGAGGATTCACAAAGATAATTCTTACCTCCCAAATATGGAGTTCACAGAGAATATGTCTGGGTATTTATCTGCAGGCTGCAATCCACAAGCAAAATTATCTTACAAGTCTCTGGCAATTTTTTAACCACAAATGTCTACATTAGAAAATTGGAACAATCATAAAAGCTAGTTTTGGTGCATGTTTCCATGTAGCATGGTAGTATAATAACGATGAATATCATTACCTTATTCATTGTTTTAGGAAAAAATAAATATAAGGGGAATACTTTGCCATATATTGTGATAAGGTATATAATCTTTATATTTGCATGTGAGTTCAAAAAAATCATGATCATAATTATGGAAAATCGTATGTTAAAACAGATTCATATGGCAATGCATAAATTAGTGTTCTGCAAATATTAATATACTACCTGTGCAAGATAACCACCAATGGCTGGTCCAACAATAAGGCCTATTCCACGTGAGGAGGAGATCTGATGCAATAGGTGACATTATATCATGGCCCAATAAAGTTAGGATTTGGGAGTACCAGAATAATTTGAAATAGCATCATACAAGTGATAATGCCAGGTGGCCATGTTCTTTCCGGCATACTTCTGTAGCATAAGCCTGAACATACAAATAAGTCAAACACGATTTAATGAAGCGATATGTGCGATCTTTATAGCCTAATAATCAGTGCTGTCACGCTCATGACTTTCAGCTTGTGAATTCAGTTCGTTTTATTGACGTGACTATGGTAGTCCTTATACTGTTCTGAGAAATGCAAAACCAGTGCACGTGTGACTACTAGCTGGTCGGCTGAAATTTATCTTTTGCGCAGCTATCCCAGTTGCAAAGATCTGTCAAAAACAGGCTAACAATCAGTGTGCATCACGCAACAACAATGTTTGACAGTACATGGGATGCAGCCAACATTGCAACATGTCTACCTATTCTGGCCCATGTGGTTCATTAACCCAAGTAACCTGAGTTTGTATACAAGCTGATCCTGGTCTGTAAGAAATCCTAGAACACAACGGCTGCTGCCCTGAGGTTAGCCACCGCTTCTATTTTACATGGTATCATAGCCACCAGCCACGGAGGTAGTGGCGCCGGCGACAACCAGGGCGGCGATGATGGTGCTCCTGCAGTGGATTATCTGAGGGGCAAACGTGGGGTGGTGTGTGATCTCCTGCAGGTGGCAGCAGATCCAAAGGAGGTTGAAGGTGTTAGGGTAATAGATCTCTTGTATTACCAGAGGGCCAAAGGCCAGAATATATAGTACATGTACAGGTGCAAATATACAGGAAGCCCCCTAACATATGGGGAAACTACAATACACAAATATACTCTAACACCCCCCCCCCCCCCTCAAACTCATGGTGGATCCACAACACTGAGTTTGGAGAGTAAGAAATCATGCTGAGCGCGAGTTTGTGCCTTTGTAAAGAAATCTGCCAACTGCAAGTCTGAAGGCAGATAATGGAGCGCAATAACCTGATCCTGCACCTGAGCACGTGTATAAAAAGCATCAACACCAATATGCTTGGTCAGCTCATGCTTGACCGGATCACGTGCAATACTGATAGCACCTGTACTGTCTGAAAAAAGTGGAGTGGGCGTCATAACAGAGACCCCAAAATCTGCAAGCAACCACCGTAACCAGGTCACCTCAGCAGTCACCAAAGCCATAGCCCGCAACTCAGCCTCAACACTCGAACGGGAAACCGCTACCTGTTTCTTCGTCTTCCAAGCAACAAGCGAACCACCAAGAAACACACAGTAAGCAGAAAGTGAACGACGATCCGTAGGATCATTCGCCCACGTAGCATCCGAGTAGCACTGGAGCTGGAGAGAGCTAGAACGAGGGAAGAAAAGGCGACGAGTAATCGTGCCACGAAGATAACGAAGGACACGGAGGAGATGACCGTAGTGAACAGTGGTAGGAGCTGAGACAAACTGGCTCAGAATATGAACAGGATAAGAGATATCAGGACGAGTGACAGCAAGATAAACGAGACTCCCAACAAGATGGCGATAACGAGTGGGATCGGGAAGAGGATCACCATCCGTAGGACGAAGCTTAACATGAAGCTCCATAGGAGTCTCAACGGTGCGCTCATCCGCAAGAGCAGCCCGAGCAAGAAGATCCTGAATATACTTTTCCTGAGAGATAGAAAACCCATCAGAAGTGGATGAAACCTCAATCCCAAGAAAATAGCGAAGAGGACCAAAATCAGTCATAAGAAACTGATCACGAAGACGAGCCTTGACAAAGGCAATATACTCAGGATCATCACCAGTAATGATCATATCATCAACATAGAGAAGGAGAAGAGTGCGTCCACGAGAAGAAGTGTGAACAAAAAGCGCTGGATCATGAGAACTAGGAGAGAAACCAGCAACAGTCACCACAGAGGCAAAGCGCTCAAACTAGGCACGAGGGGCCTGTTTCAGGCCATAAAGAGAACGTCGAAGACGACAAACCATCCCATCGGGAACAGAATACCCAGGAGGAGGCTGCATATAAACCTCCTCACTCAACTTGCCATTAAGAAAAGCATTCTGAACATCAAGCTGGGACATAGACCAGCGTTGGACAGAAGCAACAGCAAGAAGAGTACGCACAGTGGTCATATGTGCCACAGGAGCAAAAGTCTCATCATAGTCACGACCATGTTCCTGCTGAAAACCACGAGCCACAAGACGCGCTTTATAGCGCTCAAGAGATCCATCAGAGCGGGTCTTAATTTTATAGACCCACTTACATGTGATAGGACGAACACCAGAAGGGGGAGAGACAAGATCCCAGGTGCCGGTGCGCTCAAGCGCAGCAATCTCCTCAGCCATGGCAAGCTGCCATTCAGGATGACACGCAGCATCCCGATAAGAAGTCGGCTCGGAAACTACAGAGAGACCATACTGACTAGGGGAGTAACGGTCCGGAGCACGACGCTGACGAACAGGTCATGAGGAAGGAAGCTCATCCGCGGAAGATGACTCATCAGAAGAGGAAGGAGGCACGGAGGAAGAATCCGAAGCTGGAGACCGAGGAGAACTAGGGGAACTAGACGGAGGAGAGGATGGCGCCGAAGACAAAGGAGACGCAGCAGAAGGAGGAGATGGAGGAGAAGAGACAGCGGAAGGTGTATCAGGAAAAAGAAGAAAAGAGAGATCATCCGTTGGGTAAGTACCCGAGGTGGGGCGAGGATAGAAAGGACGCGTCTCATCGAACGTGACATCACGAGAGATGCGCATACGACGACCAACGGGGTCCCAACAGCGATAGCCCTTATGCTCATCACTGTAGCCAAGAAAAACACACTCAACAGACTGAGCGGTTAATTTGGTGCGTTCACGAGGAGGGAGAAGGACATAGCAAACGCAGCCAAATAAACGAAGAGCCGAGTAGTCTGGACAGGAGCCAGAGAGACGCTCGAGAGGAATGCCACCCTGAAGAGCAGCTGAAGGCTGGATATTAATGAGGTAAGTCGACGTAGTGACAGCCTCGGCCCAGAAATGCGGCGGAAGAGAGGAAGCAATCATCATAGCGCGGGTAGTCTCAAGAATATGACGATGCTTACGCTCGGCGATACCATTTTGAGCATGGGCGCCGGGACACGAGAACTGAGCAAGGGTGCCCTGCTCAGCAAGAATGCCACGCAGGTGCTGAGAGATATACTCTCCTGCAGAATCAGCACGAAAAACACGAATAGGCGTGGAATACTGAATACGAACCATGGCCACAAAACGCTGATAAATAGCAAGCACCTCGCTGCGAGAGCGCATAAAAAATAACCATGTGTACCATGAAAAATCATCAATAAACAAAATATAGTATCGGTGGCCCCCTTTTGAAGCAAAGGGAGCTGGACCCCACACATCTGAATGAACTAAATCAAAAGGTCGCTGAGATACAGACACACTAGTAGGATAGGGAAGCTGAATCTGTTTACCTAACCTACAACCCTGACACGAATGTAACGACGACACATCTCCTGAGACAAGCCCCAGAAGATCACGCCGAACTAAGGATGATAAACGGGAGCCACAAAGATGACCCAGCCGATGATGCCACTGCTGAAAAGAGCCAGTGACAGAAGCAGCAACCGCAGGAGAAGTGGCAGAAAAAGTGTCGTCGGAAGGAACGCGAAGCCAGTCTAACTCCCAGAGCCCCGGAGACTCAATGTTGCGAGGGCCAGCTCCAACCAGAGCCTGTGTACGACGATCCTGAACAGCACAAGAATCAGCATCAAGAATGACCCTACAACCCGAATCAGTAAGCTGACTAGCAGAGAAAAGGTTCATCTTAAGGCTGGGAACATGAGAAACATCAGGAACAGAGAAGGAGGAAGTAGAGAGGGTGCCTCGACTGGAAACAGGAAGAGAGGTACCATCAGCCGTAATAACACGGACAGGAGAAATAAGAGAGCGAAGAGCAGAAAGAATAGAAGATGCAGAAGTCATATGAAAAGAAGCTCCAGAATCCAGATACCACGGGGATGACGTACCTGACTGTGTAGAAGATGATGGTCGCGCAGTGCCAGAAGAACTAGTCACAGAACCAGCAGTACCCGACGAGGAGGAGCCTGTAGCAGCGAGCAGACTACGAAGACCACGAATAATATCCTGATCAGACAGAGCACCAGCAGGAGGTCCAGAAGTACCAGTAGGAGGTCCAGAGGCAACAACAGAAGATCCTGAAGAACCAGACTGGCGACGAGCAAGATACTGCTGACGTAAGCGTGGATCCCTCGTCCAGCAACCAGAGATATCGTGGCCAGGCTTGCCACAGTGGGCACAGGGAGGACGAGAACCACGAGGCTGCTGAGACTGACGCTGACCCTGGGCCGGTGGAGCAGAGAGTAGTGGCGGCGCGAGAGACCGCGACGAAGCCGGCGGCACGGGGGGACCATGAGCAGCAAGAACAGAAGGAACCTCAAGAAGACCAGCACCACGAAGACGAGTCTCCTCAGCACGAAGCTCAGCCAGTACCTCAGAGAGCGGAACACGACCACGGGCAAGCAACTGGGCACGACACGGCTCAAACTCCTTGCGGAGCCGCGATAAGAACTCCAAATCCGCGCGCACAATCAGACAGCAGGGACAGGTGTTACACACCGCTGTACGAAGAGAGTCAAGCTGACGCCAAATAGCAGCACTCTGAGTATAGAAATCATTAATAGTAGAATCACCCTGCTTAAGATCATGCTCCTGACGAACCACAGACAGATAAAGAGCGTCTCCAGACGGCTGATAGCGCTGACGAAGAAAAGCCCACTGAGCAGCAGCAGTGGGAAGACCCATGAACTCAGCAGCATACTGAGGCAGAACACTAGAAGTGAGAACAGCAGCAGCACGAGCATCCTCATCTATCCACTGAGTGTAGTCGGCCAGATCCAGCCGGTAGGTCGTAGTAGCAGTGGAATGCTCCTGGACCTGGCGCTCATAATCAGCCCGAGCAGAAGCATCAGCACTCTGGGCTGCATCCTTGACCGCCTGAGTAGCATCGGGGGCAAGGGCAACGGGCGTCGGGGCACGAGGCGCTGGAGGCACAACGGGGCGCGGTGGACAGGAGACCTCACCGGAAAGCACATTCCAAAGGCGAAGACCGCGCATATGGACGCGCATGAAGGCAGCGAAATCAGGATAATTCGCGCCATCAAAAATCACCGGGCAGCGAGGTATTGCAACATAGCCCGATGAGGAAGACATTTCTTTTTTTTTTTGCAAACCGAACTAGATCGGATCTGACCAGATCTGGCGGCGGCGGACGCGGAAGTCGGGGCGGGCCGGGGAGGGGGAGGAGGCGGCGGCGACGGCAGCCGGCGGCGGCGGGAGCGGCCACGGGGCAAGAGGCCGGGGCGGCGGCGGCCGGCGGCCGGCGGCGGCGGCGATGAGGTCGGCGGCGGCGGCCGGGCGCGGCGGCGGGGAGCCGGGGCGGGCGGCGGCGGCGACGGAAAAAAAGGCCTTATGGCTCTGATACCATGTTAGGGTAATAGATCTCTTGTATTACCAGAGGGCCAAAGGCCAGAATATATAGTACATGTACAGGTGCAAATATACAGGAAGCCCCCTAACATATGGGGAAACTACAATACACAAATATACTCTAACAGAAGGCAGTGGTGCTGTCTGTCAGGTTGTGTTATTGTGATTGGAGATAGCAGAGGATCTGGCCATAGCCAAGGTGCTCGACAAGCTGGCTAACCTGCTGGCTGGAAAGATGGCAGATGAGGCATCGTCTGCTACTTCTGGGGAAGGTAGGCAGCAAGCTTCACATGCAGAGGTGCAATACAAGCTTGAGATCATGACAAATGAGATCAAGCTGGATGGAGTTGGGAATTATCTGAGTTGGTCCAGGAGGGGGATGCTAATTCTGAGGACGAAATTGATGGAAGGGTACGTGTTGGGAAATGTTAGTGAGCCTGAGGACAAGATGGGAGAGGAGTCGGAGAAATGGAATGCTACGGATTCACTAGTACTCACTTGGATGCTGAATTCCTTGACATCTCATGTTGCATCATCTGTGGAAGCGCTTTCCATGTCAACGGAAGTGTGGGATGCCATTCAAAGATGCATTCATGCAAGGGAAATATCATGCTGGTCTCTCAGATTGAAGATACAGTACACACTGTGACTCAATATGGCTGATGACATACGTGCGAGAGCTGAGGCATGAATGGGCAGATCTGGACCACCTTTGCCCCCTTGGTGCTGGCTCATTCTGAATGTGTGGCAACAGCGCAAAAAATGGATTGAGGACAGGAGGGTGCTGAACTGAAGGGACTGAATCCTGCATTTGATGGCAGGAGGGCTGCACTAATGCATCTTACTCAGTTGCCTACATTGGAAGAGGCCATTGCAGCCATGGCACAGGGAGCAACAAGGCTGGAATAGCAGCCACGGTGGTACCTAAACCAGCCTACTATGTCTAGAATAGGCAGGAGACACGATATTGTTACAATTATGGAATAAATGGGTATCTGAGTGAGAACTGTCTTGCTCCAAGATGTGGTCATGGAAGAGAGTATGGCAGAGGAAATTACAAGCAACTTCAGTTATCAAAGAAGGGCTAGAGCAAACATGTCAGTCATGGATGAAGGGAAAGGACAGTCCAGTTCAGGACATAGTGAAATGAAGAAGGGACATAAGCAAAATGATACAAGCTTTGGAAACTTTGCCCACTTTGTCTACATTGATGAAGGTAAGACTGAAAGTGCCTCTATGGCTCTATTGGTATGCATAGATTAAATTCAGAATGGGTATTGGATTCTGGAGCAACCAAACATGTTGCTGGTAACATTGGGGAATTTGAATCATATTGTCCATCTTCTCCAATGCATCAACAACCATTCAAACCGTTGATGGTACAGCTCAACCAATCAAGGAACTAGATTAGTTCAATGTACAACAAATATTAAGCTATCATCAGTCCTCTGTTAAGTAATAAAGCGCCCATTTCCAAAAAAAAAAGCTATCATCAGTCCTACATGAGTGCATTGGTTGATGAAATAGACTGCCGGGTAATCGTTGACAAATATGTGTTCGTCATTCAGGAGATGCAAGTGGAAGGAAGATTGGGACAGGAACCATACATAGAGGCATATGGTACATGGACTGTGATGCATTCCGCAAGCAAGGAGGGCCATCACTTGCTGCAATACTAGTGGAGAAGGAGAAAAATGCCATGATGCTTCATTGTAGAATGGGAGATGTAGCTTTTGATTATGATGGCAAAGTGAGTTCCTGTTGCTACATGCTATTATGTTCGAGCTCTACTCAAGCTTGGGGTGTGTTAAAGTTTAGTCCAAGAAACTTCTGGGGCACAATGGATATTTAATTGCTGAAGGAGAATGAGTTTATTGTTAAGGGTTCTTCATAGCAGATTAGGTTTTACGAATCAAAGCACATACACGCCACCTATATATACCTCTCATATGCCGAATGAGGTGGGTTAACGACTCATTGTTAGTCCCCACGTTTGTATACACTCCCCAGACTCCGGAGACAGTGAAGAGCGCCGCCACGCGTCCCTGGTTTTTTCCACAAGTGTTTTCGACAATTTTTTTTTGAGAAAGCCTATTACTTCATACTGGTACTTTATACTCCTAGAGGCTAGAGCAACGGTCTGCTTACATCACACGACCATCAAATTCTCGCTAGTTCATGGGATGGTCTATTCAGTTCACATTTACAATCCACTACATCACACAAAGAGAAGTTTGTCCTAATTTGGAACTTGAGATAATCGATGATGATTGCATGTAGGGACATATCATTGTCGTTTTCGACATAAATTTTGATCTATCTAGTTAACATACTTTGTTTGTTTGCCTGTCAATTTCTGGGAGAAGCTATAAAAACATGATGAAACGTTCTAGCACCCGGAAGGAAAGCACTCTATGTACGTTTAAGTACCTTAACTGGTCCGAGCATACCAGACAACAGCCCAAGCAGACCTCTTGTGGTTAATGCCATCCAGTAAGTTGAGCTGAGTCCAAATAGTGCATTGAATATAACTCTGAAATAGGTGAGAAGACATGCTTACTAGGTGCTGTCAAAATACACCAAAAGAAAGCCGAGCGAACTACAATCTGTTGAAAGAGTACCCTTACACAGAAAAAAGGGTAATTACAAGAACTGGTTTCCTCCCGTGCTTATCAGCCACAACTCCCCATAATACAGAGGTGAGTGCTCTCCCAAGCATATATGAAGCGCCTTCATTAATAGAAAAGGAACCATAAGTTTGCCGTGACAGCTAAAGCTGACGCATGGCCCTTACATAACAATGTCCTTATACAGCCAAGTTGAAGTGTTTCAGAAGATTATCACAAAAGAGGAACTATGTTTTTAAGAATACTCACCAACAAAACCAGCATAAAACCCAATATCTTCTTCTTCTTTAGCAACGTGCAGGTCCCTTATCTGCAAACAAATATCCAGTGTTGATAATCGATAATAGATTAATGAAAATAGTAAGGTTATCAACGATAGTCTACATGAAGAGATATTTCTAATTTAAAGTAATGTTGTTGGGTAATGGAATAAAACAAAATAGTGGGAAACAACAAAACTCCTCGAAATAGGCTTTCGCCCCGCTATATTAATATAGCAACCAACCGATACAATGGTGAGGACACTGCTGGGGCCAACAACACAAATCCAGCCCAAAAGAAACAAAAGAGAAAACTGTCAAGCTTCATGCATTAGCCAACGCAACCAAAAATCCAAACTGATAGAAAGGGGCAAAGTCAAACACAGGCTCAAGAGGAACCAAGACTTGAACACGAGACCTTGGCTCTGCAAGCTTCATGCACTAGCCAACGCAACCAAAAGTCCAAACTGATAGAAAGGGCTAGTACAATCCACATATACTGTAACAAAAACGAAAAGAAAACAATGCCGACATCGGCGGATCAACGAAAAGGGAGATCACTCGCCACTGCTGCACCCTCCAGAGAATTTCCACCACTCTCCTAGCAATCTGAAGCGTCGCGTGCCAAACAGCACCTCCAAGAAGGGAAGCGACGACGACGATGATGCTGCCCGAACCAATCCAAGGTTACCCCCAGAATCCGTTTTAGGGTTTCCCCCGGTACGCTACGGGAGGTAGGGAAGGAGTACACCCAACGCCCTTCAGGAAGGACGGCGACACCCGCAGGCGCCACCACGTCAGTGTCGAGACGGCAAGGATTTCTCCCGACCCCCAAAAACCTGCCACTGGACGCTCCATATTGCTCCACCCAACTTGCCACCAACCAGCAAACGCCACCCCGATCTTGTAGTCATCACCATCATCTCACCATGGTCCATGTTGCGAGGCCGGTAAACCAAAAAGAAGAAACATTCGCTAGATCAGCGAAGGGATAGCATGTGGGAGGGAACAGCCTCCGCCACCGGACAGCGGCCGCCGACCGGATGCAGCAGCAGGGCAAACCAGGCCCTCTGGGCCCAGCCGAGTCCGAATGGACCCATAAATCCCGCCACCGCACTGCAGCAGGGGCACCACCGTCTTCTCCAACCCGAGCCAAGTTCCCGCTTCCTAGCCACCAGGAGAGCTGCCACGCCCTAGGCAGCCCGTACGGACCCAGATGGGGCCCAGCGGGCCCAGATCTGGGCCTAAGGGGCCAAAGCCACCTGGGCTACGGCAGCTCTCTGCCGCCAAGCGGCCGCACCTCCGTGTCCTGGAACCACCCGCGCCGTCACCGGGTTGCTCCACCACCGTGCCAGGCCGCCGCCGCCTGAGGACACCTCACCATCTCACGCCGCCCCACAGGCCTGAGATCGAGAGGGGAAAGGCCGGAGACCGCCGGCGCCGGCGCCGGCAGGGTCTTGCCCGGCGCAGCACACCGACAACGGTGGGGAAAAGAGGAGAAGGGGAGGGCTCAGAGGAGGAAGGGCGGCGGCGCGACCGGTCGCGAGAGGGTTTTTTCGTAAACAACAAAACTATGAGAAGAGCAAATCTTTGTTTCCACCACCACATGACATATAGAGCATTGAAATTTGATAGAATTGATACTACTCCCTCCGATTCATATTACTTGTCGTTGAAATGGATGTATCTAGACATGTTTTAGTACTAGATACATCTATTTTAGCGACAAGTAATATGGATCAGAGGGAGTATCTTTAACTCTTCTCTGGTTATCATTAAACAAAAGGGCAATCATATTTTGCATGTTTTGAAAAGAAAGTGAAGTAACATTGCTCACCATAAAGTACAAGAAGGGAAATAAGGACTGTATCGGCAAGGCTGCAAAATGCAAATTTAAGAATATCAGTTCCTGATGAACAATGAAGGGATAGTTCGCACAAGACATAACCAAAAACATCTGAAATTTGTAATGTCGCAGATGAGCGTCAGGGTAACAACAGAGTCCCTACAGGTCTCAGTCTCATGTAAGCGAATGGAGAAGTCGTCAACACAAAAATAGCACTGTGGAGCATAATGGCAGCAATACGGACAGCTAGTATCAAATCAACAGTTAACTAGCTTCTCTTGTCTGGGTAATTATTTTCAAAGACAAACAGAAATAACCAAATTTGACATGTGCACAAATGGAGCTCATTGCAAACAACCAAATTTGAAATAACCAAAATTTTAATGTGGCGTAGAAAGACTATAAAGAGCAGGAGTGTCCTTCCAATTCGAGCGTACACTTGTGACTCGCCAAACACGAGCGAAATATATATGTCAGATGATGCAAGATTCCAACAAGTTTCTTAAAAAAGGTTCGGGGAAACAAATGCATAGAGACAGCAGAGAGAAAGAGTCCATTATTAGCTTGGCATATGTGCGATTTTGGGCAGAGTTGGTCCCGGAATCCAAGCTTGTGGGTGAGAGCTCAGAGGAAAGATACAAGCATTCGCATGGCCAAGAACGAACTGACGAAGGCAAGTTTAAGGCCACAGCGTGGCCCGTGCTGTCACATCGTAACTTTAGAGCTATAGTAACGAAGGTGATTGAAAACAAAGCTGCGGTCTTCAGGCCAAACCTGGCTGCGTGCTTCGGCCAAAGCTAAACAGAAATATCAGAGATATGGTCCACACGCATGACATCTATCAACCATGAGGAAAGAAGAGCGGTTACTCTAGGTGATAAAAATGTTCGTACCAAGCAAAAGGGAACAGAAAATAAGGTGGTTCCAGGTGCATATACCAGCATGATATCGCCAGCAACGGTTGTTATAGGAAACAGAAATCAAGTGAAGTGAAGAAAGAAGGAGCGGCGATCACGCACAGGAGCAGATGGTGACGAGCCACAAGCAGGAGAGCTCCGTGAAGGGGAACCCCTCACTCTCCTCCTTCCTCCTGTCCACCCTGCACCCGGGGCAGTTGGGGTGGTACCGCGCTCTCTTCAGCAGCGGCTCGGCTGCTCCGGCACCGCCGCTGCCGCTGGAATCATCGCCCATCTCCCTCGCCCGCCCAACCCAGGTCTCAGACAGGGGCGGAGAGCAGAGGAAGCCCCCTTCCCTCGTGGAGGCGACGAATCTTGGTGCACGGCGTGACCTGCTTTGCTCGCGGCCTTTTGGCTTTCCCTGTGGACCGACGCGGGGGAAGGCAGAAAACGGACCGCAGCTATGATGAGAAATTGTAATTTTTTATAAGCCGACGAATATTGAACTTTAATTAATTAATTTTTTATATCTAATGTTTTATTCAGTGATTGCACACTGTGGAAACTAGATGTCGCGGGACATTATTGTTTAAAATATTTTATAAATGTATATGTACAATCAAAAGAAGATGAGAATTAATGAATTAAGTGGAAAGATCGAGATGTTGCTCGGAAACTATTAAAATTAAAATGGTGTGTTATCACATATGTGTTGCTAATTAGCCTTCGGACACGCTGGATTTGGCGGATGAGCACAGACCCGTTGCGGCCCTGGCGTGGGCTTGATATGCGCTTCTCGAAGGTGGAGTTGCAGGTCTTCGACGTCTCCACCCAGATGCAGGTAGGTGACAGAGACACTGCGCTTTTCTGGCAGGACCGTTGGCTTGATGGGAGGACCATCGGGGAGCTGGCGCCGGAGCTGTTCGCGCTTATCCCCAAGCGCGCTAGGAAGCAGCGGACCGTGAGAAAGGTGTTGGTGGAGCGCGCGCTGGATCACTGATATTAGAGGCGCGCTAAGTCCGCTGGCCCTCTGGCAGTATGTACAGCTCTGGATGCGGGTACGGGACTTTGAGCTGTCAGATACGCCAGACACCTTACTCTGGCGCTGGACATCAGACGCTCAGTATTCCGCCAAGTCATGCTATGAATTTCTTGTTATGGGCTCTATCACATCTAGATCCTAGAAGCTGAACTGGCAAGTATGGGCGCACCCCCAGAGTGAAGTTCTTCGTGTGGCTCGCTTGCTAGGACCGCTGTTGGACGGCTGAGCGGCTGGCGCGACGGGGTCTTCCTCACCCCCCGCGATGCCCCCTATGTGATCAATCAGATGAAACCATGACTCACCTTCTGGTCGGCTGCCCCTTCTTCAAAGCAATCTGGCACGAGGTGCTCTCTTGGATTCGGTCGACAATCACACCACCGGATAGAGAAGGGGACTTCATGGACTGGTGGTTACAAGCTTTGTCTTCTACCCCCGTTCTATGCGCAAAGGTTCGTCCTCGCTCATCATGCTAACGGCGTGGTGGATCTGGAAGCAGCGTAACGTGGTGGTCTTCGACAATGCTTCGCCCAACATGGGGACCCTTCTCAGCATGATTCGATCTGAAGCTCGTTCCTAGGTTGTTGCTGGCGCTCGTGGCCTCCGTGCCATGATCCCGGCGGCCCCGTAGGACTAGTGGGTTGAGTTGTATGGGTGTTGGCTCGTCTGAGCCTTTATATATGTCTGTACAGAGCTTTCTTAATCTATCAATTAATTGAAACGCAAGACTTTTGCGTTTTCGCGAAAAAATATATGTGTTGCTAAACATTAATAGATCGAAGAATGGATTATGCATAAACCGCGACTCACTGGGCTAAAGAATTTTTCAATGAAAAGTGCATTTGCAATTCTTTTCCATACAATCCTCAGCATGAGGACCGGATTTCACTATCAGAAGATAACAGAACAACCAAGCTCACTGCTCTACATTACATCCTAAAGAAGATAACTAGCAGTTCTTTCTACTACCAGCCACATCTAACAAAAGTAAAGCTCACGCACACCGCACATAGATAATGTATCAGCATGAAACAACAACACCTAAATTTCCACAAAAGCGAAGTGTTTTGTTTTGGAAGAGCAAAAGCTTTGGAGCAACAGTACAAGCAGATTTTGGATGCGAGTCTGGTACCTACCCTTTTGGTACCTTGATATACCTATCCATCATAGAAAACTTCGAAATGCTGAATGGAACCAGTGGAGACTCGACTTATGTCTAAGATAGGATGCTAGCAAGGGAATTTACTCTCCTATGGGGATCGACTAGTTCTTATAAACTCGGTTTTGACTAGCCTTCCAATGTTTATGTTATCGTTTCCTGAAATCCCAAAAGGGGTATGAAAAAATTAGATTTCTTTCGATCATGCTTTTTTGGCAAAGCGATGATACAAAGAAAAAATATAGACTTACAAGATGGAATATAATATGTCATCCCAAAGATCAATGAGGGTTAGGGATTGAAGTACTTGAACTAAAAAATAGATGTTTGTTAATAAAATGGCTTTTCAAACTTCTATTGAAAGAGGGAATGTGGTAAGAATTATTACGTAATAAGTATTTAAACAATAAAACTTTATCTCAAGTTAAGACTAAACCGACCGACTCTCCCTTTTGAAAAGGCCTCATGAAGGTCAAGCATGATTTTTTTGACCGAGGATTTTTCAAAGTTGGAGATGGGACAACGGTGAGGTTTCGGGAAGATGTTTGGCTAGGGGATACCCCGCTAGCTCAACAATATTCCTCTTTATTTAATATTGCTCAAAGGAAAAATATCCTTGATGCAAATGTTTTAGCACAAAACCCACTGAATATTGCGTTCAGAAGAGTTTTGTCTGGAAATAAATGGAACGATTGGTTACACTTATGCCAGAGACTAATGAATGTACATTTATCCCGAGACACGGATGTGTTTATTTGGAAACTTACTTCTAATAGATAATTTACAATTTATTATAAAATCTATGTATCTAGACTTAATGAATAGTCATACTAGATTTCTACAGAATTACTTATGAAAAATAAAAATTCCTTTGAAGATAAAAAAAATGTATATGGTTCCTTCATAAAAAAAGTTCTGCTAACAAGAGATAATTTGGCCAAACGCAATTGGAATGGGTGTCAAAAGTGTTGTTTTTTGTGACTCAATGGAGACCGTTGAACACTTGTTTCTTTCATGTCCTTTTGTAGAAATCATTTGGTGCATGGTTTATTTTACTTACAATCTACCACCACCAACTAGTATTACTAATATATTTGGTAATTGGCTGAATGGTATAGATATAAGAAATAAAGCTAGAATCCGTATTGGGGTGTCAACTTTATGTTGGTCTATGTGGACTTGTTGAAACAATATTATCTTTAACAGACAAACTAGTACCAAAAAATCAGGCTATTCGACTCGCTACACACTAGATTCAACTATGGGCATACTTACTCCCGATGGATCATCGGGAACTCATGGTTATTGGATGCAACCGGATGCTTATGGTTGCACGGGGCATCTATTTTCATGCCACTTGTTGGCGGCACATCAGTAGACATCAAAATGGATAGCTATTTGTTGCTTTTTATTTTTGATGGTTGATTCATATTTCAACCTTAGCTGATCCGTGATTGAATATATTATACTATTTAAACTATACAATAAAAAGGATGTGTGCATCGCTTGATGCAGTGGCCGGTACTATGCTCCCCATTTCAAAAAAAAATGAAACAACAACACCAAAAGGAAGCAACTTCAAACACACGCTAAGTTTCGTCAGAACAACATCACACCAAATAGTTCCTTCCTTTTCAATCTTCATCAGCACAGGTATCCTCGGCATCCCTCTCCCGATCATGATTGGCATTTGACTGGCCTAGTAAATGAACTGGAGCAACATCCATTTCCTTTGTATCTTCCATCGGATTCCTCTATAGAACATCAGCTCTAGCCCTCAAAGTTTCTTGCTCGCCTGCAGCATGCTATCATGTCCAATATTTTACGAAAACACAAGCATATATGATTAGATCAATAGGAGAAAAGTGCATTTATATGACTAAGTTAAATTTTGCAAAGTGGGTGGAGGACTAACAAAAATGCTTCCAAGTATATATTGAAGTACTAGAAATATAATAAAAATACCAAAACACAATGGTAGTGGAGATAGAGATAAATACTCTCTCCGTTTTCAAATATAAGATGTTTGGACAATCCAATTTGTACGACCAAAACTGTCTTATATTAAAAAACGGAGGTAGTATTCATTATGAGTAGTACTCCGGGAAACAACATTAACATTAATTTACTCCTCCAACTAGAAAAGAATCCATATCACTGAACCAAAAAATAAATAAACACTTATTCAACATAAATAAAAAGTAGAATGTACTCACATGCACTCACGGGTCCATACTCCATAGTACCAAAGGATAAATAATCCATAAGGAGTTCACGGTTACCGGAAGTATGAATAATGAAAGAGAAGTAGGGTAATTGAGAATCTACTCAGGAACTACTATGGCATCGTCGCTACTTGTTGTCAACGTTTGTTAGACGTCAATGGTGGCAGAGCTTCTACAAAGATGGTCCAAGAGGGCTGATGTCAAAGAATCAAGGGATAGCTAGCGAACATTTTTTCAATAAAAGGGCATTTTTATTAGACTCAATAGTTTGCATCAAGATGATACAATCTAGAGAACCACACTTGACATCTGCATGCGAAGGTGCACACACCCGGAAGAACACACATGGATAGATAGAAGTATCAGTCTCATAGGCATATCCTAGAATATATGTAACTATGAGAAAACCCTATCGTGAAGGGATTCAATCCGCAATCTATGTTGTTATCCATGATGGAAAAAAACTTCTTTCACCACTTGCTCCAACCGCGAACACACCTGAGGACGTGGTGTTCCAGTTTTTAAAAGGTAGACCATTCCCAGAATAAGTGTGCACAATGAAAGATAACCTACATGGGAAGACAATCTAGCATCAAAAATCACATTATTTCTGCATAGCCGTAGCGACCATAGTAATGCTATTGCTCCCACCCATATATGTATCATATCCCTGTTATCAACACCATGCAAACAGTTACCAAAAATATTGGTTACTAAACTTGGTGGGTACAACCTTGAGGCTACTTAGATGTCTAACGTGCAAACTAACACTCAAAGAACAAATGTTTTATAGTTTCATCATGGTGGCAGAGATAATATTTTATACTTCCTTGCCAGTTGCGCTTAACTAGATTATTTTTTGTTGAAATTACACCTCGACGAAGATACCAGACGAAAATTTTAATCTTCAGTGGTATCGTCATTTTCTAGATGTGTTTATTTTTATTTACTAGTATTTTAGAGTGTACTGGTGCTTGGTATATAGAATCAACTGAAAACTTACCATTCTCAGTTAGATTTCAATAAAACTCCGCGTGCTCGTCTGTTAGCTGTATATCCGCTAACCGCTACTATAGAGCGGGCCATATGGTGAGATGGTACCAATGAGATCTCTTCTAAAATCCACGTTATGAGGTGAAGCATTCAAAACCTCGATGATTGTATCGCTCTTGTTACGTGCTATGTTGTACAAAGCTGAATATTGTTCCATGAGAGGTATATTCTCTAACCTGGACTCCTCCCAAAATCTAATTTCCGAGCCATCCTTAATAAGGAAAGATCCAAAGCAGAAGAAGGAGTTCTTCGCTTGCATTAGACTAACCCAAAAGAGTAAATCCCATGGTTTCTAGTAAATTTGGGATAGAGCTTTTGAGCCAATGTATTTCCTTCTCAATAAGGTTTGTCATACGCCTTCCTCGATTAACAACTTGAGCAGCCATTTCCCTAGTAAAGTAGTATTTTAGGCTTCAAGATCATGGATCCCAAGCCCCTTGGTCTTTTGGACAACAGACTACATTCCATTTTGCTAGTCTGTATTTCCTTTTTCTGAATCTCGTTGCCAAAAGAATCTTGAGTGATAATAGTCTAACCGCTGGAGAACTCCCTTTGGAATTTGGAAGAAGGGTAACAAATACAAAACCATATTCAGAATTAGTCTTTCACCAACCGATAGGATTTTTCCTTTCTAGCTACTTAGACGTTTATGTAGTTGTTCCTCAACCGCTTTTCATTCTGCATTTGTTAGTCTCCGATAATGAAGCAGGATTTCCAAATATGTCATAGGAAATTGTCCTTGCTCGCATCCAAACAATTCTAAGTATGTTGATTCATAGCCTCTTTTGCTTCTCCAAAACAAAACAATATTCACTCTTATGGTAATTTATCTTTAGCCTGAAATTTTTTCAAACACTGGAAGAATTAACTTTAGGTTTATAGCCTTTTTGATATCATGTTCCATAAAAACAATTGTGTCATCGGCATATTGTAGAATCAACAATCCTCCATCAACTAAATGTGGTACGATCCCAGCAATTTGCCCTTCATTTGTTGGCACGCTCTATCAAAATGGCTAACATATCAACCACGATGTTAAATAATATTGGGGATAGAACTTGCACAAAGTTTCATATTAAAGCACGCCACTCTGGGAAGAAGCCTTTCATTTTAAGAACTTGAAAAGGAAAAGGTCATTTTTAGTCATAGGTCTTCTCAAAGTCAATTTTAAAGATCACACTATTCATGTTTTTGGGTGCAGCTCATGTACTATTTCATGAAGGGTTACTACTCCATCGAGTATATATCTCCCTTGCATACACGTAGTTTATGTTGGACGAAACACATTATCTGCCACCGAATTTAAATGGATGGTTGCCACCTTTGTGAAAATCTTGAAGCTAACGTTAAGGAGATAGATCGGTCTATATTGTTGAATCTGTTATGCATCCTTAACCTTAGGCAACAGAATAACTTCACCCAAGATAAGCCTGAAAAGTTATAATTGTCCCTTATGAAGATCGTTGAAAAACTGTAATAGATCGAATTTTATAATATCCCAAAAGTTTTGATAAAACTCCACTGGTAGTCCATCCATACCTGGGGTTTTATTATGTTCCATTTTAAAGATTGCATTTATTAATTCCTCTTCTATGAAGGAGCGGTCAAGAAAGCATTCTCATCACTGGATACTCGAGGAATATCTCCTGTTTGAGATTCATTCAAAGAAATAGTTGCTTCTTATGGTGGTCCAAATAGGGTATTATAATAATTTGTTATGTACTTTTTCAGGTCATTTTGGCCCTCAATTGTACCCTTATCTTGGTGAAGCGTATGTATATACTTCTTTCTATGACATCCATTAGCCACCATATGAAAGTATTTTGTATTACTATCGCCTTCCAAGATGAATTATGCCTTGAATGTTTGAAACCACTTACTTTATTCCTCTCGTAACAGGCGAGCTATTTGTTCATTTGCCTGTTTTTTCAACTGAATTTCATGTTGTAATACAACTCTGTCTTAGTGAGATATTCACGAGTATCAATTATATCAAAGAGTCTTTTCTTTTCTTTCTTGTATAGACCATGTATGTGCCTTACCCATCCTCGTAGGTGTTTTTGTAGAGCACGGATTTTGTTATTCTACCTTAGGATAGGCGAGCTCCCAATAACTAGCCTATTCCAAACTTCTTTGACCATTTCCTCAAAACCATCACGGGACAGCCAACCTAAATTAGATTTGAATGGAGGCTTCTTCCCATGTAGTTTATTGAATATAGTGTCAAGAAGTAATGGGGCATGATGAGAGCGTTTCTCAATATGGTCCATGGCACATACTAACACTAGAGGGTACTTTGTTTCCCACTCGGCATCAATTAGTACGCAATCCAATTTCTTATATGTAGGCATTGGAGATAGCTCACAATTTTATCACATTTTACCGAGGCTTTTACATTGGTTTCTCTCCATTTTCATTGGTTTTCTTCATGCAACCAACGCTAATATCGTGAGAATAGAGGAACCTTGTTGTTTATGATGACTTTTAGGTGTTGGGCACTTTTGGAAGGATATAAAGCTATTTATGAGCTTAACAAGGAAAATCAAGCAAGTTATTAATTGGGAAGATTTTTATATGGAGAGTCAGACGTTTTGACAACCATCGGTACAACCGGGACCTACCGGTGCGACGTGCCCGTATGGTGTGTCAATGCCTTCACCTTGTCAAATAGATCAACTTTCGTCAAAGTGGCATATGCAGAAACAGAACACCGCAATCGCCATCCAATCTAGAAGAGATTGGGAGAGAGAAGAGACTTACCCCTTCGATCTACTCCAAGATCTTCAACCTCTAGTTCATCCATTCACCCATTATACTCCTTCTACAAGAGAGAGAGAGAGATAGAGAGAGAGAGGAGGGATCATAACACTTGTGAGATTAGGGTTTGCAACTCTATTCATACTTTGGATTGTATTTGATTCAATCTTCATTTTTATTGTGGCTTGCTACAGTAATATAGAGGTGAACTCTATTTACATTATGATTATATCATTGCGTTCTTCCTCTCTCACATGTTCAATTAAATCCCCCTAGGCATGGGAGATGTAGGGGATTGGTGAGATGTGATGTGCCTATCATATATTCCATCTATTTGTGATTATTATTATTATTTTTTACAAGAATGATGTTATGTGTAATGCTTGTTATCTAATCTAAGGGCCCAGGTAGCATGATCCGGATAACTACATAGACAAGAACTCATTTGCTAGTGAATTGGCAACCTCTGAGTGACACAGCTGATATCAAATAGGAACTAGTATAACTCGAGGAGTACGAGGAACCACAAAGCTTAAAGCCTTGATTCGGTCTAAAGACCTTAAATGATGCGTTGACCATGGTTATGGTAACAGGAAAAAGAATCATGGGAGTTAGACACATCCACCTAGAGGAGTACTAGATAATGATGGATTGCTCGCCTACTTGCATATTTATATGAATAATTACTACTATTTATCCCACTTTATCGATTTGGCATATTTACTATCATCATTAACTAAATCTCTCCGCACCTAACTTCTCATCTACAAGAACTTTGATGAATCTCCGTACTTTACTTTTGCTTTATGTTATTTAATTTTTGTTTACTCCACACTACAAACTCAACCACACTCACCCTTTTTCCATCCTCGACACTTGCAGTCAATTCACTCAAGACTTGTCACACCATGGGTGCGACAGAGATACCATAGATAAACACTTTCCTATGCTCCTCGTTTGTATCGATGTAAAAACCATAACTAATACTTCTACAAAAAGTGCTTCAAACAAACCTATGCTCTTGTAGACATCAAGATATTTTCTAGAGTTGTTGCTGATGGGGTTCGTTGTATGGAAAACAAAAAAATCCTACGATTGCAACCACCAAGATCATATCTAGGAGATACGTGTAACGGTTTCAGATGGACTCACCCTCGAAGACTGTAACGCGAGATAACGTTCCCGCAAACAAAAACGGTTGTTGTAGAGTGTACTCGACCATCCTCAAGGACGCGATGATAGTGTTGCACGTGTAGCACCTCCGTAGTCGGTCTCACGTACGGTGTGTTGATGACTCCTGAACCCTCGCTCCAGCCGGGCAGCGGAAGTAGCGGATCCCTGGGACTCCAACAGCGTTACGCCATGGTAGAGATGGTGGAGGGGAAGATCTCGAGTAGGGCTTCGCCTAAAAACCTTTTCTAGTGGCAATGGACAAGGCTAACAAGAGGGAGAATATGCCAACCAAAGGGCATATGAGAGGGGTGAATGTATGTGAGAGAGAGGAGAGGAGGGGGCCTTTTACAGGTGAGGGGGGCAGCCCAAGGGGGGCTAGCCGCACAGCCATAGGGCTGCCCCCACCTCTTTCCCAATTATGTGGTGGACTCTCCACTCACATAAAAAACTCCACTTTCTCCCATTCATTTTACACTAAAAAATCAAAAGTATTTTCATTAAAACCACTTTTAATTCACTTGGTTTAATAATGAACACTTCATTTAATGAGTACTTCATTTAATAAACACATTAACAATTCAATCCCTTGCTTTGTTTTGATACCCCGAAACCATTTCGGCAGATTCGATAGAACAAATTCCTGCGATGTCCACTATCTTCTCCTATGTTCCCTATCCACTCAATGTGGGTTGACTACCCTTAAGTGTGTATCCCTAAGGGTCGTGAATTATATGGACATGACCGTGACATTCTCCGATCAATAATCATTAGCGGGACCTGGATATCCATAATGACTCCCACCAGTTCATGCGATGACTTAGTGATCGTGTGACCTTTTATTTGCAATATCCAATTCCTTTTGTTTTGCGATATTTTACTTGTCTGGGATCTGATCATTCGGTATCATCCATACCAAGTTCGACCCCGTTTGACAAGTACTATTTTTCTCGTTCCCGTGATATAACATTCTTAATGATCATTATCACTTGTTTGCAAGCTATATCAATATGATATCACCGAGAGGGCCCTGAGTATATCTCGCTGTCATCTGGATGGACAAATCCCACTCTTGATCCATGAGCCTTAACTAACACTTTCCAAGTACCTGATGACACCTTTATGATCACCCTGTTACGGTGTGACGTTTGATGCAATCAAAATACTCTTCCGGAGTCAGTGATTGACGTGATCTCATGGTCTAAGGATTAGGATTACTTTGAATAACGTTATAGTAGTGTAAACATAATGGCTTGATCATGTTACTATACTTTGGGAGTATGTTCACATCATTCAATCAATAGTGTGATCTTGTTATTAACAACATCCAATGTCATGCTCAGGAAACCTTGATCATCGGTTAATCAACAAGCTAGTGTAATAAGAGGCATCACTAGTAACCTTCTATTATTTATTAAACAGACATGTATTAACATTTCCTTTTAATACAATTATAGCATGAGAAATAAACATCTATTATAAACATGGAATAATATAATAACCATTTTATTATTGCCTTTCGGGCATATTCCTTTCAGTTGTTGGGAGATAAGTGCTAAGTATATATTTCTTGACATTTGTAAGTGTTGAATTTCTAGATGATATCTATTAAAGGCAGAGGATCTACACGCTCTAGTAAGACTTACTTACCAGACTATATTAAACATATACCTGATTAAAGATGTTGGAAGGTTTTTGAAAATCTCTGAAAATCACGTACTGTGGACGTGAATAGATTGAGCTCTATCATGGAAGATTTAGCTATTACAAGAAGGCCCGAGATTTTTTTTGAAAAATCCTTAAGAGAATATGGTGCCCCTTCGACACATGTTATTAGGAGACCTATACTTTATCAAGAAATAGAGGTTGAAGAATTTGAAATTGACATTACTCTTAGCAATATGTTGTAGGATGATGCCTTTAGAAGAAGAGGAGATGAAAACGCAATACACCATTTGAACAAAGTTCAAAGTATTTATGAGACTCTTGGACCAAGGGAACTAGATCAAGATCATGTCTTTCTTAAAGCATTTTGTTGGTATAAAAGATAAAACTTTTACTTGGTTATAATCTCTTGCTCATCATAGCATAACTACTTGGAAAGATTATATTCGTCTATTGACACAAAAGTTTACCTCATTCAATAAGACAATCTGTACTACTTATTAAAGGAGAAAACGACGTGATTGTTGGTACGTCGTTCTGGGCATACCCCTCAAGTTGAAACATTTTACGGGGTTATGCCACCGCCAAGAAAACGTATTGGCTCGTTTTATTTCTTTTACCCTCCCCTTCCTCGCACATTTTCTCTAGTCCCTCCTATCCCCTTCTAGAAACTGTCCTACATCGACCACGCCGGAGCCATCCAGCACCCCTGCAGCCACCCACCCCGGCCGGTGCTCCATTGCATAGAGGCGGCAAACCTCCCCATGGACGAGATCTAGATGGTGCGACCTGCACGAGCTCGCTTCCGGGGATCTGCTTGCCGACGGCGAGGAGCAAGGTGCTAGCGCCGGCGATGCAGCCACCTGCCATGGTGCTCGTCCGCACGGAGGAGGAGGGATTTCTTGCATACACACGCGATGTGGGCTGTGCGGGGATTACGTGCTCGAGCTTCAGGTAAAAAATCTAACCATCTGATCGATCTAATCCAATTTGGGAACAACATTTTCTGAGGTCATCTGCCGGCAGTCAA
This sequence comes from Avena eriantha, assembly GCA_910589775.1. Lineage (NCBI taxonomy): Eukaryota > Viridiplantae > Streptophyta > Magnoliopsida > Poales > Poaceae > Avena > Avena eriantha. Next base: position 250,523,953 of record OU342742.1, on the reverse strand, counting down.
CGAGTCAAGGTAACCTGTTTGGGGGGAATGCATAGCTTGGGTGGAATCTCTCCTCTCCTTCAATCTATTTGCCCTCCTAACTCCATTCCTCTCCGATTTTAACAACGACCTCATTTTCGGCAGTAGCCGTGACAAATAACATGCTAGATCTGATGCCACAACGCCTTCCTAATCCTTGCCAGTAGCCCATTCAACGTTTGGATCTAGTAACCGTCATCAAGATTCCTACTCTATTTTATTCTCCTCTCACGACCAGGGGCTAGGCCCATGATTTCAGTGCTGTACTACATGGCATGGTCACCTACCCAAGGTACAACAGATGCTCCTGATGGGCCAAAATATATTCGAGCTCGTTGAGGACCCCAAGAGGAAGGTATGATGAGCACAACAACAATTTTCCCCTCAGTTATGAAACCAAGGTTATCGAACCAGTAGGAGCAAGGAAACACCTCCAAGGTGTTGTTTCCAACTTGGAATCCTGCACAACACAACCACAGAACTTTGCCCCTAACTTACAGTGAGGTTGTCAATCTCACGGGATTTGCTGAAAACAAAGGATTAAACGTATTGTGTGGAAGATAGTAATAGCTTGCAGAAAGTAAACAAAAAACAGTAAATAGCTTTGTAGATTGATGGTAAAAGAATGGACCGGGGTCCATAGTTCACTAGTGGTGATTCTCCTTAAGATAGATGACATGTTGGGTGAACAAATTACAGCGGGGCAATTGACAAACATCGAGAAAGCATACATGCATATACTAATCATCTTGACTCCTATGAGATTTGATTGGGCATTACAACATTATACATAGACCGTAATCCAATTGCATCTATGACTAATAATCCACCTTCAGGTTATCATCCGAACCCCCTCCAGTATTAAGTTGCAAGCAACAGATAATTGCATTAAGCAAAGTGTGTAAAGTAAACAATATGATTGCCCTATGGATAAAGGATTGATGTTTTCTCCCTAGTAGCAACAACACATCTAGTAACTTAGAGATTTCTGTCACTTCCCCAGATTCCTAGAGGCATGAACCCACTATCGAGCATAAATACTCCCTATTGGAGTTGCTAGCATCTACTTGGCCAAGATAGCTACTAACAACGGAAAGCATGCAAGATCATAAATAACAAAGATATGATACAATCAATAATCAATCTGAAATAGCATCTCAATATCCATTAGATCCCCGCAAACACAACATGTAAGATTACAAATAAATGATCTTGATCATGAACGGAGCTCACAAGATCTAAACATGATAGCACAAAGGAGGAGAACCAACCATCTAGCTACTACATGGACCCGTAGTCTAGGTATGAACTACTCACGCATCACACCGGAGGCAGTCATGGTGATGAAGAAGCCCTCCAGGGTGAATTCTCCCCTCCGAAAGGGTGCCGGGAAGAGCTTCAGATCCCTCCCGATCTAGGGATGGAGACGACGGCGGCTACAGACTCTTTCGTGGAATTTTGATCGGGTCCTTAGGGTTTCTGTATCAGAGGCAATATATAGGCGAAGGGGGAGGCCGAGGGGGTGCCCGAGGCGGCTACACCCCCTAGGCGCGGGCCAGGCCTGGCCGCGTGGCCTGGGGTGTGGCCCCCTTGGGGCCCTTCTCTGTCTCGTCTTCTGGTTCCATGTTCCCCTCGGTGAAATATTGACTTTGGCTTTTGTCCCGTCCAATTCCGAGTATATTCATTTTCTGGCTTTTTTGGAACCAAAAACAGCAGAAAACAGGCAACTGGTATTGTGGCATCTTGTTAATAGGTTAGTTCTAGAAAATGTGTAAAAATACTCCAAAGTGTGGATAAAACATAAGAAAGTAGATATAAAACAAGCATGGAACATCAAAAATTATAGATATGTTTGCAACGTATCAACATCCCCAAGCTTAACTCCTGCTCGTCCTCGAGTAGGTAAGTGATAAAAAGAAAGAATAATTTTTGAGGTGACATGCACCATCACAATCTTGATCAAGGTATTTATAACATTGATAGCTGGGATCATAGTACTTTAACATAGCATGAAAGATATAGTTCTAACAATAAGACATAGCAATTATGTTGTAACATGAAAAGGTACAAACAAAAGATTCATGAATAACAATGCTTTGAAATACGTTTGTTTGTTTCACATAAAGAAAACATAATGAGAATGGTGTTCAGCTTGTCCCTCACAGTGTAGCAAAACATAAATACATAGGACACCTTCAAAGTTCATAAGGGTGACTAGATACAAGTAGTTTAAGAACAAGCAATATCAAATTTATGCATCAATCAACAAGTCTTGGGACAATGCACATTAAACTAAGAATGGCCACTATGCTCTCTTAATAGGTGCATCAAGATAGAAGATGGAGACTCAACATAAAAGTAAAAGAAAGGCCTTCATAGAAGGAAGCGGGGATTCAAGTTTCATAAAGAGCTTCCAAAAATTATGGTACTTATTAGCTTTGAGATCTCATTGCCCCTATCATAAGCATCTTGAAGTGATTAAGGTTAAAGTGAACAAACTATGGAGTATACGCTTGACAAAGTACAAGTTGGCAATCTCATGTCCCTTGAATATGAGGGCCGCTCCTCATGCTACTCAAGTTTAGTTACTGGTAGGTTCTTGTCATAGTAAATACATGCGTATCATAGAGAACCGCCAACGGGGTATCCCTTGCCCGATGATATGGAAGAATCCCCATATCAAAATGACAAGGCAAGCAAACAATAAACATCTAAGAAATCTTCTTATTTACCATGGGAAAATGGTGCTTTTTTCTCTCTTTCCTCTTTTCTCATCTCTTTTTTCCTTTTTCTCAATCTTTATCTCTTTTTTATAAGAAGAATGCTTCATAGATTGCTCATTATAGTTACACTGCAGGTTTCCACCATGATTAGGCATGGATTAGACCAGCTGCCAAGGCATTTCTATAACACACATACATAACTCCATGGACTTACAATCTCCCCCTTCATTTCACACCGACGACATCCATAAACAAAAGAGCATGATATCAACTGGGTACAATGTACAGGTGCAATGTTGAAAGCATTCCCCATGACAGCATGGTTCTGCTAATCCCCAACGTATAAGTGCAAGCATATACAACATATATGACACAATGGTTTAAGTTTATTAGGGGCAAGAAAAGTAAAGTGTGCCATCAAGTTCGTGAGAGCTTTAATCACTAATTTTCACATAACAAGTTTAATTCGAAAGATAGATAAAAACGTGAATATACTTGGAATAGCAAATGCTAATAGGTAGGTGTGGTGGACTCTTTGGAATAACTTGGTTTTATTTGGAGTTGGATGCATGAGTGGAACTCATACTTGGTTATGGAGGCTAGCAAAAGATTGGGAGCGACCAACTAAGCGAGCAATAATGGCCATAATCATTCAAAGCAACAAAACATTATTAATTAAAGCATAAAGTGATATTACAAGTCGAAAACTAAATGATCATAGAGGCTATGGTGACTTGCTGTAGTCATAACATGGTGTGAGCATGCGCCAAGTCAACCCAAATAAAGCATCAAAGGAGAATACTACAATACTATGCTTTAATATGCTAAAACAACGCATGATTCTTTCAAGGCACATTAAACAATCTCAATTGTGTATAACAAGTCATGCTACAGAAATAATCACTAAGCATAAAGCCAGAACAATATCAAGCATGACATGACAAAGTCTAAGTCACAATCAAAAACAAGATCCTCTTATACCACTTAAGCATGAACTTTCCTACTCTTTTCCAATCCAAACCAACTTATTTGAAAACCATCATGTATGAATGAGGGGGTCCAACCAATTTATTCAAGCAAACTAAGCAAACGAAAACTAAGAACGAAAACAAAGACGCTCCAAGAACAACACAACTGTGCATGAAACAATAAAAATGAAGTGTTTGGAAGAAACCTAAATTTTTTATTGATGAAGAAGGGGATACCTTGGGCATCCCCAAGCTTTGACGCGTGTACTTCTTGGATATTTCTTGGGGTGACACGGGTGGCATCCCCAAGCTTGAGATTTTTTCCATACTTCATCTCATCATATTACTCTTCCCTACACTCAAAGATTCCCTTCATACAAAACTTCACACAATCTTCATTAGCAACATTAGTGTACTCAAGATAATAAGTCTTTTGGTTCAGTTTCAACACAAGTAAAACTTCCATTAGAACACAAGCTACTGTAGAACTTCCTTTAAAAAGTTCAAATGATCAAAGAGAACTCAAAGAGAAAGAGATTAAGAGGCAAATGCAAATAATGGCAGAAATCTGTCAAAACAGACCAGCAGGTAAAAATCAATTTTTTCGAAGACCTTATGTTGCTCAAATCGAAAAGTGTTAAACTAACGAAAGTTAAATAACAACCTAGGGCAGAAGCACAAAAAAATACAGCTCAAACCGACGTACAGAGATTTTTCGTGAATTTTTACAGTGAGGCACAAAAATCTGTTTCGGGACAGCAACTTTCCCAAGCATTACTTCTCTCTCATTAGAGGTTACTCTTGGCACAAAAACCACACAAAAAAATGATAAGGAGCGGTTATAGAGGTAATAACTTCCAAGACTCAATTAAAACTTTTGGAGTATCTCCCAATAAGTACTTTTCTTTAACGCCTTTAAATTAGGCATAAGAAGCAAGAAAAAAATCAAGTATTCTAATGAAGAAGCATTAAGATTGATACCAGAAATATCTTCAACAAGGCAAGGTATCTCATCCAAATAAGTTCTAGAGGATACTCTCTCAATGCTCTTGGGTTCACTATTTTCATCAAACGGGTTTTCAGGAACAATCCAATCAAAATTCTTTTCTAAGGCTTCATGCATTCCTACAAATTTTAAAAGGTATTGGTATCTTAATTTCCTCCCCATTAGGTTCGGTTTTATCCATCTTTTCTCGTGTACCAATAACATCTACACATGATCCTAGCATATCAAAACGTTCAAAGTGTTGGGTCCGCAGCATAGAAAACAAAAAATTTCCTACGGTGTGAACTACATGCCAAGATCTATCTACTAGGTACAAAGCAATGGGTGGACATACATCCAACGAGAACTTACCCTTGAAGACAATGAGTTTTGTTAATAAGTAGGAACTCATGGTTGATGTAGTCGTACACTTGCCGATCTCAAGATCGTGAGGAAGTCCGAGCGCCGCAACTCAGCAGCGCATCCGCACTCGCACACACGTTCAAGCCACCGGACAACCTCCACCTCCTCGCTCTAGCGATCCAGTGGAAGCAGCAACTCCTTCTAGATGAAATGCCACCGGGAACATGTATCTCGCTAATCCGAGACCATGGGGGAATAATTCTAGAGGGGGAAAGAGATCCTTCACAAGGAGGCGTGAGGATGAAGGAGGGAATGGGTGGCCTTTTATAGGAGGAGGGGGGTGCCCCCTCTCTCCATGGCCGGCGCATGGGGGTGACCCCTCACCTCCCCCATTCATGTGGTGGTAACCCCTCCACATTGAAATGCCTCTTCACATTCCCTTTTAAAGTCTCCACTTTAAATGCATTAAATTTCTCCAAATTTAATGCTCTCTCATTTAATAAAACTCTTTTTATTAAATTTATTCAGAATTTTGTTAATTACTTTAATTAACAAACATTCACATATAGCCCCTTGCAATATTTCAATATCACATGCAGAACCACTTTCTGCAATTTCACCCGAAACAATTTCCGGTTTCTATTGAAACAATTCCTGCGCTTTGCAATTCTTTCGTCTGAAACATATGTGCTCCAAAATGGTGTCCGGTAACTCTTAAGTGTGCCACCCTACGGTTCGCGAATAATGCATACATGATCGAGACCCTTCTCCGATCAATAATCAGTAGCAGGACCTAGAGATCCGTACTGACTCCTACACATTCAACGATGACTTCTGTGATCGTGAGAACCTTTAACGCTTGTAACTAAATCCCTTTGTCTCTCGATATATTACATGTCCGAGACTCGATCATCGGTATCTCCATACCTAGTTTGATCTCGTTACCGACATGCACTCTTTTCTCGTTCCCGTGATATAACATTCTAGTGATCACATCACTTGCTTGTAAGCTATCTTAATGTGATATCACCGAGAGGGCCCAGAGTATATCTATCCGTTATCTGGATTGACAAATTCCACTCTTGATCCATGAGCCTCAACATAGCACCTTCGTAGTACTGAACCCATCTTTATAGTCACCCTGTTATGGTGTGATGTTTGATGTTATCAAGATACTCTTCCGGTGTTAGCAATTAACATGATCTCATGGTCTAAGGATAAAGATTACTCCATATGATGTTATAGCAATATAAACATAATGACTTGATCGTAATGCTATACTTCAGATGAATGTTCATCACATCATTCCACCAATGGTGTGACCTTGTTATTAACAACATCCAATGTCCATGATCAGGAAACCTTGATCATCTTGTTAATCAACAAGCTAGTCTATAAGAGAGGCATAACTAGGAACCCTTTTTTGTTTATTAAACACACATGTATTGATGTTTCCGATCAATACAATTCTAGCATGTAAAATAAACATCTATCATATATAAGGAACATATAATAACAACTTTATTATTGCCTCTCAGGGCATATTTCCTTCAGTCTCCCACTTGCACTAGAGACAATAATCTAGTTCACATAGTGATAAATCTAACACTCATGGAGTTCTGGTGTTGATCATGTCTTGCCCTAGGGAGAACTTTTAGTCAACGGATCTACTACATTGAGGTCCATGTGTACTTTATAAATCTTTATATCTCCATCCTTGACATGCTCGCGGATGGAATGAAACCGACGCTTAATATGCTTGGAATTCTTGTGAGACCTCGGTTCCTTTGCATTGGCTCTGGCTCCATTATTGTCACAATAGATCACCATTGGGTCCAACGCACTGGGAACCACACCTAGTTTCGTAATGAACTCTTTTATCCAAACCGCCTCCTGCGCCGCTTCTGAAGCAGCAACATATTCCGCCTCCGTCGTTGATCCAGCCACCACAGGTTGTTTGGAACTCCTCCAACTAACTGTTGCTCCGTTCAAGATAAATACGTATCCGGATTGAGACTTAGAGTCATCTGGATCGGTGTCAAAGCTAGCATCGACATAACACTTAGCGACTAGCTCTTCTTCACCTCGGTATATAATAAACATATCCTTAGTTCTTCTCAAGTACTTGAGGATGTTCTTTACCGCTATCCAGTGTTCTGAACCTGGATCAGATTGGTACCTACTAGTCAAACTAATATCTTGTGCCACATCCGGTCTTGTACATAGCATGGCATACATAATAGAGCCTATGGCCGAGGCATAGGGGATCTTATCCATCATCTCTCTTTCTTCTGCCGTATCCGAACTTTGAGTCTTACTCAATGTCTTGCCTTGCAACATAGGTAAGAACCCCATCTTACTTTCATTCATATTAAACTTCTTTAATATCTTATCAAGGTATGTACTCTGCGATAGCCCAATTAGGCGCCTTGATCTATCTCTATAGATTTTAATGCCTAATATATATGATGCTTCACCAAGGTCTTTCATCGAAAATTTGCTGTTTAGATAACTTTTAACACTGTTTAAAAGATCTATATCATTTCCAATCAATAATATGTCATCCACATATAATATCAGAAATGCCACATTGCTCCCACTCACTTTCTTGTAAATACAAGCCTCTCCATAAGTTTGGACAAATCCAAACTCTTTGATCACCTCATCAAAGCGGAGATTCCAACTCTGGGATGCTTGCTTCAGTCCATAGATGGATCGCTGAAGTTTGCATACCTTATTAGCATCCTTAGGATCGACAAAACCCTTAGGTTGTATCATATACAACTCTTCTTCAATATTACCATTGAGGAACACAATTTTGACATCCATCTGCCATATTTCATAATCGAAATATGCAGCAATTGCTAACATAATCCTAACCGACTTAAGCATCGCTACGGGAGAGAATGTCTCATCGTAGTCAAATCCTTGAATTTTTCGAAACCCCTTTGCGACAAGTCGAGCCTTATAGATGGTCACATTACCATCAGCATCAGTTTTTCTTTTGAAAATCCATTTATTCTCAACGGCCTTTCGGTCGTGAGGTAAGTCCACCAAGTTCCAAACTTGGTTCTCGTACATGGATTCCATCTCGGATTTCATGGCTTCTAGCCATTTGTTGGAATCCGGGCTCATCATCGCTTCTTCATACGTCGCAGGGTCATCCATTTCATCAACCATGAAATTCACAACAGGATTGCCGTACAGTTCAGGAGCTGCACGTGTCCTGCTTGACCTGCAAGGTTCGGTAGTGTCCTCTTTCGGAGTTTCATGATCATTATCATTAGCTCTCTCTTCATCAGGTGAAGTCAACTCCAAAACAACTTCCGGTGCTACGCCACTCGCCATTCCATGAAGAGAAGGTTCATTAACCCCTTCGAGTTCTACCTTCCGACTACTCACACCTTTCGCGAGAAACTCCTTCTCAAGAAAGGATCCATTCTTGGCAACAAAAACCTTGCCCTCGGATCTGTGATAGAAGGTATACCCAATTGTTTCCTTAGGGTATCCTATGAAGACGAATTTTCCGCTTTGAGTTCGAGTTTATCCAGTTGAAGTTTCTTCACATAAACATCGCATCCCCAAACTTTAAGAAATGACAGCTTAGGTTTGTTTCCAAACCATAATTCATACGGTGTTGTTTCAACGGATTTAGATGGTGCCCGATTTAAAGTGAATGCAGCTGTTTCCAGTGCATAACCCCAAAATGACAGTGGCAAATCAGTCAGAGACATCATAGATCAAACCATATCCAATAAGGTACGATTACGACGTTCCGGCACACCATTACGTTGTGGTTTTCCGGCTGGCGTGAGTTGTGAAACTATTCCACACTCTTTCATGTGTGTGCTAAACTCATAACTTAGATACTCTCCTCCACGGTCAGACCGTAGAAAGTTGATCTTTCTATTACGATGATTTTCCACTTCATTCTGAAATTCCTTGAACTTTTCAAAAGTTTCAGACTTGTGTTTCATCAAATAGATATACCCATATCTACTCAAATCATCCGTGAAAGCAACAAAATAACGATATCCACCTCGCGCCGACACACTCATTGGTCCACACACATCAGTTTGTATGATTTCCAATAGATCTGTCGCCCGTTCCATTGAACCGAAAAACGGCGTTCTAGTCATCTTGCCCATAAGGCATGGCTCACATGTATCAAATGATTCAAAATCAAGTGATTCCAAAAGTCCATCAGAATGGAGTTTCTTCACCCGTTTAACGCCAATATGACCTAGACGGCAGTGCCACATATATGTAGACATATCATCATGAAGTTTAATATTTTTAGCATTAACATTATGAATGTGTGTAATATTACTATCGAGATCCAACAGAAATAAACCATTCAACATAGATGCATGACCATAAAAGATATCATTCTTATAAATCGAACAACCATTGTTTTCAGATTTAAAGGAATAACCACTTTGCATCAAACCTGATCCAGATACAATGTTCATGCTCAGTGCAGGCACTAAATAACAATTATTTAGGTTTATAACTAATCCCGATGGCAAATGGAGAGGTAGCGTCCCGACGGCGATCACATCAACTTTTGATCCATTGCCGACCCGCATTCTGACCTCATCCCTTGCTAGTTGTCGCTTGTTCCGTAGCCCCTGAACCGAGTTACATATATTAGCAACCGATCCCGTATCAAATACCCAGGTGCTACTGCGAGTACTAGTCAAGTACACATCAATAACATGTATATCACATATACCTTTGTTTGCCTTGCCGGACTTCTTGTCCACCAAATACTTGGGGCAGTTGCGCTTCCAATGGCTAGTCCCCTTACAATAGTAGCACTCGGTGTCAGACTTAGGGCCATCTCGGGGTTTGTTTTCAGGCGTGGCAATAGACTTGCCACCCTTCTTTCCCTTGTGCTTGCCTTTCTTGTCTTTCTTGAAACCGGTGGTCCTATTGATCATCAACACTTGATGTTCTTTCCTAATCTCCACTTCTGCAGTCTTAAGCATTGACAGAAGCTCGGGAAGAGACTTCTTCATGCCCTGCATATTATAGTTCATCACGAAGCTCTTGTAGCTAGGTGGCAGAGATTGGAGAACACGATGTATGCCTAAGTCAATGGGAATCGTTATTCCCAAGGACACAAGCTTATCGGCGTACCCAGACATTTTGAGTACGTGCTCACTAACGGAGCTGTTTTCCTCCATCATGCAGCTAAAGAACTTTTCTATAACATTATAACTCTCTACGGCAGCATGGGTATCGAAAATCATTTTCAATTCTCCCATGGTATCAAAGGCATTACCATTTTTGAAACGCTTTCGAAGTTCTGGCTCAAGCCCATACAGTATGCCGCAATGAACTAAGTTGTGGTCCTCCTGACGAGTCACATAAACATTCTTTTCCTTGTCAGGGGCATCAGGAGCTGGTGGGGGGCCTAGCGGCGCATCTAGCACATACTGCTTTTGTGCAGCAGTGAGGAGAATCCTCAAATTCATAGTCCAGTTGGTGAAGTTGCTACCATTCGCAGCAAGTTTCTCTTTCTCCATGAACACATTGAAATTAAAAGCAGGTGGTGCCATCTACAACAGAATTTGTAAAGTTTATTTAGACTAAGTTTATGATAGATTGAGTTCAACTAATCCAAATTACTAATGAACTCCCACTCAAAAACGACATCCCTCGTGTCTTTTTGGTGATTACATGAAGCAAATCCACTACACCAAGTCCGATCATCACGTGAGTTGATGTAGCTTCAAAGGCGATCATCTATATGGGCATCATATCAACTATATGACTCATGCTTAACCTTTCGGTCCGTGTTCCGAGGCCATGTTTGTACATGCTAGGCTCACCAAGTAAGAACCTTAGTATTCGCGTGTGTAAAACTGTCTTACACCCGTTCCTATGAAAGCATAGATTCGAGTACACCCGATCATCACGTGATGTCTCGAAACACGATCCACATAACGGTGCATACTTAAGGAAGAACACATTTTTATCTTGATATCTAAATGAGGGATCATCTTATAATGCTACCAAAAGCGCCAAACTAGCAGTATAAGATGCTAACATCTAATGTGTAAAGTGAGATGATATGGTCCATGCATTTGATCTCTATCACTTGCATCGTGGTATGATCTCTATCATTCCTTTGTGTGTAAGGCCAAGGTCTATGGAACTTACACGTTGAGTGTGTTGTAAGAGTATCTATCATACATCTACTTACAACAATACCATATCAATACAATAGCCTAGCAACGATCTAAACTAGACGCCTCTAATTTATCAATTGCAAGTTTTACGTGGCTTTGGGCTTTCGGAGATAGAACCGTTCTCACCTACGAACATGAACCACAACGAGGATAACTAAGTTATTAGCAACTCATTGTAAATCAGATATTGACTATAGTAGGAGAGACAGACACCCGCTAGCCACTTATGCAAAACAAGTTGCATGTCAGTCGTGGAACCGGTCTCATGTACGATGACATGTAAGGTTGGTCCGGGCCGCTTCATCCCACTATGCCACCAATATCCAAAATACATAGAAGATGCAATAACATGATCATCATCGCCCACATATAAACATATGTGTACTACCCGTGCAAAGCACCTACGCATAGATCAGGCTCTGATACCACTGTTGGGTCCGCATCATAGAAAACAAAAAATTTCCTACGGTGTGAACTACATGCCAAGATCTATCTACTAGGTACAAAGCAACGGGTGGACATACATCCAACGAGAACTTACCCTCGAAGACAATGAGTTTTGTTAACGAGTAGGAACTCGTGGTTGATGTAGTCGTACACTTGCCGATCTCAAGATCGTGAGGAAGTCCGAGCGCTGCAACTCAGCAGCGCATCCGCACTCGCACACACGTTCAAGCCACCGGACAACCTCCACCTCCTCGCTCCAGCGATCCAGTGGAAGCAGCAACTCCTTCTAGACGAAATGCCACCGGGAACATGAATCTCGCTAATCCGAGACCATGGGGGAATAATTCTAGAGGGGGAAAGAGATCCTTCACAAGGAGGTGTGAGGATGAAGGAGGGAATGGGTGGCCTTTTATAGGAGGAGGGGGGTGCCCCCTCTCTCCATGGCCGGCGCATGGGGGGGTGACCCCTCACCCCCCCATTCATGTGGTGGTAACCCCTCCACATTAAAATGCCTCTTCACATTCCCTTTTAAAGTCTCCACTTTAAATGCATTAAATTTCTCCAAATTTAATGCTCTCTCATTTAATAAAACTCTTTTTATTAAATTTATTCAGAATTTTGTTAATTACTCTAATTAACAAACATTCACATATAGCCCCTTGCAATATTTCAATATCACATGCAGAACCACTTTCTGCAATTTCACCCGAAACAATTTCCGGTTTCTATTGAAACAATTCCTGCGCTTTGCAATTCTTTCGTCTGAAACATATGTGCTCCAAAATGGTGTCCGGTAACTCTTAAGTGTGCCACCCTACGGTTCGCGAATAATGCTGACATGATCGAGACCCTTCTCCGATCAATAATCAGTAGCAGGACCTAGAGATCCGTACTGACTCCTACACATTAAACGATGACTTCTGTGATCGTGAGAACCTTTAACGCTTGTAACTAAATCCCTTTGTCTCTCGATATATTACATGTCCAAGAGTCGATCATCAGTATCTCCGTACCTAGTTTGATCTCGTTACCGACATGCACTCTTTTCTCGTTCCCGTGATATAACATTCTAGTGATCACATCACTTGCTTGCAAGCTATCTTAATGTGATATCACCGAGAGGGCCCAGAGTATATCTATCCGTTATCTGGATTGACAAATTCCACTCTTGATCCATGAGCCTCAACATAGCACCTTCGTAGTACTGAACCCATATTTATAGTCACCCTGTTATGGTGTGATGTTTGATGTTATCAAGATACTCTTCCGGTGTTAGCAATTAACATGATCTCATGGTCTAAGGATAAAGATTACTCCATATGATGTTATAGCAATATAAACATAATGACTTGATCGTAATGCTATACTTCGGATGAATGTTCATCACATCATTCCACCAATGGTGTGACCTTGTTATTAACAACATCCAATGTCCATGATCAGGAAACCTTGATCATCTTGTTAATCAACAAGCTAGTCTATAAGAGAGGCATAACTAGGAACCCTTTTTTGTTTATTAAACACACATGTATTGATGTTTCCGATCAATACAATTCTAGCATGTAAAATAAACATCTATCATATATAAGGAACATATAATAACAACTTTATTATTGCCTCTTAGGGCATATTTCCTTCACAAAGACTTTTCTAGCTTCCTTAGCAACATCATAGAATTCTTTGAGCAAGGTTTCTAGAATAAAATCTCTCATTTTAGGGTCCTCGATTTCTTTAAGTTTAAGAAACATTACTTGCATTTTGGGGTTAAGGTTAACAAACCTAGCTTCCAACATGTGAACTAAATAAGCTGGAACAATTTCATAATTTGGAGCAAGTTCTGCAAGGGATCTATCCTCAATATCCTCATGCTTACTAACATGATTAAATAATTCTTCAATATTATCTTTTCCAATTATAGAGCCACTACCTATTGAAAGGTATTTCAGTGTGAACTTAGGGATCAACATGGTGAGCTAGGAACTAGGTAACAACTATTTTTTGTGTGTTTTTAATATAAAGAAGCAAACTAGTACAACTAATTTTTTTGTGTTTTTGATAAAGAAATAAGCAAACAAAGCAGAAATAAACTAAGCAAAACAAAAACAACAAAGTAAAGATATTGATTATGAGGGTCTCCCCTTGTGAAGATGTCCTTGACTCCCCGGCAACGGCGCCAGAAAAAGAGCTTGATGACCCAAAATATATTCGAGCTCATTGGGGAACCCCAAGAGGAAGGTATGAGGAGCACAACAACAAGTTTTCCCTCAGTTATGAAACCAAGGTTATCGAACCAGTAGGAGCAAGGAAACACCTCCAAGGTGTTATTTCTAACTTGGAATCCTACACAACACAACCACAAAACTTTGCCCCCAACTTACAGTGAGGTTGTCAATCTCACCGGTTTTGCTGAAAACAATGGATTAAATGTATTGTGTGGAAGATAGTAATTGCTTTGTAGAAAGTAAACAGAAAACAGTAAATAGTAGATTGTAGATTGATGGTAAAAGAATGGACCGTGGTCAATAGTTCACTAGAGGTGATTCTCCTTAACATAGTTGACATGTTGGGTGAACAAATTATAGCGGGGCAATTGACAAACATCGAGAAAGCATATATGCATATACGAATCATCTTGACTCCTATGAGATTTGATTAGGCATTACAATATTATACATAGACCGTAATCCAACTGCATCTATGACTAATAATCCACCTTCAGGTTATCATCTGAACCCCCTCCAGTATTAAGTTGCAAGCAATAGATAATTGCATTAAGCAAAGTGTGTAAAGTAAACAATACGATTGTTTTATGAACGAAGGATTGCTGTTTTCTCCCTAGTAGCAATAGCACATCTAGTACCTTAGAGATTTCTGCCACTTCCCTAGATTCCTAGAGGCATGAACCCACTATCGAGCATAAATACCCCCTCTTGGAGTTGCTAGCATCTACTTGGCCAAGATAGCTACTAACAACGGAAAGCATGCAAGATCACAAATAACAAAGATATGATACAATCAATAATCAATCTGAAATAGCATCTCAATATCCATCGGATCCCCGCAAACACAACATGTAAGATTACAAATAGATGATCTTAATCATGAATGGAGCTCACAAGATCTAAACATGATAGCACAAAGAAGGGGAACCAACCATCTAGCTACTACATGGACCCGTATTCCAGGGATGAACTACTCATGCATCACACCGGAGGCAGTCATGGTGATGAAGAAGGCCTTCGGGGTGAATTCTCCCCTCCGGCAGGGTGCCGGGAAGAGCTTTAGATCCCTCCCGATCTAGGGATGGAGATGACGGTGGCTACAGACTCTTTCGTGGAATTTTGATCGGTTCCTTAGGGTTCCTATATCGGAGGCAATATATAGGCGAAGGGGGAGGCTGAGGGGTGCCCGAGGCGGCTGCACACCCCCCAGGCGCGGGCTAGGCCTGGCCGCGCGGCTAGGGGGTGTGGCCCCCTTGAGGCCCTTCTTCATCTCGTCTTCTAGATCCGTGTTCCCCTCGGTGAAATATTGAATTTTTGGCTTTTGCCCCGTCCAATTCCGAGTATATTCATTTTCTGGCTTTTCTGGAACCAAAAACAGCAGAAAACAGGCAACTAACACTGTGGCATCTTGTTAATAGGTTAGTTCCAGAAAATGTGTAAAAATACTCCAAAGTGTGGACAAAACATAAGAAAGTATATATAAAACAAGCATGGAACATCACAAATTATAGATACGTTTGCAACGTATTAGCTCCCGTTATTGAATGTTTCAGTTGGAGACTTGGAGTCCGAAGATTACAATAATCTTTTGGCTTATTTGTTTGCAGTTATTGTAATTCAACACAGCGAGGCTTCTTTGCTACAGAGTACAAATATTCAGAACGGAAATAAGAACACCGAGATGTTCATCCTATAATTTCCATTGTTGGATGCAGTATTTCAGTATATCACATCTTGATTCTTGAGAGTAAAAAAGAAAAGATGGTACCAAACAACGACAATGTGAGCGTATCCATTAGATTATAGCCTTAAACATTTATACAAAAATGAGGTTGCAAGATTGCAGCCGAACTATTGGCGCTCATGCAACCACCCGTTTTGTCTTTAGGTATTGGGCACAAATAGTTCTTTTCTCCACCATGGAAGCCAAAGGTCAGCAAGTTCTTCTTGATTAGCGACAAGGTACCTTTTGGTTTGAACGATCTTTCTTCATCTGGCTTTGTTAACCTTCTTCATTCTATGATGAATTGATTTGTTCCGCAATATTTTTTAATTATATTGTGAGATAAACAACCAAAGCCAAGAGTTGATAAATATTGTTAAGATTTTTTCAGCAGGTGAAAGTGCCATCGAGTATCTAGAAATGGATTGGGTCAATATGTGGACATGAGAAAATCATGATACGTTAGCTAGCGCTGAATAGCTGAATCCACATATATCATGTGTATATAATGTATGTATGTGTTTTGTATCCCTTTTCTAGTTGAGTACTAAAACGCAGTGAAAGGATCGTATGGGCACCTAGAGGGGGGGTGAATAGGTGCTACTCCAAATTTTACTCTTAATCAAATTAGGGACAAAAGGTAAATTCTCTAGATTATGCAACTAAGGTAAATTTACCTATATGTCAACTAGCACAGAACTATGCAAGAACTAGAGATGTAAGGTGCGGTAAAGGATAGAGGTAACCAAAGTGGAGCGCTCGGAGACACAAGGATTTGTTTCCCGTAGTTCCTTCGTTTTGAGGGGAAGTACATCTACGTTTGGAGAGGGGGTGGTATCAAACCACCAACGCCACGAGAGGCCTCCCTTGTTCTCCAATGAACCTCACCCCAAAGGGTTCGATTCACCTTCCACTATAACGGAAACCTTCGAGGTGGAAGCCGGCACCTTTACAACAAGTTCAAGGCACACATCGACAACCTAATTGGAGGCTCCCGAATACAAGCAAGCTGTCAAACAACCAAAGACAAGCTTGCAAGACCAAATCACAAGCTAGGGTTTCCAAGGAAACCCTAGAACAAGGGGCCCTCAAGTGAATGAGGGGGAAATGGAAATCTCTCTTGGTAAAGTAGTAGATCAAGGCCTCCTCCTTAGATTCTCCAAAGATCAATGACTTTGGATGGTTGAGTGAAGAGTTCTTGTGGATTTGGTGCCTCAAATGGTGATGCTTTTCTTGAACTGGACGAGTAGCTTCCAAGGTAGAAGAAGGGGCCTATTTATAGGGCCCCTAGAATTAGAGCCGTTGGGAGCCACTTACACCGGATAGTCCGGCAAATACAAGCCGGACAGTCCGGCCCAGCGGGACACTCCAGTTGACACCCGCCGGATACTCCGGCCTGGCAAAGTTTCCGGCCTGTGTCCGCACCGAGTCCGGGAGGAGTCCGATGAGGCATTCTGAATGTCCAGGAAGATCGATAAGCCCCCAGGGCCGGACACTCCGGGGCAAACTCATCAGAAACTCTGGCCAGAGAAGATTCCGGCCAGATTCCGGACCGTGTCCGTGAGGAGTCCGATATGGTGTTCTGAATGTCTAGGAAAGACGCCCACATCCCAGGGGCGGAAAGTCCGGACGGATCCAACTGGATAGTCTGGCCAGGGGCGGACACTCCGGTGAAGATCTGCCGGACAGTCCGGTTGGGACAGGTTTCTTAGCACAGACAGGATCCAGGGGAGCTCTTTTCCTCAAGGCAACAACTCTCAACTATCTGATATCTCCTGCAACATTTAACAACAGATTAACCTATCCAAGTGTTGTCAACAAACATCAAAATAATAGGAAGGGCATAAATGCCCTTTCAATCTCCCCCTTTTTGGTGTTTGATGACAACCCAAGGATTTGCAAACAGGATAGGTAATAAAATTCACAATAGGAGATATACAAAAAATAGTGAGGCTCCCCCTAGATGTGTGACCATTTTAGCTTTGCGTTTTAAGACAATCACACACCCTAGGATCACATCCTCACTAGGTTTTGTAGCTAACAAGGTATGACATGATAATAACCACTAGAATGATAAGCTAGGCATAACAAAGTCGTTAACAAAACCGGGTAAGCATGTCACAACACACAACTGAGTTCAACACAACCTAGTACTCAAACAAGTAAAGTAAGATAGCGAACACGAGGCTTCAAAGAGGCAAATCGAAATAACGTGAAGCACTCGTGTACCCATGCAAATCCCGGCAACAACCTAATAAAGGGGCTGCTTCTCCCGCTTTGGCATCGATACGCCAAAAAGGGAAAAGAGCACAACTAAAACGTCCCCAAAGCCAACTCTAGCCACTGAAGTCGTAGTCGGCATCCTCCTCCACATCCTCATCCTAGTCGTCATCCTCACCCTGATAATCACCCTAAGTCGAGCTCTGACCGTGAGGGTGAGAAGAAGAAGTCACGTCCTCAAACATGGACCAGTCCACACGACCCTGACTCCAGTGACCGTAGGAAAGAGTGCCATCTGATGCCTGCTGCTGAGAGGGATCAACATCCATGGGTTGGTTGATCTGCTTGAGTTCCTTCATGATATTCCTGTTAGCCTTGTATGCCTCATACTGTCCATGGCGAATGTCAATGTTCTGGCATAGGAGAAGCTTCTTCAACCAGGAGGCCTTCTTCACCTTCTTGTGTAATTCCTCCTTAGAGGTGGTGAAGCGATATACATTGCTGGCATGCTTCATGCGAGGGCCACGGGTCACAGCCTCCGGTACCTCCTCATCATCACTGTCAGAATCATCTGCATCCATCACATCATCCTCAAATATGTCCTGAGCAGAGGGGTAGCCATGAGGAGCCTTGGTGGTGGGGGCAGCCTTCCTCTGTAGCTTGGCAGGAAGGTGTGGAACAAGATCAGTGTAGAGCAATGGAGTTGCTGGAGCCTGAGCAGCAATGAGCTTCATCACATAGGGAGCAAACAGAGGGCACTTCTTATCAGTGATGCACTTGTACAAGTCCTGATAGATGAAATCCATGACATCAATAGCACCACCTTGGTGGTCAGGACCATGAGTATAAACAGAGTGAGCATGTGCCATAAGATTGATTTCTGCACCTCTCATCTCATCCTTGTTGCCCTCCTTGGGAGTGAGTGTATGGCGAAACATGTGAAGCAGAATGTTGTAGATGAGCTTGATGTTGATGGTTTGGCCAGCCACACCATTCTGAGAGTAGATTGGGGCCAACCTCTGCTTGTCATATGCCTGACCATGAACATGCATTCTGAGACCACTAGGAGCATTGGGATTGAAAGGCAATCCAAGCATCTGTGCAAACTGAGCCATGCTGGAGCAACACCTAGTAGTGCCAGAGATCCACTCAAGGGGAATATCCGTAGTGTCCCCAAAGACCACTGTAGCATAGAACTGCTGTACCAACTCAACATTATAGTCTTCTTTTACTTGAAAGATGGTGTGCAGCCCCATCTTCTCTGTCACCCACAGAGCATCCTCAAAGTACCTGTGTGCTTGGAGCTTCTCGAGATCCAACCACTGCATGGGGCGCACAGCAGTCCTGAACCCACAAAACACCTCAGAGAAAAGTAGGGCTTGTTCATTTCTCCAGAAGCGATCATCATCCGAGGTGCGAGGCAGAGAGTAGAACTGCTAGACTCTCATATCCACAAACTCCTCAGTACCCAAATCTGCCAGAGTGGTCAATGCTTCAAACCTCATGCGCTTGGCTTCATCCCTTTTCAGTTTTCTGACCTTTTCCTGTTTTGCTGCAGCACGGTCACGAGCAGCCTGTCTCACCATAGAAGGATCTACATGAACGTCAAACTCTTCATCACGGAACCTGCGAGGATGTGCTTGCTTAGCAGCCCGAGGCCGGCGAGGACGAGAACCACCTGTGAGATCAGAGTAGAAGGATAGCATATGGGGTAAGCACACTTGTCCAGAAGATACAAACATGTAGTAGTAGGCAAAGTAATGTAGGAGCTAAACTGGCGGAAAACACTCGGACTGTCCGGCAAAATCATCCTAGAGACTCCGCCACGACCGGACATTCCGGTGCGTAATAACCGGACATTCCGGTCGGACCGGAGTGTCCGGCCTGTACACGCCGGACATTCCGGCTAGGGTCTTGACGATTTTAGGGGCAGTTCGAGTGTGTTCAACGATTGCAGATTGAGATTGCTAGGACCACTACCAGGACTAGTATTGCACTCTATATGATGTATCCATGGATCTAGGTGAGACATAGCCCCCAAAAGTTCATCTAGATCAAACCCTAGGTATGGGAAGGGGAGGGGCACTATACCAGCATCCATGGTGTCCTTCACCGGAGGGGAATGGATCCCAGCGGCAAAGGGAAGAGAATGGCCGGCGGCAACGGCTGGATCTGGGGTGGAGGAGCCCTCCCGGTGGAGTCCTTGGCAGGGGGCAGCAGGCAGAGAGCAAGAGGGAGTCGGGGGGAAGAAGGAGGACTGAACCGTCCACTTCTCCCCGACCCCCTATTACGATTTGGCCGGATACTCCGGTTGGTCCGGCCCGGCCGGAATGTCCGGAGTGAATCAAGCGGAGAGTCCGGTCTGGCCGGATACTCCGGTTGGTTCAGGGCGGAAAGTCCGGCCTCCCCGCGACCAAAACCCCCAGTTTCAAGTAGTGGTGTGGCTAGAGGAGCATGTTTAGAGATGAGGAAAGGCCTGGGATTCAGATGATGTACTGTGAAGAACCAAGAAAACATTGATTTTCAAGAAAAAGTCAAATTAAGTTCCAAATCAAACGGACCAAGAACCAACTCTTCATTAAGAAGAGGGCGATGGCCAAGGCCATCATGTAAGAGTTTGTGGCATGACACCGCGAAGAATTATCCTTGGGTTCATAGCCACTACTCATCAATGAAACTCACATATCACAAAATGATATTAATAGTATTGAATTTATTAATGTTGGCATTATGGGGGAGGGATAGTCCAATGTATTAGGACCGCACTCCCCCTATCTCCATGCCTGCACCTACACCAAATATGGGTCAAGACATAGGTGAATATGCAAGGTAATCAAGTCAAGCTCCTAGAATCCACGATATTTAGTTCATTCCTCAAATAAAAAAATCTTGCTTCATCAAGTGGCTTCGTGAAGATGTCGGCAAGTTGGTCTTTGGTTGACACATATGATAGCTCAATATCACCTCGGGCAACATGATCTCTAATGAAGTGATGACGAATCTCAATATGCTTTGTCCTTGTATGATCCACTGGGTTATATGCAATCTTGATAGCACTTTCATTGTCACATAGAAGAGGCACTTTTTCACAATGGACACCGTATTCCTTTAAAGTTTGCCTCAGCCATAGCAATTGTGTACAAGCACTAGCAGCTGCCACATACTCGGCTTCGGCGGTGGAAAGGGATATACAATTTTGCTTCTTAGAAGACCAACACACCAAGGACCTCCCAAGGAATTGGCAAGCCCCGGAGGTTGATTTTCTATCATCCTTGTCACCAGCCCAATCTGAATCCGTGTACCCACAAAGAGAGAAAGTTGAGCCCCTGGGATACCAAATACCATAGTTTGGGGTATGAACCAAATATCGAAAGATTCTCTTGACCGCCATCAAATGGCTTTCTTTAGGAGCTGCTTGATATCTTGCACACACTCCTACACTCAACACAATATCGGGTCTAGATGCACAAAGGTAAAGCAAAGAGCCAATCATGGATCGATATACCTTTTGATCCACATCTTTACCATTTGGATTTAGTTCAAGATGAGTCTTTGTTGCCATGGGAGTGGGAGCTCCATTTAGGTCTTTCATGTTGAATCTTTTGAGCATATCTTGAGTATACTTGGCTTGGTTGAAGAATGTTCCTCCTCTTACTTGCTTGATCTCAAAGCCAAGAAAAACTCTCAATTCTCGCATCATAGACATCCTGAACCTGTCAGTCATAAGCTTTGAGAATTCATCATTAAAAGCTTTGTTAGATGAGCCAAAGATAATATCATCTACATAGATTTGGCATACAAAAAGTTCCCCATTGACCTTCTTAGTAAAAAGAGTGGGATCGATTTTCCCAACCTCAGACCCACGATCTAACAACAACTCTCTAAGGTGCTCATACCACGTGCGTGGGGCTTGTTTGAGCCCATAGAGTGCCTTATCGAGTTTGTAGACATGGTTTGGGAAGTTGGGATCCTCAAACCCTGGGGGTTGTTTCACATATACCAACTCATGCAATGGACCATTAAGAAATGCACTTTCTACATCCATTTGTTGTAGTTTAAATTTATGATGAGCCGCATAAGCAAGAAGGATACGGACGGACTCAAGACGAGCCACAAGTGCGTAAGTCTCTCCATAGTCAATGCCCTCAATTTGAGAGAACCCTTGTGCAACCAATCTTGCCTTCTTCCTTATCACAATTCCATGCTCATCTTGCTTGTTCTTGAAAATCCACTTGGTGCCTATGACATTGCGCTAATCTTTTGGCTTCTCCACTAACTTCCATACTTTGTTTCTCTCAAAGTTGTTGAGCTCTTTGTGCATTGCATCCAACCAATCCGAATCTTCAAGAGCTTCCCATACTTTCTTTGGTTCCACCATGGAAATGTGTGCTTGGTGCTCACCAAAGTTCTTCAATTGTGCTCGAGTAGATATCCCTCTTCTTACATCTCCTACCACATTCTCAAGAGTGTGGTCTCTTAATTCCAAAATTCTCTCCATTCTAGCTTAGCGACGAGTTTCAATTTCCTTGTTGTTTCTTGTGGGAATCACTTCATCATATTGGTCCTCTTCATGACCATCAACTTGACCTTGATCATCATTGGAGATATCCTCTTCTACAGGAGGCAGAGATTGACCTTGGTCTTGATCAAGCCCTCGACTGGCTAGGTATTCGGCTGTTCTTATGGCAGTTTGTACAGATCTTCCTTGTGTAATGGCCTTAGCACCACTGGACATTCTAGCAAACGGAGACTCAATCACTTCTTGGTTGGAGGCATCTTCTTGATCAGTGGGTTGAGGGTCCACAACTTGTTCTTGGTGTGGGTCATTGTCCCCTTCGATCGGAGCTTGTGGATGTTGTGAAGATGAGGGCTCCACATGAGTAGAGCATAGTTCTTCTCGATCCGCCATAAGGGGTTCCTTAATAGGATGGATGAAGCCCGCACCCATTATTCCTATGGCTTCCTGAGACATTTCATCATCTACATCACAAACATCAACACGTCCCGCTTGGGGACCATCATATTCTTCAAACACCACACTACAAGATTCTATGACAACTCCTGAGAGCATGTCATAGACTCTATAAGTGTGGGATTCGAGACCATAACCAACAAAAATACCCTCTAATGCTTTGGAATCAAACTTGGACAAACGAATACCCTTAATACGATAGAAGCACTTACAACCGAACACCCGAAAGTATGAGACATTGGGCTTGTTACCGGTAAGTATCTCATAAGGGGTCTTGACCAATTCTTTGTAGAGATAGAGACGGTTTGAAGCATGGCATGCGGTGGAGATGGATTCAGCCCAAAAATTGTATGGAGACTTAAACTCCGCCAACATGGTCCTTGCCATATCAATAAGAGTCCGGTTCTTCCTCTCAGCTACACCATTTTGTTGAGGGGTATATGCAGCGGAATATTGATGTTTTATTCCCTCATCACTAAGAAATCAATTCAATGTGTAGTTCTTGAATTCGGTACCGTTGTCACTTCTTATTGTCAATACCGGGACATTGTGTTGGCGTTGAGCCATGTTGATGAAGTCAATGAAGTTCTCTTGGGTCTCACTTTTTAGCCTGAAGAAATATACCCAAGTGTATCTTGAGTAGTCATCAACAATTACCAGACAATATTTCTTCCCACCAAGGCTTGCATGAGAGGGAGGACCAAAGAGATCCACATTAAGGAGCTCCAAGATCCTCTTTGACTTGATGTAGTTCTTTGGCTTGTGGGGAGAGTCATGCATTTTTCCTTCTACACATGCCCTGCAAACACGATCTTTGGCAAAGCAAACATTTTCTTTTAGTCCAACAATATGACCATCCTTGTGAAGGCTTTGCAAAGTTCTCATGTTGACATGGGCTAGCCGGCGATGCCATAGCCAACCCACGTCGGCTTTTCCGAATAGGCACATCGGACTTGTTGTGGTTTTCCCCGAGAAGTCCACCACATACAAGTCATCTTCGACGTACCCAACGAAAGCAACCTTTAGAGACTTGATCCACAAGAGGATCACAATATCAACATCAATAAAGACGGCAAAACCCATCTTTCCTAGAGCATGGACTGAAAGTAAATTATACCCAAGGGTCTCAACAAGCATGACGTCCACGAGAGTGATATCGTGTGCAACCACAACTTTGCCGAAACCCATTACCTTAGATTTTGACTTGTCGGCATATGTAACGGATATTTGATCAACATTTGGTCTCAATTCCTTGACACTAGACGTGCTTCCGGTCATATGACTTGTGCATCCACTATCAAGCACCCATTTTGACCCTCCGGAAGCATAGGTCTACAAAAGATCAAACTAGTTCTTAGGTACCCATTTTTCAATGGGTCCTCTTTTGTTAGCAACAAGGGTCTTAGGAACCCAAATAGACCATGCAATATAACCATCAAAAGGGCCAACATATTTTGCATACACATCACCATAATAATCATGCATTAAGACATAGTGAGGGTTAGCACTTCCCGCACAGTCATCATGAGACATAGTTTTTCCACTTGTGGTCTTACTTCCCACAATGACCTTGTTCTTTTCTTGGGCGGGCTTGGCCTTCTTCTTCTCGTTGTTCTTATTCTTCTTGGCGATAGAGACAAAGCCAATGCCCCCTTTTTCACCATTTGACCTTTGCTTGTTTAAGAGATCATCAATAGACTTGTTTCCTTTGTGAAAGGAGGTCTTAGATAGCTTCTTCTTCTTCAACCTAGCATGTTCTTCAAGAGTATTTGTACAACTAGAAGGAATGAATGTACTAGGTGAGGGAGTATTGATCAATTGAGTTTGAAGCTTTTCATGAGACTTTGTGAGTGAAAATAGTTCACTTTCCAAGGCCTTGTGAGCCTTGTCAAGTGTCCTAAAATCCTCGGCAAGTTTTCCATGAACAACACCAAACTCAATCTTATCCTTTTTAGCCTTTTTGTATTTAGCAATAGCATGATCACGTTCCTTGATGAGTTTATTAATAATGAGATCATTAGCACCATCAAGGCCCTCTAGTTTGGTTTCAAGAGATATTCTAGTTTCTTGTTCTTCTTCTAGAGCATTATTAAGAGCTTCTATCTCAATCATGTGCTCTCTTCCTAATTGACATCTCTCATCTAGAAGTTCTTGTGTGTGTGAAAGTTGATTTAAGAGGTCCACAACATGTTTCTTGTGTTCCCCTTGCAAGTTATTCATGAACACATCAAAAGCAACTAGTTCCTTTTTGACCTCAAGAGATAACTCATCATCAAAATCATCATTGATTAAGGAAGTGGAGTGTGATGATGATAATACCTCTGTTCCTCTTGCCATAAGACAAGTGATGTTCTTGTTGGAGAGGTTCTCATTTGGGGAGTCAAAGAGTGAGAATGAAGGAGTAGAGGTGGTGGCAAGAGCCGCCACACCATTTGGTGTATCCTCATCTTCCTCTTCTTCATCATCATCGGAGGAGAACTCTTCATGTGTGATCAAAGAAATTTCTCCCGGCTTCTTGTTGGTTGAGTTCCTCTTGACGAAAGGTTTCTTGTAGGGAGCTTTGGAGGTCTTCTTCAACACAAGTTTACCACCATGATCTTCTCTTTTCTCATAGGGACAAGCTGCAACGAAGTGATAGCGGTCACCATAGTTGAAGCACGTTCTCAACTTGGAACCACTATCTCTTCTTCCATTGGTGTTGTTTCTTCGTTGCATTTCCATCTTGGCTTTGGCGGGATCTTTCCAAAAGTTTCTTGCATAGAAGGCCATGTATTCACCATGAGCTACCTTGACATCTTCGAGGTGGCTCATTGAAAGTCCCTCATCACTTCCTTCATCGTCATCATATTCCACAACCTTGGCCTTCAAGGCAAGATTGACACCGCTATTCATTCCAATGGCACGAGCGCGGGCGTCTTTGGCATTCTTGGCAGCGACCTTGAAGGCGGCCATCTCTTGCATCACTTCATTGGAGGTCATGAGATGGTAATTATGTCTTCCTTGGAGACTCTTCAAGTCAGTAGGCTCAAAAGGCATGAGTGCACTCACATACTTCCTCTTGATCCAAGCATCATCAATGTGAGAGGCACCAACATTCCTAAAGGCGGTGGCTGTGGATTTGAGTCTTCGGTACATGTCTTCATGATCCTCAGCATCCTTCATGAAGAACCCTTCGGCCTCATTGCTTAAGGCATCATATCTATTTCTTCTCATACTCTCGTTGAAAACAAACAAGTCAATGAGAGCATCCCAAGCTTCCTTGGCGGTGTTGTAATGCTCAGTGTGGGGAAAATCCTTTGGCCCTACACCAAGTTGAATCATGTGCAAGGCAGTCGCATTGATTTGGCTATTGACCACTTCTCTTCTAGTGAAGTTGGTTGGATCCTCAATTGTGAGTCCTTCTTCAATAATGTTCCACAAATCAATGCAAGAGCTGCGCACATGAGATTTCATTAAAACTTGCCATTGAGCAAAGGAATGTGCAGATAACTTAGGTGGGTCTCCTCTATTATTTATATGTGGATGTGGGATAGGAGGGTTGGGAGAGTACCATCCGGGGACCGCATGGAACTCTTCTTTCCCATCACCCTTTTTGGTGGTGGAGTTAGTGGAATTATGTTCATCCCCCGCCACCTCCTCCAAGGGCTTATCCTTTGGGTTAGGTGGGGTTTCCTCTAGAGAGGGAGGAGGTGAGGTTTGCTTGTCCTTAACAAGTTGCTCAACAAGTTGACGCAATTGTTGGATCTCGTTGGCCAAGGTAGAGCTGAAGCTTGTTTCCAACTTCTTGAGATCTACCATGGTCACTGAATGGCTATCCTCACTTTCTCCTTCCCCGGTGGTGGCCATAATCTCTTAGGCGGTTAAGCCCGAATAAAGAGCCGAGGCTCTGATACCAATTGAAAGGATCGTATGGGCACCTAGAGGGGGGGGGTGAATAGGTGCTACTCCAAATTTTACTCTTAATCAAATTAGGGTTCGACACAAAAGGTAAATTCTCTAGATTATGCAACTAAGGTGAATTTACCTATATGTCAACTAGCACAGAACTATGCAAGAACTAGAGATGTAAAGTGCGGTAAAGGATAGAGGTAACCAAAGTGGAGCGCTCGGAGACACAAGGATTTGTTTCCTGTAGTTCCTTCCTTTTGAGGGGAAGTACATCTGCGTTTGGAGAGGGGGTGGTATCAAACCACCAACACCACGAGAGGCCTCCCTTGTTCTCCGATGAACCTCACCCCAAAGGGTTCGATTCACCTTCCACTATAACGACAACCTTCGAGGTGGAAGTCGGCACCTTTACAACAAGTTCGAGGCACACATCCACAACCTAATTGGAGGCTCCCGAATACAAGCAAGCTGTCAAACAACCAAAGACAAGCTTGTAAGACCAAATCACAAGCTAGGGTTTCCAAGGAAACCCTAGAACAAGGGGCCCTCAAGTGAATGAGGGGGAAATGGAAATCTCTCTTGGTGAAGTAGTAGATCAAGGCCTCCTCCTTCGATTCTCCAAAGATCAACGACTTTGGATGCTTGAGTGAAGAGTTCTTGTGGATTTGGTGGCTCAAATGGTGATGCTTTTCTTGAACTGGACGAGCAGCTTCCAAGGTAGAAGAAGGGGCCTATTTATAGGGCCCCTGGAATTAGAGCCGTTGGGAGCCACTTACACCGGACAGTCCGGCAAATACAAGCCGGACAGTCCGGCCCAGCCGGACACTCCGGTTGACACCCGCCGGATACTCTGGCCTGGCAAAGTTTCTGGCCTGTGTCCACACCGAGTCCGGGAGGAGTCCGATGAGGCATTCTGAATGTCTAGGAAGATCGATAAGCCCCCAGGGCCGGACACTCCGGGGCAAACTCACCGGACACTCCGGCCAGAGAAGATTCCGGCCAGGTTCCGGACCGTGTCCGTGAGGAGTCCGATATGGTGTTCTGAATGTCCAGGAAAGACGCCCACATCCCAGGGGCGGAAAGTCCGGACGGATCCAACCGGACAGTCCAGCCAGGGGCGGACACTCCGGTGAAGATCAGCCGGACAGTCCGGTTGGGACAGGTTTCTTAGCACAGATAGGATCCAGGGGAGCTCTTTTCCTCAAGGCAACAACTCTCAACTATCTGATATCTCCTGCAACATTTAACAACAGATTAACCTATCCAAGTGTTGTCAACAAACATCAAAATAATAGGAAGGGCATAAATGCCCTTTCACACAGACAACATGATTTCTGATATGAAGCGGCCAAATGTGTGTCTATGTATTACTCATATATGTATATCCAATTTTTGAATCTTATTCCCGACAATTAGTTTTCTAAGGTAAATGATTTTTATTCTAAATTAATTTCACTCAGTTTTGAAGATTTTCACTTTTCTTTCAAGACGAGAAATGCTACAATTTAAATCCATGGATTTTGAAGATGAGTGAATATCAGTAGCATAGTTATCTTGAGGGATAATACTCACAGTTTGCTCCCCCTTTTATTTTAGTATTTATATCCAGTATATTTCTTTTTACATATAGGATCCTTTTTATGCTGTTGGATAGAATAGAAGGTAGCTTGATTCATGTTGGCGAGGTGGTTTGAAATTTATGGTGCTGCCTACCCATTTGGCCGATACTTGTCTAAGTTTTCTCTACTTTCAATTAGGTAGTATCAGTGGTCATTTACCATGGGTAAGTGTATTTGATAGTGCTCATTTTGTAGGTACTTATGTAGTGGATATCTCTAGTTCCGATGTCTTAGTGAATGCTCTTCATCAATGAGCAGATTTACCAATTACAGTCTAAACCCAATAGGACGGCTGCTATCATCGCAGACCTATAGAGGATTCCTCCTAGCCGTTTATCACCGCGATGTGTAATGTGTCTAATGGTAGAACTACAGGTATGTGCTCGTCAGCCAATAACGAACAACAACCCAGCAATGCTTACCAGTCCACCCTACACGGTATCATCAATGTGGCCTCGAGGTGTTTAGTATTTGATAAACAACATTCCATATTGTAGGAAAGAAGAATGCTATCCTTTCCAAGGTTGGCCTTGAATGTGTAATACAATTTTTCTTGATTATTCGAATTATTTTTCTTGCTCCGAGCTCTGCATTTTAGCTGTAGATTCTTGATCCTCAATCCATTACATAGAAAGTAATATCTTTACCGCCTTTTGGTTACATTCCTGGCTCTTAGTTTTTACTTCCTGACATGATATTTGCAGGTTCATGCCCTGGCAATCACTCTAAATAATAGAGCCTTGCTCAGGTGGAATTTGTTATAGAAATTTCTTCACATCCTATATAACCTATAGTACAAAGAAAAAGTAAGAAATTCTTTGGTGGGGTCACTACCAGGTAACATCCCACCGCATACATTTGTTAACTTCCAATTGTTGTATCTAATAAGGTTTTTAATGTATCACCTGGAGATGGACTTCTCAATTGGCCAAAGTAGCTTGGTGGTTGTAATGCAACACAATCAGCTCAAAGATTGAATAGAGAAATTGATGTAGCTCTTTTGTTATTTACACATGGAATGGACATTGTCAGAGCTTTTACAAGGTAGGATATCTTCTTGATGCATAGCTTACTCACATGACTACCTTTTCTTTTTTCTAACTATGCTGGACATAAATATAAACAGTAAAAATATATAGGAGTGGCAAGCACGAAACTGAACCATTTCCTAGCTTACTTTGTAAGTGCCTCAATTTACATTTACTAATGAATTTCCTTTCTTGAACATTTGAACTAGGAACGGGGGAAGGAGCGGTATAAGCTTATGCAGTTATGGTGTTGCTG
This sequence comes from Avena eriantha, assembly GCA_910589775.1. Lineage (NCBI taxonomy): Eukaryota > Viridiplantae > Streptophyta > Magnoliopsida > Poales > Poaceae > Avena > Avena eriantha. Next base: position 250,494,324 of record OU342742.1, on the reverse strand, counting down.
CCATCAAGATTTTTGCCAAACATGCTATGATCAAATTTAACTCAAGTAGTTTTAATGACTCCTAATATGCCATGTACAACAATTCTATCCTATGACACAAAGGTCCTTTTTATGTTTGACATGTTGTGTAGCATGCTAGCTGATACGGAGTATTAGAAATGCATTGCTAAGCTTATACAAGATTCTGGATTTCATTTGTGAAGTAAGCCACCATTTGTCCAATCTCCTAACATTTGGCTACATTATTTTTGTGTGGTTAAACAGTCGTGTACAAAGTGTGTATATCAGGTGTGTGTTTCCATCTGTCAAAAGTCACCAAGTTTCCATTTGTTGATGATAGGTTGTTGATGGAAGAGATGGTAGGGAAAGAACGGCGAGGCCTTGTCAGATGTACCCAGTGAAACGGTTGAATCTCTGTGCCTGATGCACACATGCAAAATCTGTGTTTATATATATTAAGTTCTCATCAAGTTATAGATATGAAGCAAAATCTGAGTTTATATTAAGTTTCCATCAAGTTATAGATATCAAACGTATTGTAGGTTGATTTTTATGCAATACAATGTTCTTCGTGCAAAAAACATAGTCTACTTATTCGTTGATGTTTCATCTAAAGGTTTAGAATTCACCAATTCATGGGTTCACTGGAATTATTCCCTCGTCACTACAAATATCAAAACAACGTGCATACTACAGATAAGACATGGGTAGCAGATAAGAAGAAAGGGAGCGCACCATGCTATGATAGTGAGGTAGCAGAAAAATAAAAAATTAAGTCCATCTTGATGTGGCGCAAAAACACATTTCACAAAATAGAATAACCGTTTGGGAAAAAACAGAATAATCATCACATATATATTTGGCTATTCCGTAGCAAAGCACGGGTATTCACCTTTACCAAGAATGGATACTCGTTACCATTACCAAGGTTTCCCTTTTCGGTATAATGATTTCTCATAACGGTCGGAGGAGTATTCCATCTTTTGCTTTGAACACAGGCCCATGAGAATACCAATGCATACCCAAATATAGCATTTCTGCTACATATGTTGGGCAACTCATAGCCAAACTATAAGAGTTTTCTCTTTTTGGACTGTTCAAAGGCCAGCGGAGTTGTTAGCATCCCATGTTGTGCGACAGTGGTACAGACACGCATAAAACAATATCATACTTTAATCAACAGGTCAAGATTTGGCATGCATCTCAATTATCAATAAATATTAGTTTCTTCAAACAAATCCTTTCAAAGAGTACTATCAAGTCGATCATCACATCTATGGTGTTGAGTATCTTAAAGGCCAAACTCTTAAGACAAATAAACAACACCTATTTAGCATAGAAATCAAAACTTCGAAATATCATTTCCAATTGACAACTCCCTCCGTAAGCAAACTATCAAGTCTATTGTTTTGACACTAGGGGTCGAGCATAACTTATTTGTTTAAGACAAAGCTATTTAGTGATAACCAACAAATTTCAAAAGATCTTGATCAAGTATTCATTCTGTCCAAGTGTAGAGATTGTGTCAATGTTTTCTAGAGGATCATAAATAGTGTCACAAGCTTGATAAACAATTTGGCAAGATGCATACAAGTTCTAAGTCAACTCCTATGGTGCCTATCATGAGCAAGTGTATCCCCATATGAATACAGAACTAGACTCACTTAAACAAGCATTCAAAAACAGCGGGATACATGATTGCATTAAACCTTCATCGAATACAAACATTGCACAAGACTCTACACATGTAGAAGTAACCTCCCCAAGCTTAGAACTTTGCAAGAACCAAACTTGAGTATATCACCAAAAGAAAAGAGAAAATACAGTTTCTAAAAGAGAGTGTGATAAGTGGTTACCTCCCCAAGCTTAGTTGAAAATAAGGGTGACACACTTTACCGTTGAGGTACAAGTAACCTCTTTTTTGATGGACAAGGAACCTTTTCTTTAACATATACTTCTTGATATAGCCTAGTAGCTGCCTTCCTTGCGAACCTGCTTGGAAACTAAGAAGAAAATAAAACACTTTGTGTTTTTGAAGGCATGGGGATTAGCTCAAAGTGATAAAAATACAAGTCCCACTGAGTTAGTTCATCACCTAAGCACCACACTTAAGTCAACAAACTATTTCTAGAAGATGCCTCTCCTAGATTGTGATGAGGTGCAAGCGAAACACGATACAAGGCACGAGTGTGCAACCCCTATGTGCTTATTAAAAGAGGTTCGAGTTGGAAGGTTTTACCAGACACTGATTGTCGAAGCGTTGAATTGAAGCAACCAAGTGTCTCATGCGAGTGTTTGCACGGTTGGCACTACCGTACACATCGTCACACAAGGTTCAAATCCCTGCGAAAATAACACACCAAATAAAATGCACCAGTTTGGTATACAAACATAGTTTGTTTACCCCACCGATAAAAGGAAGTAAAAAAGAAAACATGAACTTCTATAGATAATTACATTCTAGGAGGTTTCTGAGGTAGAATTTTATTGGTTACATATGCTCGGCTTCTCTAGATCATGGGAGAAGCTCCCAGGTGGTGTTTCGAGGTTTTTAGAAGAAGAAAGAATAAAATTTTGAGCAATGGTTACCTTCCAGTTGGCATTTGAGGTGTTTTCCCATCTATAAGGGCGCAACTATACGGCCCGACCAAAAAGGTCCTGCCATATAGTTGGTCGTTAAACTGACTGTACCTTGGAAAAGAATTTTGACAAAGGCATCGATATATATACGGCTAAAACTATATGGCCAGAATTTCTATTCCCACCGTATAGTTGGTCGTTAAACCTTCAGTACCCTGGAATAGAAATTTTACAAAGGCATTGATAACTATATGGCTGGAATTTTTATTCCCGCCGTATAGTTGGTCGTTAAACCTTCTGTACCTAAGAAAGAAAAAATTTCGATGGAAAAGATATCTATACATCCAAACTATACGACTGGAATTTTTTATTCCCGCCATATAGTTGGTCGTTAAACCTTCAGTAGACATCAAAAAAATTCTGTTTCTTCGAGAATTCTTTCTTATCCTGAAAGTTAGTGAAACACCTTGTTTTGACAGTAAAATAACAACTTTAATTTTTGACCAACAACAACATGTATAAAATGGGATTTAAGTAGAACCGAGTTATGTAACACATAGTAACAATAAATTCTACCTTTTGAAAACTACAACAAGATAACTCTAATAGGAAATCATGCAAAGAATAAAGATGCCAATGCAACATGAATGCATCAAGACTCAAGACACAAAACTAATAAAGACACCTAATGACTTTCGGGTTTCCTCTCGAGAAGCGCTTTCTTATAACCAAGTAGCCAGGCTTTTCTCCAATATGATTTCAATAGATAGGAGCCAGAGAATTATTTATTCTTACCTCCAAAAGAGGTTTGGAGCACTTACTATTATAGCCTGGTCGAAGTCTCACCTGCTTGCGGTGCATCGGAGTCTTGTAGATAAATGTGTTATTGCTCACAAATGATGATTGATGTGCCATGTGTGGTGAGCATACCTCCCTAGATAGCTTGGATTAGATATTTACATGTAAAGTCAAACATTTTACCTTTGATATCATCATCAGGATACAATTCATAGTACTCTTCTTGGGCTATACTATCACGAGGAAACACTTCATAATACTCATCTTTAGCAGCAGGGAAAAATTCAAAAGTGTCTCTATTCTCTAGTTCATCACCCTTGCTAACAAGTTCCTCAGTTCTAATCCAATCACAAAAAGAAGCATCATCAACAAATATTTCATCAAAGATGTGCTCTCCCAAAACCTGCTCATTAATACTACAAGGATTTATCTCCAGTTCATCATTATTAGTGTTCTCCAAATGAGTATCTAGGCATAAAGCCTCCACAGATAAATTATCTTAAGTTTCAACACAATAAGAATCATTACTAGAGACTGAGGCATCATAAACAAACTTATTATTAGTAGAATGATGTTTGTCTTCAACCTCACCTTTTTGGTATTCCTCCTCATTATCTAGTGGTTCCTGGAAACAAGTAACTTTGTGCGCTACGGGTTTTCTCCGTGCCTTACTCCTCATAATAAGTGTATTCTCACTAAAACGTTCATGAGAATACCAAGAAATACGTTGCAGGATTTCATAAGTTGTTTTTTATGAGAACACTATCTTCACTATTAATATGTGATATAACATATATTATTAGCTCATGGGCACCTTCAACGATAACATACTCTAATACTTCACTAGTGGTATCACCATTATTATAAGACACTAAAGATTGATTAAAGGTATCAGAGCATTGAAAATGAAAGTAGTGCCCAAGTTTCATACATTGAGGACATATTATTGGATTGTCTATCGTATCCAAAGAAATTAACTTTTTAGCATATTCCACTATTTGGGAATACATTTTTCTTACCGTCATATTGCTCACTTGTTCTTCAAAATACTCATCCTCCTCTTCCAATGAGGATTCCTGTCCCATGTTAATAGCATCACAATATTCATAGAAATATTCATTTTCTAGTTCCTCACCAAAGTCCCCAAAATCACTGTCTAGGCACGAATCCTCCTCAGAACAATCATCATAAGTTTGGGATTTATACAAATCATTACTAGATAATGAGATATCGTTTGCATGCATACTATTTGTGCGTGGAAAGTTATTTTCAGAAGTAGGAGATTCAAGTGGTTGATCAAGTTGCTCCTCCTCATTCTTACTAAGATAATTTGCGAGTAGCTCAATGATAGTCTTACCTTCGGGCTTACCTTCCACTAGTTAGAGGGTGCAACATCAAGTGCCACCTCTTTATTAACAACATGTTCCGGTGGTTTAGGTGGAGGCTCTTTGAGTGGAGTTCCCTCCACATTATCTTTTGGAGCACCCTGCAAAAGGTTAGATTCTTCCATAGCAGCTTTAATCCACCCAACAATAAATTCATTATCATAGAAGTTATCTTGGCAATAGCAGAATATAGGGTGAACTTCTTTATATATCATATCGAGTGGTTTAGTTCCTACCTATATATCTCTTAAACAAAATAACAACTCTTTGCAACCAGTAAAAAGCACAAATTGTAATGTGTCCTCCCCAGCAAGGCATTTAAACTCATCTCTATTATAGTCTGCTAGTTCAACATCAAAATAATTATACTTACATTGATAATTGAGGTGATCTGGAGATCCGCAATAATCACAACATAATTGATAAGAGGCACATAGTGTGGATGAATACTTGTCCACCCAAGTCAACCATTCTTTTAATATGCCCTGCCTCTTATGAATAGCTCCCAAAGTCCTTCCCTTTGAATCCTCCATTATAGATTTCATCTATTGGAAGGTAGTTATCTCGGAAGACATGATTAATAACAAATATTTTTACAGATTTTTGGATTGTAAACAAAAGCAATAATACAAATGCAGCAAATAAATAAAGCTTAAAACAAAATCTAGCAAAACTAAAATAAATAAATAAATAAAAGCTAAAATACCTACAGTGCTTAGCTCCCCGGAAACGGCGCCAGAAAATAGCTTGATGACTGCAAGTGCACAGATCGTTTGTAGCTAGTTTCGAAATAAATATATTGATACCATAGGGAACGGGAGTCTAAAGTCTAATAACTATTTGAACTAAATACTAAAATAGTAATGCTAAATAACGTTCTAAGTAACAAGATAAAATGTGAGTTTTGTGTAAAAGATATGGGTTTTCAAATAAGAGAACAATAAGTAAACTAAAGTTGTAAGTAAACAAGAGCATACAAGTATGATTATGAAAGTCAGCAAGATGACAGAAAGAGTTCTCAGGGAGTAGTGGATCCACTGCTAGTAGTTAGAAAGAGTGATCAAAATTGTTATAATGAATAAGACCATTTATGATATGTGTGGGAGGAGCTCCATATATGGACGAATAGACAGCAACCACTGTATACATTATCCGTCATAACCACAGTAGACAGCAATCGACATCAATTGAATTACTGTGCTATTAAGGGACTTTACCCCGTAGGATGTTTCCCATGGCATGGATAATGTTCTGTGAGTTCTCCTCGTTTCCCAAGTTGATACGTAAGGAATGACAACAGCTTTATAGTCACCGTAAGTGCTATCATCCCTCCATCTACCAACAAGTAGTTACCCCCATCTAGTCCCCAGTGAGGCAAATATTGAGTGGTGCGCTTCACCCAACATCAAGATGAAGGAAATCTAACACAGACATATAATGAACAATATCACATAATAATCTTTATCTCAATTAAATCTCATACTAGGATTTCTCCATCTCCCCAAGAACAAAGGAAACTACTCACACATGAAGGCAATCAATGTCATGGATAGAATATGGATGAAGTATGATGATACAATTGAAGACAAGTACAAATTCAAGATTCAATCTAGAATTACAACAAGTAACCAAAGGGGATCGGTGATGGAGATGTTGTTGATGAAGATGACAATGTGGAGGCTTTTAAGATCCTAGTCCCTTCTCCCCTTGTGTGATGGTGATGGTGTAGATTTGATTGGAGGTGGCTATGGCAGTGGCACAGCGGCAAGGACCCGCCGTGGTGGAGGATATGGTTTGGTGGCTCTCTCTTGGGTCCTCCCTCCTTTATATAGGCCTTGGGGGTGCCCTAGGTTCCCCAATACCGTCATATGACTTAGGGAAGGTTCTGGAGCTTTTTTGAGGCGAAATCTCGTCGTTTGTGACCTTTTTACCAACTATACGGCGGGAACTTTTAGTTCCGGCCGTATAGTTGGTCGTTGATCTTGTAGATCCTTTAGTATTTTGGTCGCTGTTTCTTCATACAAACTCCATTTTGGGTTTCCTTAGGCTCGTTGAGTTCGTCTCGTCGAGGGGTACAACCCCATGGTCTTGGATATTTATTTTGATAAGTTGGAAAAATTCACTTTTCCAACCTCTCAAATGGCTAAGTTTGGTCCCTGCAGGCCCTCCATACTATGCTCCCTTTGTTCCTTTTTATCCATAATATTCACCAACACCTACAGACATGTCATAGACAAGGAATGTGATAAAATTCTACCTAAATTACTAAATGTGCAAAGCTCATATGAAAGTAAATGAGAACTAGAAGTCATGCATATAAGGCATAGTTATAGCTGGAAGACACATGATATGAGAGGTAAATGGCATATTTTATATGGCTAAAAGAGGTGGTATTTCACAGCCATCATATCCAACTTCACCCAAAGTATTGGGGAGAGCTTCGCTCAAGCTTGGGGAGATTCTCTCAACTTGTCAACATAGTTCCTAATCATGGATTTACTAATTTTTCAATCATACAATATTTTGCTTTAACTGCCTAAACATTGGGTGTTAGCTTTATGTAATGTTGAAAGTTAAGTAAACACTATTGCAGATTACAGGTGTCATCAAAAAAGTAAGTTTGAGTATATAATCCTTCCAATTATTTTCTATGAGAAGTGAGATACATGGAGTAAGTGTGGAAATAATTTATGGGCAGTAGAAAACAATGTTGTGCGCTTAGAATTTCTTTTTATTCTTCTCATTACTAAGAATAATTTGATGTGTGTCAAACTAATGAGGTGTTCACTAAGGAGAAGCATGATTTGTTTTATACTCGGATAGTTTTGGACTTGGAGTTCTGAAGATAGTTAGTTCAAATATTTTTTTGGCACCGCATATTTACGGGAAAATTTGATTGTGCAACCTTTAAACATTTCGATGGTGTTCACTTATAAAGTCGGAATGAGTAAGCCAATGTTATTCTCGGTGTGTATGGCACATATGGTTATCTCGGTTGACAAAAAAATTTGTCAACAGATCATGAGAAGTGTCCGTACAATATTCGCATGTGGAAGCGCTTCGTGTGCCTCATAGGTGGAACTACGGTGTGTCGGTGCACGTACGATAGCACAACGATCTCTGGCTTCAACAATGCCATGTGAGGTGATGATTGTCAGCTAGCAGCACAACTTTAGACATTGGAGTCAACATTTCCATAGTGGCGCTTAACACGGTCCATGTCCAAAGGCGCATAGAAGGTTTGTAAAAATCCTTCCTTCGTATATTCTCATTATATGCTATTGATCTTAAGATTGATGCTAAACTAGAAGAGCAGAGGCCTGGACATTTACTATGCATCAGATAAAACTCATATCCCCTACTAACACTACTGATATGCAACATTATAAGCTCATCGGTCATGTCTATATACCACTTTGTGAGTGTGAGCGTGTGTCACTCACTTGTTCCTAACCCATTGAAATTTGCCTTTTTTATTAATTTTTAATGAAATTTAATCAGTTGTTAATAGAGTTTTGGTGCTATTATCATCCTCGGTTCAAAAATATGACGCTTCAGGACTTTAGATTTTTCATACTAGATTGGAGTAGCAAATTAGCAAAGTTTTTCATTCAAAATCTTGAATTCTAGATTCTAAGATCTTTTCATGCGCACAGTTTGTGATAGGTTTTATCTATGAATATATTCTTTCATCAATGACAAAGTAATGGACAAAATGCAGGTCTACAGGGTTAGTAAAGTTAGTATTCTCGAATTAAATAAAGGAATATACTAAGTAGAAGTATAGTAGTGTGAGAATTTTTAACCAATTTCTAAAGCCTTCATTTATTTTCCCGTTATGTAGAGTGGGTTCAGTAGATGATGGCATACAATGGATCTTGGTTGTTAGCATGTTCCAGTGAGTATTCCATTTTTTGATCAATGCCCATGGTTAGAATTTGGTCAACAAAGATGTCCACGGGCATTCAACTAGAGTTCTTGAGAGTTGTATGCATGTTGCATTCAACTAGAGAGTTGTATGCATGTTCAAACTTTGTGTTCACTTGTGATTTATAATTAATCTAAACTTTTGAAAATAGTTTTGAAGAAAAGAATGTATATGCCCACTTTTTAATTAGGGCAACCAATTTGCATTGTTGCCTTTTTGCTAACTTAGTTCCATAGGATCACGGGAACGATTAATGTTGATCCTGGAGAAGTCGATCATTGTTTGCAAGGATGCATTCGCGCATGATTAAGTTCAACGATGGTGTGTGGGTGTATTATCACCAATGTGACTACCATATCTGATGCACACTTAGGTCCGTCCAAGGACATGTTGGTCGGCCACTACGCGCAATACTTGATGCAAGCATGTTCCATGATACTTAGGTCTGTTCACGGAGATGCTGGCCGCTCAGTGCAACACCTGATGTCGAGGATGAACATTGCATAGCAAAGGCTCCACATTTAAATTTTCTTTTCACCCATGTAAATACAATGTCAACTACAATTTGACTTGTCAAGCAAGATACATGACGATTGTAATTACAAATCTATGCATGTCCACAAAGGGACTATTTCCATGAAAAATGCTAACCGTCCTCTAAAACTAGAGGTATCATGAGTATTTCAGAAATTGGGCCTTTGTAGAGACATCTTACTATTTATGAAGCTAACATTCTATCATTTCTTATGCACATATCATTTGATGCCATACTTTTTTACTCTATCGACAAAGGTCTCTTTGTTATAAAAACATGTTTTATCTTGCAGTGTTGAGATTAGTGTTTGACATGTATCCTAATATGGGTGAGTGTCTGATGTAGCCCGACCTACGGTCGTTACCACATCAAGGTCTCCAACTTACGCCAAATCGTTATGGACTCTAAATGAGAATTTTTTCCTCTATGTGAGTCCACTTTGTACCCTATTGAATGGTACACTACTTCATACTCCATCCCATATTCATGATAGGTTTATACCGACAAGTACGGAGGCAAGGGAGGAAGCCCGGAGCACCAAGCTAGACAAGACGGAGGCTTGGAAGAGAAGACGGAAGAAGCAGCAGCTAAAGCACCGGAATCTCTGGCCCTGAAGACCGGAGTCTCCGGCCTACAACACCGTAGTCTCCAGCCGGACTCTGGACTAGTCTCTGGACCACTGTTAGGACCGTTTAGTACACCACACCGGAGTCTGCACCAAAGGCAGACCAGAGTCTCTGGCCCATGACCCTAGAGTCTTCTATGTCCACGGTGATAGGCATGTTAAGGCCTTTTGGGCCTTTGGCCCATGTAAACCTTATTCTACCCCAAACCCTAGTTTTATGCCCAAACTACCCCTATTATAGTGGATGTCCTATAAATAGAGCCCCCGCCCCTCATTGTATTCCTTAGTCATAGATGATAGACTAAAGACAACCCTCTTTGTGGAATCTCTAGTTTTGCCTCATCCCCTTTACCAAAAGGGGACCGACTATCGTCACCACCTCATTAGAGTTTTCATCGCGCCTCCCTCATTGTACAAGGCCTATGTTTGCGAGTGCGTGAGCGTAGTTTTCAAGACCCACTCCAAGGTGTTCTTCCCTCTCCCCTTGGGATTGAGGGAGCACGTTGACCAATATTTCCTTGCGAGGATTCTATCGGACCGGTGGCCACTAGCGGGAGCAATCGGCCTTATATCGTGTGAGTTTTTGTTGTGTTCATCGTGTTCTTCGCGAGGTGTGTGTCCGCTTGCACTACCTTCCCCCTTTCCCATTGCTTTCCCATAAATTTGACCATGAGATCCGTGAAGATCGGGCCACCCTTGAGGTCACCCCTTATCATCTGATATCAACAGCTTTTGGTTGCCATGGATTTCACACCGATTTGGTCTTTTCCCTATAAATTCGAAAAATTTCACCAAAAATAGCCCCAATTCGTGTTTTGGATCGATCTAATATTTGAGTGAGTTTTGGTAAGTTTTGATCCGTGGATTACTTGCTAAACTTGTTGATCTACCTCCCCCTACGTTTCCATAGTCTAATTCCCTGATTCCCCCCCATCAATTTGAGGTTTTGGTTCGAGTTTTTTTTGCCCAAAACATGTCCCGGATGTGTTCTTGATGTCCTGGAATCGACCGGACCGGAGTCTCCAGCCTAGGACCGGAGTTAGTGACTGTAACACCCCGTCCACTCATGGGCCCGGGGGGTGTCACTCCTGGTAGCTTAATAGGATATCTAGACTGGCCCCACAGACCAACACTAGTCTTTTCTGCGCACTTCGTCCTCACTCGCGCGCACCCGGTACCCACTTCCCGGTCGGTCACCTATCCTAGAATTGCTCTAGGCCAAGCACGCTTAACCTTAGAGTTCTTTTCGAATGAGCTTCCGGAAAAGAAGTTGCAACTTGTTGGTATGAGTATTCTATCAATCCTATTAAGCCATGTGCCTGGTCTCACAGTGACTCCAGACTAGAGTCTTCGGACCCCCAGACCAGAATCTCTGCCACCCTGCAGGACAGGAAATCTCCTTCACGGTTTTGCACATAACTTTTGCATTCGAACTCGGATTTTGGTGCTCTTTAGCTCGTTTAGAAGAGGAGAAGGATCTCTACATCATTATCAACATAGTTAATGCTATATACTCCACCCAAATTCCGTTAAAAGGCGGAATCCAATAATATAGGGTGAAGATCGGCGACGAAAGGTGTAAACATTCCGCGACTTCTCCCCATTTGTTTTCCTTTGTGAGATACACTATCTTTGCAAACAATAAACACATATTGAGACTAGTTACTCCTATGATTGCTTGGAATATGCACATTTGATACCTTGTAGAATTCTGGGCAAAAATTGTGAGAGCGCTATCTCATATAATTACCTTATATAGTTGTTGGTACAAGGAAGAGGCAAGTGAAAAGGAATAAAAAGTAATAAAAAAGAGGGGTAGAAAAAGAAAAAAATAAAACGAAAGAAATAAGTGCCTCATAGAATAGGAAGCGCAAGCTCGATGAATATCATATAGGTGGTACTTATTGTGCATATCTTGTAGCCCACCAATTTATTGCAATCGAACTAGCGTCTCTCCTTGCACTTGTGCGACACAAGCTTATAGTCTTCTCTAGGTAATCATTTGGTTCTTAGCTCACTTCCTCGTTGCACAAGTCCCTTTTATCCCGCCATGTGTGTTTCCTTGTACATAATTCATATCTTATGGATCGACTTATTTTGTTTGGTGATTATCGTGGTTTGTTACTTGCCATTACATTGTTCTTTGACATGCCACCTTCCATACACATCCACCATAAGCTTTGTGTGTGTGTGTGTTTTTTTAGTGGTTAGTTGGTTTCAGTGTTCCACATGAACTTCACTTTACTTGGTTTTTATTGCTCTCAAGTGTGGCTACTTGCACGATACTATCTTCCAAGGTAAAGTAAGGTTTGATGTTGCATCCCTAACCCCTACCACTTCCATATACACCACTTGGTCTCGTGAATCATGTCTAGGGACTCCGGAACCAAGGATGATATCTATGAAGAATCCATGATGAGCCACCATGACTATGACTCCACAAGTATAGAGGTCATAACAGAGCACTACACCGACAATGGCTCCGCATGTTTTGAGGACCCGGAGCACTACACCTACGATGACTCCACATGCATGGAAGACATGGAGCACGTCATCAACTATGGCTCCTCGGGCATGGAGGAATTAGAGATATACATCGGCAATGGCTCCACATGCTTGGGTGATACAGATTACTACATCAACAATGACTCCCCAAGCATGGAAAACTTTGAGTGCGACATCGACGACGCCTCTCCAAGCATGGAGGACATGGAGAACTTCACCAACTTTGAGGGCTCTTTCATGAGCCATGAAGAATTCCTCCACCTCTTGGAGATGGAAGACTACTACGCCAAGCAAGGCAGGCGCATCATCAAGAAACCATGACCCTCAAGGCCAAGCGTGCCACACCAAAGGGCACCACCTACTTCTATGATACACATCCAAGGCGTCAAGCGCCACCATCTCCATGGCGTCAAGAACCACCATCTCCAAGGAGCCAAGCACCACAACCTTGAAGGTGTCAAGTGCAACAACCTCCAAGGCAACAAGTGCCACTGCCTACAAGAAGAGTGGCACCCCAACATCATATTCCAAAAGAGGCACCACAAAGCAAGAATCTTCATCGACAAACATCCTCTAGATATCATCGCCAACATCAAGAGGATACACGACGCCGTCTAAGGAATCTTTGCCACCTCGAGAGCGCCAAGGTCAAAAATCTATTAGAGAAGTTGAAAGGCGACCTCGTCAAGTTCAAGAAGGACATGTACAAGAACCTCACCAAATTTGACGAGTCAAGATCAAGATGGCACTACGAGCCCAAGAAGAGTGCCATGGACAAGGATCATCGTCGCGAGTGTCACATGGATGACCAAGTGCACCACCTATGTCAACCTTCAGCAATGCATGTCGATGACCTCCATCGACAACAACATCATAAGGCATAATCGACGACTTGTGCCATGATGAGTGCATATTTGCATCATGTTTTATATTATTATTTTGCATTATAGATGTAGGATCTTGGTATTTTACGGCGCTCACATGCACATTTTATGTCTATTTTTACCAGGATCAGGACAGATGATGGATACAATGGACACGATTCTTGGAGCAGTTGTACTAAGGAGAAAAGGAGTAAAAAACAACGTAAAACGCTTATTTGGGAAACATCAATAATACCAGAAGAAAACCCGAAGCGAACAAAGCACACAGACGGTTTAACGACCAACTATACAGTGGGAATAAATTTTCCGGCCGTATAGTTCCGTCGTATAGTTGGCACCGCCACCTCCTCCTCAAATAGATTCACCCCGTGCAACTGGATCAGAGAGACGACATACAAAACAACTAGAAATCACCGAAACCTCACCTCCGGAAGGCATATGGAGGGAGAACTCATCCACCGGGGATCCATCTTTGCCCTGCACAGATACGAGAGGCTAAGGCATCGATCTTCATCATAAACCGCTGCATCACCACCATCTCTATCCATCCCATCTACATCTTGTCTAGATCTTGTTGTAATTTCCGTACTCGTTGTGGATTTATACAAGTACTATTCATCTATGATAGATTCCATTCTTACTGCCATGATGTTGATTGCCTCCATGTCTGAGTAGATCTTTAGTTCTTGGGGAGATGGAGAAACCCTAGTATGAGATTTAAATAAGATAAAGTTTATTATGATATTCATCGCTGTGACCATGTGTTAGATTGTCTTCATCTTTATGTTGGGAGAAGTCGACCTCTCAATATTTGCCTCTTACAGGACTTGATGGAGGGAACTACTTGTTGGTAGACAGGGGTGTGTTGGCACTTACAGTGACTATACAGTTGTTGGCACTCCTTACGTATCAACTTGGGAACCGAGGAAACTCATGGAACACTATCCATGCCATGGGATACGTCCTACGGGATTAAGTCCCTTAATAGCGCAGTAATTCGATTGATGTCAATTGTTGACTGTTGTGGGTATGAGGATGGTGTGAGCAGTGGTTGCTGCCTATTTGTCCAAATATGGAGTTCCTCCCACACATACACGGTTGAGAATGTTCATGTTAATAATATTTACATTAGCTCTTTATAATACTAGTGGTGTATCCGCTACTCCCTGAGAACGCCTTTTCCCTATTGCAGTTCCAATCTCTCTTACATACGCGATACTTATTTTCTGTGTTCAGTTGTTTTACTTTACTTATTGTTGCTCTTATACCAAAATCCCCAAAACACCCTTTTACGCAATACTTGCATTTTATCTTGTCACTTAGAACTTTATTTAGCATTTCTATTTAGTATTTAATTCAAGAGTTATTAGACTTCAGACTCCTGCTCCCTGCGGGATCGATATCTTTATTTCGAAACTAGCTACAAACGATCTATGCACTTGCAGTCATCGAGCTATTTTCTGGTGCCGTTGTCGGGGAGCTAAGTGTTGTAGGTCTTTTAGTTTTTGATTATTTATTTTTGTCTTGCTAAGTTTTGTTTTGAGTTATAGGTTTCCACCAACATGATGGTGTTTGAGAATATGACTAGTGCTAACCCACTCAGCCACTTTGGGAAGCCCTATGATATTTATAAAAGAGACAACTCCAGCGAGAAGACAAGGGGGTTTGAAATAAATCCTTTATTACTTGGTATTCTACACAAGAAGCAATTTACTGGGGATGAAGAAGATCATGATCCATATGGGCACATTGCATGTTTCAAAGATATATGTGGCACTTTTCCATTGCCGGGATATACTGCTAATGAGGTCAGGGTTAAACTTTTTAGTAAGACTTTGACTAGTACAGCTCTCTCATGGTATAGATCTCTACCCCCAGAAGCCACTACTACTTGGGATAATTTAGCCTGTGAATTTCTAGCAAAATATTACCCATTATCAAGATATTTTGGAATCAGGCGTCTTATAATGGCTTAGAGGAACTATCCTATATCAAATTTAAAGATTTAATTAATCTATGTCCACATCATGGTTTGCCTGAATGGTATTTATTGCATATCTTTATGGCGGTTTAATTGAACATAATAAAATTGAACTAGACTCTTTCGCGGAAGGAGCCTTTATGAATCTTCCTATAACTAAAGCTTGGGTTTTACTCAATAGAATTTGCGATCATAGAGTTTCATGGAATTTTGGTCTAGAAAGCAAAGGAGGCGTAGAAATAGATCATGATTGTATTCATGACTATAATAAAAAGGGCCATGTTAAAGAATTATCTAAGTAACTTTATTTGGACTTAGATCTTGTGTTGCAAGTTGTTAATTTTTTTACATAACACATCAAAGCTCTAAAAGAGGGTTTGGTCAAGTATGATCCACCACCTGAACTAGAAAAGAAGAAAGAACTTAAAGCAACACTGGCCTCCCTAGAACCAGCATATGAGATACATTTCCCTAACACTGCACAGAAGCATATTTTTGAATATGAGCAGGTTAAAGCAGTACAGGAGAAGAAGAAAGAGGAAAGTATGCCATAAGTTGTGAAACATCTAGAAGAAACCAAAGATGAAGAGGTAACCAAGGAAGCATTATGGCTATGTATGCACATTGTAACATAGTTGAACTTGATAAAGGGACTTCCGTATTGGTTGAAGGTAAAACAAAGGTAAAAGATGTGGGTAAGCCTATCCTTCCTTGCATATTTAGAGAAACCTCGCATTATGGTTTATGCGATCTTGGCACCGAAGTTAATATTATATCTTATGATTTCTATTCAGAAATAAAAGAAGAAATAGAACCGGCTACGATTGAAAATACTGATATGACAATCATGTTACAATAAAACTCTTAGAATTCCAATGGGAGTAGTTAAAGATGCAACTGTCACAACTGGCAACAAAATCTTTCCTTTCGATTCTGTAGTTGTTGATATGCCAGCTGACACTCTTTTCCCAATTATATTTGGAAGAATTTTTTTGAGTGATGTAGGTGCTAATGTTGATTTCAAAAAGGAGATTGTGTCTCTTAAGCTTGGGGAAGCGGAGAAATAATTCCACTTTTCCAAATTTAAAGACAGGCCTCCACAAATACAAGAAGAAGAGAAAGAGAAAACTATTGAGGAAATGGCAGCTCTCTTCTTTAGTGATCAAAAAGAACAAATAAATGAAGACTTAAATTATGAAGAAATAGTTATGGAGGATAGTCCCTAGAAGAACTAGAAGATTAATTCGGTTCACTTCCTATTATATGGCCTCCAACTAATGAGGCTTTTGAAGAGCTAGAGAAGAGAGGGGATGAGGAATTACCACCCCCTGAATTGAAGACTCTACCAAATAATCTTAAATACAGATTTTTAGATGATACAAATAAAGTTCTTGTTATTATTAGTGCTAAACTTTCAGGAGAAGAAGAACTCATGAAAATACTTAAGGAGCATTGCAAGTAATTGGGTACTCAATGGATGATTTGAAGGGCATTAGTCCCATGATAACTGTCCATCGAATATTCATGGAAGAAGGTGCTAAACCAGTTGTAGAATTTAATAGAAGGCTAAAGCCCGAAATGAAGGAAGTGGTAAGAAAATAAATTGTATGCCTATTGGACGCAGGTATAATCTATCCTGTAAAATAAAGTGAATGGTTAAGTCATGTTCATTGTGTCCCTAATAAAGGCGGTTTTACTGTCATTCCTAATGAAAACAATGAATTGATACCTACTAGAACTATTGTTGCACATAGGATGTGCATAGACTTCAGGAAATTGAATAAATAAACTAGGAAAGATCACTATCCTTTACCGTTCATAGATCAAACTTTAGAAAGGTTAGCAAACCACACTCATTTTTGCTACTTGGATGGATACTCTGGTTTTTCTCAAATAGTTGTTCATCCTGATGACCAACTTAAAACAACTTTCATTAGTCCTTGTGGTTTACATGCTTACCTACGTATGCCTTTTGGTTTATGTAATGCTCTAGCTACTTTTCAAAGATGCATGACTGCTAATTTTGTGGATTTTATAGAATTGATAATGGAAGTATTTATGGATGACTTTTATGTCTATGGAACTTCGTTTACTAGTTGCTTGGATAATCTCAAAAGAGTTTAGCAGCGTTGCGAAGAAACCAATCTTGTTCTAAACTAGGAGAAGTGCCATTTTATGGTCAAAGAAAGTATAGTCCTTGGACATAAGGTATCAGGTAAAGGAATTAAAGTGGATAGAGCTAAGGTTGAGGCCATAGAGAGAATGCCGTAACCTAGGGATATAAAAGGTATAAGAAGTTTCCTGGTCATGTGGGTTTTTATAGAAGGTTCATTAGAAATTTCTCTAAAATATCTAAACATTTGACTAACCTCTTGCAAAAGGCAGTAAGATTTAGTTTTGATGATAAATATCTTATAGCCTTTGATAAACTTAAAAATGCTTTACCCCAAGCTCCTATATTAAACCACCTATCTGGGATATGACTTTTGACTTAATATGTGAAGCTAGTGATGATGTTGTAGGAGTAACTCTAGGACAACACATAGGTCACAAATTTAATATTATACATTATGCTAGTATAACTCTTAATAATGCTCAAAAGAATTATCCTAAGGAAGAAAGGGAACTTTTTGCTGTATTTTTCTCTTGCGAAAATTTTGATCTTATATAGTTGATGCAAAAGTAAGAGTTTATACGGATCGTGATGGTTTAAAATAACTCCTTGAGAGGAAAAACCATAAGCCAAGACCGATCCGTTGGATTCTTTTACTTCAAGAATTTCAGTTACAGATCATGCACATGCAAGAAATAAAGATGTCGGATGCAATGTCCATATTTGCCAAGCAAGACACCAATCTTGTTGAGAGGAACTTTAGTCCTGGTGATTTTCGCCTACAAGAATTATTCAATGAACTAAGGTCAATTTCTCCAAAAGAGAAGAAGTCGTTGTTGGAGGAGGAGCTTATCATCCCCGAATAAGTAAACGGTAAGTGCAAGGTAATTATTCTTACTCAAATAAGTGATTTATTTTCACAGATTTTACTCCTAATTTTTTTCCTTTGAATTCCTTGTGTTTTCTGAAGTTTTTGGAGGGTTTTACGAACTATATAGGCGGAACTATACGAGCAAAGAGAAATTTCCCGCCGTATAGTTTCTCGTTAAACCCTTTGTATCTTCTCTGCAAAATTGTTTTCGGTGTCTGGATCTATACGGTTGCAACTATACGACTGAAGGAAATAATTCCGACCATATAGTTGGTCGTTGAACTCTCAGGCACTTTCGATTTTTGGTGTTTGTATCTATATGGTCGCAAATGTACGACCGGAGATAAAATTTTGGCCGTATAGTTGGTCGTTAAACTCTCAGACATCTTCGTTTACTTTTTCGTTTTTCCGATTATAATCTTAAAAAACGGTATTGTCAGTTCCGAGTCGTACCTTAACCGACATGGACTCGAGATATTTGGAAATATCTGCCCGGAACCAACTATATGGCCGGAGCTATACGGGTCGCGCCCGTATAGTTGGTCGTTACACGGCAGGACTCCTCCAAATCCACGATTTCTT
The DNA here is from genome assembly GCA_910589775.1 of Avena eriantha. NCBI lineage: Eukaryota > Viridiplantae > Streptophyta > Magnoliopsida > Poales > Poaceae > Avena > Avena eriantha. The sequence continues at coordinate 250,475,537 of OU342742.1, read as the reverse complement.
TTCCTATTTTGTTAAGATTCATTTTTGGGCGTGAATTTGGTGTTTCTCGTGAGTTTTACCAACCTCTGACCCCCCCTTATATACTACCATAGTCTCTCTCTCTAATCATAATCTCTAGGAACCAATCTAGCAATGCGATATCCCATCCCAGGCCGTAGAAAACCCCTGGGTCTCATTGCTCCTTCCAGGGACCGCTCTAGCAGCCCGTCCATTGAGGACGACGAGGAGGAGGTGGAGAGGTTTAGCCCAGGGTGCAAGGAGTACGTCGAGCCAAGCTTCTACAACAATGACTCCGATGAAGTGAGCGACATCTACATCTGCCGTCATGTCTATGATCCACTGGAGATCTACTAGGCAACAATGAAGAGAGCTCAAGAAGAGAGATAAGGTCGCAAGCCGCTTGGAAAAGGGCGTGTGGAGATGGTCAATTTCATCACCACGAACCCCAGGTCGCACAAGCGTAAGGAATTACCTAATCTTGGTGTAGGTGCTAGCAATGGAGCGACGGCGCCACTCTCGAAGCCTACTATTGGTGCTCGTATGAGGGTGAAACCTCAAGAAGAGTGGAGGAACGGTTTCCACTTCCCTGATCCATCAATCATGGATGAGGAAGAGGAAGCTGCTCCCAGGACCAAGGACCGCGTGGGAGCACTAGAGATATATCAGAAGCAAGAGCTACTCCATCGCGTTGAAGTATGCCACTGTCTCAAGGAGATAGAGAAGAAGGATGATCTTCTCCCACTAGTGATTAAACTCACGGATAAAGTGGACACTTTGCAATCTGATTTGCGCAGGTGCTATAGCCACATCACCGCTCTGGAGGATACCAACAAGAAGCTACGCACCGCGGTGTTACATGCCATGGCACCATAGTGATCTACTACAATCATGGTATCAAATAATCACAAGGGATTATTTGATCTTGTCTGGCTTGATTCCAAGCTTGGGGAGATCTTTAAGACCTTGTAATCTATCTTATAAGTTTTACATTACTATTTTAGTTTTGCATTAGTTCAAACTAGAAATAAAGTATGCATCATTAGAATTCTCTTCAGGAATAGGCAATCCCTTTTATGAAATTCCGATTTTATTATCATATATGGAGCAATATTGAGTTTGTGTTTGTCCTATTGGATATATGAATGGCTTGAGTATAATTTTACTTGCACTTGATGATAGCAATAGGAGTCTTCCCCAACTTTGGTATTAATGGAACATACAAAGATAATTTGGTCAATATGTTTTAAGTACATGGTTTGATTTACAAAGAAACAAAAATTATCTAATCAGTAAAATTGAAAAAGAAACCTTGAACAAAGGAAAATAAAAGTGCTATCAAATTAGAGTGAGAACAAGATGAGGTAGAATATTCAAGCTATAAAGATTACTTCATATACAATTGGAAATTGGTAATTGAGATCGTTAAACTTTGAATTCCTACATCAAGTGGAATGTATAGCTAGCTCCTTTGCACAACACTTAAACAAAAGTGTGAGCATATAAAATAAAATAAAAGAGGAGAAGAAAAGAAAGAAGAAAAAGATCGAATGTGCAAAGAGCAAATAGGCATACACCACTATACTGTAGTAGGACAAAGAGACATTTTGAGATTATGAATACCAAGTGAATATGTTAATCCTAAAGAACTTGGGACTATCTCGCTAACTCATTCGATTGAACTGAATACTTTTACATCATATTGAGAGTGATCTTTTGTGAACTGTTAAATGCTAAGGTGTGGAAGCTTGCTAATATTATTCGGAATGGTTCAAGTAAGGTACTATTCATGAACTTATTCCTATGTATCATATATGGTAAATACATGCTGCAACTGCCTCATTTATTTTATCGACTCAGCTTCATGAATATGAGGATCACATCCATTAAGCCAACTTGTTCGGGACGAGCAAGAGTCTAAGCTTAGGGAAGTTGATGAGTGCATATTTGCATCATGTTTTATATTATTATATTGCATTATAGATGTAGGATCTTGGTATTTTACGGTGCTCGCGCACACATTTTATGTCTGTTTTTACCAGGATCAGGATAGATAATGGGCACAATTCTTGGAGCAGTTGTATTGAGGAGAAAAGGAGTCAAAAACAACGTAAATCGCTTATTTGGGAAATATCAATAATACCAGAAGAAAACACGAAGCGAACAAGAGGTTTAACGACCAACTATACGGCGGGAATAAATTTTCTGGCTGTATAGTTCCTGCCATATAGTTGGCACCACCACCGCCTCCTCAAATAGTTTCACCCCGTGCAAGTGGATCGAAGAGATCACATACAGAACAACCCAAAATCACCGAAACCTCACCTCTGGAAGGCATCTGGAGGGGCAACTAGTCCACTGGGGATCCATCTTCGCCCTGCGCAGATCCGGGAGGCTAAGGCATCGATCTTCATCAACAACCGCTGCATCACCACCATCTCCATCCATCCCATCTACATCTTGTCTAGATCTTGTTGTAATTTCCGTACTCGTTGTGGATTTATACAAGTACTATTCATCTATTATAGATTCCATTGTTATTGCCATGATGTTGATTGCCTCCATGTTTGAGTAGATCTTTAGTTCTTGGGGAGATGGAGAAACCCTAATATGAGATTGAAATAAGATAAAGTTTATTATGATATTCATCGCTGTGACCGTGTGTTAGATTGTCTTCATCTTGATGTTGGGAGAAGTCGACCTCTCAATATTTGCCTCTTATGGGGACTTGATGGAGGGAACTACTTGTTGGTAGACGGAGGTGTGTTAGCACTTATAGTGACTATAAAGCTGTTGGCACTCCTTACATATCAACTTGGGAACCGAGGAAACTCATGGAACACTATCCATGCCATGGGATACGTCCTACGAGATTAAGTCCCTTAATAGCGCAGTAATTCGATTGGTGTCGATTGATAACTACTGTGGTTATGAGGATGATGTGAGAAGTGGTTGCTGCCTATTTGTCCAAATACAGAGTTCCGCCCACACATACACGGTTGAGAATGTTCATGATAATAATCTTTATCTTTGCTCTTTATAATACTAGTGGTGTATCCGCTACTCCCTGAGAATGCCTTTTCCCTATTGCAGTTCCTCTCTTACATACGCGATACTTATTTTCTGTGTTCAGTTGTTTTACTTTACTTATTGTTGCTCTTATACCAAAAACCCAAAACACCTTTTTACGCAATACTCACATTTTATCTTATCACTTAGAACTTTATTTAGCATTTCTATTGTTGTATTTAATTCAAGAGTTATTAGACTTAAGACTCCTACTCCCTTTGGGATCGATATCTTTATTTCGAAACTAGCTACAAACGATTTGTGCACTTGCAGTCATCATGCCACCACCACAATGGCCCCAAGAGAAAGCTCAAGCTACAACCACACTCCTCAACATGTGGTGTCTCCTTCTAGCGCCGCCACCACAATGGCACCCCAAGTACAGAAGGGGACACCCCTATGTTACAAGTGAAATGACCAAGGTCATTACCCATGGGCATGTCCAATCATCATATGCGGCAAGTGCCAACACCAAGGTCATACGTTTTGGGAGTGCACCGCTACACAAGCCAATGTGGTCACGGTGAAGGATGATAAAACTCCAAGCAAGAGCCTACCCTACCCTACAAGATGGCGACAACAAGGTCAAGAATGGTGAGCATGGGACTTTCCCTTCACCAAAGGAGGCGCATAGAGTTGAGAGAAACGAGCCTATTGATATCTTTGATCCGGATTACAGATGTAGTATAGCTCTTTTTCCCTAGTAGACCTAGGTTTATCGAATCCTCGGGAAGCAGAAAGCGTAGTGAAGGTACTTTAACGGACCTATGAGAGTTTTAGAATTCTTTTTGTGTTTTACCGGACCAAGAGTTTGTTGTCTTTTGTTGTTGTTGATGATGGAGAGAGAGGGCCTAGGGCGTTCGGTTTCACCTGTAGCTGTGCAAAACATCTGATGGGAATAAAAGGTAAAAATAAAGTATGCATGTAATTGTTAGAGAAAGATAAATTATATGTGGGCAGTGCATCCATAATTCCTATTGCCTCCGCAACCGCTTATAGCAATAACCTACTAGTCTCATCCATAGAAGAAAGAGAACTAATGATATGCATAGTGACGTCACCATTAATCCCAAGTAAATCCCTCACATACACCCATACTACCCCTTCTGTCACTGGGGTTCCCAACCTGTAGATTAGCCATTACTCATACTCCCTATACATGGCTCAATCCTCGGGGTCTTGGGTACCTGACAAGTCCTTAGATTGAGGCAAGATATGATACAATAATCATCATGTCATACAAACTAATACATGATCCCATCTATGATAAATAACATGCACAAAAGCTACATGGCTAGGCCGAATCCCTTAGCCCAAGGAGAATTACTCACACATAGAGATGAAATCGATGATCATAAACATTGCAATGGAAATCATGAGATTGATAGCAAATAGTCTTACAATGTCGCCAATCGAAGATGAGATCTACTATTACAAGTGGTGGAATATAGCTATGGTGATGGAGAAGGGTTTGGAGATTAGATCTAAGTCTATTCCTCTAGCGGCTCTTCGGTGTTGTGGATGGAGATCTGGGGGCGGCTGGTGATCGAAAAGAGCTCTTGTGTCTCGTCGCCCGAGGCCTCTTTATATAGGTGTCCCTTCATGAAAGTTGTTCTGTTTGACCTAGCGGTGTCGATGGAAACTATATGATCGGAACTATACAGCCGGAGTTTTATTCATGTCGTATAGTTGGTCGTTAAAGCGTCTGTCTCCACTTCACGACTCCTAGTTTCTTCGGTTTTTTGGAAATCTTGTATCTTCGACTTTAATGTTGTGATTCCCATCATCAAACATCATTATTTGCGCAGGGAAAAATAGAAAGAAAGGATTGCATACCCCTTTGATCATTAGGCATTAGTGGCAGGGTTTAAAGAGACATTTCATCAAAAATATGAATAATATCCAGTTTAAATGTGGATGTAGATGGCTATATTTCACAGCCATCAACCTCCCAAGCTTAAACTTGATCATCCTCGAGCAAGAAAACCAAAATCAAAAAGGAACTCAACATTTAAACTGAAATAACGAGATGCTGATCTTACTCATGATTGGTAGTCTCAAGTTTCCTCCAATTTATAAATCTGAAAAACTTCAGCATAGGTAGAGTAATGGCAAGCATATCATGTGGGTTTTTATGCATCCTTATAGCGCGGGAAAATTATTGTTAACATGGATGATTCAAATGAGTAAATCTTATTCCATGTCATGTAATCAACTCATAGGCTTGCCTCTAAACAATAAAGAATAATCAAGTAAAATTGATAGTGTAGAGTTTGTCATGAAAAACATATACACTAGAGTATCTTAATTCTCCCACATCAATAAATCAAGACTCTTCAAGCACTACTTTTCTATTCATTGTCCTTCAAGAATTTCAGTTCTTAAGTAATTGAGAGCATGCCAAAGATTTTAATTAGTTTATCAGGCTGTGATGGACACTTGTGGCATCACCAAGGTTTTGTTCCTTTTGCACAATGATTACTCATAACAGCCAGATGAGTGATTCCATCATGAACACAACTACCTGGGAATGCCAAGAATCTTACCCATTATAGCATTGCTGCTACATATGTTTAATCAACTCATAGACGAAATCTAGGAGTTTCCTCCATGAAGATCGTTCATAGGCTAGCGGAGTTGTTGGCATCCCATGAAGTTTGACACACAGAAAGCTATATCATTCTTATGATTCACAAGTCAAACTTTGGCATGCTCACAGAAGCCGCTAAACATTAATTCAATTGAACAAATCCTTTTAAAGAGAGTGATACGTTGCTAACGTATCTATAATTTTTGATGTTCCATGCTTGGTTTTTATCTACTTTCTTATGTTTTGTCCACACTTTAGAGTATTTTTATACACTTCTAGGACTAACCTATTAACAAGATGCCACAGTACCAGCTGCCTGTTTTTTGCTATTTTTGGTTCTAGGAAAGTCAGAAAATGAATATTCTCGGAATTGGATGGGACAAAAGCCAAAGTCAATATTTCACTGAGTGGGACACGGAGCCAGAATACGAGACGAAGAGGGGCCAGAGGGCCACCACACCACCTGGCCACGCGGCCAGGCCTGGCCTGCACCAGGGGGTGGTGTGGCCGCCTAGGGCACCCCCTCGGCCTCCCCTTCCGACTATAAGATGCCTCCGATACAGAAACCCTAAGTACCCGATCAAAAATTCCACAAAAGTGTCTATAGCCGCCATCATCTCCATCCCTAGATCGGGAGGGATCTGAAGCTCTTCCCGGCACCCTGCCAGAGAGGGGAATTCACCCTGGAGGCCTTCTTCATCACCATGCAAGCCTCCGGTGTGATGCGTGAGTAGTTCATCCTTGGACTACGGGTCCATATAGTAGCTAGATGGTTGGTTCTTCTCCTTTGTGCTATCATGTTTAGATCTTGTGAGCTCTATTCATGATCAAGATCATCTATTTGTAATCCTACATGTTGTGTTTGCGGGGATCCGATGGATATTGGGATGCTATTTCAGATTTATTATTGATTCTATCATGTCTTTGTTATCTATGATCTTGCATGCTCTCCGTTGTTATTAGATATCTTGGCCGAGTAGATGCTAGCAACTCCAAGAGGAAGTATTTATGCTCGATAGTGGGTTCATGCCTCTAGTAATCTGGGGAGGTTATAGAAATCTCTAAGGTACTAGATGTGTTGTTGCTACTAGGGAGAAAACAGCAATCCTTTGTTCATAGAACAATCGTATTGTTTACTTTATACGCAATGCGTAATGCAATTATCTGTTGCTTGCAGCTTAATACTGGAGGGGGTTTGGATTGATAACCTGAAGGTGGATTATTAGTCATAGACGCAGTTGGATTACGATCTATGTATAATGTTGTAATGCCCAATCAAATCTCATAGGAGTCAAGATGATTAGTATATGCATGTATGCTTTCTCGATGTTTGTCAATTGCCCCGTTGTAATTTGTTCACCCAACATGTCATCTGTCTTAAGGAGAACCACCACTAGTGAACTATGGACCCCGGTCCTTTCTCTTACCATCAATCTACAATTGTTTACTGTCTTCTGTTTACTTTCTGCAAGCTTTTACTTTCTTCCACACAATATGGTTAATCCTTTGTTTTCAGCAAAACCGGTGAGATTGACAACCTCACTGTAAGTTGGGGGCAAAGTATTGTGGTTGTGTTGTGTAGGATTCCAAGTTAGAAACAACACCTTGGAGGTGTTTTCTTGTTCCTACTGGTTCGATAACCTTGGTTTCATAACTGAGGGAAACTTACTGTTGTGATCATCATACCTTCCTCTTAGGGTTCCCCAACGAGCTCGTTATCAACCATGAGTCAGCAGAGAGCTATCAAGTCAATCATTATGTTCTGTGGTGTTGAGTGTCTCTAGAAATAAGCCTTCAAGACTAAACACTAAAACACCCAAGCCTTCAATTGTGAGACTTTTTCTTATTACAATTGTTTAGCAAAATTTGTAGGCAAGACTTGGTTAACTACAGGAGCTGGAACAAAACATACCCAACTAAATACCCATGCAAACAAAATTTTACTACAATACAAAGACTCACTCCACCAATATAACATCTTATCATTTACTACTAACTAGCATGGGTTTCTCAAACTTCAAAAGTGGGGAGTATTAAGGCATACCTCTCATGATTGGTTTCACTTCTGTCTTCCATTTTGATTTGCTTCTTGGAAACTCGAAATCGATCACTCTCCTGCAAATATGTGAAAGCTACAGGGAGAATAGAAAAGAAGGAAGAGGGAAAATAAAGATAAATAGAAAATATTTTTGTTGTTTTTAAGAGAGGGAATTAAATAATAGAAAATTGGCGGCAAAGCTCACCTAGAAAATCTCGAAAGCAAATAGAAATAACTAAAGATAAAGTGTTGGGGAAACCAACACGAGTGCTTATAAACTCGAATTAAAAACATAACCTCGAAATAAAATAAAAACAAATGAATGCCAAATAAAGATAATGAGGAAACTTCCCCAAGCTTAGGCTTTTGCAAGCCCTTCAAATCATTGTGGTGGCGGGAAAGTTGTAACTCCAGTTCGCAAATTGAGTTGATAAATTACTAGTTGTTTCTCGGAGGTTCAAGAAGAGGTTTTGTATTCTCTCCATAGTTCCTCCATGTTCTTGGAAGTCTTGGTATGTAGCGACCCGGGTTGGTGGCTGCTCCTCTTCTTGGTCCTCATCCTCATATGGAATCTCATCCTCGAGTTCGTGTTGCTCAACCTGCAAGTCATATAAAAAATGTCCTTCCTCGATAGAGAAAAGACCATTAGGCAAAGGAGCAGGATAGAGACGCCCAGCTCCAGCAATAAACACCACCTCTCCTAGTGAGCATTCCACAAGCCTTTAAAGTAGAGAAACCAACACGTTGCTCACCTAGCACTAGTTGCAACTCACCTAGGTCGATGCCTAGGGCAATGGCAAGCACGGTAATGACGCCTCCACCTATGACTGGTACTTGGCTTTGGGAGGATTGGTGCTCCAGGTAGCGCACAAGAATTGCGCCCAAGTTGAGTGAAAAGTTGGTGTTGTTGAAAGCAGCCTTTGCGAGGACTAAGATGTCCTCCTCATTGAGTCTCGTGAACTCATTTCGTGCCTGCACAGTGTTAGCAATAACATAGAACAAATAGCGAATTGCAGGATGTTGAATATTCTTCCCCTTGCTTACCCTAGAAGTAAAATTCATTCCATTATTATATTGTTCTAGGGAAGGGTCTAAGCCAGTAAAGGATGCATTTAAGTCATTATCATTATTGTTTGGAAAATTAAAACATGCGCACCATTCATCTAGTGATATGTAACACCCCAACATCAGAGCTTAGAAATAAGCTGAGATAAGGTGTGTGCATTGCATTCATGCATAGAAAATCTGAATAATTTTCGCGCATTTAAATAGAACTTGTCAAAGAGATTGAAGCTTCTCTTAACTTGTTGGAACTGAAGTAGATCATCAAGTTGACTGCGATAAGTTTCAATATGACCTTTGCTAAAACCTTACCTTTGGTTAATATAATTTGATCTAAGGGTAGATCAAATGTAATAAAACTAAGTCACAACACATCACTTAATAAGGAGTACTTGATCTTCTAGAGAACATTATATGGTATTCTAGATCACAACTTAAGGATGAATTGTTAATCTTCTAAAAATGATATCAAGGTATTACCTACAACAAACCTTGAATACCAAGTTAAGTATATAACTTAAGTAAAGAAACTTTATAACTAAATCTTGAAACATGTGTTGCCATAGTGATTCCTACCATGGGTATCATGGTGGTTCTTAAACATTAAATTTTGTCACAAATAGAGTAGAAAGGGAAGTCAAGCCAGGACCATTCATCACATACCTTTGTTGTCATATCAACATATGACAATCCTATTTAACCAAGTCCTAGTGTCTATTGATCATCAGTGTGTGTGATCAATTATTGACCTAGCACATATTGACTTTTAGCTTTCACCTATTATATTTACCTTCCAAAGCCCTGAAGTAAATTAATAAGAGGAAGGAACTAGTTATGGCAGGGTGGGCCATCATCAATGGAATGTGATCTCTGGTGGAGATCAAACCATCTGATGTTGGAGGAGTTAATTCACTTATGAGTTCACTAGGAGAAGTATTTAAACCATGGAAGTAATTCGTACTTGAGGAGCCATGAGAAAGCAAGTAGTATTAGAGTATCAAATAATAATCTTGTTAAGCTAAGAAGGAATAAACTTAAAGTAAGTTTTCTTAACAAGATAACTCTTTATAGAGAGACTAGTACAAGTCTGCTACTTAGTTGATTATAGATCTTGATCAGACAATTATAAGCCTAAGCTTAGTATGATCAAAGGATGAGGATCAGTATTCTCAAGTCATGTGAGAATAGATGACTAGGTATTGAAGAAGAGTTATGAGTATACCCAAATTAGGTAAAGCTCTAGTAAGATGAATCATCTAGCTTGATTATGAGAAGTCAAGCTAGAGTTGGAGGAAGTATGTAATATGAGTTGAATGGAGTAGTTGGACACATAGTGCTTTAACCAAGCTAGTACAATAACAAACTTGTATTATGGGAGTAGTACAATACCTATTCTAGAGGATTATTATCACATGTGATATAGAGAGAGAACTATAATCTTGCAAGCCTTGGAAGAAGTTGCAAGATGGAGTTAAGGAAGTTAATAGATGGGGTTAGCAGTAGCTACATTGATAGGTGCATCAATGGCAGTTAATTAAGAGGAGTGATATACTAGGAGTAAGAATGGAGTATTGTTTGAGTGGCATGACCATGTCATCATATGATGATGGATATGGTGGAGTCAGATGATTGTCTTATTCAGGAAGATGTGACCTTTGTGAATAATATAAGAGAGTTATATAGAGTATATTTAGGAAAGGAATTCCTTATCTAAAGATAACATTAGTGAGATATTAGGGTAAGGATTCTCTAGAAGCCTTAACCAAGATCATTGAAAACCATGAATAGGACCCTGTCTACATATTTGTCCAAAACCCTAGAATGGAGCTAGCAGTGAGAGTAATTTCCTATTTCTAGGTAACCATTGAACAATACCTCATGGACAATTAAAGCTTCCAAGAGATAATTAGAGAACCAGATGAGTGTTTATAGGTGGAAGCCTTGTTCACCTTATTACCTTAAACCTTAATAGAAATCTATACCCATGAACCAACAAGATTGCTCTAGGAATTAGTTTCAATATCTCACTCTAAGTTGAGGTATCAAATCTACTCATAGATTTAGAAGTAGTGTCCCTTAACCTTGAACCTTATCCATATTCATAATAGAATCTGAGTCTAATGAACCTTCCTAAAAGTCATGGTGTTTCTAAACACTATTATTCAAGTAGAACTTAATTAGAGAAATCTCCAAGCGTGGAGAACCATAAAGTTGAAATCACCATAGGAATAATAAAGCTTATAATTAAGCACGACTTAATAATCTATAAATAAGTTTGTAACATATTTTACAGAATTTCAAGCACCCAAGCATTTACAAAATGTTTAGTACATATTCACAAAGTATTCCAAATGAAATTCAAACTTTAAATAGATAGAGAAATAGAAAAAAGAATAAGAAATAAAAAACGAAACAGAAGTATTTCTGGCCTAGCCCAACTTGTCTTCCCTCTATCCGCCAAGCAGCAGCAACTGCCCACACCGGCCCGCAACAGCAGCCCAACTTTTTTCTCTCTCTCTCGCTGATAGGTGGGGCAGTGGATGGACTGAGGGTTGAGTTTGAAAATGCGCCAGGGGGATTTCTGCAAAACGCACTTCGTCGTCTTCCTCGCCTGCTGGAAGCAGCTACGTGTCCGTGCGGCTACCATCGATCCTCCGCCTCGTTGCGATGCTCACTGCCGTCGTTGGAGGGAGTAGATAAGACCACCGCGTCGTCCTCTACGTCCTCATACCAATCTCATCATCTCTCATGTCCTCTAGAGCAAACCCCCTTCTCCGCCGAAACCCTAGCCACCGCTCGCCGTCGTTCCGGCCATTTCCGACCGTCCCTCACCTCGCCGAGGCCACCACTCAAAACGCCGGCGTGTCCTTGATCATCTGCGATAAGCCACACAAGCAGGTCCTCCATGAGTGGCGTGGAATCGAGCTTGAATCTTTGCCGTCTGCCATCGTTGTCGTCGTCGATTCTCCGTCGCCTGACCTTCCCACGCTTCACCGACCACACCATCAACATCCCGGTGAGCCAACGGTGCTCAGGCACCTCTCTGCTTGTTCTCTCTTGCTCTGGTTTGTCCATGCCGCGGTCATCTGAAAGCACCGCCGCTCGCCGCCATTGTCTCCTGTGCTCCGGCGACCAAAAACCGGCTGCGCAACTATCAACCGATTCGCGGTGGCCATCCGCACCTAACCAAACCATCCCCGCGAGGCCGCAAACCTCCGATCGATAGATCTATGCACGATCTGGAGGATCATTCTCTATTGACGCCAGCGTGACATCACGATGATGTCATAATTATTGTTTTTTATAATATCTATTATTGTTATAAATACCTAGAATGTGATGTGGCCAGTGGCCCACTAGTCAGTGTCTTGGGGTAGATTAAACTAGGTATAAAAAGTCTATACCGTGCATACGTGCCATGCTGACGTCAGCACTGACGCAATAAAACATTTAATATTTATTTTTAATTTATGAAAATGATTAAATATTAGAAATAGAATATCTTTTGTTTTATAATTCAGAAAAATGTATATAATATATCAAAATGCTCAGAAAAATAAAATCTATAATTTAACTTTATTAACAAATATTATGGTGTTAGCTATTTAAATAATTATTTAATAAATATTTTATAAGTAATAATACTTTGAAAATTCATATTTCAATATTGGTAAATCAGAAAAATATAAATAATATACCAAAATTCTTAGAAAAATAAACTATACATTTACAAAATTGTTTCATAGATTTTTGGTATCACTTAGATAATAATTATTATTTATTAAGTATTTATAAGGTGATTAAACCTATAAAATTCATATCTTATTATTTAAAAATCACAAAAATACCTATAATATACCAAAATCATCACAAAAATAAATTCTACACATTAAAAATGTCCTCTTTCTTAATTGATCTCAAATAAAAGGTAAAGGTCTAATAAATCTTAATTTAACTCTTTTCTTTTATTTTAATTCCTTAAAAATATATAAATATTTACTATTGTCTTTAGCATTATTTGTTTAATGTTTAAACATGTAATACAAGTTCAATTAATGTTTGGTGAATTAAAATTAAGTGTATTCTAATTTTGTCCATTATAAAATCATCAAAGTAGTATATTGCTTATCAAAAAGATATTATACATCTATAAAATGATCAAGGGATTAACTACCAATTCTTTTACAAGTTGGGAAAACTATTCAATGGTCTAAACCAAGTTTTTAAGTAGTTTAAGTAATGCCTTATATATGCTTATAAGAGGTAAGCATTAATAATAAAGTAAGTCTATTCACTTGTAACTTTAATAAGCACCACCTCATTCAAGTAATAATACTTAAATTCTAACTTTGTGAAATGTTAAGATGTAAACCATCTACAATGTGATGCTTTATTCAAAACATGTAAAACTCCACCACTGATGATATGATTATTAAATGTGGTAATGTTTTTGTTTTTAATAATCTTGCTTAAGGAATTTTTCAGATACCATGCCCCATTTGAGTGCTTTTGTATTGCATGCTACTTATTGTATTTACACATTGTCTCACACACTAACAAGCCTTAATAAAAAGCACAAGTGTGAAGCAAATATAAAAGTGCAACACATTCTAAAGGAATCGCCACAAGCTTGCAAACCTTAGATCAGATACAATTATTCCGGGGATTCGCGTTTATCAAACTACATTATATTACTTATGCATAATTGCATCTTGCTTCTTTAAAAATTTGTCCTTACTAGACTAATGATGTTGTTTACAGAATTTGGATCTTCTAGTATCTCGAAGACCGTGAGCGCATAATCTTGCAATCACAAAATACAAGTTCACAACTTGCTCATGTCCTTTGATTATTTTCTATCAAATGCTTGTAACTCAAATGTTGTCATCACCTGCATTTCAAAAAGTTCAGAAAACACTATTTTCATAATAATATTATTATGGATTATTTACCAAATGGTAATAATCTATTGATACAGTTCTAGTGGTAAAGGAACATAAGATCTAGGGCTTAACAACCAATGTCGCTAGTGATTCTAGCGCCATATATTACGCGTCAACCATAAGACTTGGAATGGGACGGTAAAGTCAGCTGTATCTTCTCCCTTTTGCATGGACGGATGACCTTATCGTGAGGCTGTTGATTTCTCGTGTAGTTCCAGAGAATCTAGCACATGGGTGGAACCCCTTAGTTCCCCTCGATCTAGGTGTCTAGATTATTTGTGCATCTCTGTCTGGGTCTGAGTTCACCATAGCTGATGGTGACCTCCAGGCAGAGTTGCGTACGGAGTCTCCGAGAGGCTACCCAAAGAGTAACCGTGGTAGTTGTCTCGGGGGATCGTGTCTCATGCGGGGTTGCGGAGAGTGTAGTACTGGCTTGGATCTTAGACTGGGACCCATACCAAGAAAGTGTGGACAAGCTCGTGGCTTGGTTGTGCAACAAGGCTAAGGTCTCTTATGGGAATTGTGACATGTTACTCCCTGTTTCGGGAAGGAGCTACGAACGCGGCAGGAAAGGAACCCCACGAAGGTTGTGGTCAACCTGTGAAGGCTGTCAGACATAGTTTTCAGAATAAAAGCAACCTTTGCAGAAATGTTTACGTAAACCTGCATTGCCTACGATCTATGGTCTGTGGCTGTAGAGATAGTGCATCATACACTCCTTTTTAGTGAACTTCCTGAGTACGCTCGTACTCAACCGTACCTTCTTAACCCTTGCTAGGTTCTAAGCTATTGCAGACAATGTCAACATCAATGTCTGCTCAAGAAACCATCATCGATAGCTCAAGTTCTTGAAAAATGTCAATGGAGTCACTAGATACATCGACTGAAGTGAAGACGAAGTCCCTGATCAGATAGGAGTAGTTACTCTAGCCATAAAACCTACTTCTGTAGAGCATTGCAATAGCAGCAATTGCAAGCCTGGTAGTTTAGATGCTAGTCTTAGTTACTAGATAGTTCTGAGTTATTACTTCTGGTTCTTCTTTGTAAGAAGTTTCTTTCTCTCTCTTTAACCTAGAGTGTTCTCTAGATCTTTTGTAAAGAGTCGAGTTGTAATCTATAGTCATGTCTTGGACCTGCTATGTTTCTGTTGTACCACTCTGAGGGATGTAATACTAGTGAACGGTGTTTCATTAGTGTTATGTCAATGACTATAGTGTACTACATCATGCAGTGGTATGCTAGGTCACCGCATGATAGAGAATAATTGTTGTTCATAAGTCAGAAAGAAATCATGTCCTCTCCATTCCATGCTTTAACGGTGCTCTGCAAAGAACTTAGACATTCAAGAGCTAACCGGCGATAAGTAGGCACATCATTGAATACAAAGTTTTGCAGGCCAACCTTATTGCAAAGTAAATTGAAGTCATTAGAAACACCGAGTTAATTCAATATAATGGGGCAATCCCACTTGGTTGCCTTCACTTCTCGGTTCTTGATCCTGTTGAAGCGATCACGTTGGGGCTCGTCCTTGAACCATATCCCCATGCATTCTTGAGCGGCAGCCCGAGAAGCACTAGCGACGGCACGAGCACGAGTTTGGCTCCTTGTGTTCATCATCTAAAATAACAAGGAAATATAAAAATAAAACTTTTTGATCCAACAATAATAAGCATAACATATTCCTCATCATAGCACACTAAAGAATCCTCTCAAAATAATAATCTAGTTAAGAGAATCATGGCAATAGTTCATAGTAGGTCTCACCCTAGATTGATAATGACAACAGATCAAAGATGAATTTGTAAAAATTAATTGGAGGATCAGAGGAGAAACATATCGTAGATCACTTGAGTGCGAGGAAATCGAATGAAAATTGAGTAGAGATGAATATCTCTTGAGGTTTTGAGAGAGTTTGGAGGTAGAAGAGAGAAAAAGGATTGAAGTTTTGGGGTTGGAGGTACCTTCCCATGGCGATTTTGTGGCCGGACGCAACTATATGACCAGAACTATACGGTCGGAACAATTTGTTCCAGCCGTATAGTTGGTTTGTTGTCAAAAATTTAGGGTTTTCACCTGGCGGCGCAGCTATACGGCCATAACTATACGGCCGGGATTTTTCATCCCCGCCGTATGGTTGGTCATCAAACTTTCTGTACCTAGAAAAGAAATTTTCCGAAGGCATCAATATCTATACGACCGGAACTATACGGCCAGATTTTTTATTCCCGCCGTATAGTTGGTTGTTAAACCTTCAGTACCTAGGAAACAAAAATTGTCGATGGCAAAGATATCTATGCGACCGAAACTGTATGGCCAGAATTTTTATTCCCGTCGTACAGTTGGTTGTTATACCTTCTGTAGTCATCAAAAATTTCTGTTTCTTCAAGAATTATTTCTTATTTTTAAACTTAGCGAACACCTTGTTTTTGACAGCAAAAATTGTCGACCAACAACAACATGTAAAGCAGGATTTTTAGTATTACCGAACTTCTTCTCCTCAACTGGAGCTTTCTAGCACTCTTTATTAAACATAAAACTTAAACTAAAACTTAAAAAATTTACTCAAACCTTTGTTTCACATGGGTTGCCTCCCATGAAGCACTCTTTTATGGTCAATAGCTTGACCTTGATGTTGCTCACTTAGGCCAGATGAGTGGAACACCGGCTCCAAAATAGTTGGCCCTCAAAGTGATGGCCTCCTTTTTATCATGCTTGGCTTTCTTCTTCTTGGGAAAACGAATAACAAAAGGATCCCGCGAAGGCAACTGAAGCTTCACGTTCCCTTCATGTAGATTAATGAAAGCCTTAATAGTTCTTAACAATGGACGGCCTAATATAATAGGAGTTATAGCATCTTCAGGCATGTCAACAATAACAAAATTAATAAGAGCAGGACAACCTTTAATGTATACTAAAGTATTTTCTTTAATCCCTACAACTAGTTTGTAGGTAGAATCTATAAGATGTAGTTTTAACTCGGTGATTTCAAAAGATCCAAGATTTAACTTATTAAAAAGACTTTTTGGAATTGTTGAAATGCTTGCACCTAGATCACAAAGTGCAGCTATCTCATTGGTCCCAATTTTAACTTAATAGTAGGCTCAAATATATCATCAAGCTTAACAGGTATTTTTTCACCAATTTTCTTATATTCTTACTCAAGCTCGCGTACCTTTATTGCTACCTGATTAACAAAGTGTTGATACATAGCTTCATCATTTCCTTCACTTACCAGAATCTTGATATTGATCCTTTTTACAAGATCTTCAACGGTGTAACTTGGTGAAGGAGCATTACTATAATCAAGTTCTTCAGGCTCCTCCCTTTGGATTCTCATCATCTTGAGGTCTTCAATAGGATTGGGCTCAGCTTTACCTACAAATTTAGCTAGAATGAGAGTTTGACTCTCAGTTATCTTACCTAGATGTGCCTCGACTATCCTTGTTGTTTATTGGAGGGCCTACAAATCATTCCTCAAACTTACAACTTGGTTAGATAATTTACCAAGCATAGCATCATGGTTCTCCATTATTTTAACAAGGATATTATTTTGCCAATTCTGTGAGTCTATAAAGGACTTACGTGTTTCTTGGAGACTACCATTACTTGTTCCCATATTATTATTAGAGTTACCTGCAGGACTAGAATAGTGTTTCTGAAAATTAGGATTATAATTTTTTTTCCAAACAGGGCTATAATCATTACGAGCTATAAAGTCTATTTCTTTAATATTTGTTTCTGGGATAGCTCTTACCTGATTTTCCTTACCTTTTACAGCTAATATGAGCTCATCCATCTTAGCATTGAGTTCTTCATTTTCTTGTGGTGAGACTAAGTTCACCTTCTTCGTGTTTGATCTATCTACATGCCACTAGGCATGGTTATCTTGCATATTGTCGAGCACCTTCTTTGCTTCAGTAATGTGTTTGCCCATAAATGCTCCTCCACCTGTAGTATCAAGCATAGACTTAGACACAGACCAATCTTCCATCCCATGACTGGGATAGTTTTGTAACATCCCAAAACTTTAGTCCAAGCTTATCAAGATCCAATTCATCAAATTTAGGGTTAATAAAAACTTTTCCAATTCAAAGTATGAAAGCATTCATGTGTATGTGCATTTAAATTAAGAGTTGTTTTGAATTGCCATGGTTCTGTGATTCATTGCTTGTAAAATGATTCTTAGGTGAAATAAACATCATCTAAATCATTCCCAAAACTTTTCCCAAAGAAAAACAACTCAAAATGAATAATTGGCCAAATTAACTATCATGCCTACTTTGGCTATTCCTAGTACTCAAAACTTAACAGAAACATTTGTGGATCTTTACACCCCTTGCTAGTAAACATAATGAGGTACCAAGGCCCACTTTGTGATCTGCTAAAAACATTCAAATAATAATTTTAAATGACAGTTCAAAATTGAATTCAATGCATATGCCTAGATCACCCCTATTTCAAAAACCATCCATTTGAAGTCCAATTTCAAAACCCTTGCAACCAGAGACAACCTAGTACTAGTGGAGATCACTCAAAAAATTTGAACCCAAAATTCAAAATTTTGCTTCTTGCGGCCATTTTGTCGAGCAGGTGGCAGACACAAATCTTGCAAATCTTGAAACACTATATTGAGTAGTAGTTGTGGTCACCATTTGGGCCTAACTTGGTCCCCTTGTTCCCCCAGCTAGAACCCCGGCCCTAACCATCTCTCCCTCTCCCATGTCTGCTCCAGTAGCTAGCCGCCCGACGCCATGCCCCAGGGCGCTAGCATTGCGTGGGAGCAGCCGCAGCAGGCCCAGCAACCGCCCAGACATCGTCGTTCGCCGCCTCGTGACCAACAGACCAGAGGAACAGCGTCGAACACCACCGTCTACGCGTAGTTCACCGCACGCTCCCGACCAGTAGAGACTCCGCCTTGTCGCGCCTTTAAGCCTCAGAGGACCACCGGGGAACAGAGTATCCAACGCTGCCCTCGCCCATGCCGAGAGAGCCCCGCAGCGTCGTCACCGATGACCTCACCGTCGCCCGCTCTGCCCCCTCGTCGACCCTATATAAAGTGGCCACCCCAGGACCATTTCTCCACACTCCCACACTCCTCACCTCTCACTGAATCTTACCCACCCCTCGCCGAAGCCGCTCGAGCTCTGTCTCGCCGGAATTGAAGCCGAAGCCGCCGCAGCAGGAGGAGAAGGGCGTTTGCGATTTAGGGCACCCCAAGCTCCGCCGCAACCGCGCCTCGCCTCACCGTCGCCTACCAGCCCGTTTGCCCGCATCGCCGACCTTGCTGGAGCCCAGGTATACCCCCAATCAACCCCCACCACCGCGTCTAGGTCACGTTCTTGCCGGAGTGGTCCGTCGTTGATGATGACTCACCACCGTTGGATCGCCTTTAGATCGTGTGGCCCAGGATGCTAGATACCGTTTCGGTTAAGTGGTGCTGCTGACTGGTGGAGCCCGCCTATCAGGCAGCCCGCTGCACTCACTGTGCGTAGCTGGGCCGGCCCAGTTAGTTCCCGCGCGTCTGAAAGTTTCAAATTTAGTTTTTTCTATTTAGAGTTAATCTAGTTTCTGTCCACTAGTTTAAAAATCAATTCTGGGAGTTTGACAAATCCAAATTGCATGAAACCAATTTTGCCTGAAAGGTATTGAAATTATCTATCCAAGCCCGTTGGATTTAATTCAATTAGGGTTATAGATATCTCCTAATAAAAATAATAAAACGGAAGCATTTGCACCTTGCAACATTTTTATAAAATCAACTAAGATAGATTTTGAGTTGATTCCAACTCTCGAAATTCACATTTCATCATACCTATCTGAATATGTAATAATATTAAGGTTTACATGCAGTGAATTTGGACTAGTACCAAAATAATGCTATATAGGCATTTCTAGTCACTTTAAATTATTAAATAATGAACTTAAACCAAAGTAATTTTGATCCAACCCTTAAAACACATTCCCACATGTTAGGATGTGTGGTGATGACATGTGTCCACATGATCCCATATTTTAAGTGGGGAATATTAAATCTTAGTTAATTTTTCAATGAGTAGAAATTACTTTTCTAAAATGAAAAGAATGAAACTATTAATTTAAACTTGTGATGCTTGTGATGATAATAGATCATCAAAGGTGTGTCTTAGAATGCTAATTAGATTAGTTAAGTATTGTTTGGTGATTGTGTACTCCGTATGTATTTATAGACGATAGTACCGACCAAGCTTTCGAGGAGGAGGAGTTCTACCAAGAAGAAGAAGAAGAAGAAAACTTCAACCACTGCACCAACCAAGGCAAGCTATTGTAGCAAGCTAGAATTAAGCTAGTTAACTTGATCCAAGATGCTATAGGCATGCTTGAGTCATAGCACTTTGACTATTAGTTACCCCAAGTCTTATTTACAAGCTTTACTTCCTTTACTTTACCCAAAGTTCTTTACTTGTTTTGTAGGTAGCGTAAAGAGTATAAAACTTGACCTATTTAGAACCCTTTAGATGACATTCTATGGCATGAGATTGATCCCACCATTTCCACCTTAGTGAACACTCTTAACTTAGTAGTTTAGAGTAGATCAAAAACTTGAGTCACTTTAGATGGAAACACTTGGTGAAAATGAATTATGAAAACCTTGGAATGATGAGTCATTATATTGAGATGTTTTGACATGTGTTGAGAAACACAAATGGTTTATGATTGTGAAATGTTGAGGCATGAGCCTTAACCCTTTTATAAAACTGATGGTTGGATTCGGATGCGATACCATTCCAAATTTACTGTGCAACCACACTACCTGAATTGGGTAAGGCTTAGCTGGAAATTTATATGCATTAGTATTAGTTCCCTCGGGGGAGAGGTTTGAGCTGAGGCTACCTCTCAATGTTGTCCACCTATGCAGTGCCCAAGATGACTGATGGTCATGGTTGGGAGGCCATGCTCATAGGAGAGGTGCTTATACTAGGGTGTGTAATGGGAAGGTTATGTTTGATTATCTGCATACTAAGTATGATGATTCAGGGTTATCCCTGACAGATGTATCGAATCTTGTGGTGAAAGTGTACCACCTCTATAGAGTGTCAAAATATTCGAATAGCCACATCCGCGGTTATGGATAGTTGGAATGGCCATACTGTTTCGTTGTCAGCTATTTTCAAAATGACTTATGAAATAAATGATGAATCTTGACTTGACCACAACAGGGTTGTGTTTATGACAATAGCTTCCCAACTTAAGTGATTCTAGAACTTTATTTTATCTTTCTTTGCTTCAGAACTCAGCTAGGTTTCAAACTTAACTTTATAGTTAAACCTAGGCTTAGCACTTTAACTTAGAACTATACTACTTGTTAGTGGTAGTTTGCGAGTACTTAAAGAGTACTCATGGCTTTTGTCCCTGGCTATTCTCATGGCCATACTATGAAGGAGACTATCAAGATGATGGCCAGCAGGACGGCTATGATAACTAGGACTATCTGCCTTCGTCAGCATTGCATGTGCCCCTGAAGATGGACCCCACCGCTACGCTTATCTTTTAATTCCGCTGCTTGTTGTATTAAGACTGGATCATGAGATCCTTATTTGTGTAAGACCTTATGTATGGTTTGTAATGGATGATGTACTGTGATATCCAATCCGTTATGTCTCGTAAACATGGTAATCCTGGGATTGCGAGGTATGGCATAATGGGCATCTGGGATTAAAAATCCGGGTGTTGACAAGTTGGTATCAGAGCCATCCTGACCATAGGAGACCCTAGTTAGAATGGACGTCCAAACAAAAACTTAGTTTCAAAACCAAAGTGAGTATTTATGAAAAACTATTTCATCTCTTATCCTTGGGAATTCATTCTTTCTCAAAAAAAATCATGTTCCTCAAAATTCTTACACTACTACTTAAAATGTGACACACTTGATCACTTCACTAACTTCCTCATCTTAAATTCTTGTAGATGGAGACTCAGTTCGGCAAGTTCTACCAGTTGTGAAAGGGAGGTCAGCTGATCTTCGAGAGGGATCTGGATTCATTGTCGGAGTTACTGGGACGCCCACATCCGGAGTTTCTTGGAGCTCAACTTCCAGGACCCCCAGGAGGAGACTTACAGTGGCTAGTCACCGCGGACCTTAGAGGAAGCATCGAAGCACCAACTTCTGGGAGAATTCAGTTCTCTGTGAGAGAGAACAACTGGCTAGATGGATTAGACAGGGCAATGCATGAAGCTCTCGCACGTCTATGTGCCCTCACCGTCAACCAAATCCAAGGAACCCGTTTTGCTCACTATGCAAGACGTGACTTCATGGGAATGCCGATGGAGATGCCAAGTCATCCAGCACTGGAGGGCCAAGTGGAGAACCTCAACTTCATGTTGTATGACCGTCAGAAGGAACTGGACAATGCCAGGGAGTTAGCCAACTAGAACTGTGCCATTGCCGACCAGAAGGCCCAGACTTTCTCATTGCTATTCAAGGATCGTCAGTCTCTTCGCCTCCAGCGTGAGAAGAAGGATCGCACCATCGCCCATCTTCACAAGAAGGTGGCCGACCTCGAGAAGACCGTCAAGGAGCAGGAAGCTCAGCTTGCAGCAAAGGAAGAGGAAGAGGAGGGTGAAGACATCCAGGGAGACATGGATTCTTACCTCAGTAATGATGATGACTTTCTGGAGGAGGATGATGTCGACTTCTACACTGATGATGAGGACTCCGACTTCATCGACGATGAGTAGATGCACTAGAGCACTGTCGTAGCATGAGATGTATCGGTCCCACTGTATCGTAGCTTGCAGAATGGTTCTTCAAACCATCTGTTTTCCCTTTGATTGTTGTGGTGTGTGTTGTATCGTGTGCTTGTTTGCATGAATGAAATGAAGTTAGTTGAAAAACCGGAGTCAAACTCAAAGTTTTAGTTTGAAACCAAAACCATGAACCTTAGAACTTTCCCTCTTACCCCTATATTTATCTCAATCTTCAGATGACTCGTGGAAACCAAGGAGGGAGCAGCTCGTCGCAGGACACAATACTGCAGATCTTGCAGAATCTCATCGCAGACCGTGAAGCAAGCAGGGCAGAGTGCCAAGCCAACTTAGCAACATTGCAGCAGATCGCCCAGATGGCTCTCAACAACCAAGGGCATGGAAATCAGGATCACCAGGGATCCAAACTCAAAAAAATTCAGAACACCAATCCCCCAATCTTCAACCAATCTGAAAACCCATTAGATGCTGATGACTGGTTACAGACAATGGAAAACAACTTAGAAGTTGCCAGAGTTGATGAAAACGAGAAAGTTCTCTTTGCCACCCACTATCTGGCGGGATATGCAAGAGCTTGGTGGAACAATATCCGCCTGATGAACCATGGTCAAGTTATGACATGGGAAGCATTCAAAGTCAAGTTCAGCCGCACCCACGTGCCGCAGGGTCTAGTCAACCGAATGAGGGATGAATTCCGCGAATTGAAGCAAGGAAGAATGACTGTGGTGGAATACCGTGATAGATTCCTATCACTTGCCAGATATGCACCTGATGAGATCAACACGGAGGCCAAGAAGAAGGAGAGATTCTTGAACGGATTGCATGATGAGATGCAGACTGTCCTCGTCAACATCCGTTTCTAGGATCTCGAAGAACTAGTCAACTCTGCCATTCAGATGGAAGGGAAGATTAACCAGGCAAACGATAACCGCAAACATCGTATGATGCAGCAATTTGGATCCAGCAGTCACCAGAAGTACCGTCCTAACCCTTCACCAGGATATGCACCAAGGAACAACCGACCCCCAACGTCTCGCCCAAGCTACCCCAACCGTAGCGGAGGCAATGGGAAGTCCGGAGGAAATAATCACAACTCCAGCAATGCCAACAATTTCAACCATGCACCTCCCAAGAGCAACAACAACAACAACAACAACAACACTGTACCCAGAACTGGCAGCAATGCTATGCCTGTCGCAGTCAAGGACAAGTCCCAGATCACTTGTTTTGAGTGTGGAGTGAAGGGTCACTATTCCAATGAGTGTCCCAAGAAGACTGCCGCCAATGCCAATGTGAATGCCCCAGCTCAACAGCAGCGTCGTGTTCAACCAGGAAGAAGATTTGCCCCAGGGAACCCTCACAACCGCAACGGCCGTCTCTTCCACATGAAAGTAGAAGAAGCCCAGGAAGCGCCAGATGTAGTGTTGGGTATGTTTTCTATCAACTCAGTCTTCTCAAGAGTATTGTTTGATTCGGGAGCATCGCATTCATAATTCACCAAAGAATTTGCATGCACTAGTAAGATTCACCCAACCAACCAGAAGCATCACATGATAGTTCAAATCCCCGGTTCAACAACCAAAGCTAGAAAAATTTGCAAAGTTGTGCCTATCAGAATACATGGGATAGATTTTTATGCCAACCTAATTGTACTTGGAACCAAAGGATTGGAAGTATTACTAGGTATGGACTGGATGTCAAGGCATAAAGGACTGATAGACTGTGCTAAGAAAGCCATCACCATGACCAATAGTTCTGTAGTAACAGTAGAGCATATCTCTGAAAACCCTACCCCATCAATTCAAGTGCAACAAGAATGTAGCCCTGCCCACCATTGACCAAGTCAGAGCAGTCTGTGAATACCCCGACGTATTCCCAGATGAATTGCTAGGTATGCCCCCGGATAGGGATATTGAGTTCATTATCGAACTAATCCCCGAAACCGGACCCATAGCCCAGAGACCCTATAGCATGAACCCCTCAAAATTAGTGGAACTGAAGAAGCAGTTGGATGCCTGATACATTGCAAATGTATCTATAATTTTTGATGTTCCATGCTTGGTTTTATCAACTTTCTTGTGTTTTGTTCCAACTTTGGAGTACTTTTCATATGATTTCTTGGACTAACCTATTAACAAGAGCCACAATGCCAGCTGCATGTTTTCTACTGTTTTTGGTTCTAGGAAAGTCAGAAAATGAATATTCTCAGAATTGGATGGGACAAAAGCCAAAGTGCCTATTTTTCCGGAAATGATCAAGTGCCAGAATACGAGACGGAGAAGGGCCAGGGAGCCACCACACCACCTGGCCGCGCAGCCAGGCCTGGCCCGCGCCAGGGGGTGGTGTGGCCGCTCCCGGCACCCCCTCGGCCTCTCCTTCCGCCTATATATTGCCCTCAGGACGAAAACCCTAAGTACCCGATCAAAAATCCACGAAAGAGTCTGTAGCCGCCGTCATCTCCATCCCTAGATCAGGAGGGATCTGAAGCTCTTCCTGGCACCCTGCCGGAGAGGGGAATTCACCCTGGAGGCCTTCTTCATCACCATGCAAGCCTCCGGTGTGATGCGTGAGTAGTTCATCCTTGGACTACGGATCCATGTAGTAGCTAGATGGCTGGTTTCTCCTCCTTTGTGCTTTCATGTTTAGATCTTGTGAGCTCCGTTCATGATCAATATCATCTATTTGTAATTCATACATGTTGTGTTTGTGGGGATCCGATGGATATTGAGATGCTATTTCAGATTGATTATTGATTCTATCATGTCTTTGTTATTTGAGATCTTGCATGCTTTCCGTTGTTAGTAGCTATCTTGGCCAAGTAGATGCTAGCAACTCCAAGAGTTAGTATTTATGCTCGATAGTGGGTTCATGCCTCTGGTAATCTGGGGAAGTGACAGAAATCTCTAAGGTACTAGATGTGCTGTTGCTGCTAGGGAGAAAACAACAATCCTTTGTTCATAGAACAATCGTATTGTTTACTTTACACGCAGTTTGTAAAGCAATAATCTGTTGCTTGCAACTTAATACTGGAGGGGGTTCGGATGATAACCTGAAGGTGGATTATTAGTCATAGATGCAGTTGGATGGTGGTCTATGTATTATGTTGTAATGCCCAATCAAGTCTTAGAGGAGTCAAGATGATTAGTATATGCATGTATTGCTTTCTCGGTGTTTGTCAATTGCCCCGCTGTAATTTGTTCACCCAGCATGTTATCTATCTTAAGGAGAGCCACCTCTAGTGAACTATGGATCCTAGTCCTTGCCTTTTACATACAATCTACAAACTGTTTACTTCTTTGTGTTTACTTTCTGCAAACTATAACTTCTTTCCATTCGATACGTTTAATCCTTTGTTTTCCGCAATACACGGTGAGATTGACAACCTCATCGCAAGTTGGGGACAAAGTTCTGTGGTTGTGTTGTGCAGGTCTCCACGTTGCTACTAGCACTGGTAGTGCGCCCTGCCAAAGCTCAGCTAGTAACACCTTTGGGGTGTTTCCTTGCTCCTACTGGTTCGATTAAACCTTGGTTTCATAACTGAGGGAAACTTGTTGCTGTGCTCATCATACCTTCCTCTTGGGGTTCCCAACGAGCTCTACATCAACACCGCCATCAAGCATTTTTCTGGGCGCCGTGCATTGAGCCATCAATGCGATGTTAGAGAAAGGCTTGATTCAACCAAGCGCATCGCCATGGAGATCACTAGTGTTATTCGTCGACAAGAAAGATGGAGGCAATCGTTTGTGCACAGACTACAGAAAGTTGAATGACGTCACCATCAAGAACAAGTACCCCTTGCCAAAGATAGAGGATCTATTTGATCAATTGACTGGAGCCCAGGTATTCTCAAAGATTGATCTTAGGACGTGTTATCACCAACTTAAGATTCGTGCAACGGATATTCCGAAGACCGCCTTTACTACTCGTTATGGTTTGTACGAGTATACAGTTATGTCTTTTGGATTAACCAATGCCCCTGCTTATTTCATGAATCTCATGAATAAGATCTTTATGAATTTCCTAGATAAGTTTGTAGTTGTGTTTATCGACGACATCCTTATCTACTCCAAGTCAGAAGAAGAGCATGAGCAACATCTGAGAATCATCCTAGAAACCTTGAGAGAGCATCAGTTATATGCCAAGTTCAACAAGTGTGAGTTTTGGCTAAAAGAGGTAGGATTCCTAGGACATATTGTGTCTGCCGGAGGAGTCTTTGTTGATCCCGCCAAGATCAAAGATGTCGAAGAATGGGAAGCCCCAACCACTCAAACCCAAGTCCGTGCATTTCTCCGATTAGCGGGCTACTACCGCAAGTTCGTAGAAGGGTTCTCAAGCATCGCCAGACCCATGAGCCAATTGTTGAAGAAGGACAAGAAGTTTGAATGGACCGACAAATGTGAAGCCAGTTTTCAAGAGATGAAGAAGAGATTGATATCAGCCCCAATATTGATCATGCCAGACATCAAGAAGCCGTTTGATGTGTATTGTGACGCATCCAAGATTGGTCTAGGATGTGTGCTGATGCAAGAAGGCAAAGTCATCGCGTATCTGTCTAGACAACTAAAGCAGCATGAGCAGAACTATCCGACCCATGATCTGGAGCTAGCAGCCGTAGTACTGGCATTGAAGACATGGCGTCATTATTTGTTGGGTAATCGCTATGAGATTTACTCAGATCACAAGAGTTTAAAGTATACTTTCACTCAGAAGGAGCTGAATATGAGGCAAAGGAGATGGATAGAGTTAATCAAGGATTATGACCTTGACATTCACTATCACCCTGACAAAGCCAATTTGGTAGCGGATGCTCTTAGCAGATTGTCGTGTAGGCTAAACACCATGATCAAGGAAAAGCAGCCAAGTTTGTATGAAGAGTTGGAGCAGTTCAGAACTGAACTAGTTAGCAAAGGATTCTTAACTAGCATTGAACTTCAACCCACTTTGATTAACCAAATCAAGGAAGCCCAGAAGGGGAATGAAAGTATCGACAGAATCAAACATCGCATTGGTACAGGAAAGGTGCCTGGATTCACGGAAGACAAAGAAGGAGTACTGTGGTACAAAGGACATATCTGTGTGCCAGCAGATTCGGAGCTGAAACAAGTTATCATGAAGGAAGCTCATGATACTCTTTATTCTATCCACCCGGAGGAACGAAGATGTATCAGGATTTGAAAGAGCAATTTTGGTGGCACAAGATGAAGAGAGAAATCGGAAGCTACATCGCCAAATGTGATATCTGTCAAAGAGTCAAAGCAGAGCATCAGAGACCTGCAGGACTGTTGCAACCATTGCGGATTCCGGAATGGAAATGGGATTCCATCGGAATGGACTTTATCACCGGTTTTCCTACTTCCAGTAGGGGAAATGACTCAATCTGGGTCATAGTTGATAGATTGTCCAAGGTAGCCCACTTTATACCTGTCAAGACTACCTACCAGAGTGCAAAGCTAG
The DNA here is from genome assembly GCA_910589775.1 of Avena eriantha. Classification (NCBI taxonomy): domain Eukaryota; kingdom Viridiplantae; phylum Streptophyta; class Magnoliopsida; order Poales; family Poaceae; genus Avena; species Avena eriantha. The sequence goes on along the minus strand of OU342742.1, from coordinate 250,447,642 downwards.
CAGAGCTATATATTGCTAGGATTGTTAGTCTGCATGGAACCCCCAAGACCATAGTATCAGATCGAGGAACCCAGTTTACCTCGAGATTTAGGTAGAAAGTCCAAGAAGGATTGGGAACCAAGTTGAACTTCAGTACCGCGTATCACCCGCAAACTGATGGACAGACTGAGAGAGCCAACCAGATCTTAGAGGATATGCTTAGAGCTTATGTGTTGTAGTACGGATCAAAATGGGAAGACTGTCTGCCTTTCGCCGAATTCTCATATAACAACAGTTATCAAGCTAGTTTGCAGATGGCACCATTTGAATTCCTATACGGAAGAAAGTGTTGTACCCCTTTGAATTGGTCGCAAGTAGGAAAGAGTCAGATCTTTGGACCCGACATTCTCCGAGAAGCGGAAGAGAAGGTTCACAAAGTCCGTGAGCACCTCAAGACCGCCCAATCTAGACAAAAGAGTTATGCTGACAAGAGAAGGAGAGACCTGACTTTCAATGTCAGAGATTTTGTGTATCTCAAGGTTTCACCATTGAAGGGAACTCAACGCTTTAGTCTAAAAGGAAAGTTAGCCCCTAGATATATTGGGCCCTTCAAGATTCTGAACCGTCGGGGAGAAGTATCGTATCAACTGGAACTGCCTGAAGAGATGTCAGCCATCCACAATGTGTTCCATATCTTGTTACTCGCAAATGCTTGGAAGTCCCCGAGAAGACTGAAGTTTTCAAAAACATCGATCACAGAGCTGTAGAGATCAACAATAACCTGACCTATTGGGAAGTGCCCATCCGTATCTTAGAAGAAGCCTACAGAACCACCAGGACCAGGAGTATCAAGTTTCTCAAGATTCAGTGGAGCAACCATACCGAGGAGGAAGCCACTTGGGAGCGCGAAGATTACATTAGGACAGAGTTCCCAGATCTCTTTAGTTCCTAGTTTTCTTTGCAAATCTCGGGACGAGATTTTGTTTAAGGGGGGAAGGTTTGTAACATCCCAAAACTTTAATCCAAGCTTATCAAGATCCAATTCATCAAATTTAGGGTTAACAAAAACTTTTCCAATTCAAAGTATGAAAGCATTCATGTGTATGTGCATTTAAATTAAGAGTTGTTTTGAATTGCCATGGTTCTGTGATTCATTGCTTGTAAAATGATTCTTAGGTGAAATAAACATCATCTAAATCATTCCCAAAACTTTTCCCAAAGAAAAACAACTCAAAATGAATAATTGAAGTGAATGGTCATTTTGGCCGAATTAACTATCATGCCTACTTTGGCTATTCCTAGTACTCAAATCTTAACAGAAACATTTGTGGATCTTTACACCCCTTGCTAGTACACATAATGAGGTACCAAGGCCCACTTTGTGATCTGCTAAAAACATTCAAATAATAATTTTAAATGACAGTTCAAAATTCAATTCAATGCATATGCCTAGATCACCCCTATTTCAAAAACCATCCATTTGAAGTCCAATTTCAAACCCCTTGCAACCAGAGACTACCTAGTACTAGTGGAGATCACTCAAAAAATTTGAACCCAAAATTCAAATTTTTGCTTCTTGCGGCCATTTTGTCGAGCAGGTGGCAGACACAAATCTTGCAAATCTTGAAACACTATAGTCAGCAGTAGTTGTGGTCACCATTTGGGCCTAACTTGGTACCCTTGTTCCCCCAGCTAGAACCCCGGCCCTAACCCTCTCTCCCTCTCCCCTGTCTGCTCCAGTAGCTAGCCGCCCGACGCCATGCCCTAGGTCGACCACGGACCGCTCGCCCCAGCCCGTCCCACGCTCTCCTTCGCTTGCTGGGAGACAGGCGCCATCACACCGCTTCGCCTCGACCAGCCCCCGACCAAAAACGAGCGGAGGACAAGCCTCAATTGCTCGCGCCCATGCCGTTGTCCGCCATGCCATCACCCCGGAGCGTCGCGCCCACCTAAGCCGCACCGACCATGCCTAGCGCTAGCATTGCGTGGCAACAGCCGCAGCAGGCCTAGCAACCGCCCAGACATCGTCATTCGCCGCCTCGTGACCAACAGACCAGAGGAACAGCGTCGAACACCGTCGTCTGCGCGCAGTTCACTGCACGCTCCTGACCAGTAGAGACTCCGCCTTGCCGCGCCTTTAAGCCTTAGAGGACCGTCGGGGAACAGAGTATCCAACGCCGCCCTCGCCCATGCCGAGAGAGCCCCGCAGCGTCGTCACCGATGACCTCACCGTCGCCCGCTCTACCCCCTCGTCGACCCTATATAAAGCGGCCACCCCAGCACCATTTATCCACACCCCCCCACTCCTCACCTCTCACTGAATCTTACCCACCCCTCGCCGAAGCCGCTCGAGCTCTGTCTCGTCGGAACTGAAGCCGAAGCCGCCACAGCAGGAGGAGAAGGGCGTTTGCGATTTAGGGCACCCCAAGCTCCGCCGCAACGGCGCCTCGCCTCGCTGTGGCCTACCAGCCTGTTTGCCTGCATCGCCGACCTTGGTGGAGCCCTGGTATGCTCCCAATCGACCCCCACCGCCGCGTCTAGGTCACGTTCTCGCCGGAGTGATCCGTCGTCGATGATGACTCACCATCGTTGGATCGCCTTTAGATCGTGTGGCCTAGGATGCTAGATATCGTTTTGGTTAAGTGGTGCCGCTGACTGGTGGAGCCTGCCTGTCAGGCAGCCTACTATGCTCACTGTGCGTAGCTAGGCCGACCCAGTTAGTTCCCGCGGTTTTTCTATTTCGAGTTAATCTAGTTTCTGTCCACTAGTTTAAAAATCAATTCTGGGAGTTTGACGAATCCAAATTGCATGAAACCAATTTTGCCTGAAAGTTATTGAAATTATCTATCCAAGCCCGCTGGATTTAATTCAATTAGAGTTATAGATCTCTCCTAGTGAAAATAATAAAACAGAAGCATTTGCACCTTGCAACATTTTTATAAAATCAACTAAGATAGATTTTGAGTTGATTCCAACTCTCAAAATTCACATTTCATCATACCTATCTGAATATGTAATAATATTAAGGTTTACATGCAGTGACTTTTGACTAGTACCAAAATAATGCTATATAGGCATTTCTAGTCACTTTAAATCATTAAATAATGAACTTAAACCAAAGTAATTATGATCCAACCCTTAAATCACATTCCCACATGTTAGGATATGTGGTGATGACATGTGTCCACATGATCCCATATTTTAAGTGGTGAATATTAAATCTTAGTTAATTTTTCAATAAGTAGAAAGTACTTTTCTAAAATAAAAAGGATGAAACTATTAATTTAAACTTGTGATGCTTATGATGATAATAGATCATCAAAGGTGTGTCTTAGAATGCTAATTATATTAGTTAAGTATTGTTTGGTGATTGTGTACTCCGTATGTATTTATAGACGATAGTACCGACCAAGCTTTCGAGGAGGAGGAGTTCTACCAAGAAGAAGAAGAAGAAGAAAACTTCAACCACTGCACCAACCAAGGCAAGCTATTGTAGCAAGCTAGAATTAAGCTAGTTAACTTGATCCAAGATGCTATAGGCATGCTTGAGTCATAGCACTTTGACTATTAGTTACCCCAAGTCTTATTTACAAGCTTTACTTCCTTTACTTTACCCAAAGTTCTTTACTTGTTTTGTAGGTAGCGTAAAGAGTATAAAACTTGACCTATTTAGAACCCTTTAGATGACATTCTATGGCATGAGATTGATCCCACCATTTCCACCTTAGTGAACACTCTTAACTTAGTAGTTTAGAGTAGATCAAAAACTTGAGTCACTTTAGATGGAAACACTTGGTGAAAATGAATTATGAAAACCTTGGAATGATGAGTCATTATATTGAGATGTTTTGACATGTGTTGAGAAACACAAATGGTTTATGATGGTGAAATGTTGAGGCATGAGCCTTAACCCTTTTATAAAACTGATGGTTGGATTCGGATGCGATACCATTCCAAATTTATCGTGCAACCACACTACCTGAATTGGGTAAGGCTTAGCTGGAAATTTATATGCATTAGTATTAGTTCCCTCGCGGGAGAGGTTTGAGCTGAGGCTACCTCTCAATGTTGTCCACCTATGCAGTGCCCAAGATGACTGATGGTCATGGTTGGGAGGCCATGCTCATAGGAGAGGTGCTTATACTAGGGTGTGTAATGGGAAGGTTATGTTTGATTATCTGCATACTAAGTATGATGATTCAGGGTTATCCCTGACAGATGTATCGAATCTTGTGGTGAAAGTGTACCACCTCTACAGAGTGTCAAAATATTCGAATAGCCACGTCCGCGGTTATGGATAGTTGGAATGGCCATACTGTTTCGTTGTCAGCTGTTTTCAAAATAACTTATGAAATAAATGATGAATCTTGACTTGACCACAACAGGGTTGTGTTTATGACAATAGCTTCCCAACTTAAGTGATTCTAGAACTTTATTTTATCTTTCTTTGCTTCAGAACTCAGCTTAGGTTTCAAACTTAACTTTATAGTTAAACCTAGGCTTAGCACTTTAACTTAGAACTATACTACTTGTTACTGGTAGTTTGCGAGTACTTAAAGAGTACTCATGGCTTTTGTCCCTGGCTATTCTCATGGCCATACTATGAAGGAGACTATCAAGATGATGGCCAGCAAGACGGCTATGATAACTAGGACTATCTGCCTTCGTCAGCATTGCCTGTGCCCCTGAAGATGGACCCCACCGCTACGCTTATCTTTTAATTCCGCTGCTTGTTGTATTAAGACTGGATCATGAGATCCTTATTTGTGTAAGACCTTATGTATGGTTTGTAATGGATGATGTACTGTGATATCCAATCCGTTATGTCTCGCAAAAATGGTAATCCTGGGATTGCGAGGTATGGCATAACAGGCATCTGTGATTAAAAATCCGGGTATTGACAAGTTTCTCATGCATTCTTTGATCCTCTCCCATGCAAGCGCTAGAGGCTCACGCTCTTCCTGTCTAAAACCAGTAATATTAGATCTTAGTTGCATAGTCAGGTGGAAAAAAATTAGTCATAAATAAAGAAGTACACTCCACCCATGATGTCATAGTATTTCTAGGCATAGATAGCAACCATTCTTTTGCTCTTCCTCTAAGAGAGAAAGGAAATAAACACAATTTGACCACATCGGGGTCAACATCTTTTATGCGCATCATATCACATATTTCAGTGAAAGTATTCAAGTGCATACATGCCTCCTCAACAGCAGAGCCTCCAAATTGATTCTGTTGAACCAAACTTAAAGAATGGGGCTTAATTTCTTAATCATCAGCAGCAATTGCTGCCTGAGTAATAGGAGTATGCAAATAATCATTGTTGGGAGTAGCAAACTCCCCATGCTTCTTTTCAGCTATATTTCCTATGTTTTTGGGTTTTCTTAAACAAAGACTTATGATAGTAAAAACAAGAAATTAAAGACTAACTATTTTTTTTGGTTTTTCAAATAAAGACTGAAAGCAAACTAACAAAATTAAAAACAAGAATTAAAACTAGCAATGTTCCTACTAACCTCACCAGGGTAGCTATTGCTTCCCCAGCAACGACATTGGAAAAAGGGTTGATACTTTCGATCCTTTACGGATGTAGTATAGCTCTTTTTCCCTAGTAGACCTAGGTTTATCGAATCCTCGAGAAGAAGAAAGCATAGTGAAGTTACTTTAACGGACCTTCGGGAGTTTTAGAATTATTTTTGTGTTTTACCGGACCAAGAGTTTGCTGTCTTTTGTTATTGTCGATGATGGAAAGAGAGGGCCTAGGGCGTTCGGTTTCACCTCTAGTGTGCAAAACATCTGATGGGAATAAAAGGTAATAATAAAATATGCATGTAATTGTTAGAGCAAGATAAATTATATGTGGGCAGTGCATCCATAATTGTTGTTGCCTCCGCAACTGCTTATAACCATAACCTACTAGTCTCATCCATAGAAGAAAGAGAACTAATGATATGCATAGTGATATCACCATTAATCCCGAGTAAATCCCTCACATACAGCCGTACTACCTGATGGCTCGGTGTTGATGTGGAGCTCGTTGGGGAACCCCAAGAGGAAGGTATGATGAGCACAGCAGTAAGTTTTCCCTCAGTTATGAAACCAAGGTTTAATCGAACCAGTAGGAGCAAGGTGTCGTCGGATTGAGGACAAGTACGCCATGAGGGGGTCCTCGAGGCGTGCGGAAGAGAGGGGTGTGAGACGTATGGTGTTCCGGGACGGTGAGCACACAAGTTTACCCAGGTTCGAATCCGCCGGCTTTGGACGGATCCTACTCTTGCTAGCAATCCAATAATACGGCAGAGCCAAAATATGGGTTACAATGGTATCGCTGTGCGAGTTGAGATTGTAGACTATTGAGGTGTCTAGAGTGTTGCCCTAAAGGCTCTCCCTAGGACGGCTTATATAGATATCCGGCCTAGGGTTTACAGGAGAGATCAATCCGGCTACGACTAAGAGTTGGTTACAGAGTACATCTTGAATTACAAGTAACATTACGGGCCTAAGTCGGTAAGTCTTCTGGGCCTTCCCGTAGCCGGATTAGACTCCGTCTTTCTCCCTGACTGGGCCGCCCGTGAAGCAAAGCTCTAACCTGAAGTGGGCCACCCTGGTCAGTGAGGAACTATGAGGATACTCGGAAAGTATATCCCCAACAGCAGCCCCCGGAGGCCTCCAAGATCCAAAGTCGGATTTATCATAGTCTAGCTTGATCTTCGGCTTGCAGAATCTTGAAGGGTTCCTGAAACTTCACAACAAAAAATACGATCCGGGTCTTAAAAATAAGTCGGACCTATCAATAGGTTACTCGGATTCTCCAGCTCGATTTCAAACTAAGCCAGAACTTGGTTTCTAACGCCACCTGACACAAGTCATGGTCAAGTCACATCATCTGACAGGCGTGCCGTCAGCACGACCGTTGGTGGGTCCGCGGTTCGCAGAACTGAGGCGCTGTTTCAATGCGTGCATGGAGATCGAGGAGACGCAATCATCGCGTGGGTCCTTCCCAGTTCCTTCCACGACGCGTGGCGGTTATACTGTAGCATTTGCACGAATCTTGGCGCAGTTAGGTGGATATAAGGGGTTAGGATTTTTCCTTCTCCTTTCCACCAGTCCTTTGCCATTTCCTTTCCTCCCAATCCTCCTGCGCACACAGAGCCTCCTTGTTCTTCCCCCACCGAACTCCCAGCGCCGCCCCTTTTAGGTCGATCTCTCGCCGGAGAAATGGCTTCATCTTATTCCTCCGGCTTGGTAGCAGCAGCGGCGACGGCAACGACGGAAGCAGCAGCGGAGAAGGAGAGCTTCCGCGGGATCTGGATTCCCTAAGCTCTCAACAAAGAGGGCCTCAAGAACGTGGAGAAGGAGGGTCTTCTCGTCGCCGGCGACTGGCGGAGTGGCTCCGGGGAAACCGTCCCCAACCCGTGTGACAGCGAGCGGGTCCACATCGGCACCCACCTCGATAGAGGTCTGTCTTTTCCTCCTTCGGAGTTCTTCTCCGAGGTGATAGATCATTTCGGAGTTCAACTCCATAACCTTCCTCCCAACTCTCTCTTAGAGATGAGTGCGTATGCTTCGCTTTGTGAGGGCTTTCTCGGCATTAGGCTGAGTTTGACTCTCTTCCGGTATTATTTCCATGTCCGGAGAAATTCCATTACCGCCGGTGTTCCTTACATCATCGGCACTATTAGCTTTTCACTTAGACGCGGCTGGGCTTATCCCAAAATTTCAGCTAGTGACTCGGTCAAACAATGGCCAGCCACATTTTTCTATCATAGGGATATTCCGGCTCTTGGCAAAGCTACTGCTTTGCCGGCTTTTGTCGACGGAGCCACCACGGCCCAACCTTCTTGGGACGAGGCTGCTCCGGCTCTCACCGACGATCTGATCCTCGCTAAGAGGCGGATTGAATATTTAATTAAACACAAGGGTCTGAAGGGATCCGACTTGGTCAAGTGCTAGGTCTCTCGTCGGATCCAGCCCCTTCAGTACCACGGGGATCGACTGATGCACTCCATCACGTCATCCAAAAATGACTCCCTCCGCATCAGCCCCAAAGCCTACACCACTCAAGGCTACATAAGCCAGATCAAGTGGTTGATCAAGGAGCGGATCGAGAGGATAATTCCGGAGGTTTCTCTGGATATGCACACGGCGAAAAACCCCGTAGTGCCGGTAAGTTTCCATCAGTACTCCTTTTTATGTGTTTTAATCTTTAAGTTATACTGCAATACTGATATGGTTTCTTGTTTTCAGCTTGCTGACCTCCGTGAGTCGGAACTTGCTCCGCTCGAAGGATATCCTCCTGAGTTTTCTTAGGAGACAGAAGTGGTCCCATTGCCGGACCTTGCGCTCAAGAAGCGCAAAGCTCCGACAGTGGCTGTTGGCACAAAGGAGGTGCCTGTTGTGAAGAGGTAACTTTCAATCACAATTTCCGCCTTTGAACCTTTCTCGAATTTCTTTCCGAGATGTAATGTTTTCGACTTTATTACATTCTCAGAGCAAAACCGCTCGTAAAGGGGAAAGGGAAAGGGATTCCTTCGAAGCCGCTGCGGCAGAAGAAGCTTACCATAGCTTCTCCTGTCGTGGCTCCTCCGACTCCTTCCCCTCAACCTTCCGCAACGCCGGTGATCACTCCTTCTCCGGTCGTCGCAGAAGATCCGGCTCCTTCAACGGAGCCAGCGATCCTTGGGTCACAAACTGACGTCACCATGGGTGCGTCAGATCAAGATAAGGGTGAACCCTCTTCAGGTAATGATCCCTCGGCAGAAATCTTCGTCGAAAACCTCATCTGCAATCCGGGACTTGCCAAGTTTGGCCTGTCCCGAAAATCTACCGAAGAGATCCAGCGGCTAGCCGGCAAGTCCTAGAGAAAAGCCATTTATCTCCCGAAGAAGAAGCGCAAGAAGCAGAGGACGTCAAGTTCTTTGACCTTCTTGCCCAAGTCCACCTTCGCGACGAGAGGATTAGGACTGGCGAGCTTCCAACAGCCCCAGTGATCCCTCTTACTCTTGCCGAGAAGGTGGCCGCTGAAGTGAACGCGGGTTTGGATAAACTCACCCGCGAGCAATATGTAAGTCGGAATTCCAACTCTTGTTTTTCCATTATGTTATATCATATCCTCTAACCCCCAAGCATGAAGTAGGATATATAATCCGAGTTTATGCTTAATTAGGATGCCAAAGAACGAACTAGTGTAGCCACCAAGGCTCATGCTGATATTTAGCAAAAATATTAGCCCGAGTCTTAAGTAGCGTTCTGACTTTGGGTATTCTGACTTACAGAAAGTATGTTCCTATAACCAGGAATTATTGACCAATGTCGGCGATAAGCGGAGAGAGATCAAAGCTCTCCGGCTTAAAAATGCTGAACTTAAAGTAGCCAAGGATGAAGCCGAAGGTAAACATTCCGAGATTCAAACCTTGTCTTTTGCTTTTTCAATGTCGGTTTTTTTCTGAACTGTTGTTCTTTTTGACTTACAGCGCTGGTGAAATAATCCATCGCTATGATTGAAGAGGCCGAGAACCTCAAGACCCTGGTGGTGGAGAACAAGGGACTTCGCCAAGAGCTGGATAAGCTCAAGGCGGATCATGAAAGGAGCATAGCTCAAGTCCTTGAATCCTCCTCCATGGCCACCGAAGAGCGTGATCGCAAGATCGCTGCTCAAGATAAAATAATATCGGGCCTCAAGAATGAGCTTGGCAGAGAGAAGGACGTCTCCCAGGCGCTCCGGGCTGAACTCCAGAGTCTCTGGGAGGAGAAGACCAAGATTACCGACGTCATTCTTGGTACGTTCCATCTGTCTGACTTATCTTCTTTTCTTCGACTTTTATCAATGTCGGATTTTTCTTAACTTGTTTTGTGTATAGGTCCTCTGAACTTGACGGACTCTTTCTCCTTCGAGCCCCGCACCCACCGGCTTACCCAAGTTGGTGACCTGCTTCATGACTTCCGCCAGTCCCTTGAGGACATTGGCGAAGCTCTAAAGATTCCAGACATGCTAAGCATGTCAGATTTTTAGGTGCGGGACAAGGCCAAGGAGATGCCACAGCTTGTTCGGGACTGGAATATGTCCTAGGCGCGGACTGCTGCGCAGAACGCTCTCACCATGGTCATGAGCCACCATGGAAACATGGAGATATGGCAAGTGACCAGAGGGTACTGCAAGGTAGACGAAGACGGCCAGGAGCAGGACCTTCAAGCCATCATGCACTCCTGCGCCGGATATGGGTGTCACGTGGCTGATCTGACCAGCTACGAGATCCCCTTCTTCACCCGCGTAGCTACTCCGCCTCCTCCTCCAGAAGAAACCGAAGAAGTTTCCAACGATGAACGCACCACCTCAGATGCAGACATCTCAAAACGATATCAAGGCGGAGTAACCAGCGAGCCGGCAGCTCCTTCATCTCCTCCTGCATCATAGACCAGAAACTTATGTATTATTCCGGGAAAAAGATGATGCGTTTGTAAATATGTAATACTTTAACTTTGCTAGTGCTAAGCTTTTGATCTATTCAGCACTTTTGGCTTTAAGTTTTTTTTGGTGTGCCTGAAATATTTTCATAAGCACTTGTATTTTTGTCTCTACTTACCATTTATCTGGCTTTCCGCCTAGTCCTTTTCGTGAGCCGGCTAAACCTTCAGCCGGAAACTTTGCTGAGCAACGGAGCTCAATTGCTAAACCAGTTTAAACTCGGAAACAAAGCTGGCTTCCAGTACCAACAATTCACTACTCGGAAAATGCCCGCATGCAGCAATCAGACAAATAACCAAAGTAAAGACTAGAAATTTTAGAGTTATACCCGAAGGTAGCAATTTTAGAATCGAAAATCTAAACCAGAACGAACATGAGCATAAAGTACTTTCAAGCATTCTGGGATTTTCGACTATGACATGATCATTTGGAAATAAGATGGTAAAAACTTCTCAGAAAAACTTGACGCAACCAAAACTTTTATTTCTCACAGAACATGTACATATATATGATTACAAAGAAGGATAAACAAAGAATAAAAGGGACGTAGCTGAGCAATATTCCAAGGTCTGTCTAACTCATCCGGATTTGTACTGCCTCCAGCTCTCTTTCTCTTCTTAGTAGCAGGTCTTTCTTTGACTGGCCTCATGTTAGTTAAGTAATATGAACCATTGTGTAATACTCGACTAACCAAAAAGGGCCCTTCCCATACTAGGGAAAGTTTGTGCTTTCTTTGTTGCACAAGCCGGAGAACCAAACCACCTTTATTGAAAGATCTATTTCGGACTCTCTAGCTATGATACTTGCGTAACTTCTGCTGATAGGTTGTAGATCTCATTTCAGCAACGACACGAACTTCTTAGACTAAGTCGAGATCATTTTGTCAAGAAATCTCAGCATCCTCTTCAATATATGCGGCCACTCTAGGAGAAGTATGAATCAAATCACTAGGAAGAACTGCTTTTGCGCCATAGACCAAGAAGAAAGGTGTGTATCCCGTTGACCTGTTTGGAGTTGTGAGTAAACTCCAAATTACCGAGGGTAATTCCTCTGCCCAAGCCCCCGCAGCACGTCGTAGTGGTGCCTCGAGTCTCGGTTTTAGGCCTTGTAGGATTAAACCATTTGCTCTTTCGACTTGTCCGTTAGCTTGTGGATGTGCGACTGACGCAATGTCAAGCCGGATATTTTGCTCGTTGCAGAATTCAGCCAATTCTCCCATAGAAAAGTTACTGCCATTGTCCGTGATAATGCTATGCGGATAACCATACCGGATTATAACATCCTCGACAAATCTTTTGGCTATTGCTCCATCACAACTAGTGACAGGTTTAGCCTCAATCCATTTGTGAATTTATCCACCATCACTAAGAGGTGAGTAAATCCACTTGGAGCTCGTTTAAATAGTCCTACCATGTCAAGCCCCCAAACCGCAAAGGGCCATGTTATAGGTATTGTTCATAGTTGATCAGCCGAAACATGAGCTTTCTTGGTGTACTTTTGGCAGCCTTTGCACGTCTTGACTAATCGATCGGCATCTGCCTGAGCTGTAAGCCAGAAAAATCCATGTCTAAAAGCTTTTGCCACTAAAGATTTGGCTGCAGCGTGGTGACCACACAAGCCTTCTTGGATTTCTCTTAAGGTTTCCACTACTTCTTCCGGAGATACACAACGCTGAAAGACCCCAGAAACACTCTGTTTATGGAGCTCACCTTTAACAATAGTATAGGATTTTGCTCGTTGGATAATCTGCCGGCTCAGCACCTCGTCTTCGGGTAATTTGCCATCTACCAAATAATCGAGGTAGGGTTGAGTCTAGCTGGGAATTACAGCCAGAACTGCTATCAAGGGTGAGTCGGATTTCGTCGGATATTCCTCATCTACTCCCTTTATTGAGGGAACTTTGAGGTGCTCTAAAAAAGCGCCATCCGGGACCTCTTTCCGCGCAGAGCCTATCCGAGATAGTGCATCTGCTTCCTCATTTTCTGCTCGAGGGATGTGTTGAACTTCAAACCCTTCGAACAATTTAGATAGATCATCTACGACAGCTTTATATGCTGCCATGTGTTTATTTGCATTACAAATATCCGACAATTGCTGAGCAACAAGATCCGAATCTCCGTAACACATCAAACGTCGGATGCCAATATCCTTAGCAATCCAGATTCCATGCAGCAGTGCTTCATACTCGGCAATGTTGTTTTTCGCTGTGAAGTGGATCTGCAACACGTATAAAAGTTTATCTCCTTGGGGTGATTTGAGCACCACGCCAGCCCCCGAGCCCCCTCGAGCCTTAGACCCATCGAAAAAGAGGGTCCAATATTCCGACTCAGGGAGGACCATGTTCTCCTTCGTTTTTGTCCAATCAGCGACAAAGTCGGCAAGGATCTGGGATTTGATTGCTGTCCGAGGTTTATACTCAATATCGAAAGCTGAAAGCTCTATTCCCCATTTGGCGACGTGTCCTGTGGCGTCACTATTGTTGATTATATCTCTCATGGGAGCTTTGCTCACCACAGTAATTGGATGCTCCTGAAAATAATGTCGTAGCTTACAAGATGCTAGAAAAACATCGTAAGCCAACTTTTGATAGTGCGGATACCACTGTTTTGATTCTGTCAGGACTTCACTGACAAAGTACGTCGGACGCTGCACCAGGTGTTCCTGATTTTCCTCTGGTCTCTCCACCACCATGACGATACGGACGACCTTATTTGTCGCAACAATGTAAAGCAACATCGGTTCCTGAGGTTCCGGCGCTGCAAGGATAGGAGCAGATGAGAGTACTCTCTTCAGATCTTGTAGTGCAGCTTCAGCTTTGTCAGTCCAAACAAAATCCTTGGTCTTTTTCAGGAGTTTATATAATGGTGCGGCTCTTTCACCAAGCCGGCTTACAAATCGACTGACCGCGGCAATGCAACCAGCTAATCTTTGTACGCCCTCCAGGCGTGTTGGACTGGAAATATTGAGTATAGCCTTGATTTTGTCCCGGTTCACCTCTATGCCCCTTTGAGACACGATGAAACCTAACAATTTTCCGGCTGGTATTCCAAAGAAGATTTCTTCGGGTTAAGCATGATGTTGTATTTTCATAGATTGGTGAACGCCTCCTCCAAGTCGGAAATCAGTGTTTCCTTCTTTTTGTACATCACTGCGATATCATCCACGGATGCATGTACATTGCGTCTGAGTTAGTCGTGGAGGCAATGCTGCATCGTGCGCTGGTACGTAGCTCCTGCGTTCTTCAGCCCAAAGGGCATCGTAACAAAACAAAAGGTTCTGAAGGGGGTTATGAATGAATTTTTGACTTTGTCAGATTCCTTCATCCGGATTTGGTGATAACCGGAATATGCGTCGAGAAAACAGAGGAGTTCCGAGCCTGCCGTAGAATCGATAACTTGATCAATTCTAGGCAGAGCGAACGGATCTTTTGGACAAGCCTTGTTCAAGGCAGTATAATCAACACACATCCTTAAATTAGTGGTGTCCGTTTTAGGGACCATTACAGGATTGGCCGACCACTCAGTGTGGATGACCTCTTCTATGAATCCGGCTAACTCGAGCCGTGCTAGTTCCTTAGCTATTGCCTTACGCTTTTCGTTGCCAAACCGTCATAGGGACTGTTTGACGGGTTTAGCGTTCGGGTCTACATTTAGAGAGTGCTCGGCAAGTTCCCTAGGTACTCCGGTCATGTCAGATGGCTGCCATGCAAAGATATCTTGATTTGCTTGGAGGAACTTGACGAGCATGCTTTCCTATGCGCTACTTAGGCCTACGCCTATCTGGGTCACCTTGGAGGGGTCATCATCCTTCAACGGTGCTTTCTCCGTCTCTTCCGATGCCTTGAACTCCGGATTTGGCTTTGTCACCTCCTTCTTCGTTGCGGGCATCTCGGACGGATCTATGCTCTTCTTGATCTCCTGGTACTCCTGGGCATGCAGCACGGCTTCTGCAAAGGCGGCATTTCCATCCTTGCACTCTCGCGCTTTCTTCGGGTCTCCCCTGATGATGATCACGCCGTTGGGACCTAGAATTTTCATCATATTGTAAATGTAACACGGACGAGCCATAAAAGCCCAGTAAGCCGGACGTCCGAATATAGCGTGGTATGCGCTCTTGAACGGGACAATTTCGAAGGAAAGTTCCTCCGTGCGATAATTCTTTGGAGTTCCAAAGGTAACATCCAAAGTAATCTCTCCCAGGGAATTAGCTTGTCTTCCTGGGACAACTCTGTGAAAAATCACAGAGCTATGGTTCAGCTGGGTTTCCGAGATCTTCATCCTGCGTAGCATTTAAACATAGAGAATATTGATGCTGCTACCACCGTCCATGAGGGTCTTGGAGAAACCATAGCCGTCAATAAGTGGGTTGATGATTAAGGCGTATTTTCCTCGCCTGTGTAGCTTAGGTGGATCATCAGCGCGGTCAAATGTGATTGCCACTTCCGACCAATCCAGATATTGAGGGACAGCCGGAACTATTGCATTGAGCTCGTGGAGAACTGCTTTCTTGACCTTTGCTGGTTGAGATCCGAGGAAGGTGACATAAGTGTCTTTCTTGGTGGGAAAAGTTTTCTTCCCTTCCGGCTTGGGATTTGAAGTATCAGCTTCCTCCATGTCGGAATCTTCCTTGGTCTCTTTGTCTTTTTCAGGATTCTTCTTTCCCTTCTTCCGCTTAGCTTTGTAGCCCGCGGTATCATCTCTCTTGATGTCGTCGTTAAAACGACATTCAGTGTTGGTGTGGGATGAGCCCCCATTGGCATCTAAGTCATGCACACATGGGTTATTGGCAATGTTGGCTCAAGAGTAGGTTTTTCCTGGTTTTTGTTCTCCTCTACCTTGGACCCTTGAAGTCCCACGGCCATGCTCGTGGCCTCCGCCACGTCCTCCTCGTCCTCCAGACCCAGAAACAGTAGTAACCACCGTTGTTTTCGCGTTGGGTTTTTCTTCCGAGGTATTTTTGCGCTTCTGAGCCTGTTGCTTTGTCTTTGCTGACTGAGGTACAGCCAGGACATTGAGTAATCCCTCTGCATCGTCGTCATCATCTGTATACTTGCTTGCTGTTTCTATCATCTCTCCCAAATCAGTGACCTTGTCACACTTCAAGCGATGACGTAATAGTCCAATTGGGAGTCCTGCGATGAAAGCTTCAATCGCGGTTTAATCGTTTACTCCTTCACAGGAGTTCTTGGTGTCAATCAAACAGCTGAGGTAATCCCGGCAAGTTTCTCTGACTTTCTGGGTGCAACGTTGTAGGTCTCCGACCAAACAGGGCCTCCGATATGTGCCTTTGAAATTCCGAAAGAACGCACTTTGCATGTCATACCAGTTATGGATGGTGTTCTCCGGAAGTTCATTGAGCCATGATCACGCCGTCTTCCGCAGCATAAACAGGAGATATCGGGTTGCGACCAGGCTGTTTCCGCCTTTGGCGATGCGGCAAGCTTGGAAAAAATCCTATAGCCAAGTGTCTGGCCAAGCAATGCCGTCGTAGGCTTGGATATGCCTTGAGATAGCAAATCCTTCCGGGAATCTTGTAGCTCTGATGCGTGGTCCAAAGCACTTTGGTCCCACATACATGTCATCGTTTTCATAGCGTCGCGCCTCTATGTTGGAATTGATCCTGTGCCTTGCGTCGCTCGGGGATAGAGATCGTCCCGAATGTCGGCTGTGGCATTGGTGCCTTGGAGCTAGACTTTGGCTTCTGCCGCCACCTCCTCCACCACGTTGTCCTCCTTGTCCCCCTTGGGAGCCGTTGTGATGGCTGCTTGGTGGAGAGGGTGGGGCAGCTGAATTGTTTTTGGCTGATCGCCGGCCTCCGTCCGAAGCGTCATTATTCTGGTTCCGGGGAGGATCTTGACTACAACGAGCCCCCTGCCGGCTTGTACCAGCATGGTTTCCATCGTTCCTTCGTCCGTCGTTCCCACCACGGTGAGGCTTAGCCGGACAGCTTGCATGTCTAGGAGGTGGCATTTTTTGGTGATCCTCCTCCCGACGTTTTTCTTTATCTTCTCCCCTTCAATCGTTAGACTCTCGTCGGAGAGGGTTCTTCAGATTCAGTGCAGCAACGACATCTTTCTCAGCCTCTGGAGCGACAGTGCCCTAGTTACGCGTAGTTCTGTGTTGTTGTCCTGAGTATTTGGTTCTTGAATAATTGTCTTCCCGTCGTTCGGGGTTACTGTGCCTGAACGTAATGGGATCTTACGCCAGCCCATGCCGGATCTGTGCGACATTGGTCAGAATCTGAGACTAGTTTCTGACTTCCGGACAGGGCAACCTTTTGCTGCTCTAGTCCCTTGTTGAGTAGTTTGATACCCAAACGGATCTCCTCCGGTCCTGGATTAGCCGATAGAATTTCTCAGGCTGCCACGGTATTCTGTACTGGGGTTGGGTAAACCCAATCTCCATTGCTATCTTTCCGTGGCTTTCCCATCTCATCTCCAAAAAGGACAGCACGGACACGTGGGAATTGGTCGTCATTGGTGTCACGCTTCCGTGTCTTCTGATGTAATCGAGACATGTAGTCCTTAGTTGACATGCGTTTCTTCTCCACCTCGATGTTTTTGGCTTCATCGAGGAGTTGTTGACGACGCGCTTCTAGCGCTTGCGCCCTTTCGTCCAGTTCATCCGTAGTAAGTTCTGCGGCTTTAGGGATAGGTGTGGTTAATGTAGCATCGATGAGTTTACACGCACCTTCGGTGATCACGTGTCCATCCACCGATGCTTCTTTTTTCGGCTCTTCTGGGATAAGTGCTCCATCCGAGTCTTCCTCGTATTCCTCGGCAATCACCTCCTCTATCAGAGGGTCTTTTGCCGGGGTCATGTTCTTCTTGTTCCTCTTCTTTGCCTTCTTGGCAGCGCCGGTAGCAAAGACGGCTTTGGGTCTATTTCCCTGAGTCAAGCTCTGATCGGTACTTTCGGACATCTGAACTTCAGGATTGTCTCTGACGTCCATGTCATCCTGCGCTTTGGGAGAGTGTTCCCCGGATCCTTCATCCATGGCTTCTCCTTCTTCTGCGGCTTTGGAGTTATACTCCTCTTCATATTCCACGGAGAACTTTCGGAAATCCGCTGATGTCATCGATTCATCTGAGGATGCGGGTACGTCGGCGCTTGTTCCAATCGCCTCCAGCACAGAGTCGGTGTTTTCTCCAGCATCGGCAGAGCCGGATCCGGATCCTACGTATCCGACAAAGTGCGTCGCGTGCTTCCTGAGGTACCTGCGGCCCTCGCAATCAGCCATGTCGAAACTTTTGATGGTCTCGAGGATTGCATCTGCGCTTTCGCCTTGCAGTATCATACATCTTAGTGTGTACCTCAGGAAAGGCCTGTCTGTCCCGGCGTCATCAGAGCCGGAATCAGTGTCGTTGATATGCTCCTCCTGAATTTCGACTTCCACGGGTGGGTCGATCTAGGATCCGGCTTCTCCAGAGAGATCCACTCTAGATTCGACTTGGACCGCTAGGTCTTCTTCAGGCTCGGATTTCTCCACTATCTCCGCAATTGGTGCGGGCTGGGTGGGATTAGGGTTTTCTGAGATCCGGAACTCTGCCGCCTCCGCGGACAAAGGGGACCCAGAAAATTCTTCTGCCTCTATCATCACCACTGGGGTGGGTTGGGCAGGTTCAGCGAAACCGATGTAAACATCGATCTCGCCAAAAGACATGATTGTGTAGGCAGTCATAGCCTCCCTTGCCGGAATCCAAGTCTCGTCGAGAACGATGAGAGGGACATCGCTGGCGTAGAGGATGCGACCGACGGCGATAGTCTCGCCGATGCCGATTCTTGCATATTCCGCTCGGAACGCAGATCCGAAGCTCACTTGCCCCACGGTGGGCGCCAACTGTCGTCGGATTGAAGACAAGTACGCCATGAGGGGGTCCTTGAGGCGTGCGGAAGAGAGGGGTGTGAGACGTACAGTGTTCCGAGACGGTGAGCACACAAGTTTACCCAGGTTTGAATCCGCCGGCTTTGGACGGATCCTACTCCTGCTAGCAATCCAGTAATACGGCAGAGCCGGAATATGGGTTACAATGGTATCGCCTGTGCGAGTTGAGATTGTAGATTATTGAGGTGTCTAGAGTGTTGCCCTAAAGGCTCTCCCTAGGACGGCTTATATAGATATCCGGTCTAGGATTTACAGGAGAGATCAATCCGGCTACGACTAAGAGTTGGTTACAGAGTACATCTTGAACTACAAGTAACATTACGGGCCTAAGTCGGTAAGTCTTCTGGGCCTTCCCGTAGCCGGATTAGACTCCGTCTTTCTCCCTGACTGGGCCGCCCGTGAAGCAAAGCTCTAACCCGAAGTGGGCCACCCTGGTCAGTGAGGAACTGTGAGGATACCCGGAAAGTATATCCCCAACACAAGGAAACACCTCAAAGGTGTTGCTAGCTGAGCCTTAGCAGGGCACACTACCGGTGCTAGTAGCAACGTGGAGACCTGCACAACACAATCATAGAACTTTGCCCCAACTTGCGATGAGGTTGTCAATCTCACCGGTTTTGCTGAAAACAAAGGATTAAAAGTATCGAATGGAAGGAAGTAATAGTTTGCAGAAAGTAAACACAAAGCAGTAAACAGTTTGTGGATTGTATGTAAAAGAAAGGAACGGGATCCATAGTTCACTAGAGGTGGCTCTCCTTAAGATAGATAACATGCTGGGTGAACAAATTACAGCGGGGCAATTGACAAACATCGAGAAAGCAATACATGCATATACTAATCATCTTGACTCCTCTAAGACTTGATTGGGCATTACAACATAATACATAGACCACCATCCAACTGCATCTATGACTAATAATCCACCTTCAGGTTATCATCCGAACCCCCTCCAGTATTAAGTTGCAAGCAACAGATTATTGCTTTACAAACTGCGTGTAAAGTAAACAATACGATTGTTCTATGAACAAAGGATTGTTGTTTTCTCCCTAGCAGCAACAGCACATCTAGTACCTTAGAGATTTCTGTCACTTCCGCAGATTACCAGAGGCATGAACCCACTATCGAGCATAAATACTAACTCTTGGAGTTGCTAGCATCTACTTGGCCAAGATAGCTACTAACAACGGAA
Source organism: Avena eriantha (assembly GCA_910589775.1). Classification (NCBI taxonomy): domain Eukaryota; kingdom Viridiplantae; phylum Streptophyta; class Magnoliopsida; order Poales; family Poaceae; genus Avena; species Avena eriantha. The sequence goes on along the minus strand of OU342742.1, from coordinate 250,428,125 downwards.
AGCATGCAAGATCACAAATAACAAAGACATGATAGAATCAATAATCAATCTAAAATAGCATCTCAATATCCATCGGATCCCCGCAAACACAACATGCAGAATTACACATAGATGATCTTGATTATGAACGGAGCTCACAAGATCTAGACATGAAAGCACAAAGGAGGAGAACCAGTCATCTAGCTACTAGATGGACCCGTAGTCCAGAGATGAACTACTCACGCATCACACCGGAGGCTTGCATGATGATGATGAAGGCCTCGAGGGTGAATTCCCCTCTCCGGCAGGTGCCGGGAAGAGCTTCAGATCCCTCCCGATCTAGGGATGGAGATGATGGCGGCTACAGACTCTTTCGTGGATTTTTGATCGGGTACTTAGGGTTTTGGTCCCGAGGGCAATATATAGGTGGAAGGAGATGCCGAGGGGGTGCTGGGGTCGGCCAGACCACCCCCTGGTGCGGGCCAGGCCTGTCCGCACGGCCAGGTGGTGTGGCCGGCCCCCAGCCCTTCTCCGTCTCGTATTCTGGTATTAGATGTCTTCCGGAAAAATAGGCACTTTGGCTTTTGTCCCATCCAATTCCGAGAATATTCATTTTCTGACTTTCCTGGAACCAAAAACAGCAGAAAACAGACAGCTGGCATTGTGGCTCGTGTTAATAGGTTAGTCCAAGAAATCATATAAAAAGTACTCCAAAGTGTGGACAAAACACAAGAAAGTAGATAAAACCAAGCATGTAATATCAAAAATTATAGATACATTTGCAATGTATCACTACCCCTTCTGTCACTGGGGTTCCCAACCTGCAGATTAGTCATTACTCATACTCCCTATACCTGGCTCAATCCTCGGGGTCTTGGGTACCTAACAAGTCCTTAGATTGAGGCAAGATAGGATACAATAATCATCATGTCATACAAACTAATACTTGATCCCATCTATGATAAATAACATGAACAAAAGCTACATGGCTAGGCTGAACCCCTTAGCCCAAGGAGAATTACTCACACATAGAGATGAAATCAACGATCATAAACATTGTAATGGAAATCATGAGATTGATAGCAAATAGTCTTACAATGTCGACAATCAAAGATGAGATCTACTATTACAAATGGTGGAATATAGCTATGGTGATGGAGAAGGGTTTGGAGATTAGATCTAAGTCTATTCCTCCGGCTGGTGATCGAAAAGAGCTCTTATTTCTCGTCGCCCGAGGCCTCTTTATATAGGGGTCCCTTCATGGAAGTTGTTCTGTTTTACCTAGCGGTGTTAATGGCAACTATACGACCGGAACTATACGGCCGAAATTTTATTCCCGCCGCATAGTTGGTCGTTAAAGCGTCTATCTCCAGTTCACGACTCTTGGTTTCTTCGGGTTGTTGGAAATCTCGTATCTTTGACTTTAATGTTGTGATTCCCATCATCAAACATCATTATCTGCGTAGGAAAAATAGAAAGAAAGGATTGCATACCCCTTTTATCATTAGGCATTCGTGGCAGGGTTTAGAGAGACATTTTATCAAAAATATGAATAATATCCAGTTTAAATGTGGACATAGATGGCTATATTTCATAGCCATCACCTATCCCTATATGCTTGAGTGATGATGTGGTACCAATCCCATGTGAGTATGAGAGCCACTTAGCCCACCTGAGTGTAAACAAGAGTGAGATGAGTGACTCTACCATACATGAGATTGAGTTCTTCCACTATGAGGGCATGAGCGCGACACCGAGTGAGTTGAGAGTGCTAGTTGATAGGTCATGTGAGGACACTTTGATTTTTAACGACTTACCCTCTACCTCTAGTGTGTTTTATCATGGTGTTAGGTTCCATTGATCAAGAAGCGCAAAGCCTCGAGATGATGATGCTTCTGACCGAGAAGATGTACATGGTGGATGAAGATGATGCCATCCCCATACATGATGAAGAAGTCGCCCACATGGAGACCAACACTACCACAACACCCACATCATATGAGAGGTATGAACAAGGTAAAAATAAGGGTGTTGATGATGCCATGATCCCCCTAGTAGACTGATGGGGTTCGTTGCACAGAAACAAAAAAATTCCTACCGTTTGCAACTGCTAAGATCGAATCTAGACGATACTTTGTAGCGGTTATAGATGGACTCACCCTCGTAGACCGTAAGCAGGATAATGTTCCTGCAAACAAACATGGTTGATGTAGATGGTATACGACCATCCTCAAGGATGTGCAGACAATCGGCGCCATATACATGCAGCGCCTCTGTAATCGGTCACACGTTCGGTGTGTCGACGACTCCCGGTCCCTTTCTCCAGCCGGGTAGCGGAAGTAGCGGATCCTCGGGAACTCCAATAGCGTTACGCCATGGTAGTGGTGGTGGAGGGGAAGGTTTAGAGCAGGGCTTTGCCGAGCACCTTTTCTAGTGGAAATGGACAAGACAAGCAAGGGGAGAAAGATGCAAACTTTTGGGCATATGAGAGAGCTTGTGAGATAGTGTGTGGAGATGAAGAGGAGGCCACCTCCTTTTATAGGTTCCATGGGGTTGTCCCCTCCCCTCCTCTCATTCAATCTCCATTAAAGCACTTTAATTCCCTTAAATGTATATCCATTAAAGCATTTTAATTCCCTTAAAGGTCTTTCCATTAAAGCACTTTAATTCCATTAAAGGACTTTAATTCCCTTAAAGGAATTTCCATTAAAGCACTTTAATTCCATTTTAATGCAACTCAATTTAATGAACACTTCATTTAATGAGTACTTCATTTAACGAACACTTTATTTAATGAACACATTAACATTTTGATCTCTTTCTTTGTTTCGATACATCGAAACTATTTTGGCAGAATCGACAGAACAATTTTCTGCAATAGAACAATTTTTTGCGATGTCCATTGACTTCCCCTCTGTTCCCTATCTACTCAAACGTGTTGGTTAACCTTAAGAGTGTCTTGATACGTCCAAAACGTATCTACTTTCCCGAACACTTCTGCTATTGTTTCTCCTCTAAACTTGTGTGAATTGGATGCAACTAACACAGAATGGCGCTATTTTTAGTAGAATTACCTTGGTGTCTAGTTTTTGTGCAGAAAATCAACTATCAGGAAAAATCCCGGAAAATATGCCAAAAATCCTATTTCACCAGAAGACTCACGGAGCCAGAAGATGAGACGGAGTAGGGCCACGAGGGGCCCACACCACCTGGCCGCGCGGGCCAGGCCGGGGGTGGTGTGGCCACCTCGGCTGCCCCTCGGCCTCCCTCTTCGCCTGTAAGTTGCCTCTTGACCTAAAAACCAAGGGGGGTTCGACGTTTTTCTAGAAAGAGTTCCGCTACGCCGCCACCACCAGATTCCACGATTCGGAACCAGAAACTCCGTTCTGGCACCTTGCTAGGACAGGGAATTGGAGGAGATCGTCGCCATCATCGTCACCATCGCTTCTCCATCGACCATCCATGTTTCCCCCATCTATGAGTGAGTAATCCCCCACTGTAGGCTATGGGGCTGGTAGGGATTGGATGAGGTCGTTCATGTAATGGCATCGGATTGTTAGGGCATGGTGCCTACTATCTATTATTAGTGCTCTTTGACTTTGTTGCAACTTGTTATGCTTAATGCTTGTCACTAGGACCCGAGTGCCATGATTTCAAATCTGGACATGTTATTGATTCATTATGATAGTATTGTTTATGGTCTTACCTGCAAGTTGTATACACACGTTGTTGTCCGGAACTAAAGGCCCCGAAGTGACAGAAATCGGGATAACCGAAGGGAATGGCTTTGATGTGAGGATCACATGTGTTCACGGAGTGTTAATGCTTTGCTCCGGTGCTCTATTAAAAGGAGCACCTTAATTGCCAGTAGTTCCCTTGAGGCCCCGCTGCAAACGGTTTGGCAGGACAAAAGATATTGTGCAAGTTCTCATTGCGAGCACGTATGACTATATATGGAACACATGCCTATGATTATTTAGTACTTGGATGCTTTATCTTATTTATCTGCAAATGCCCTATATTCTGATTGCTATATGAATTGTCTTGTCCATGCAACCCCCGTCCATCCATCCCTATGCCTACCGCGCTTTAATCCTACTGTTTGCTGCAATTGTTACTACCGTCTTTACTTTTACTACTCCTGTTGCTTTACTTTTGCTACTACAAAACTGTTGCTACTGATAAATTGTTGTGAGCAAGACTGTTTCCAGGTGCAGGTGAATTAACAACTCAGTTATTAAGGCTTATAAATATTCTTTGGCTCCCCTTGTGTCGAATCAATAAATTGGGTTTCACTTCCCTCGAAAATACTGCGATACACCCCCTATACTTGTGGGTCATCAAGACTACTTTTTGGCGCCGTTGCCAGGGAGCATAACTCTATTTATCAATTTCACTTGGAATCACTATTGTTCGCTGTTATCCATCCATCATGGGTAAGTCTCATGATGGCAAGGTTCCTATTTTACCATCCACTACAAGAAGAGGTACAGTTCTGAACACCTTTGTTGCTCTTGATTCACCATCTGTTATGAGTAAGCTCCTTACACCACCACATACACATGCTACACACACTGCTACTACTGTTGAATCTGAAACTTCTGATATTTATGATGATGCTTCTACTGTGCTTGATAAGAGTGGTTCATTAGGTCCTTTCCTAGATGCTACGATTGCTAGAACTATAGCTGGAAATACTGAAACTCCTAATGAAGACACTACTACACCTGTTAGTTCACCTGAGTCTAGAGAGAGCTATGATATTGAAGATGGTTATATTGAGATGACCGATGAATTTATTAAAGAATGTCAAAACACCCATGATAGGAGTGCTATTAAGAGTCTCCTTGAGAGGCGTACTATAAAACCCAAATTGTCTCCTAATGCTAAGTTTGTTGCATCTCCCATAAACATTAAAGATAAGGATTATGATTTCTCTCTTGATCTATCTTACATAGCTATTGTTGAGAAAGAACCTTTTTGTGGGAGTAAGAATGAAAGTGCGGTAGCACATATGACTGAGCTTTCTACCATGAGTGGCCTGTTTTCTGATGATATTAAGATGCACACCTAATTTGTTGCTAAAATTTTCCCTTTTTCGCTTAAAGGAGAAGCTAAAACTTGGTTTAATAATTTACCTCATGGATCTGTTGATAGCCCTGATTGCTTGATTAGTACTTTCCTGCAAAAATATTTTCCTCCTAGTGCTAGACATGCTATTTTGTAGGAACTTTTTGATTTTAAACAGGGAGAAAAAGTGATATTGCCTGAATCATGGGCAAGGTTTTGTGCTTCGATTCATGCACAGGCTGGATGTCCATTACATAAGAATGAGCTTCTTGAGATATTTTATAATGGACTAACTGAAGAATCTAGGACACACCTGGATAGTTGTGTTGATTGTGTTTTCAGGAATAGGACTCCCAAGGAAGTTGAGGAATTAATGGCTAAAATAAGCAAGAATTATGAAGACTGGTGAAAGGGAAATGGACGTCGCCTAGAGGGGGTGAATAGGCGTTTTAAAATAATTACGGTTTAGGCTCTAATAAATGCGGAATAAAACTTAGCATTTAATTTATCAAGCCAAAACCTATATCCACTAGTTTCACTAAGTGCACCAACAACCTATGCTAAGCAAGATAAACAACAAGGTGATAGCAAGATATAGTACTTCAAGCACGAAGGCTATCACAATGTAAATTGCATAGGTAAAGGGGTTCGGTTGAGAGATAACCGATGGATGCGGAGACGATGATTTGTTTCCCAAAGTTCACTTCCAAAGAAGCTACGTCTCCGTTGGAGAGGTGCGGGGGCGCAATGAACTTCGAACGCCACAAATGGCTCACCTCGAGGTGTGGTGGCTCGATGCTCACCCAACGCCACACAAGGCCTCACCAAGGATGCGAAGTCACGCAACTCACCGACGCCACAAAAGGCTCACCCTATTCTCTCGTGAGCTCGCCACAAAGGCCTACTCACGTTCCACTATGGGACACTTGAGGGCGGTCACCGAACCCGTACAAGGCTCGGAGCAATCTCCACAACTCAATTGGAGGGCTCCCAAGAAACGCCACAAAGGCTCCACAATGCCACAAAAGGCCTACAAGCTTGGGGAACCTCCACAACTCAATTGGAGCCCCAAGAACAATGCCACAAAGGCTACAAAGCCACAAAAGGCAACAAGGCCACAAAAGGCTACAAGACCACAAAAGGTCAACTATCCAACCACAACCGTCTAGGGTTCCAAGAACCCAAGAGAAACAATCCCAAGGGATTGAACTCACCGAATCTCCGAGGAGAACTCAAACCTATGCACCAAATGCAAGAGGCAAGTCCTTCTCTCTCAAATTCCACCAAAGCTACAAAAGCTATTGGGGGAATAAGGGAGGAAGAACACAAGAGGAGAACACAAAACTCTCCAAGATCTAGATCCCAAGGATTCCTTCACAAAGAAGGGATTTTGCTTGGTGGGGCTTGTAGATCTAGATCTCCTCTCTCAAATCCCTCAAAAAGATGCAAGAATCATAGGAGGGGGAAGGGGAGAGGGAAAGCTCTTCAAGGTCAACAATGGAGGAGAGAGAAAGCCAAAAACCAAGAAAGAGCAAGAGTTAGGGTCGAAGGGGAAAGGGAAGCTCCTTTTAAAGGGCTTCCCGATCTGCCTGTTACTCATAGATTCGCGCACGGCCGGTAGTACCGGTGGGTGGCCGGTACTACCGGTGGCACCCAGCCAACGGTCAGAAAACAGCGAGGCAAAGAACAAAAACGTGAGCCTGGCCGGTACTACCGCCGCTTCGCCGGAACTACCGGTGGCAAGAATGTCCTAGCGGTACTACCGCCTGAAAAACCGATCCAAGTTCCGTCAAATAGCGCTAACCAGGCAGAGCGGGGTACTGAACCAAAATTTGGGTTGCCGGAAGTTGGGCCGGAATTAACACCGGTACTACTGGCGGCATTTCTGCCCGAGCGGTACTTCCGGCGTCTGGCCGGTACTACCGGTGGCCCACCGGAACTACCGGTCAGGCAAAAACTTCAGCACCAGAACTGCCACAACTTTTGCATCCAAACTCCAAACGAGATGAAACCAATTTTGTTCGAAATATTGGGTATCACCAAGGGAGAAAATACCATGAATATATATGTGAGATACCTCCCAAGGTGTGGAGCCGGAAAAACCCGCAAGATCAAAAACACAATAAGATATGCAATGGAAATCCGTTTTTGATGACCTAGAGCTTGTTATGATGATAACCACAAGCTCTAGATCCTCACATGGACAAGAACCAAAGGACAACCAAGAAAGATGATGCTATGAATGCAAAGGTTTGAGCTCTCTCCGAAAGATATGAACAAGTCACCCACTCGAGAGCCCCTCTTGATAGAACGGCTACCTATCCTAAACCCGGTCTCCCAACACTACAAGAGACCGGTAAAATAGAAACCCTATCAAGATCATACCTTTGCCTTGAGCATTCCACTTGAGCGTGATGTAGATGATCTTGTCACCTTCAAGTGGAACACCTTTCTTGATTGCTCTTGCTTGCTCTTGTTTGATGAAGACTTGAGAAATGCTCCCCCATACTCCATGGGGGAAACCTCTTCTTCGAACTTGTCTTCATCATTCCATGATTGCTGAGGATGGCAAGCTTCAAGAATGAGATCTTCTAGAGATGACGCATCTTGAGCTTGCACTTCAAATCTTGATGATGATGTCTTGAAGAAAGCCATGAGGAACTCCATCTTCTTCTCTTCTTCAAGGCATACTTGATCTTCTTCTTTTTTTCATCCTTGAAACCAACACATGGTCCAAGCGATGCCAATGGACAAACCTACAAGTGAAACTCAATTTGCACATTAGTCCATAGGGATTGTCATTAATTACCAAAACCACACATGGGGGCATACATGCCCTTTCAACTGGACTCCTCCTAAACCAGCTATACCTGAAACAATTATACCTAAACCAACTATACATGCGCCTACACCAACATCAAAGAAGAGGGGAGTTATTGAACTAAATGATGAAGTGATGAAGGAAGCTAAGAAATGTCTTAAGGAGAAGGGAATTAAAGCTGCAGATGTCAAGAATTTACCTCCTATAGAAGAATTATGTAAGCCTATCCCCCACTCATCCACTATTGAGGTACACTCTCTCCAACATTTTAATGAAGGTTATATCCCTTACTCTAAACCTCCTGATCAATGCTTAGAAGAATTCGATATTTTTATTATTAAACAAGATAATTTTAATAAAAAGGTGCAAAATCATTTAATCGAAAACTCTAGAGCTATTGTTGAGTTAAAAGATATTGTTGAAAGAACCTCTAATGATGTTAAAATGCTTGTTAAACATTTTCACATGGTTCAAACTCAAATTGATCAGCTTATTAAAGTACAAAAATACTTGCTAGTTAATGTTGCTGAAGAAAAACATGCTTATGAAATTAGAACTAGAAGTGGTGCTGCTAACCAGGATCCTCTATATCTTGAGGGGTATCCTAAAAGAATTGAGCAGGATTCTCAACAAGCTGAAAATAATGGTACTACTCCTAAGAAAAGAAAGAAGAAACATAAAACTATTGTAGAACCTTCTGAACCTGCTCAAGATCCTAATAGTATATCTGTCTCTGATGCTGAAACTGAAAGTGGTAATGAAGAAAATGATGTTCCTGATAAAGAAAAAGTTGAAGAAGAACCCGAAAGGCACACTAAGAATACTAAATACACTAAAGAATATTTTGTTGCTAAGAAACATGGTAGTGAAAGAGAGCCTTGGGTCGAAAAACCTATGCCTTTCCCTGATAAGAAACACAAGTCAAAGGAAGATGAGCACTATAATAAGTTTTGTGAGTGGATGAAACCTTTATTATTGAAAATTCCTTTGATTTCTATTAAATTGCCTCCTTATTCAAAGTATATGAAGGATATTGTCTCGAATAAAAGGAAGATCCCTAATGAAGAAATTTCTACTTTGCTTGCTAACTATTCCTTTAATGGTAAGGTTCCAAAGAAACTTGGAGACCCAGGGATTCCAACTATTCCTTGCTCTATTAAAAATAGTTATGTTAGAACTGCTTTGTGTGATTTGGGAGTAGGAGTTAGTGTTATGACTTTTTCTCTCTACAAGTGACTTCAACTGGAAAAACTGATACCAACTAATATATCTTTGCAAATGGCTGATAAATCTACTACTATTCTTGTTGGTATATGTGAGGATGTACCTGTTCAAGTGGCTCATAATTTCTTGATATTAACTGATTTTGTTCTGCTTGAAATGCTTGAAGATGATAATATGTCTATTATTCTTGGGAGACCTTTTCTTAATACTGCAAGAGCTGTTATTAATTGTAATCAAGGAAAGGTGACTTTTAATGTTAATGACAAGGAGCATACTGTCTATTTCCCCAAGAAGATTGATAGGACTTATGGTTTAAATTCAATTGAACATATTGAGGGCATTCAAGTTGGAGAGATATATTGTCCCATACCAAGAACAAATATGAAACTATTATGATTGGGACCATTGCTATCAAGGTTGAGGTAACATAATCATTAGTGGAAACATACAAAGTTTTGTTTCATATAAAATTGTTTTGGTAACAAGACCTAATCAACCTGTTAACAAAAGGATTTCAATGAACAAAACAATGTTTTCACCATGATTATCTTTGTTTACTTTTATTCTATCCATTTTAGTTTTTGCTTTTGCTTAGTTTACTTCTCTGTTGTTAGTTGCTTGCATTTTAGAGTGTATTAGAACTTTTGAAGTTTTAGCTTTGTTTAGTTGTTGCATCATTCCAGAAACCTTTTTCTATCAGAAAATCATTCATCTATACCTGAAAATTGCTCAAAAATAAAGTGTCTGAAAAAATTCTAGAAATTCATATTAAATTTTTACGCGAAAAAAGGGGGCAGAGAAGTGCCTGGAGAGTACCAGGGGGCCCACCTGGCAGGCACACCACCTGGTGGCGCGGCCAGCCCAGGGGCGCGCCTGGCCATGGTGTGGGCCACCCCTGGCCCTCCACTCACTCTCTCACTTCCCACTTCTCTCTCTCTCCCGAGAAAACACCAGTTCATTGCTCAAAATCGCGTTCTTGCTGTTCTTGCCCACGATTTTTCGATCTCCTTGCTCAGCCCACCTTTGCTGCTGAAATTTGGAGCATTTTTTCTCCGGTATGTGACTCCTCCGCTTGTCCAAGTAGATTTGTGTTTAGTGGTTTATATCTTGAGTATTTTGCTATTGTAGGTGATAGGTTATGAGAGCTTGTAAGCTTGTTCAATGCTTAGAGTTATTGTTTTGATGCATGTTTAGGCCTCTTACAAGTCCCTATGAGTAGTGCCCTTCATTATGTATTCACTTTGCAATCACTTGTTTAATAGATGTTTAAATTTCAGAATATCAAAGATGAACAACCACACATTTGGAGAAATATTTGAGAGGGACACACCTAGGAGGTCAAGGCCCTCGAGATCAGCCTCTCAGCTTAGGCCTTCATACAATGAAGATCTCATTGCACCACGCTTTGGCAATGAAGGAGGTGAGGGGGATGCTCACCCATCTACTTTTCCTTGCTATACCTTCTTGCAAGCTGCAGGGATCCTCGATGATTTCTTACTATTGGTTCAGAGGGTCGGGTTGACCTCATACATGGAAGATGCGAGTGAGCAATATGTTATGCTCACCAAAACTTTCATTGAGAGTTTCGTTTTCACTAACACCCCCTATCAGTCAACTGTTTCTTTCAGAATTTATAATCGGCCGTTTACCATGCCATTGGAAAGATTTTGTAGCATTATAGGTATAGGCATGACAGGGACCGTGAAGAAGATCCAAGGGCGACCCGCTGATTTGCTGGAACTCTATCGAAGTGTGACAAATGACGATGACTGCGTAGCTCAACATGGGAAGATAAGAAACATCTAACTCCCAGCTCTTAAATACTTTGCTTATTATCTTGCTACTAGCATTCTTTGTAGGGAGAATACAAGTAATATCTCCAATTATCATTTAGCCTTCCTTGCTGCTGCACTTAATAATGATACTCGGTACAATCTTGGTCTCTCATTGCTCGCTGCCTAGCTGCTAGGGGACCTATTTATGGGGGCATTATTGCTTCATGTATGGTTACTGCGTTAGAGCTTTCTGTAGATCCTAATGATACTATATTGGCACCACAAAGGCTTGATCTTGCTGCCATGAAAACACATCACTTTGTCACTACTGACTCTGATGCGGACAGTTTAGTATACTGGATGTTGTTTACTAACGGGGATGAAAGGGAGATTCCTTTGCCACAATCTACTTTGTTCAGTGTTCACAGGAGGCCGTGGTCGCGTTCCAAGGAGGAGGTGGACGAGCAGCTCCGCTTGCTTGGTTTCCACAGGCAGCACTACGAGCATGTGCCCTCCTATGGTTACTCTGCGCATTACGGTGGGGCGTCCTCGAGCTCGCACCAGGACGAGGGTACCTCCTCACCATACTACGGAGGCGCTCCATCTTGGACAACTTGGGATTGATACCCACTTAGGCCAAAATCCTAAGCTTGGGGGAGGTACACCGACATCACACTCATCTCCATATCATGTTTCGTCGGTACTTTTATATTCATGCTCCGTTCTCTTTTTAGTTTCCGTTCTTTCTTTACTTTTGCTTTCTAAAACACAAAAAGACCAAAAATATTTCTGTTGTTTCTCTTTGTTTGCTTCTTCTTATTTTTGCCTTGGTTTGCTTTTTCCTTTTGGCTTTGTCTTAATTATTCAAAAAACCCAAAAAGATTTTGCTTTGCTTGTTTTTACCTTTTGTTCTTGTCTTTGAAAATTAAAAACACCAAAAATATTTGTTGTTCTTCTTTGGTTTTGTGAGTTTGTTGCAGGGTTCGGCAGTCCTCAGTGGAATTTGGTTTCATGTTATTATTCAAGCCACACAAGTGAAGGGAAATAATGAGGATTAATGACAACTTGAGGTGTGGTAAGAGGCTGGTAACGAACTCTATTTGTTTTCATTTTTGTACATATACTCATCATTGTGGGCATGCTTAGTCTGCTCATGTAGGGTGTATGTTATTATGGATGCTTAGTTTGTAGCATATCTTACGAATGTTTGCTTGCATTGCTCTATTCATAACTTGGTATGACATTGTGGTATCTCCCTCTGAATGTTTCACTTGAATTGACTTGGCACATGCTCATGCATGCATATGACTGAAACAATCAGTTAAGCCTCGATGAATTATTTTGCCGCATGGGTCTTGAATCACTTTCATTCCATGATTAGTCATGTTTTGTTGCAAGCATGATTATGACAGTTATTGCTCTCTCGTTTGTCGCTCCCTTACTACTGCTAGCCTTCACCTGCACTGAGTATGAGCTCTACTCGTGTTTCCAATTCCCCAAAACCAATATTGCCAAAAGTGTCCACCATACCTACCTATTAGCATCATTTGCTATTTCCATGCATATTCAATATGCCTTGTTTTCTTCCGAATAAAATGTTTGCTTGTTATGAGAAAGTTAGTTAGTAAAGCTCTCACGAACTTGATGGCACAATTTATTTCTTGCACTTAATAAACCTGAACCATTGTGACTGTCCATGAAAGTTATATGCTTGCAAATTATAGGTTGGGGATTAGCAGAACCGTGCTGTCATGGGGAACGCTTTCAACACCTGTAAATATATACCCAGTTGATATCATGCTCTTTTGTTTGCGGATGTCATCGGTGTGAAATAAAAGGGAGCTTGTAAGTCCATGGAGTTATGTATGTGTGTTAGAGAAACGCCTAGGCCGCCGGTCTAATCCATGCCTAATCATGGTGGAAACCTGCAACATAACCATAACAAGTATCTATGAAGCATTCTTCTTATAAAAAAAGGACAGATATCTATTGAGAAAAAAAGATTTGAGAAAAGAGGAAAGAGAGAAAAGGCACCATTTTCCCATGGTAAATAAGGAGAATGCTGAGATACTCGTTGTATGCTTGCCTTGTCATTTTGATATGGGGATTCTTCCGTATCATCGGGCAAGGGGTACCCCGTTGGCGGTTCTCTATGATATGCATGTATTTACTATGACAAGAACTTACCGGTAACTAAAGTTGAGTAGCATGAGGAGCGGCCCTCTTACTCAAGGGACATGAGATTTCCAGTTTATAGTCTGTCAAGCATATAACTCAGATTGGACCTCACTTTCACCTTAACCATTGAAAATGCTTATGATAGGGGCAATGAGAGCTCAAAGCTAACGAGTACCATACTTTCAGCATTTGGAAGCCTTTCAAACCTTTCAAAACCTTTTCATTTCCTTGTCGAGTCACCACATATTCTATGAGCACTTTCTTGAGAGCATAGTTATCATTCTTAGTATAATATGCTTGTCCCAAAACTTGATGCTTGTATCTTTGATATCTTTACTTCTAGTCTTCACTTGAACTTCAGAGGTGCCTTGGCGTTTATGTTTGCTCTACAATCAAAGGCAAGCAAGATACCACTCTATCATACCTTTTTATGCTACTTATTATTTTTGAGTTGGAATCTCTTCATAGCTTGCAATGACTATTAAGTAAACTTAGTTGCATACTCTTTATTATGAATTGCCTGAGTAGTTGATCATATGCTGAGAATATATACATCTTATGAAGCAACATGAAAGTTTCTTATATCACACTCAGTTTTCAACTGATTGCTTGAGGACAAGCAATAAGCTAAGCTTGGGGAGAATTGATAGTCCAAAACATATCTACTTTCCCGAATAATTTTGCTATTGTTTCTCCTCTAAACTTGTGTGAATTGGATGCAGCTAACACGGACTGACGTTGTTTTCAGCAGAATTACCTTACTGTCTAGTTTTTGTGCAGAAAATCAACTATCAGGAAAAATCCCGGAAAATATGCCTAAAATCCTATTTCACCGGAAGACTCACAGAGCCAGAAGATGAGACGGAGTAGGGCCACGAGGGGCCCACACCACCTAGCCGCGCGGGCCAGGCCAGGCCACGCCTGGGCGTGGTGTGGCCACCTTGGCTGCCCCCTCGGCCTCCCTCTTCGCCTATAAGTTGCCTCTTGACCTAAAAACCAAGGGGGGTCGATGTTTTTCCAGAAAGAGTTCCGCTACGCCGCCACCACTAGATTCCGCAATTTGGAACCAGAAACTTCGTTCTGGAACCCTGCCGGGACGGGGAATTGGAGGAGATCATCGCCATCATCATCACCATCGCTTCTCCATCGACCATCCATGTCTCCCCCATCTATGAGTGAGTAATCCCCCGCTGTAGGCTATGGGGATGGTAGGGATTGGATGAGATCATTCATGTAATGGCATCGGATTGTTAGAGCATGGTGCCTAGTATCTATTATTAGTGCTCTTTGACTTTGTTGCAACTTGTTATGCTTAATGCTTGTCACTAGGGCCCGGGTGCCATGATTTCAGATCTGAACATGTTATTGATTCATTATGATAGTATTGTTTATGGTCTTACCTGCAAGTTGTATACATACGTTATTGTCCGGAACCAAAGGCCCCGAAGAGACAGAAATCGGGATAGCTGGAGGGAATGGCTTTGATGTGAGGATCACATGTGTTCATGGAGTGTTAATGCTTTGCGCCGGTGCTCTATTAAAGGAGCACCTTAATTTCTAGTAGTTGCCTTGAGGCCCCGCTGCAAACGGGCTGGCAGGACAAAAGATGTTGTGCAAGTTCTCATTGCGAGCACGTATGACTATATATGGAACACATGCCTATGATTATTTAGTACTCTGATGCTTTATCTTATTTATCTACAAATGCCCTATGTTCTGATTGCTATATGAATTGTCTTGTCCATGCAACGCCCGTCCATCTATCCCTATGCCTACCGCGCTTTAATCCTACTGTTTGCTGCAATTGTTACTACCGTCTTTACTTTTACTACTGTTGTTACTTTACTTTTGCTACTACAAAATTGTTGCTACTGATAAACTGTTGTGAGCAAGACTGTTTCTAGGTGCAGCTGAATTGACAACTCAGTTATTAAGGCTTATAAATATTCTTTTTCTCCCCTTGTGTCGAATCAATAAACTGGGTTTCACTTCCCTCGAAAATACTGCGATACACCCCCTATACTTGTGGGTCATCATTTCTCCCTACAGGTTCAATAACTATGTAGACATGATCGAGACTTTCTCCGATCAATAATCATTAGCGGGACCTAGAGATCCATAACAACTCCCACTAGTTTCACGAAAATCAGATGATCGTCTGAACCTCTTTCGCTGCAATCAAATTCCTTTTGTCTCACGATATATTACTTGTCCAAGATTTGATCACTCGGTATTATCTATACCTTGTTTAATCTGGTTCCTGACAAGTACTCTTTTTCTCGTTCATGTGATATGACATTCTAGTGATCAAAGCACTTGCTTGCAAGGCTATGCAAATGTGATATCACCGAGAGAGCCCTGAGTATATCTCTCCATCATCTGGATGGAAAAATCCCAATCTTGATCTACGAGCCTCAACTTACACTCCAAATACTTGACGACACCTTTATAATCACCCTGTTACGGTGTGAAGTTTGATGTAATCAAAGTACTCTTCTGGTGAAAGTGATTGACGTGATCTCATGGTCTAAGGACATTGAGTTATTACGAATGCGGTAGCAATTTAAACTTGATGACATGATCGTATTGCTACATCTACTTCGGGTGTCCGTTCACTATATCATTCTCTAATGATATGACCTTGTTACTAACAACATCCAATGTTCATGATCAAGAAACCTTTGATCATTTGTTAATCAACAAGCTAGTATAAAGAGAGGCTTTACTAGGAGCCTCATCTGTTTATAATTCACACATGTATTAACGTTTCCTTATTAATACAATTCTAGCATGAAAAATAAACATTTGTTATAAACCTAGAATAGCATAATAACCACTTTATTATTGCCTCTCGGGCATATTCCTTTCAGTCTCCCACTTGCACTAGAGTCAATAATCTAGTTTACATAGTCATGAATCTAACACCTATTGAGTTCTGGTGCTAATCATGTTTTTCCCTTTGATGATCAGCTCAACATGTATCGAGCTCGTTGGGGAACCCCAAGAGGAAGGTATGATGAGCACAGCAGCAAATTTTCCCTCAGCTATGAAACCAAGGTTATCGAACCAGTAGGAGCAAGGAAACACCTCCAAGGTGTTGTTTCCAACTTGGAATCCTGCACAACACAACCATAGAACTTTGCCCCCAACTTACAGTGAGGTTGTCAATCTCACCGGTTTTGCTGAAAACAAAGGATTAAACGTATTGTGTGGAAGATAGTAATTGCTTTGCAGAAAGTAAATAGAAAATAGTAAATAGTAGATTGTAGATTGAGGGTAAAAGAATGGACCGGGGTCCATAGTTCACTAGAGGTGATTCTCCTTAAGATAGTTGACATGTTGGGTGAACTAATTACAGCAGGGAAATTGACGACCATCGAGAAAGCATACATGCATATACTAATCATCTTGACTCCTATGAGATTTGATTGGGAATTACAACATTATACATAGACTATAATCCAACTGCATCTATGACTAATAATCCACCTTCAGGTTATCATCCGAACCCCCTCCAGTATTAAGTTGCAAGCAACAAATAATTGCATTAAGCAAAGTGTGTAAAGTAAACAATACGATTGTTCTATGAACAAAGGATTGTTGTTTTCTCCCTAGTAGTAACAGCACATCTAGTACCTTAGAGATTTCTGTCACTTCCCCACATTCCTAGAGGCATGAACCCACTATCGAGCATAAATACTCCAGTTGGAGTTGCTAGCATCTACTCGGCCAAGATAGCTACTAACAACGGAAAGCATGCAAGATCACAAATAACAAAGACATGATAGAATCAATAATCAATCTGAAATAGCATCTCAATATCCATCGGATCCCCACAAACACAACATGTAGGATTACAAATAGATGATCTTGATCATGAACGAAGCTCACAAGATCTAAACATGATAGCACAAAGAAGGAGAACCAACCATCTAGCTACTACATGGACCCATAGTCTAGAGATGAACTACTCACACATCACACCGTAGGTAGGCATGGGGATGAAGAAGGCCTCCAGGGTGGACAAAAATAAGAAAGTAGATATAAAACAAGCATGGAACATCAAAAAATATAGATACGCTCGCAACGTATCAACATCCCCAAGCTTAACTCATGCTCGTCCTCGAGTAGGTAAGTGATAAAAAGAAGAAGAATTTTTGAGGTGTCATGCACCACCATAATCTTGATCAAGGCATTTATAACATTGATAGATGGGATCATAGTACTCTAACATAGCATGAAAGATATAGTTCTAATAATAAGACATACAACTATGTTGTAACATGAAAAGGTACAAACAAAAGATTCATGAATAACAATACTTTGAAAGTCATTTGTTTGTTTCACACATAGAAAACATAATGAGAATGGTATTCAGCTTGTCCCTCATAGTGTAGCAAAATATAAATGCATAGGACACCTTCAAAGTTCATAAGGGTGACTAGATACAAATAGTTTAAGAGCAAGCAATATCAAAGTTATGAATCAATCAACAAGTTTTGGGACAATGCACATTAAACGAAGAATGGCCACTATGCTCTCTCAATAGGTGCATAAAGATAGAAGATGGATACTCAACATAAAAGTAAAAGAAAGGCCTTCATAGAAGGAAGCAGGGATTCAAGTCTCATAAAGAGCTTCCAAAAATTATGGTACTTGTTAGCTTTCAGCTCTCATTGCCCCTATCATAAGCATCTTTAGGTGATTAAGGTTAAAGTGAACAAAGATGAGGATATGCTTGACAAGTTATAAGTTGAAATCTCACGCCCCTTACTTACGAAGACCGAACCTCATGCTATTCAACTTTAGTCACGAGTAAGTTCTTGTCATTATAAATACATGTGTATCATGGAGAACCGCCAACGGGGTACCCCTTTCCTGATGATACGTAAGCATTACCATATCAAAATGACAAGGCAAGCAGACAATGAGCATCTCAGCGATCTTTTTATTTGCTATTTGCATAGGTTTTTATTAAGGATGCTTCATAGATTGCTCATTATGGTTATGCTGCAAGTTTCCACCATGATTAGGCATGGCTTAGGCTAGCGGCCTAGGCGTTTCTCTAACACATATACAAACTCCATGAGCTTACAAGCTCCCCTTTTATTTCACACCGCCGGGATCCATAAGGAAAAGAACATGATATCAACCAAATAAATTGCAATGTTGAAAGCGTACCCCATGGTAACATGGTTCTGCTAATTCACAACTTATAAAGCGCAAGCATATACAGAACATAGATGGGCACAATGGTTCAAGTTTATTAAGTGCAAGAAAAGTAAAGTGTGCCATCATGTTTGTGAGAGCTTTAATCACTAATTTTCACATAACAAGTTTAATTCGGAAGGTAGATAAAAACATGAATATACTTGGAATAGCAAATGCTAATAGGTAGGTATGGTGGACTCTTTGGAATAACTTAGTTTTATTTGGAGTTTGATGCATGAGTGGAACTCATACTTGGTATGGAGGCTAGCAAAAGACTGGGAGCGACCAACCAAGAGAGCAATAATGGCCATAATCATGCAAAGCGACAAAACATTATTAATTAAAGCATAAAGTGATATTACAAGTCAAAAACTAAATGATCATAGAGGCTATGGTGACTTGGAATAGTCTTAACATGGTGTGAGCATGCGCCAAGTTAACCCAAATAAAGCGTCAAAGGAGAATACCACAATATTATGCTTTAATATGCTAAAACAACGCATGATTCTTTCAAGGCACATTAAGCAATCTCAATTACTTGTAACAAGTCATGCTCGACAAAAATCACTAAGCATAAAGCCAAAAAAAATCAAGCATGACATGACAAAGCTTGGGCCACAGTCAAAAAGAAGCTCCTTTTATACCACTTATAAGCATGAACTTTCCTACTCTTTCCCAATCCAAACCAACTTATTTGAAAACTAATATATGAATACGGGGGTCCAAAAAATTTATTCAAGAAAACTAAGCAAACTAAAACAAAAAACAAAACGAAGACGCTCCAAGAACAACACAACTGTGCATGAAACAATAAAAATGAAGTGTTTGGAAGAAACCTGAGATTTTTATTGATGAAGAAGGGGATGCCTTGGGCATCCCCAAGCTTTGATGCTTGTACTTCTTGACTATTTCTTGGGGTGACACGGGTGGCATCCACAAGCCTGATAGTTTGTTCATACTTCATCTTATCACATTACTCTTCCCTACACTTTAAAATTTTCCTTCATACAAAACTTCACACAATCTTCATTAGCAACATTAGTGTACTCAAAATAATAAGTCTTTTAGTTCCATTCCAACACAAGTAAAACTTTCATTAAAACACAAGCTA
Organism: Avena eriantha; assembly: GCA_910589775.1. NCBI lineage: Eukaryota > Viridiplantae > Streptophyta > Magnoliopsida > Poales > Poaceae > Avena > Avena eriantha. Next base: position 250,408,756 of record OU342742.1, on the reverse strand, counting down.
CTATAGCACTTCCTTTAAAAAGTTCAAGTGATCAAAGATAACTCAAAGAGAAAGAGATTAACAGGCGAGTGCAAATAATGGCAGAAATCTGTCAAAACAGACCAGCATGTAAAACCCGACTTTTTCGAAGCCTTTCTGTTGCTCAAATTGAAAAGTCTTGAACTAAAGAAAGTTAGATAACAACCTGGGGCATAAGCACAAGAAATTAAAGATCTATCCGATGTACAGAGATCTTTCACGAATTTTTACAGCAAAGCACAAAAATCTGTTTCAGGGCAGCAACTTTCACAAGTCTTACTTCTCTCTCATTAGAGGATAGTCTTGGCACAAAAACCACACAAAAAGTATAGCGAGCAGTTATTACAGAGGTAATAACTTCCAAGACTCAACAACAAAAAGACTCCTAACGAAATTTGAGTTATCTCCCAATAAGTGCTTTTCTTTAATGCCTTTGACCTAGGCATAAGAAGCAAGAAAAGAATCAAGTATTCTCAAATGAAGAAGCATTAAGAGAAATTTTGTTTTAATAGGAGAGGCAAAAGGATTCTCTCTCTTCTTACGGAAGTGTTCTATACCTTTGTTGAGTGGAACTTGATATTTAATGGTACCTTCTTTCATATCAATAATGGCACCAACAGTTCTAAGAAAAGGTCTTCCCAAAATAATAGGACAAGAAGCATTGTATTCAACATCCAAAACATAGAAATTAATGGGGACATAAGCATTGTTAACCATAATAAGAACATCATTAATACTCCCCATGAGTTTATTTTTAGCATTATCATCAAGTTGGACATTTAAATAACAATCTTCTAATGGTGGCAAATCAAGCATTTCATAAATCCTTCTAGGCATAATAGAAACACTACTATCAAGATAACATAAATCTTTGACATCAAAATCATTTACTTTCATATTAATGATGGGGGTTCCCGACCATCTTCTAATTTCATAGGAAATAGAAGTTTTATGTTTCATCTTTTCTTCTTTAATTTTTATGAGAGCATCAGTAATGTGTTTTGTAAAGGCCATATTCATAGCACTAGCATTAGGACTTTTAGCAATCTTTTGTAGGAACATAATTACTTCAGAGATATTGCAACCGTCAAGATCAAAATCATAATTATCATCTAAATTAGTAGAGCTATTGTTTCCCATATTTCTAAGAATTTCAGCATTTTTATTAGGAAAGGTTCCATTGGTTTTACTAGCTTCAACATTAGTGGTAGTGATGGTAGAAATACTAATATTTCTAGCAATTTCATCTTCTCTTTCCCACTTAGCATGCAATTCAGCTAACAGTCTAACATTTTCATCAATTCTGACTTGTATGGAATTAGTAGCAGCAGAGGGGTTTCAATAGTTTCAGGTTTAGCAGCCATTTTATTCAAAGAAGATTGTGCTTCAGACAATGATGCTATATTTCTTTCAGCATTAGAGAATTTTTCCTCAATAGGTTTATTGAAAGCAGTTTGTTTGCTAATAAAATCTTTAAGCATGACTTCAAGTTTAGAGGGTGCATTCCTATTATTGTTGTAGGAATTTCCATAAGTATTACCATTATTGGGAGGATATGGCCTATAATTATTGTTACCAAAATTATTCCTGTAGGCATTGTTGCTAAAATTGTTATTTCTAATAAAGTTCACATCAACTCGCTCTTCTTGAGCAACCAAAGAGGCTAAAGGGACATGATTTGGATCAATATGAGCTTTCCCATTAACAAGCATAGACATAATAACATCAATTTTATCACTCAAGGAAGAGGTTTCTTCAACAGAATTTACCTTCTTACCTTGTGGAGCTCTCTTAGTGTGCCATTCAGAATAGTTAACCATCATATTATCCAGAAGCTTTGTTGCAGCACCCAAAGTAATGGTCATAAAGGTACCTCCAGCAGCATAATCTAGCAGATTTCTTGAAGAATAATTCAGTCCTACATAAAAGGTTTGGATAATCATCCAAGCAGTCAGTCCATGAGTGGGACAATTCTTTACCAAAGATTTCATTATTTCCCAAGCTTGAGCAACATGTTCATTATCAGATTGTTTAAATTTCATTATTCACTTCTCATAGATATAATCTTAGCAGGAGGATAGTATTTTCCAATGAAAGCATCTTTGCATTTAGTCCAAGAATCAATACTATTTCTAGTTAGGGATAGCAACCATTCTTTAGCTTTTCCTCTCAAAGAGAAAGGAAACAATTTAGGCTTAATAATATCTCCTTCTATATCCCTATGTTTTTGCATCTCACAAAGTTCAACAAAGTTATTAAGGTGAGCAGCAGCATCTTCAGTACCAACACTAGAGAATTGTTCTTTCATAACAAGATTAAGCAAGGCAGGTTTAATTTCAAAGAAAGTAACTTCAGGAACAGGTGGAGCAATAGGTGTGCACATGAAATCATTGTTGTTGGTGCTAGTGAAGTCACACAACTTAGAGTTTTCAAGAGTAGTCATTTTTTGTGTTTTTAATATGAAGAAGCAAACTAGTACAACTAATTTTTGTGTTTTTGATAAAGAAACAAGCAAATAAAGCAGAAATAAACTAAGCAAAACAAATAAAACAGAGTAAAGAGATTGGTTATGAGGGACTCCCCTTGTGAAGATGTCCTTGACTCCACGGCAACGGTGCTCGAAAAATGCTTGATGATCGGCTCAACACGTATCGAGCTCGTTGGGGAACCCCAAGAGGAAGGTATGATGAGCACAACAACAAGTTTTCCCTCAGTTATGAAACCAAGGTTATAGAACCAGTAGGAGCAAGGAAACACCTCCAAGGTGTTGTTTCCAACTTGGAATCCTACACAACACAACCACAGAACTTTGCCCCCAACTTACAGTGAGGTTGTAAATCTCACCGGTTTTGCTGAAAACAATGGATTAAACGTATTGTGTGGAAGATAGTAATTGCTTTGTAGAAAGTAAACAGAAAATAGTAAATAGTAGATTGTAGATTGATGGTAAAAGAATGGACTGGGGTCCATAGTTCACTAGAGGTGATTCTCCTTAAGATAGTTGACATGTTGGGTGAACAAATTACAGTGGCGCAATTGACAAACATCGAGAAAGCATACATGCATATACTAATCATCTTGACTCCTATGAGATTTGATTGGGCATTACAATATTATACATAGACCGTAATCCAACTGCATCTATGCCTAATAATCCACCTTTAGGTTATCATCTGAACCCCCTCTAGTATTAAGTTGCAAGCAATAGATAATTGCATTAAGCAAAGTGTGTAAAGTAAACAATACGATTGTTTTATGAACGAAGGATTGCTGTTTTCTCCCTAGTAGTAACAGCACATCTAGTACCTTAGAGATTTCTGTCACTTCCCCACATTCCTAGAGGCATGAACCCACTATCGAGCATAAATACTCCAGTTGGAGTTGCTAGCATCTACTCGGCCAAGATAGCTACTAACAACGGAAAGCATGCAAGATCACAAATAACAAAGACATGATAAAATCAATAATCAATCTGAAATAGCATCTCAATATCCACCGGATCCCCGCAAACACAACATGTAGGATTACAAATAGATGATCTTGATCATGAACGGAGCTCACAAGATCTAAACATGATAGCACAAAGGAGGAGAACAAGCCTTCTAGCTACTACATGGACCCGTAATCCAGAGATGAACTACTCACGCATCACACCAGAGGTAGGCATGGTGATGAAGAAGGCCTTCAAGGTGATCTCTCCCCTCCGACAGGGTGCCGGGAAGAGCTTCAGATCCCTCCCGATCTAGGGATGGAGATGACGGCGGCTACAGACTCTTTCGTAGAATTTTGATCGGGTACTTAGGGTTTTCGTCCTGAGGGAAATATATAGGCGAAGGGGCAAGGTCAGTGGAGAGCCAGGGGCCACACCCTGCCCTGGCGCGGCCTAGGGTTGCCCGCGCCTGGGGGGTGCGGCTGCCCTGTGGCCCCCCTTGTATCTCCTTCGGACTCCATGTGTCTCCCGATAAAATATTGACTTTGGCTTTTGTCCCATACAATTCCGAGAATATTACTTTTCTGGCTTTTCTGAAACCAAAAACAGCAAAAAACAGGTAACTGGCACTGTGGCATCTTTTTAATAGGTTAGTTCCAGAAAATGTGTAAAAATACTCCGAAGTATGGACAAAACATAAGAAAGTAGCTATAAAAAAGCATGGAACATCAAAAATTATAGATACGTTTGCAACGTATCACCCTTGGGAGAGCTTTAGTCAATGTATCTGCAACATTCAGATCTATATCTATTTTGCAAATCTCTACATTGCAATCCTGAACATGTTCCCGAATGGAGTGAAAACGGCGCTTTATATGCTTGGAATTTTTCTGAGACCTTGGTTCCTTAGCATTGGCTATGGCACCATTATTGTCACAATAGATCACCATAGGATCCAAAGCACTTGGAACCACACCCAGTTCGGAAATGAACTCCTTCATCCAAACTGCTTCTGCCACTACTTCTGAAGCAGAGATATATTCCGCCTCCATTGTAGATCTCGTAATCACTGGTTGCTTGGAGCTCCTCCAACTCACCGCTGCACCATTCATCAAAAATACATATCCAAATTGTGACTTAGAGTCATCTGGATCGATGTCGAAGCTAGAATCGACATAACACCTTGCAACGAGCTCTTATTCACCTCCATATACGAGAAACATGTCTTTAGTTCTTCTTAAGTACTTAAAGACATCCTTGAGTGCCTTCTAGTGTTCTGAACCTAGATCAGATTGGTACCTGCTAGTCAAACTAACAGCATGTGCCACATCTGGCCTTCTAAATAACATAACATACATAAAAGAACCTATGGCTAAGGCATAGGGGACATACTCCATTGTTTATCTATCTGTTACTGTCGCTGGACTTTGAGTCTTACTCAAAACCATTCCTTGCAATATCAGTAAGAACCCCTTCTTACTTCCGTCCATTTTGAACTTCTTCAAAATCTTTTCAAGGTACGTACTCTGTGACAATCCTATTAAGCGTATTGATCTATCTCTATAGATCTTGGTGCCTAATATGTATGCAGCTTTACCAAGATCTTTCACCGAAAACTTACTATTTAAGTAATCATTTACGCTTTTCATAAGTTCTGTGTCATTTCCAATCAACAATATCTCATGCACATACAAGATTAGAAATACAATAGAGCTCCCACTTACTTTCTTGTAAATACAAGCTTCTCCGATGGTTTGGATAAGTCCAAAACCTTTGATTACTTCATCAAATCAGAGATTCCAACTTCGGGATGCTTACTTTAGTCCATAAATGAATCGCTGAAGTTTGCATACCTTGTTAGCATCCTTAGGATCGACAAAACATTTTAGTTGTATCATATACAACTCTTCCTCAATGTTTCCATTCAGGAACGTTGTCTTGACATCCATCTGCCAAATTTCATAATCGAAAAATGCAGCAATTGCTAACATAATCCTAATAGACTTTAGCATCGCTACTGGTGAGAAAGTCTCATCGTAATCAACTCCTTGAATTTTTCGGAACCCTTTCGCGGCAAGTCGAGCTTTATAGACGGTCACATTACCGTCAGCGTCTATTTTCTTTTTGAAAATTCATTTATTCTCAACGGCCTTTCGGTCGTGAGGTAAGTCTACCAAAGTCCAAACTTGGTTATCATACATAGATCTCATCTTGAATTGCATGGCTTCTAGCCATTTGTTGGAATCCGAGATCATCATCGCTTCATCATACGTTGCAGGGTCATCACTTCCATCTATCATGAAATTGAGGACTGGATCACCGTACAGTTCTGGAGCTGTACGTATCCTGCCAGACCTTCGAGGTTTGGTAGTACTCTCTCTTGGAGTTTAATGAGGAGGGGTGGGTACCTCATCATCATTTCCTTCTTCCATGGGTGGAGTCAACACTGGAACAGATTCCGGCGCTGTGCTACTCGCCACTTCTAGAAGAGAAGGTTCAATAACCTCGTCAAGTTCTACCTTCCTACTACTCACACCTTTCAAGAGAAACTCTTTTTCTAGAAAGGATCAATTCTTGGCGATAAACACTTTGCCTTCAGATCGGTGATATAAGGTGTACCCAATTGTTTCTCTTGGGTATCCTATGAAGACGCATTTTTGTGCTTTGGGTTCAAGCTTATCAGGTTGATGTTTCTTCACATAAGCATCGCATCCCCAAACTTTTAGAAATGATAGCTTAGGTTTGTTACCAAACCATAATTCATGCGGTGTCATTTCAGTGGATTTTGATGGTTTCCTATTTAAAGTGAATGCAGCAGTCTCTAATGCATGACCCAAAAATGACAAAGGAAAATCTGTAAGGGACATCATAGGTCATACCATATCCAATAAGGTTCGATTACGATGTTTGGATACACCATTACGCTGTGGTGTTCCTGTGGGAGTGAGTTGTGAAACAATTCCACATTGTCTCATGTGTGTGCCAAACTCGTAACTAAGATATTCTCCTCCACAATCATATCGTAGAAACTTGATATTAGGGTTATGATGATTTTCTACTTCACTCTAAAATTCTTTGAAATTTTCAAATGTTTTAGACTTGTGTTTCATTAAGTAATTATTCCCATATCTACTTAAATCATCTGTGAAGGTTACGAAATAACTATATCCACCATGTGTCGACAAACTCATCGGACCGCATACATCGGTATGTATTATTTCCAACAAGTCGATCGCATGTTCCATTGTTCTGGAGAATGGAGTTCTAGCCATCTTGCCCATAAGGCATGGTTCACATGTTTCAAATGATTCATAATCAAGTGATTCAAGTAGTCCATCAGAATGGAGCTTCTTCATGCGCTTTACACCAATGACCCAAACGGCAATGCCACAAATATGCAGCAATATCACCATTCAACTTAATTCTTTTGGCATTCACATTATGAATATGTGTACTACTAATATCAAGATTCAAGACAAATAAACCATTCAACAAAGGGCGTGACCATAAAAGATGTTATTCATATAAAAGGAACAACCATTGTTCTCCGATACAAATGAATAACCGTCTTGCATTAAACATGATCTAGACACGATGTTCATCCTCAACGCAGGCACATAATAACAAATATTAAGGTTTATTGTCAATCCCGATGATTGATGAAGTGGCAGCGTCCCGATGGCGATCACATCAACCTTCGATACATTGCCTACGCACATCGTCACTTCATCCTTAGCTAGTGGTCCACTATTCCTTAGTCCCTATTTCGAGTTACATATATTAGCAACCAAACCGGTATCAAATACCCAGGTACTACTTTGACTACTAGTAAGGTACACATCAATAACAAGTATATCGTATATACCTTTGTTCACTTTCTCGGCCTTCTTATCTGCCAAGTACTTTGGGCAGTTCCGCCTCCAGTGTCCAGCCTCCTTGGAGTAAAAGTACTCAGTATCGGTCTTAGGGTCTCCCTTGGTTTTCTTCTTAGGCACGGCAACAGACTTGCCGTCCTTCTTGAAGTTACCCTTGGGCTTGCCCCTCCAGCCCTTTTTCTTGAAACTGGTGGTTTTATTGACCATCAACACTTGATGTTCCTTTTTGATATCTACCTCGGCAGTCTTAAGCATAGCTACGAGTTCGATGAGCAACTTGTCGGCACCTTTCATCTTGTAGTTAATTACAAACACTTTGTAACTCGGTGGTAGCGATTGCAAAACCCTGTCCGTCTTGAGATCAGCTGGAATCTCACATCCTAGTGTCTCAAGACGTTGAGCATATCCTGTCATCTTTATGACGTGCTCGTTCACAGAGTTGTGCTCCTCCATTTTAGCGCTAAAGAACTTTTCTGAGATCTCATATCTCTTGGCACGGATTTGGTCCCCAAACATAGTTTTGAGTTCCTCCACCATGACATTAGGAACAGTAAGTTCAAAACGCTTTTGGAGCTTGGGCTCTAACGATTGGAGCATTGTGCACCGCACAAGAGTGTAGTCATCAAACTCTGTGTCATACACACTACACTCTTCCCGAGTCATAGTTTCTGTAGGTGCGTCACCTAACAGACCGTCAAGTACATAGGACCTTTTTATGCTTGCGAGGATAATCTCAAATTGCGGTGCCAGTTGGTAAAGTTAGACCCATTGTCTAGCAGCTTTTCTTTCTCAAGGAATGCATTGAAATTAAATGTAGGGGGTGCCATGATCTACAAAGTATTTGCAAAGACTATTTAGACTAGGTTTATAATAGATAGATTCAAGCTAATTCAAAATTACTTATGTGAACTCCCACTCAAAATGACATCCCTCTAGTTATTTTAGTGATTACACGAACCAAATTCACTGCGCCATGACCGATCATTACGAGTGGTGACGCAGCTCCAATGGCGCTCCATATGGCTCGTGCTTTACCTTTCGGTTCATGTTATGATGCCATGTATGTACATTCTAGGCTCGTCAAGTAAGAACCTTAGTATTCGCGTGTGTAAAACTGTCTTACACCTATTGTATGCGAACATATAATCTATCACACCCGATCATCACGTGGTACTTCGAGACAACGAACTTTCTTAACGGTGCATACTAAGGAAGAAAATATTATTATCTTAATATTTAGTGGGAGGGATCATCTTATAGTGCTACCAAGGCAGTCAAATACTACCTAGCCAATCAAATCAACACAAAATAAGATGCATCAAAGGATAAACATCACATGTATATATAATGTGATATGATATGGTCCTTCTCGCATTTGATCTCCATCTCGTATGTCATGGTATGATCTCCATCATTTCACCGGCGTGTCACCAAGGTCCATGGCGCCACCATCAAGGTTGTTCTCCACTAACTAATTACATGGATTTCCATTTTCTAGCATGCATGCCATAAAATAAAATAAAAACCATATGGCTCCTACCGATTGTTTTACAATAAAACACATTGCATATAACAACATTTGTATCACAGACCATATCACATCACATGCCCTGCTAAAACAAGTTAGATGCCTCTAATTTATTTTTGCATATTTTATGTAGTTATGGGCTTTCTAGGATAGAACCGTTCTACCTACAAACTTCAGCCACAACAGTGCAAGTTATTAAGCAGACCATTGTAAATCAGATATCAACTATAGTGGGAGAGATAGACACCCTCTAGCCACTTATGCAAAATGATTTGCATGCCAAGCGTGGAACAGGTCTCATGTGCAAGGACATGTAAAGTTTGTCTGGGCCGCTTCATCCCACTATGCCACCAATAACCGAAATACAAGAGATTTGCAATAACAAGACTTATCAATTCCCACATCTCCATGTGTTTTAACCATACAAATCATCTACATATATACATAGCTCCGATACCATTGATGGGGTTCGTTGCATAGAAAACAAAAAAATCCTATGGTTTGCAACTGCCAAGATTGAATCTAGGCGATACTTTGTAGCGATTACAGATGGACTCACCCTCGTAGACCGTAAGAGGGATAACATTCCCACAAACAAACATGGCTGATGTATATGGTACAAGATCGTCCTCAAGGACATGCAGACGATCAGTGCCACAGACGGGCAGCACCTTCGTAATCGATCACATGTTCGATGTGCCGACGAGTCCCGATCCCTTGCTCCAGCCAGGCAGCGGAAGTAGCGGATCCCTAGTAACTCCAACAACACTATGCCATGGTAGTGGTGGTGGAGGGGAAGGTTTAGAGCAGGGCTTCACCGAACACCTTTTCTAGTGGCAATGGACAAAGCAAGCAAGGGAGAGAAGATGCCAACCTTAGGGCATATGAGAGAGCTTGTGAGAGAGAGTGTGGAGAGGAAGAGGCCACCTCCTTTTATAGGCGCCTTGAGGATTCCCCATCCCCCCGCTCATTCAATCTCCATTAAAGCACTTTAATTCCCTTAAAGGTATATCCATTAAAGCACTTTAATTCCCTCAAAGGTCTTTCCATTAAAGCACTTTAATGCAACTCAATTTAATGAACACTTCATTTAATGAGTACTTCATTTAATGAACACTTCATTTAATGAACACATTAACATTTTGATCCCTTGCTTTGTTTCGATACCCCGAAACTATTTTGGCAGAATCGACAGAACAATTTTCTGTAGCAGAACAATTTTCTGCGATGTCCATTGACTTTCCCTGTGTTCCCTATCTGCTCAAACGCGTCGTTTAACCTTAAGTGTGTCTTCCTACCGGTTCGAGAACTATGTAGACATGATCAAGACTTTCTCCGATCAATAATCATTAGCGGGACCTAGAGATCCATAATGACTCCCACTAGTTTCACAAAAATCAGATGATCGTCTAAACCTGTTTCGCTGCAGTCAAATTCCTTTTGTCTCACGATATATTAAATGGCCGAGATCCGATCACTTGGTATCATCTATACCTTGTTTGATCTCGTTCCTGACAAGTACTATTTTTCTCATTCCTGTGATATGACATTCTAGTGATCAAATCACTTGCTTGCAAGGCTATGTCAATGTGATATCACCGAGAGGGCCTGTGTATATCTCTCCATTATCCGATGGACAAATACCAATCTTGATCCATGAGCCTCAACTGACACTTTCCAAATAATTGACAACACCTTTATAATCACCCTGTTACGGTATGACGTTTGATGTAATCAAAGTACTCTTCTGGTGAAAGTGATTGACGCGATCTCATGGTCTAAGGACATTGAGTTACTACGAATGCGATATCAATTTAAACTTGATGATGTGATCGTATTGCTACATCTACTGTAGGTGACTGTTCATCATATCATTCTCTAATGATATGACCCTGTTATTAACAACATCCAATTTTCATGATCAAGAAACCTTTGATCATCTATTAATCAACAAGGTAGTATAAAGAGAGGCTTTAATAGGAACCTTATCTATTTATAATTCACACATGTATTAACGTTTCCTTATTAATACAATTCTAGCATGAAAAATAAACATCTGTTATAAACCTGGAATAGCATAATAACCACTTTATTATTGCCTCTCAGGCATATTCCTTTCATAGACATGATGAATTGTGATGATTTGCATGCTATGGATTATACTTGTGACATGACATATGTTCCACTCTTAGTCCCATGTGTTGATTTTTCTATGCATCATGATGACCATGTGGAATCCTTTTATTGTCATGATATTGCCATAGACATGATATGCTCTAAACGTTATGTTGATGATATCATTGCTTGCACTTTGTTGAACAATTGCTCTTTCCAATGTTTTGCTTGTAATGATGATCAAAATGGTACCCCTCGGACCATGCTTTATCATGAATGGTTTACAATTTCTCCTGTTGCTAGCAATAATATGGATGATTGCTCTTTCACTTGTTTTGCTTGCAATAATAATTCTCATATGGTTTCTATTGAGATGCCCCCCATAGCTTTCTCAAATTTTGGAGATTTTGGTAAAAATTCTATGATAAGCATGTTCCCCACTTGCATACTCACCGTGCATATATTTTACACTTGATAGACATTAATGGTGATGTGCACAAGAAGAGATATGTCATGATGGATGATGTATTTATCTACCATGCACACACATTCTTCCTTTTGTGTATGATGTGTGTAGGTACTCGCATGATCATGTCAACCTCGGTTGAGCACGAGTCGACAAAAAGAGCTCTAGAGAGCATCCCCTAAGTGAGTTCAAGATCGAACCCAACTCTGATACCTTTTGCATGCTTTGCATCTTTCATGTTGACAAATTGCTCTTTCCTATGATTAGCTTGCAAGCATGTTGATAGTATTATTTCACCTTGTGACAATCATGTTTCGTTGCTATTGGATCTTGATGCTTTGTGTGTTGCAACAAAAATGTTGAACAATTTCTCTTTCTGATGTTGTGTGTGCAACCATAATTCCATTTTGAGCATGTATTGCACGAGATCTTCCAAGTACCTCGTATAGTTGTTGCAACACACATAAGGACCACTTGCTCTTTCATTTGGTTTGTTTGAAAACATGTTGCTTTTTCTTCCGCTTGTGATACTCATATGCCCATGATTTTTGCGTTTGATGATTTGTGTGTGGAATCCAACATATTGACCAATTTCTCTTTCCAATAGTTGGTTTGCACACTTGATAATGATGTTGTTTTGGATGTTCTTCCACATGTGTTTTTGCCAAATTCTCCTAGCTTTGCATCAAAGATGTTGACCAATACTTTAGTCAATTGCTTTGAGGGCCACACTAAGACGTTTTATGGAGTTTTTGTGTTCCCACATTTGGATGATGTTCAAACGATTTCTATGCACTTTGACCTTGCATATGCATCCTGTTTGCTATACTTTAGTTGTGCTAATAGTGTTGTGAATAAGAATGGACATGCCACAAATGATATGCTCCTCTATCACACACAAACATATTTTGCTTGGTCTTTGTTGTGTGAAGGTACAATTGCTTACACGTTAACCTCTCCCAACTAAGAGTTGACAAGTCGAACCATAGAGTGTCACCTATGGCTACCCTCAACGAGCTATATCTACATCATAAGGTGACTTCCTTCTACTTGAGGACTCATGCTATTGTTGGGGGGATACCCCTGGGTAGGGCAACACCAAGGTATAAGGGCCGAGTTAGCCGGGGTACGGTGCGGTCAAAGCAAAGTGCTGACCGGGTCACCTCAAGGCAGGTCGAATCACGGTGTGGCTCGGCCCATGGGGCATTTCCTTGACAATGGTCCGGCCAGCATAAGATCTATGCCGGCCATGACTATCTGTTTTGCAGGTAAAAGGGTAGACCGGATTAGCTATATGCTATTCGGACTACCTTAGCTTCAAAGAGAAGGAATCCCCCCGCTGGTCAAAAGGTGGCTTTATTAGCTGGAACCTATGCAAAGTAAAGCAAAGGAGAGGACCAGCGGGTCAGTGGTGACCAAGGTGATGCGGGCAAAGCCGGATGACGTAGCCCATGACACCAAAAGACAAGGATGACGCTGCAGATTACGTCCAAAGTCCGGACAAGCCGTTAAAGAAGAATAAAGAAGCATCTGCTTTAGGAAAGGAGCATATTCGTAGAATATGCTGCCACCTGTGCCCTAGAATTGTAACCCGGGATCCCCTATATAAGGAGCACCAGGGCCTCCATAGAGACGGGGACGGAAAATAGAGGAATGACACTCTGTCTAAGGTAGAGCTCTAGGGCCAGTTAGTGAGAGGTAATAGACATTGTCTCCTTCTTGCTAGGGGCATCAAGAGCACTTGTAAGCAACGTTGATATAGATAACACAAGAACTTCTGTGTGTGGAATCACCACGCTCTCCCTCCCTGGATTCCCCTAGCGCTCATTGGCCCCATCTTTAGCCTATCCATGGCATCTGCCGTGCCACCACCACGACAGTTGGTGCCCACCATGGGGCAAGCGGTGCTAGCAGGGGTGAAAATCCAGACGGAAAACTTCTTGAGCACCGGCGAGCGTGTCAACTCAGGCTTGGTTTAGCGCTTTGGAGCACTGGACTACATTAGTGACAACGTGGGAAGCTTCGGCAGGAATCCTCCACTGCGCAACGGCGTCTTCATCAAACTTGGCACGCACAAGATCTACGTCGGGGTGGATGAGTCCTGTGTCCATCCGCGACACGTCGTCGAAGGAGGCGAACCATCTCTCAGCGCCGCTCGTGGAGTGCGTATCACTCGCCCCACTAGCAGCGTTCAAGTCCTGATGACCGCGCCAGATGTGGGACCAAGCAAAGATCCGGCGCCCGAGCCACAGGTAACGCCCAAACAGACCAGGTCTAGGTTTCCCCCGCTAGAGAAGCCAGAGAATGTGCTCCAGCGAGCAATAGATAGCTTAGCAACACCAATAGCACCTGTGGTAGATCCGTCTCAGGCGCAAGTTGAGTTAGAGGAAACTAGGTAGAAAATGTTAGCAGGAGCAAAGAAGGTACCAGAGCTGCATCAGTCGCTGAACATCACCTTGAGGGAGTACGCTAAGGCAAATCGTATCGACGGAGTGAAAATCCAAGGCAGAAACCCGATCACTGAGATTGACAAGGAGTATGAGTCTAGGCCGGGTTAGACAGCTACTATAGTAACAGGAGGGTTAGATCGGTACAGTACCCGGCAAAGAACCCCAGAGCAGCAAACGCGGCTGCATCCGAGTTAGAAGGCTTGACCGGTGAGGCTTGGCAGAGGCAACAAGAGAGAGTGAATCACTTGTTGAGGGTCGCATGCCCACAAAATGAAGAAATAAACAAAGATAACCCGGCACCACTAGGGGCCTCACAGGTGGTACATTTGGCCAGAAATAACCCGGCAAGATCCAGAGGAGCCGCATCGTCTCCGGGTCATGATCCCAGGAGAGAAGAGGTGGTGGACTCCGGGAGAAGAAACAAGCAAATGGTCCCTTATGACCCGGTAAGAGCTGGAAAGGGAAAAGCAGTGCAAGTCGAGGAGGATCGCCACAGTACCAGCCGGGGTGTGGCTGCCCGGGGTAACCATGACCAAGGCAATGCCGGTCAAATAAATGCTGCCAACGGCAATGCCGGACAGTGTAATCCAGTGGGAGCAGGGCAAAATGTGCCTCATGCGCAACAGCGCGAACCTTGGCAAGGAGGAAGTGCAGGACAAGCAGCACAACAACGTCCTGCACATTCGGATCAAGAAAGATACAATGATGGTTATTCGGCTATGGTTAACGATGGATACCCCAAACCGGATCACCATGTAATTAGATCACGGTTGGGAAGCAGGAACTTGCAGCCAGATGATGCAAGGTTGAAGTTGGATAGGATTTATAGGTCAGAGCAAATCGAGTTACAAGGTCCACCAGGTCCAGCATGTTTCGGGCCCTGGATCATGAATGAGCCACCAGTGCCGAACTTTCAGCTGACCAGGGGAACCGAACTTATGATGGAAGTACCAGGCCAGAGGATTGGTTGATTGATTATGCCACAGCCGTCAAGATCGCTACAGGAAATTTGAGATGGGCAGTGAGATATGTACCACAGATGCTGGAAGGAGCAGCACGAGTTTGGCTGAACAATTTGCCACAGGGGAGTGTCAACTGTTGGTTGGATTTCTAGGAACTGTTTGTTAGTAACTTTTCAAGCACTTACAACAGACCCAACAGACCACAGACCCTTGCATTATGCCGGCAGAGACCGAATGAGCCAGATAGAGATTTCCTGACTCGATGGTGCAATGTGCGAAACTCGTGCGAAGGGGTGATTGAATCACAAGCAATTGTGTGGTTCGCTCAGGGATGCATATATGGAAGTATGTTGTGGCAAAGGTTACAACGAGATATGCCAACCACCCTGTTCGAGACAATCCGGATCGCAGATTCATATGCCTTGGGAGATCCAACTCAACCCCAGCTAATGTCTAGCGAAGCAAATGAGGAATATTACATCCGAGATATCTCTGGGTCATCAAGGAGGAAAGATTTCTGAGGAAAAAGAAGGGATGAGCGTCCAGATTATCGGTATAACTCGCAGCAGGTTGCGGCGGTATACCAGGATCAGCCCGGTGCCGGAGCAAGCCAACGCCAGAAAACTAGAGGGCAAAACTGGCAGGAGAAAAGCGAAGGGAGAAAGCCTTGGACCTCGGAGCAGAAAAAGCAATGGCAGGAGCGAAAGGATAGGTCGAGGTATACATTCAAGTCTATGCTAGATCAACCTTGCAAGTTTCATACGCCAAGTCCGAACAGTCCAGCGAATCATACGACCCGGCAGTGTGAATGGATGAGGAAATTGGAACAGGTGGGTTCGGGGAATGCTCAGGCACCTCGGAACGAAGCACCTAGAAATGAAACACCCCGGCCACCATTACTAACAGGGGGAAATGGACAGCAGCTGATGCTACCACCACCTCCGTCGAGGTACAAAAATCCGGAAATAAGGGAAGTTGTACATCAAGTGGGTAATAACCAGCAACAAGGCCAAGGCTACAACGAGAATGAGGGACGAAATGAGTACATAGAGCATCATCAGAGCTATTGCGTGTTCACCACGGAAGAGAATGACCAGAAAAGCTTACAGCGCCGGCATATGGAGGTAAACGCAATAATGTCGGTTGTGCCGAGATATATGCCATGGGCGGATCAAGAGATCACATGGAGTATAAAGGATCACCCAAAGATCATGCCAAGCCCAGGAACCTACGCTCTAGTTTTGGATCCGACGTTCATCGGACCAAATCTCAATGTAAGGTTTTCCAAGGTATTGATTGACAATGGCAGCAGTATAAACATTATGTACAAGGATACCATGCACAAGTTGGGGATAACAGAGAACATGTTGCAAGCGACAAGGACCACTTTTCATGGTATTGTGCCAGGAATCTCTTGTGAACCAATTGGTAAGGTCCGGGTTGACGTGTTATTCGGCACAAGAGACAATTTTCGCACTGAGAACTTGGAATTCGAAGTAGTGAATCTGGAAAGTGCTTATCACGCGTTACTCGACAGGCCAGCATTGAACAAATTCATGGCAACAACCCACATCAGCTACCTTAAGATGAAATTGCCCGAACCAAGGGGCGTGATAACTATATCAGGGGACTTCTGGTGTTCAATCAAGTGCACATCAGTCGGATCCAATTTAGCTGAGTCACTCGTGATAGCTCAAGAGAAAAGGAAGATACTAGAGGTAGCGGCATTGGCTCAATCCACACAACAACATATGCCGGCCCTGACCAACCCACACGGAAGCGTATCGTTCCAGGCGACTAAGGATACGAAGAAAATGCCAATTGATGATCTGTTCCTAGAGCGCACCATCACCATAGGTGTGGGGTTAAGCAGCAAATAGGAAAGCGAGCTCGTCAACTTCCTCCGTGAGAATCGGGATATCTTTGCTTGGTCTATGCAAGATCTGCAAGGTATACCGAGGGAGTTGGCTGAGCACTCATTGAACGTAAGACCCGGGGCTAAGCCGGTGAAGCAGCCTCTCAGAAGTTTCGCAGAAGATAGAAGAAAAATAATTGGAGATGAGATATGTCGTGGAATTAACCATGGCAGATGCTACAGGGTAGCTTACATAGAGGAAAGGGCAAGGCGACGTAGGAGAATCCGGGAGCGAGATTGGCACACGATATATCCAGGTTCACGTCCCCTCGATGGAGGATCGCTACGTCCTGCTGTCAATCTAGTATATGATCATAGATTGGTTTACATGGAGCCGCCATGGGTGGAGGGAGAGACTAGATCTAATATGACGTGGGAGAGAAGTCCCCCAAAGGGGTGCCCCTGGTGGCTTTATATATGCAGCCAGTTAGGGTTTACAAGTGTGCTAATGGGCTTTGTATTGGAGTCACCGTCTTGGGCCTCCAGTCGATCAGTCGCATGGCTCCAAAGTACGCCATTCACCGCATTCGACGAGTCGACCCGCTGGGGGATTGGCTTCAGTCGGCTCGCTCCAGCTAGCGACTCCGCTTCATGGGTATACCCCGATTGGTACTCCCCCATCAGTAGTCCCCGAGCACGTCAGGGACTCGGCAATGACTTCAAGCTGCCAAATCGGCGCAGGTGATTCCAGGGTGGAGTCGATGGTGAGCCATTGGCGAGCTCCTGAAATAGAGAAATAGCTTATGAAGTGGCCCAATCGCCAAGGCGAGTCGACGCGTCGGGCGAGTCGTCATTGGATGGAGTCACCCCTTGGAGAACTTTGGCCGGCCCCTTGTCAACTTGCTGCCGTAGAGGACCTGGAGGCCACCAAATCATTGATGGTGAAGTCGCCAAGTCGCTGCAGGGGAATACGGGAGACGAGTCCGCGAGGGGTGAGTCCCCGAGCGTGTTGAGTACGTGAGGGCGAGTCCGCGGTGGCGAGTCCCCGAGCGTGGCGAGTATGCGAGGGCGAGTCCGCGATGGAGAGTCCCCGAGCGTGTTGAGTACGCGAGGGCGAGTCGTGGTGGCGAGTCCCCGAGCGTGTTGAGTATGCGAGGGCGAGTCTGCGGTGGCGAGTCCCCGAGCGTGTTGAGTACGCGTTGGCGAGTCCCCGAGAGAGTTGAGTACGCAATGACGTTGATGTGGGGAGAGTTCGCGGTGAGCGAGTCCGCGAGGGGAGAGTCTCCGAGTGTGGCGTGTCCGCGATGATTGTGAGTCCGCAAGGGGAGAGTCCCCGAGTGTCGCGAGTCCGCAATGACGTTGATTGCACTGTTTTTGTTAGCGAGTCTCTCATCTTGGCCCGGGGGGCCAGTCGCATGGCGACTCCAAAGATGGCTCTCGGCTGGGCGTTTTTCCTGGATGATCCGAGACTCGGTCTGCGAGTCCTCGTCCGCAGTACTTGGCCGTGCGAGTCGCACTGTCTAAGGTTGAGAAGGACATGGTGCTATTTGTGTAGCACTCCCATTTGTCTTGGCCCGGAAGGCCAGTCGAGCAAGGCGACTCCAATGATGGCTCTCGGTTAGCGTTTTTCATGGACGATCCGAGGCTCGGTTTGCGAGTCCTCGTCCGCACTACTTGGCCATTGTGATTCGCTCTTTCAAAGGTTGACAAAGGCGAATAAATTTTTCCCGGGGGGAAGGGACGCCCAGTGGTGAGTCCATGCAGCGTGGCATGTGACCCTCTCTGGCGACTCGGACGATGAAGGTCCCTTAGTAGGCGCAGTGTACGCATTCGACGTAGAGGAAGTATAGGCACGCTTTGGCGGAGTCGACGCGGCAGACACGAGGTCGACACGGCGGACATATGATCGCGCTTTGGCGAAGTCGACGCGGCGGACGTAGGTCACGCTAGGGAGAAGTCGACGCGGCGGACGCGTGGTCGACGCGGCGGACGGAGGTCGCGGTAGGGCGAAGTCGACGTGGCAGACATGGGGTCGACGCGGCGGACGGAGGCCGCGCTAAGGCAAAGTCGACACGGCGGACACAGGGTCGATGTGGCGGACGGGGGCCGCGCTAGGGCAAAGTTGACGCGGCGGACACGGGGTCGACGCGGCGGACGGAGGTCGTGCTAGGGCAAAGTCGACACGGCGGACACGGGGTCGATGTGGTGGACGGAGGCCGCGCTAAGGCAAAGTCGACGCGGCGCACACGGGGTCGATGCGGCGGACGGAGGCCGTGCTAGGGTGAAGTCGACGCGGCGGACATGGGGTCGACGCGGCGGACGGGGGCCGTGCTAGGGCGAAGTCGACGCGGCGGACGGAGGCCACGCTAGGGCGAAGTCAATGCAGCGGACATGGAGTTGAGGCGGCGGACGGTGGTAGCCTGAAGGAGCCACGTGGTGTTTATTCGGTAGCATGGCGAGCTCGCGGTGGCGAGTTCGCCGAACATCGCGAGTCCGTGGCGAGTGAGTCCCCGAGCGTGGCGAGTCCATGACGAGCCCATGATCGTGAGTCCGCGGCGGGCGGTCGTCAAGCGCGGCGAGCCGACGATGGCGAGTCCGCGGCGGGCGGTCCTCGAGCGCAGTGTGTCCGCGATTATGGCGATTCCGCGGATGTAGTAGTCGACGCCATGGTCGGAATCGGCATGGCGGTCATGGTCAACCCACGGCCGGAGTCACATGGCGGCAAAGACAAAGCGAATCATACATGAGTTGGGTGGACCACGATTGGAAGGAGATATGCCGCTATGGCAGAAACCCATGGCTCCATCACAATTGCCGGCCGGCAGAACGTCTGATGCAATCATGTGTTTAACAAATCCTTCTAAAGACACGTACAGACAGTATACAAGCACAATTAGCCCAAGTTAAATAATAAATTGGCAGAATAATTATGAGAGAAACGAAATTGACTCATCATGAATTAATTTGTTGCAGCTTTGTCTATTGCCCGTGGCATCATAGGTTGGCGTCACGGCATCGAAGCAGTCTCCGTCGAGGTGCTGGAAGAGTCACGGCCGGCGAATTCCGTCGGTTAGCAAAAAACTCCAGCTCGATCGTATGGCCACGCTAACGGATCGCACCATGGAGATGTATTTCCATTCGGTTTTGCCCAATCCTCCAAAGATACATACACGTCAATTATAGGTTAGATCAAATAAACTAATCAGTTAAAAAGGTAATCAATACAAGAAATGATTGAATACAAAACTAATCAGCATGTATGGAACCAATCAATCATGCTGGCGCGCCTGTGATTTTGCAGGTTGGGTTGCACGCGCCTGTTCCGCGTCGGGGGCAGCCGCCGGATTGGAAAATTGGCATCTGACCTTCGAGTAGCAATTTCCGCACATCGCGCCAGATGCAATCTAGTCGCCGGCAAAGTTGAGGAATCCCGCCCGGATCATCACCTCCAAGCACCGCTTACCCCACGGTGGGCGCCAACTGTCGTGGAATTGACCACGGCAGATGCTACAGGGTAGCTTACGTAGAGGAAAGGGCAAGGTGACGTAGGAGAATCCGGGAGCGATATTGGCACACGATGTACCTACGTTCACGTCCCCTCGATGGAGGATCGCTACGTCCTGCTGTCAATCCAGTATATGATCATAGATTGGTTTACATGGAGCCGCCATGGGCGGAGGGAGAGACTAGATCTAATATGACGTGAGAGAGAAGTCCCCCAAAGGGGTGCCCCTGGTGGCTTTATATATGCAGGTAGTTAGGGTTTACAAGTGTGCTAATGGGCTTTGTTTGGAGTCACCGTCTTGAGCCTCCAGTCGATGAGTCGCATGGCTCCAAAATACGCCATTCACCGCATTCGGCGAGTCGACCAGCTGGGGGATTGGCTTCAGTCGGCTCGCTCCAGCTAGCGACTCCGCTTCATGGGTATACCCTGATTGATACTCCCCCATCAGTAGTCCCCGAGCACGTCAGGGACTCGGCGATGACTTCAAGCCGCCGAATCGGCGCAGGTGATTCCAGGGTGGAGTCGATGGTGAGCCGTTGGCGAGCTCCTGAAATAGAGAAATAGCTTATGAAGTGGCCCAATCGCCAAGGCGAGTCGACGCGTCGGGCGAGTCATCATTGAACGGAGTCTCCCCTTAGAGAACTTTGGCCGGCCCCTTGTCAACTTGCTACCGTAGAGGACGTGGAGGCCACCAAATCATTGATGGTGAAGTCGCCAAGTCGGTGCAGGGGAATACGAGAGACGAGTCCGCGAGGGGTGAGTCCCCGAGCATGTTGAGTACGCGAGGGCGAGTCCGCGGTGGCGAGTCCCCGAGCGTGGCGAGTACGCGAGGGCGAGTCCGCGATGGCGAGTCCCCGAGCATGTTGAGTATGCGAGGGCGAGTCGTGGTGGCGAGTCCCCGAGCGTGTTGAGTATGCGAGGGCGAGTCTGCGGTGGTGAGTCCCCGAGCATGTTGAGTACGCGAGGGCGAGTCCGCGTTGGTGAGTCCCTGAGCGAGTTGAGTACGCGAGGGCGAGTCCGCGGTGGCTAGTCCTCGAGTGTGGCGAGTACGTGAGGACGAGTCCGTGGTGGCGAGTCCCTGAGCGTGTTGAGTACGTGAGGGCGAGTCGTGGTGGCAAGTCCCCGAGCGTGTTGAGTACGCGAGGGCGAGTCCGCGGTGGCGAGTCCCCGAGCGTGTTGAGTACATGAGGGCGAGTCCGTGTTGGCGAGTCCCCGAGCGTGTTGAGTACACGAGGGCGAGTCCATGGTGACGAGTCCCCGAGCGTGGAACCACACGCACACACAGTATGCCTAGGAGTAGTCCCTGAGGCTCGAGTTGGCTTGTAGAGGCGACTTGAGGCTCTTTAGAGATGCATATTCTGAAAATAGTAGTGGTTATTTTCGAGCATGGCGAGTCCATGTGGGGAGAGTTCGCGGTGAGCGAGTCCGCGAGGGGAGAGTCCCCGAGTGTGGCGTGTCCGCGATGATTGTGAGTCCGCAAGGGGAGAGTCCCCGAGTGTGGCGAGTCCGCGATGACGTTGATTGCGCTGTTTTTGTTAGTGAGTCTCTCATCTTGGCCCGGGTTTATCATGGAGGTACTCTATCCGGATTGGCTCTCTAATCCGGTGCTGGTGGAGAAAAAGAAAGATGATCTGAACGTGGCAGTGGTATGGCGCATGTGTATTGACTACACGAACCTGAATAAGGCGTGTCCAAAAGATCCATTTCCACTCCCTAGAATAGATCAGGTCATAGACTCAACTACCGGATGTGAGCTAGTTTCATTCATTGACGCGTATTCTGGTTTCCATCAGATACCCCTGAACCCAGATGATCAAATAAAGACTGCGTTTATTACCCCGTACGGGGCTTATTGCTATCAAACTATGCAGTTTGGGTTACGTAATGCCGGAGCAACATACCGACAATGTATGCAAAAAATGCTTGCACGACCAGATAGGTCGGAATGTGCAGGTGTATGTGGATGATGTGGTGATCAAAACCAAGGAAAGCAATACGCTCCTTGAGGATATCCGGCAGATGTTCGCGAATCTAAGAAGGTTCCGAATGAAACTGAATCCGGAGAAATGCACCTTCGGCGTACCAGCCGGAAAGTTACTCGGTTTCTTGGTATCTAGAAGAGGCATTGAAGCTAATCGAACGAAAATCCGGGCCATAGAAAGAATGGAGTTGCCAAAGTGTCTTAACGATGTCCAGAAGTTCACTGGTTGCCTGGCATCATTAAGTCGGTTCGTATGTCGGCTGGGAGAGAAGGCCTTGCCCCTCTATCAGCTAATGAAAAAGGCAGACAAGTTCACATGGACACCATAGGTGGATCTTGTATTTCGAGAACTGAAAAAGATGCTATCTACCGCGCCAATCCTAGTTGCACCACTACCAAAGGAACCAATGTTGCTTTACGAATTAGCTCCATACGCGCCACAGTTTGACAGAAGAGATGCGATCAAATCACAAGTTGTGGCGGATTTATTTGTGGATTGGGATGAAATGCAATACGAGCCACCCCTGCTGGACTCAAATTACTAGCAAATGCACTTCGACGGATCCAAACTAGAAGATGGATTAGGCGCTGGGATAATGCTTACCTCGCCGAAGAAGGATCAACTGAAGTATGTCCTACATATTCATTTTAGTGCCTCGAATAATGTGGCGGAGTACGAAGCATTGGTGCATGGTCTCAAAGTGGCAAAGGAAGTGGGGATACATCAGATACAGTGCTTTGGAGATTCGGATTTGGTGGTACAACAAGTGTCTGGAAATTGGGATGCCCTGGATGCTAACATGGCCTTGTATAGGTTCCATGTCTAGAAGATAAGCGGGTTTTTCAAAGGGGGTGAGTTCCATCATGTACCTCGGAGCGAAAATGAGGCAACAGATGCACTGTCCAAGTGGGGCTCATCCCGGCAACCCATTCCGTCAAATGTGGCTTTGGAGCACTTGAGAAAACCATCTATCACACCATCACCCGAATCAGATTCAATTTATATCCCGGCGCTCACCGGATCAGGAGCTGCACCTATGGAGATAGAATGGGGAAGCACCCCAGCAAACTCGGGGACTGTGCAGTTTGATCCGGCAGGAGTTATGTCGGTGGATGCAATGGAAGTAGACGAGGAACCATTTCCCGTCCGACCTATACCAACTTGGGCCAAGCCAATTTTTGATTTTCTGAAAGAGGGAATCTTGCCGGATGATGAAATAAGTTCGAGGCAAGTTCAAAGAAGGGCAAAGGCTTATACCATAATCAACGCCGAAATATACAAAAGGAGTGTGACATCGGTACTACAACGGTGCGTTGATCCAGAAGAAGGACTTGACATACTCTGGGATATTCCCCAAGGGGAATGTGGCCACCATGCCTCCTCAAGGGCATTAGTAGCAAAAGCTTTCCGGCATGGATTTTATTGGCCCAGTGCTTTGGAGCAAGCAGAGGACTTGGTGAGAAAATGTAACAACTATCAAAGATACGCCACAAAAACTCACCTGCCAATGTCAGGGCTGAAAACTATCCCCATTATGTGGCCATTTGTTGTATGGTGCCTAGATATGGTAGGACCATTTAAGCCAGCTAAAGGAGGGATGACCCACATGTTGGTCATGATTGACAAGTTCACTAAATGGATTGAAGTGAAACCAATTCGGAAATGTGATGGGGCTACAGAAGTAAGATTCCTCAAGGATATAATCTTAAGGTATGGCTACCCCCGTAGCATCATAACTGATAACGGGACGAATTTTGCCGAAGGAGCATTTGCGAGGTTCTGCTAGGAAAAGAAGATCCGGTTAGATGTCGCCTCAGTCGCCCACCCCGCGTCGAACGGGCAAGTGGAAAGATCCAATAGACTGGTATTGTCCGAGATAAAACCCCGGCTCATAGAGCCGCTGCAAAGATCAACGGGGTGCTGGATAGAAGAACTACCAGCGGTATTGTGGAGTTTAAGAACAACTCTGAATCAATCAACGGGCTATACGCCGTAGAAGCTGTATTACTAACCGACATAGAGCATGATTCGCCTAGGGTCACCCAATACACGGAAGCCGAAGTGCGCGAAGCCCGGTAGAATGATGTTGATCTACTTGAAGAAGCGAGAGAACTGGCCTTGTCTAGATCCACCATATACCAGCAAAATCTCCGATGCTATCATAGCCGGAAAGTAAACCCCCGAGTTTTTCGGGAAGGTGATTTGGTGTTGAGGCTAATACAACGCACCGCGGGCATGCACAAGCTATCCCCCCATGGGAAGGGCCCTTCATTGTGAGCAAAGCTTTGCACAATGATTCCTACTATCTTATTGATGCACAACCCCAGCAAAAGAAGAAGGCGGACAGGTCAGGAGAGGAATCCAAAAGACCATGGAACGTAGCACTGTTGCGTCCTTTCTACACCTAAGAGGTGAATGTATCTGAACTACTCGTATGTCGGTATGTATGTCGGCAGTGAGCTTATCAATAAAAACTTTGCCACCCCAAGCAGAGACTCGGGGACTGTTATAACACTTGTCTTGTTTTCGTTTTTTTTGTCGGCCGGGTTAAGTCGCTTATGTCTTAGTTGGTTTAGTAATGTGTTAGCACCAAAAACCTAACTCTTCGACTTTGCTGCTGTCCAACAAGAATTGGATTCATGGCAAGAAAGAGAACAAGTTTGGAATGGCAAAGCACATAAAAACAACTAAGGAAAAATAGCTTAAGCGGGCCACATTGGTTTTTTGGCTAACCCTTAGTTTATTTTCTTCACTAAGGTGCCGAATCATTTTGAGCTAATCTCAAGGTTTCAAGTATTGTTAAATCAATTTTTTGAACCTCGGACTCGTAAGTCAAGGAACCGAATCAAGGTAGACGCGAGCCGAGTCAAAAATTGGTGGAACAAGAAAATGAAGCTCAGGGACTTCACCCACGATAATCCGGAAATAAAAACTTAGTTCGAAACATAAAATTGTAGCACAAACAAACCAAAGTGTTTAATTACATTTGCGCCCGGCATTCCGGGGATCTGATAAGTATGATGAGTGTTTTTCAAGGGGCAGGAGCAGCAGGAGAATCATCTGTTGAGGGAGGTACTCCGGAGTGTGCGGGAGGAGCGCTAGCTTCAGCTTCATCCTCCGGATCAACTTTGTTGTTCTCCGGGTCTTCAGCCTCGTCGCCTAACTCGGAGCCCTCGCTCTCACTCCCTTGTTCTTCTACTCCAGAGACAACCTCGTCATCAGCAACATCAAGGAAGCTCGGCCCCTCATTCCAGGCATGGCAGCAGGAATACTGGATAAGATTGTTTGCACAAGCCTGGCGGCGTGCAATCCACTCCGGATCCTCACACCACTTAGACCTGGTGCGCATATGCTTGAGAAAAGCCAAGTCAATCCCTTCATACCATGAAAGCGCAAACTTCAGAGCAATGTCGGCTTCAGCCCGTGCCGCAGATTTGCGCCACAGGTGCAGTTGCGTGTCACATTCCATGAGCTTGGCTATGAACTCTAAGGTTTTCTTGGGAATGGTCTCACCGGGCCAGAGGCAGCCAAACATCTGTGTTGCAGCTGGGATAATGTCTGCACCGAAATTCTTTAGTATCTCAAGACGAGCGGTGAGACTCGCCAGGAGATCCTCTGTGGTATAGGGAATTGGCTCGGCGTCAGGGCGAGCAGGAACTCCACGCTGCTCACGGGACTCGCGTACGGCGGAGGCGGCAAATGTGTCGCTCTCTGGAAATTTGCCTAAGGATAAGAGGAGCAACGTTGAGCGGCTGGACCAAATCCGAATTGTAACAGATCAAGCAAGGGCAGAGAACTTACGCGCAATCTGGAAGAGAAACCGCTGAAGCTCGGAATCAGTGTTGGCGTTATGGACCCGGAGTTTCTCATACTCAGTGATCGCCGACATAAGTTTGACGTCGGCTTCCTCCAGTAGGCTCTTTTCCTTAGAGATTTGCGTAACTAAACGCTCCTTCTCTTTGGCAAACTCCTGATCGGCCTTCTCCAGCGCGGACTGATGAGAGCTCTTGAGCCTCTGGATTTCGGCATTCAGCCGAGTAATCTCCGAGTCCTGCTGCTGGAGCCGAGCTATCTCAGCGTCCTTCTTCTTTAGTTCAGCTTCATACTTCCCTGATTGTTCCAGGCAGTGGGTCATCAGTTCAGGCATAGGGATACTATCCTCAAGAGGAACTGCAACATGATCCGGAGGACCCAAAATATGAGTGTCCACTAGATAAGGCACGGAGGGTACAATGACCATGTAAAGGGGATGGAGTTACCTTTGATCTTCGCAAGATTCTTCCTCATAATTATATTCTCAGCCTTAACCTCGGCTGCATAATCCGGACAAAACATTCATAAAAGTTCTAAAAAGTTTGAATGAACAAGGAAGGAGAGAGATGGAAACTAAACCCTCTTCTGGTACTCCTCCAGGAGTTTACCATAACGCCCGCGTATGTGTTTGTAGGAGTCTAGCAGGCGCTGGAACTCAGCGGTTTGGCGGTTAGTGGTAATCTGAAACAAGAAAGGGACAAAAGTTCAGAGACGAAGTGGAAATTATTCGAAATCTACAAGATCCGGGCCAAGTGGAACTTAACCCGGCTCTAGGTGTGTGGATATTTGAAGTCTACAAGATCCGGGCCAAGTAGAACTTAACCCGGCTCTAGGTGTGTGGATATTTGAAGTCTACAAGATCCGGGCCAAGTGGAACTTAACCCGGCTCTAGGTGTGTGGATATTTGAAGTCTACAAGATCCGGGCCAAGTGGAACTTAACCCGGCTCTAGGTGTGTGGATATTTGAAGTCTACAAGATCCGAGGCAAGTGGAACTTAACCCGGCTCTAGGTGTGTGGATATTTGAAGTCTACAGGATCCGGGCCAAGTGGAACTTAACCCGGCTCTAGGTATGTGGATATTTGAAGTCTATAAGATCAAAGCCAAGTGGAACTTAACCCGGCTCTATGTGTGTGGATATTTGAAGACTACATGATCCGGGCCAAGGGAACTAGACCAAGCCCAAAATTTATTGCAAATTAATGACAATATAAACAAAAGCTAGGGAGCATCCGACCGAATAACAAGTTATTCCCTCGGAGGCTCGGGGACTGGGATATACCTACAAATGCTAAGTTATGAAAAACATCAACAGCAGAGAAAAAGGATTACCTCCATCATCCAGCCAGCCAGCCAGGGAGATAGCCTGAGTAGCGGAGTTCATCTGCACGCTGAACTCAGTAGGGCCGAACCTTTCTGGGAGATCGCCCTGAGGGTCGACGAATTCGGTGTTGTTCCAGTTCTTCACATACTCAAGGAGATGTGGACTGTAACTCTCACCGCTCGCAGAATGGCTCGTCACTAGGCCCTTCACATGGGCCTCGCGCCTGGCGGATTGAGCCGCAGCGGGGCTGGTGTGCAAAACCAGCTGTTTGCTGCCCTCTGATCCGGAAGCTGGCCCGGACGAAGCTGACCCAGAAGTCTTCTTAGCTTTGCCGGATGAGGGTCGAGGAGCGTGTTGAAAGAAGTCAGTGATGGAAGGGGCAGACCCGGTGGGGGCCGAAGGATCTTTCCCCTTAGGAGGCTTGGAGGCTCTTGTAGGGGTTCCGCACATAAAAAACAATAAATTTTACTCTACGCCCCTGAACCCCTGAAGCTGCCAGGACCTATCTATTAGTAATACAGTAACGGGAGGGGCTTTTTGCAAACTTACCCTCGAAGACCGAAAAGCCTTGTCAACGCTCAGGAGAGCGTGGTTGATGTAGACCAGCCGAAGTCGACCTCAAGGTCGTGATGAAGTCTTGCGCTCCTTTTGGCTCCAACGACTTGAGTGCCTCAAGTGTGACACCTCGTGGGAGTTACACACGTCCAGTGCCTGACGATGACTCCCGCTTCCCCGATCCAGCAGCAGTTGCGGAAGTAGAGCTCCCGGATCCGAATCCCGCAGCGCGACGGCGCTCCGCGGTGAAGATGTCTCTCGCTCGCGCAGTCTAGACTTGGGACCACGGTCAAGAGAGAGAGAGGGGGAGAGAGAAAATATCAATTAGAGGTCCTCCCAAAAGTGGGGAGACCTTTATTGATTATTAGGTGTATTTTCTAGGCCAGATACCCCACCTTATATAGGGGGAGGGGAGGTACTACCTCCCCTCAAGTCCCGGGGTGGGACTAAAGGAGAGGAGGGGGGAGGAGGTGGCCGCCGGCCAGTAGTGGGCCCCGCGCGGGGGGGCTTGGCCCAGCCGGCCAGCCCCCTTGCCCCTTCTCCCTCTCTCCTTTCCCTAATGGGCCCTCTCCCTCCGGAAATTGGCCCATTAAGCCTTTTGACCTTTTAATTTATTTTCTCTTTATTAAATAATTATGAATAAATGATTAAATCAATATTTAACATTCATTCACACATTATCTAATCTCTGTGTCCATGGAACACCTTCCACCTCCACTCTGGACATCCTCCGGACTTACCGAAACCCTTCCGCTTTTCTCCCTTCTTTTCTTCGGTGATTCTACTGATCCTATAAACACTCTCTAAGCATCATCAAGCCCTTAAGCGTGATACCCTACGGTTCGGGAACACTCCAGACATGGTCGGGACACTCCTGCACCAATGATCAACAGAGGGACCTGGATGGCCATGTGACCCCTGTGCGCTCCACGAAGATCTTTCGTCGTTTGAACCAGGACAATCATGCTTTATTCCCTTTGTCATTCGATACTTGCATTGCTCGAGATTTCATCATTGACATCACCATGTCGGGTTCAATCTCGTTACTGAACAATGCCACTTAACTCGTCCCGACAAGTGATATCCCCGTGATCCAATCACACGCTACGCAGCTATTGGATATAACTTCTCCGAGTGGGCTCTTGAGTATCTTCCCGTCACATGGACGGACAAATCCCGCTCTTGACATATATTGCCTCTACAGTTTCCTCCGAATATCTGAACACACCTTTATAACCACCGTTTTACCAGATGGCGTTTGATGATATCTAAGCACCCTCGGGAGACAGTGATTGATATATCCTCACGGTCTAAGGAATAGTCTACGAGGATCCATTTCTAATCATCGTAACTTGAACTTTGTGACATGATCGGGTCACGATGTTTAGGTTGGGTATTGGTTCATCATCTCATTCTCCGAATGAGATGACCTCATTTCCAACTGGCATAAATGCCACATGATCAGGAAACATGATCATCTGTTGACCAATGAACCAGTGACTAGAGTATCACTAGGAACCCCTGGTTGTTTGTATATCACACATGTATTGATGTTTCCACTCAATACAGTTATAGCATGATATAAAACTTAATCATAAACTATATGAAATATGATAATAGTCCTTACTACTATTTGTCTCTAGGGCATATTTCCAACAGTCTCCCACTTGCACTAGAGTACAAATACGCTAGCTGCATTTGTTCTCAATCATTGGCACCATATATCCGGTACCCTGAACATGCTTGCTCATGGAAGCGGTTGAGTCTTGGGTCTGTACTTTATAGTCCCAAATCCTTTGCAACTTACTAATGTCACCTTGATTGACATTAATATTCTATCATCACATGATAGCATCTGTGTGTATGCATCGTCGCTATGGCAGCAGAACGAGGCCTGATTCTAGGAGCCTACAGTGACGTTAGATCAACCTTGAGGGCTTTCTCATGGGCACTGTGCCCTGAGACACATCATTCTACGTTAAAAGCGAATTAGCCCTGCCATAACATTATACAACACTTTAGATGGTACCCTTATTTATTATTATAAATGTATTCATCGAAACACTGGTGCACTCTGTGCAACTTTCGATGATTTGTTCACCTCGCTTCCTATTTGACTTTAATTGGTATCTACAGGAGTTTCCAACATATTCCCTTATAACATAACCCTTTATGTTTTAAGATATGTTATCCTTTATGGATTTGGAAAATATGTCCATAGTTCTCTACTAGACTCTGCGGACAACTTAGCTCAACGTTCCATGATTTGAACTTAATCACTTTCAAACGTTCTTACTTTGGATCACATATTATGCTAAGTTATCATCATGGTTTACTAAGATAGAACCTATGTCTCAACATAGTGGATGACGATCATCCTTTTCTTTCTTTCAACCATTGATGTAATACTATTCCTAATTTGAGTTATTAAGGACCAGTTCCTTAATTAACTTCTATTCTGAAACACTTTTTAGAATCCCTTAAGGAATACTACATAATATCATAATACACCTATTATCAACTTCTACATATTATAAATCATCATTTATAAGTATTTGCATTTTCATCCTTAACTTACTTTAAGAATTACTCCTATAAGTTCCCACTCAAACAATGTTGCTAACATATTTGGGTATGAGTCAGTACTCTTACTCAAACAATGTTCCTACATATTTGAATTTGAGTCTTATGTTGCTCCCACTTAAAAATATGTCAATCACATATTGTTTCAGGAAGACTTTCATAGCTCCCACTCAATTTTATGCAAATTGCATATCTCCTTTACTATTTTGAATAACTTCAAAATCCTTTGATCAAATATCAAACTTGTAGATTTACTATGAGATACTAGTACTTTACTAGTTTTAAATCCACTAGACATTTTAACACACATGAATCAAATTCATTTTGAATTCATCCTATACTTGATAAATTGTGCTTTTGTCATTTACCCCTTTTCCTACTATGGCTTTGCAGTCATTTGGGAAAAATCCAAGAAACTCCTTTACTTGTGAGATTCAACAACGAATTGCTTTCTAATCTCAAGGGAATTTTGTTATTAGGATTTCTCATAATTTAGTTTAACATTATTTCCTTTGTAGTCCGTAGGTATGTCATATTCCAAAAAATCATGACAAGTGATTCACAAATGTCTCCATACAAGATATGGATTTACATTTTGAATCCTACTTCATATAGTGAATAACAATAGTGGAGGGAAAAACACAATGATCAAAATCATTGATTCTTTCCTTCTGTGAAGAGAATCATTCAGGAATGCTGTCTGTTGCGCTTCTCAACACTCTGATGCAGGGTTTTGAATCCTCATCGTGTTTTACACTAATTTCCATTTGCTCCATAATTGAGAAACATCACTAGAAGTGAGCTTTCTCAAGAATGCACCAAAATCAAAGCAATACAAGTTTTGCTTTCCTTTTGGTTTAGCTATGGATTTCGTATTCAAAGTGTCCAATGAATACTCTATAAGGACTTATTCGCTATTGTTTTGGTTATATCGAATAACCCCAAAACTTTCATGAATTCAAATGGTTCACTAATTCTAATTGAGTGCTAACTATTTCTAACTAATGGTCACTACATATACTCTACAACGATTTGTTTTGGTGCCTTCTATTTAACCCCTTTTGATATCTAATATCACATTGTGATGCTTTGTATTTTGACGTTTCAAAACACTTTGCATTCCACAATTTCTTTCATGCCATTCTTATAAAGTTGAATTTCATTACTATTGATCAAATCATACCAATTGGTTTCTCTTTTATATTTATACCCTTTTATTGATGAAACATTTTGATCAAATCAAATAGTTTTATATTCATGTTTCCTTCGGTAAACTACTTTACACATTTAAACAATCATTTAATGATAATTACCATTTTCGTTAAAACACAATACATCGAATATGTATTTACTTTTAACAATTCTTTAAACACTTTGTATTCAAGTAATACACGGTGTTCAAGTTATTTTGCCGATATTAGACATGATTTATATGTGAGAAGAAATCGAATGACTTTCACATATTATCATAAAACTTTGAATTTAAACAATGGTTTCATTCATTAATGAAATATCATTAAGTTGGGTATTTTAAGCGAGGCATTTTAATATTTTACAAATGTTCATACATTATCAATTAGTTTCAAAAAATAAGGATAATTCACATATAATCAAACAAGATATGAACACGAATAGAAATCATTCATAAAAGCAGAACAACTATTTGTTACAAACTTATATGAATAACCGTCTCACGAAGTGTGAGACACACTAAAGAAGTTCACAATCTCTTGATTACAAAAAAAATCATCCTAAACACAAACTAAATGATAAATGTCGAGGGAGTGTGTCGTCGGCTGTCATCATCATGCTCGCCATCAACACGCAACGTCACCTCCTCTCCAGCAAGCACCTCTATGCAGAAGGACCTGTTTTCAGTAAAACAGAACAAGTATCAGATATACTTAACACTGTAATTGTGTTTGCAAGATTATAACATTTATAAAACTATATATCAAATATATACCTTTGTCATCGATGACCTGAGCGACATCTGGTTCAACCAACACATTCCTGAGATGTGTCATGAACCGGTAGAACTCCATTTCCGTGTCGCCTCTCATTATGCAAGTCCTGACTTGTGCTTGGTAGCTTGGTGGCAGCGACCGCAGCACAACAGCATTTGCGAAAGAGCCTAAAATCCAGACGTCTAGGAAGTATGCTGGCCTCATGTACACATCATGCATGTGTTGTAAGTGGTTGTCCAGTGATAAGTTCTCCTACATCTTAATGGCGAGGAAGTCTCCCATCAAATCATGCTCCCAGATGCGTGTCTGATCC
The DNA here is from genome assembly GCA_910589775.1 of Avena eriantha. NCBI lineage: Eukaryota > Viridiplantae > Streptophyta > Magnoliopsida > Poales > Poaceae > Avena > Avena eriantha. Next base: position 250,376,016 of record OU342742.1, on the reverse strand, counting down.
ACGAAATGTGTCCTAAGCTGTAGCATCACCGAACGAGGGTCGACATCACCCACGAAAGGCCACAGCTCGTCCACCATTCCGAAACGCATCACAACTGAAATATAGGAGGCCATCTCGCGACGGAGATAGTGGTCTTTCCGCTCCTCTGGGGTCTCAAGGTCTGTGGACGGATCCAGATCCATCCCGTCGAGTATGTAGTCGACCATGTCGTTCTCGCTAAGGAGAATATGGAGACTGGCAACCCAAGTGGAGAAGTTTGATCCATCTAATCTGAGCTTCTCTACTTCTAACCATTTAGTTGTCAATACGAAAGAACCCATCTACATTTATAATTCTAAAAGGAATTTAGACTAAGTTTATAATTAAATGAGTTAATGATAACTCCACTCAGAAACACCTATCCCCAAAGAGGGTTCCTAGTGATAACATGACCCCTATCAGCCACATCTCCCCCGATCATCACGGCCATCAATGTGGGTTCAAGGGTGGACGCTAAACGTCGGTCACATCATTCATGCGACTCGTGCTCGATCTTTCGACCATCCGCGTTCCGAGGCTACGCTTCTCTAGCGTGCTAGGCTCGCCAACTCAACCTTAGTGTATTCACTGTGCAACATGGCTTGCACCCACTATATGTGAACGTAGATATGTCTGACACCCGATCATCATAGCTTGCCTCATACCGAAGAACTTTCTTGGTGGTGCACACTAAGGGGGAACATAATCGTTGGTTATTTTAACAGGGATCATCTTATTAGACTACCGTTGAGTATCTAATACTAGCACACAATAATACATACAAAGAATATCATTGAATGTAAATGCTATGTGATATGGTCCTTCACGTCGTGATCTCCATCCGCCGTCACCAGGTTCTGGCGCCGTAAACACTATGGTACCAGTGTCATTCCGGCGTGGTAGTTCGTCACCTTCATGACTATCTACTACTATGCAACAAAAGGTAATTACTTTACCTTTGCCACAACCATATCACAAAGCAACGCCCCCTGCAAAACAAAGTTAGACGCCTCTACTTTATCTTTGCATGTTTTACGTGGCTGAATGGGCTTTAGTACAAGTACCGTACTTACCTACGAACTTTCAGCACAACGCTGATCAAGTAGTTGTCTCTACTACACCCCTTTCGGGGCCCTCCGTTGCAAATGGTATACCAACTAATGCGAGAGAGACAGACACCCCCTAAGCCACATTATACGGTACAAGCCGTATGTCAAGCGTGGACCAGTCTCGCGAATGAATGCGTAAAGTCGGTTGGGGCCGCTTCATCAAGCATTACTGCGGTATACACAAGTACACGTGGGAGGGTAACAACTAAAAGATCAACGCCCACACGCTACATCTCGTGTGTTCTACCCGTACTAGCATTACTACACATAGATCTAGCTCTGATACCACTGTAGGGGTTCCACGCATAAAAAACAATAAATTTTACTCTACACCCCTAAACCCCTAAAGCTGCCAGGACCTATCTATTAGTAATACAGTAACGGGAGGGCTTTTCGCAAACTTACCCTCGAAGACCGAAAAGCCTTGTCAACACTCAGGAGAGCGTGGTTGATGTAGACGAGCCGAAGTCGACCTCAAGGTCGTGATGAAGTCCTTGCGCTCCTTCTGGCTCCAACGACTTGAGTGCCTCAAGTGTGACACCTCATGGGAGTTACACACGTCTGGTGTCTGAAGATGACTCCCGCTTCCCCAATCTAGCAGCAGTTGCGGAAGTAGAGCTCCCGGATCCGAATCCTGCAGCGCGACGGCGCTCCACGGTGAAGATGTCTCTCGCTCGCGCAGTCCAGACTTGGGATCACGGTCACGAGAGAGAGGGGGAGAGAGAAAATATCAATTAGAGGTCCTCCCAAAAGTGGGGAGACCTTTATTGATTATTGGGTGTATTTTCTAGGCCAAATACCCCACCTTATATAGGGGGAGGGGAGGTACTACCTCCCCTCAAGTCCCGGGGTGGGACTAAAGGAGAGGAGGGGGGAGGAGGTGGCCGCCGGCCACTAGTGGGCCCCACCCGGGGGGGCTTGGCCCAGCCGGCCAGCCCCCTTGCCCCTTCTCCCTCTCTCCTTTCCCTAATGGGCCCTCTCCCTCCGGAAATTGGCCCATTAAGCCTTTTGACCTTTTAATTTATTTTCTCTTTATTAAATAATTAGGAATAAATGATTAAATCAATATTTAACATTCATTCACACATTATCTAATCTCCGTGTCCATGGAACACCTTCCACCTCCACTCTGGACATCCTCCGGACTTACCGAAACCCTTCCGGTTTTATCTCTACTATTCTTCAGCGATTCTTCCGATCCTATAAACACTCTCTAAGCATCATCAAAGCCTTAAGCGTGATACCCTACGGTTCGGGAACACTCTAGACATGGTCGGGACACTCCCGCACCAATGATCAACAGAGGGACCTGGATGGCCATGTGACCCCTGTGCGTTCCACGAAGATCTTTCGTTGTTTGAACCGGGACGGTCGTGTCTTATTCCCTTTGTCTCTCGATACTTGCATTGCCCGAGATATGATCAATGAAATCACCATGTCATGTTCAATATAGTTACCGACCAATGCTACTTGACTCGTTCCGACAAGTGATATCCATGTGATCAAATCACACGCTGCGCAGCTATTGGATATAACTTCTCCGAGTGGGCCCTTGAGTATGTTCCCGTCACATGGACGGACAAATCCCGCTCTCGACATATATTGCCTCTACGGTTTCCTCCGAATACCTGAACACACCTTTATAACCACCGTTTTACCAGATGGCGTTTGATGATATCTAAGCACCCTCGGGAGAAAGTGATTGATATAGCCTCACGGTCTAAGGAATAGTCTATGAGGATCCATTTATAATCATCGTAACTTGAACTTCGTGACATGATCGGGTCACGATATTTAGGTTGGGTATTGGTTCATCATCTCATTCTCTGAATGAGATGACCTCATTTCCAACTGGCATAAATGCCACATGATCAGGAAACATGATCATCTGTTGACCAATGAACCAGTGACTAGAGTATCACTGGGAACTTATAGCATGATCATCGGTTGTTTGTATATCACACGTGTATTGATGTTTCCACTCAATACAGTTATAGCATGATATAAAACTTAATCATAAACTATATGAAATATGATAATAGTCCTTACTACTATTTGTCTCTAGGGCATATTTCCAACAGTTATTGCTGCAGCTGTTGCTACTGTTGCTGCTGGTGCTGATGGTGCTGGTGCTGGTGTTGCTGCTACTTGTGTTGTTGTTGCTGTTGCTGCTGGTGTTGCTGGTGCTGTTGCTGGTACTGGGGATACTGGGGGCGGCATTGATGAAGCTGGCGCCTCAACGATGGGCACAGAGGCCGAGGAGCTAGGCAGATCTGGCATTGCCGTATCCAGATCCGGCCCAGTTGCTTACAAGTGCTCTTGAGGCCTAGTGCCGGAGCAAGCCAACGTGGAGAATAAAACTGGCAGCGGCGAGAGCAGTGGACTGCGGCGTGAATGGGGGAACTTCCCCTGGGAGTGCACCGCACCCTCTACTTAACCGTGCCACGCACGTCGTGGGATCCTTTGCGGGTGGCAGGCCACACGCAGGGAGCGTGTATGCGGCCCAAGCGACCAATCAGAACAAGGCCACAAAAGGGGCCACGGGAGCAAATGATCCTGTGACGGGACATGGCATTACAGTTAACGAGGCGCTGCAGTGATGGGACGTTTACATCAGTTATCCCTGACGCTGCGACAGTAATCGGCGCGGTAAATGCGCATGGCCCTTAAAATGAGGCAAATTATTATTACCCTCCACGTAGGATGTGGAGAAGCGTACGAGAGAAGGAAAAGAAACCCGGACAAGCAAATAAAATACCTAGCCAATGAGAAATAACCCGGAAAGAGCGAAAGGATCACAAGAAAAGAAACTCTGGGCTATGAGACAACTCGGCCCAAGGAATAAAAGATTCGGATATGGGAACCTGCTGTGGCCTTAACAACTAAAAACAATTGCTAAGACCGCACCAGCTTTGGGGACTAATGTTGGGGGGATACCCCTGGGTAGGGAAACACCGAGGTATAAGGGCCGAGTTAGTCGGGGTACGGCGCGGTCAAAGCAAAGTGCTGACCGGGTCACCTCAAGGCAGGCCGAATCATGGTGTGGCTCGGCCCATGGGGCATTTCCTTGACAATGGTCCGGCTGGCATAAGATCTATGCCGGCCATGACTATCTGTTTTGCAGGTAAAAGGGTAGACCGGATTAGCTATATGTTGTCCGGACTACCTTAGCTTCAAAGAGAAGGAATCCCCCCGCTGGTCAAAAGGTGGCTTTATTAGCTGGAACCTGTGCAGAGTAAAGCAAAGAAGAGGACCAGCGGATCAGTGGTGACCAAGGTGACGTGGGCAAAGCCGGATGACGTAGCCCATGACCCAAAAGACAAGGATGACGCTGTGTATTATGTCCAAAGTCCGGACGAGCCATTAAAGAAGAATAAAGAAGCATCTACTTTAGGAAAGGAGCATATTCGTAGAATATGCTGCCACCTGTGCCCTAGAATTGTAACCCGGGCTCCCCTATATAAGGAGCACTAGGGCCTCCATAGAGACGGGGACGGCAAATAGAGGAATGGCTCTCTGTCTAAGGTAGATCTCTAGGGCTAGTTAGCGGGAGGTAAGAGACATTGTCTCCTTCTTTCTAGGGGCCTCAATAGCACTTGTAAGCAACGTTGATATAGAGAACACAGGAACTTCTGTGTGTGGAATCACCACACTCTCCCTCCCTGGATTCCCCTAGCGCTCATTGGCCCCATCTTTAGCCTATCCATGGCATCTGCCGTGCCACCACCATGACATCTATAATTTTCAGAAATTGGCTACTCTTTGAGTGTTGCTTCGCTTTTGTTGTGATCTTTGTAGACTTCATGGAAAGTGAAGGAACATTAAAGTGTTGTCAATTCAATCTTCCAAAGGACGACTATATGGTGAACCTAGGATCAAGAAGTTCTCTCGACATCCTCTTCTTAGTGATGAGCATGAAGAGTCGAGGACGACTCTTTTTGAAGGGGGAGCTGATGTAGCCCGACCTACGGTCGTTACCACATCAAGGTCTCCAACTTACACCAAGTCGTCATGGACTCCAAAGGTGAATCCGTTCCACTATGCGAGCCCACTTCCTACCATATTGAATGGTATACTACATACTCCATCCCATATTCATGATAGTTTCATACTGACAAGTATGAAGGTAAGGGAGGAAGCTCGGAGCACCAAGCCCGACAAGACGAAGGGTTGGAAGATAAGATGGAAGAAACAATAGCTGAAGAAACAGAATCTCTAGCCCTGAAGACTAGAGTCTCCGACCTACAACACCAGAGTCTTCGGCCGGACTCTGGACCAGTCTCCGAACCACTGCTAGGATCGTTCAGTACACCACATCGGAGTCTGCACCGGAGATAAGCCGGAGTCTCTGGTCACACTGGAGTCTTCGACCCAATACCCCGGAGTCTCCGGTGTCCATGTTGATAGGCATGTTAAGACCTTTTGGGCCTTTGGCCCATGTACCCCTTATTCCAACCCAAACCCTAGTTTTATGCCCAAACTACCCCAATTCTAGTGCCTGTCCTATAAATAGAGCCCCCACCCCTCATTGTATCCCTTAGGCATAGATGATAGACTAAAGACAACCCCTTTATGGAATCTCTAGTTTTGCCTCATCCCCTTTACCAAAAGGGAACCGACTATCATCACAATCTCATTGGAATTTGCATCGTGCCTTCCTCGTTGTACAAGGCCAGCGTAGTTGTCAAGACCCTCTCCAAGGTGTTCTTCCCTCTCCGCTTGGATCGAGGGAGCACGTTGACCGATCTTTCCTTGCGAGGATTCTATCGGATTGGTGGCCACCGGCGAAAGCAATCGGCCTTGTATCGTGTGAGTTTTTGTGTGTGTTTATCGTGCTCTTCGCGAGGTGTGCGTTCGCTTCCGCTACCTTCCCCTCACTTTCCCATTGATTTGACCACGGGATCCGTGAAGATCGGGCCACCCTTGAGGTCACCCCTTATCAGTGTCATTAAATTGTTAGAATATAATATGAATTATGTTTACATGCTTAATGGAAAAATATCAAGAGGACGAAGCTTGAGAATCCGTAGCAATGCACTAACATTTAATTTGTGAAGTATAGAACCTAGACTTTCACGGAATTCCATTTGCAAGTAAGAGCATCTCCACTTGTCCCTCCCAAATGAAGTCCGGCGAGAGCATTTTTTTGCTTGTATGGGGGCCCCGACTAACTTTTTTATTGTGAGGGGGAGTATAGACCCAGTCACACCCCCAATAGTAAATTTCCTTTGTTCCTGGCATTTCACCGAATAGTTGGGGGGACGTGCGCTTGGAAGGAGCTCGACGACGCGCGTCGAGGATGGATGTCAGGGAAAGAGGGGCGTCGACGTCTGTGGCCGAGCGGCAGGCATTGCGCGGCGAGCCAACGGAGCGACGCACAGCAAGGCGGTGAGGAGGCGCATGGCGGCTGTGCTGCAGCGGGCGTGTTCCAAGCGTCAGGGAGAAAAGGACACGCACCACTAATCGTTCACACACACATCCATCAATCCATTCCCATGCATGACTGCTTTGATTCTCTGTCGTACGTACTTGCTGCTTGACAAAAGCTAGTGTTAACGCTGGTGCGCGCCTGGACCTAATGCGCCTTGAGGACGGAGGTCGACACCAGTGAACTACTGCGCCGGCCGACGGCTGGGCGCGACCACGTGGAGGAGTGATACGTCCATTTTTCATCACTATTCTATATCATAATTTACTGTTATTCATTGATATATTTCATATTAAGAGATGATACTTATGTAATTTCATCTGTTTTGCATGGTTGATGACTTTTGGAGCATGGACCGCTGCAGTCAGGATTCTGATGGAAAATGTGCTGTTTGGAGGCAAAATTCATGAAGATCAGAAAATCTGGGAAAATATATGGAAAATCCTATTTTTTCAAAAGACAAAGCCTGCCAGAAGGAGGAGTGGAGATGGGCCACAGGGGGCCCACACCACCCCTGGCGCGGGCCACCCTAGGCCGCGCCACCAGGTGGTGTGGCCGCCTTGGCCCACCTCTGGCTCTCCCCTCCGGCGTATATAATCCTCCCGAAAGCCTAATACTCGGGGAGCAACCACAGAAAGATTCCGTCGCCTCTGCGGGGCGGAAAACACTGAGAGAGAAAGATCTCTCTGGCAGACAGATTTCTACCGGGGGAATTCCTTCCCGGAGAGAGGAGATCGTCGCCATCAACACCACCATCAAGCTGTACTTCATTGGAATCATCATCATCATCATCACCACCAGCACCATCATCTCCATCTCCATATTGCTGCAACAATTATGTTGAATCTTGCATAGTTCTTAGGGGAAACTTTCTCGGTGTTGATTACTCTTTGTAGTTGATGCTATTGAGTGGAACGATTGAATTATTGTTTATGTTCATATTGTTATTCATCATTGTTCCATCTCTGATCATGATCCATATGATGTCTTGTGAGTAGTTCGTTTTATTCTTGAATACATGGGAGAAGTCATGTCATTAGTAGTGGAATTGTGTTGAGAAAGATTCAATAGTTTGATATTTAAGTTGTGGTGTACTTCTTCTAGTAGTGTCATGTGAACGTCGACTACATGACACTTCACCTATATGGGCCTAGGGGAATGCATTGTGTATTTGGCTACTAATCGTAGGGGTTGCCGGAGTGACAGAAACATGAACTCCCGTTAGGAAACCATTACACAAGGGAAGTAAGGGTCTTAAAGTTTAAAGCTATGGTTAGGTTTCTACCTTAATTACTCGGATATTTGCAAGGGGTATAATCACAAGTATGTATTAGTCCTAGGAAGGTCGGTACATTAGCACCCACACAACACTTAGCAAGCTAAAGAAGATTAATCAACTATATGAAGCGAAAGCATTTGACAGTCTTCCCATGTGTCCTCGAGAACGTTTCGTCATCTTAAGTAATACAACCGGCTTGTCCTTTGCTGAATAAAGGATTGGGCCACCTGCTGCATTTATTCCTACTGTCTTTTATTTACTCGTACTTTATTTACTTGCATTATCAAAAAAACCTAAAAATCCGTTTGCTGAGTATTTGCTAAGTAGTTGCTAGAGTAGCTTATGTTTTGATGGTTTCTAGTTGAAGTTGGACTCAAAAGGTTCTATCACTTCACTTATACCAATGTTGCTAATGAGAACTATGTGAAGTTTTATGTGAAAGAAATTTCCAGGTAGTGAAGATAATCGTGTAATAAGGAAGTGAAAGGTTTTATGACTCAAGTAATAAGTGTATGAAGATGAAGATATTGATGTTATTCAAATGGTGACTTCGGAAGAATCTACTAAATACCAAATTCAGAGACCAGCAGAGTCCGTTTTCAAATAGGTAACAGTTCTGGTAAGAAAAGTTCCGCGAAAATACTATCCAACTATATTTTTACAGTTTTTAGCCAATAAGGAAAGCTACGAAGCAAAAGAGGGACGGAAACGGAGCCAGGGTGGCTCACACCACCATGTGGCGCGGCCCACCCCTGGCCGCGCCACCAGGTGGTGTGGCCACTCCGGACTCTGTCTCAGACACGTTTTCTCCCAGTACCTTCCTTTTGATGTGAAACTTTGATGACTCACAAGTATAGGGGGTGCATCGCAGTATTTTCGATAAGTAAGAGTGCCGAACCCAACGAGGAGCAGAAGGTGCTGGCTAGTGGTATGGATCAGGAATTCTCTGCAAATACTTAGCAAACGGATTTTTAGGGGTTTTCGATAAAGCAAGTAAACAAAGTACGAGTAAATAAAAGACAGTAGGAATAAATGCAGCAAGTGGCCCAATCCTTTATGCAGCAAAGGACAAGCCGGTTGTATTTCTATACATGACCAAACGTTCTCGAGGACACATGGGAAGACTGTCAAGTGCTTTCGCTTCATATAGTCGATTAATCTTCTCTAGCTTGCTAAGTGTTGTGTGGGTGAACATGTGCTAATGTACCGCCCCATCCAAGACTAAATACATACTTGTGATTATACCTCTTGCAAACATCCGTAAGTACAAGAAAGTAATTAAGGTAGAAACCTAACCACAGCTTTAAACTCTAAGACCCTTACGTCCCTTGTGCAATGGTTTCCTAACGGGGGTTCAGGTTTCTGTCACTCCGGCAACCCCTACGATTAGTAGCCAAATACACAATGCATTCCCCTAGGCCCATATAGGTGAAGTGTCATGTAGTCGACGTTCACATGACACCACTAGAAGAAGTACACCACAACTTAAATAACAATCTATTGAATCTTTCTCAACGCAACTCCACTACTAACAACAAGACTTCTCCCATGTCCTCAAGAACAAAACGAACTACTCACAAGACATCATATGGATCATGATCAGAGATGGAATAATGATGTATAACAATCTGAACATAAATAATAATTCAATGGTTCACTCAATAGCATCAACTACAAAGAGTAATCAACACCGGGAAAGTTTCCCCTATGAACTATAGCAAGATTCAACACAATTGTTACATCAATATGGAGATGGTGATGAGGGTGCTGACGGTGATGATGGTGGTGGTGATGATGATGATGATCCCGATGAAGTCCAGCTTGATGGTGGTGTTGATGGCGACGATCTCCCCTCTCCGCGAAGGAATTCCCCCGGCAGGAATCTGTCTGCCGGAGAGATCTTTCTCTCTCGGTGTTTTCCGCCCCGCAGAGGTGGCGGAATCTTTCTGTGGTCGCTCCCCGAGTCTTAGGATTTCGGGAGGAAGATATACGCCAGAGGGGAGAGTCTGGAGTGGGCTAGGGTGCCCACACCACTCCCTGGCGCGGCCTAGGCCTGCCCGCGCCATGGGGTGGTGTGGGCCCACTGTGGCCCACCTCCACTCCATCTTCTGGCATCTTGAGTCTTCTCGAAAAATAGAATTTTCCGTATATTTTCCCGGATTTTCTTATCTTCGCGAATTTTGCCTCCAAACAGCACCTTTTCCATCAGAATCCTGACTGCAGCGGTCCATGCTCCAAAAGTCATCAACCATGCAAAAACAGATGAAATAACATAAGTATCACCTCTAAATACGAAATATATCAATGAATAATAGTGAATTAAGACATAGAATAGTGATGCAAAATGGACGTATCAACTCCCCCCAAGCTTAGACTTCGCTTATCCCCAAGCGAAACTGAGCTCAATAAACATGACCTCAAGTTTATGGAGTGAAGAGTCGATAAAAGAATACGGACAAGAAGCATCACATTCATATAATACATAGATCATAATAGAAGACAACTCACTATTATACAACTCAACTTGCAATGAGTAAAGGAAACACAATAAAGATACATAAAGTGAATAATAATTGGTAATGGCAAACTTAGCTCTTGGTCGAAGAATAGTTGATAATTTGCTGGAGTTCACAAATAGCTGGTTTTTCAACGAAAGCTTTCAAAGTAGTAAACATCAAGATAAGAGCAATGTGCAAAACAAGGAACATAAGAAACATGAATGCATAAATCATCGTATGAATGAATGAAACGCATCAACTCAAAATACTTGCCGAGATAGAAGGGAATAGGTTTACTGACTCAACTACAAAGTAAAATAAAGGGCCCTTCAAAGAGGGAAGCAGGGATTACAAGTCTCATAAAGAGCTCCCAAAAATTATGATACTTACTAGCTTTCAGCTCTCATTGCCCCTATCATAGGCATCTTTAGGTGATTAAGGTTAAAGTGACACAACTAAGAGGATATGCTTGACAAGTTATAAGTTGAAATCTCATGCCCCTTACTTATGAGTACCGATCCTCATGCTACTCAACTTCAGTCACGAGCAAGCTCTTGTCATTGTAAATACATGCGTATCATCGAGAACCGCCAACGGGGTACCCCTTGCACATGACACATGAGCTATCCCATAATCAAAATGACAAGGCAAGCAGACAGTGAGCATCTCAGCGATCGTTTTATTTGCTATTTGCATAGGTTTTTATTGAGGATGCTTCATAGAATGCTCACTATAGTTATGCTGCAAGTTTCCACCATGATTAGGCATGGCTTAGGCTAGCGGCCCAGGCGTTTCTCTAACACACATATAAACTCCATGATCTTACAAGTTCCACTTTTATTTCACACCGCCGGGATCCATAAGCAAAAGAACATGATATCAACTAGGTACAAGTACCAATGAAGTGTGGAAAGCGGTCCCCATGATACATGGTTCGGCTAACTTCAACTCATAAAGCGCAAGCATATACGCAACAAAGAAGGACTCAATGGTTCAAGTTTATTAAATGCAAGAAAGTAAAGTGTGCCATCAAGTTCGTGAGAGATTTAATCACTAAATTTCACATAACAAGTTTAATTTGGGAGGTAGATAAAACAAGAATTTACTTGGAATAGCAATAATGCTACTAGGTAGGTATGGTGGACACAAATGGCAAAGGTTTTGGTTTAAAGGAGGCGGATGCACGAGAAGAATTTCCTCTCAGTATAGGTTTTTGGCTAGCAAGGCTGGGTAGCAAGTATAAGAGTTGAAGGAAACAAACAAACATACAAATGGTAAAGACAAACATGCAATCTTCCTTGGAAGCACAAAAGATCTTAACTAGAGAAAACTAGACTTATGAGCAAATCAAGAAAGAAAGATGATGAAATTATTTTCCTCTAGAGTACTTCTATCTTTTTATTTTCAACTCTCAAAAAGGGTGTTGCTACTGACCGAGCCAGGTTTGCCAAAACCAACTGAATTAACTCAATGATCCCAAAGTGCTACCAATACTAACAACAAGATCAATCATATAACCACGAATTGAAAACTATCATAAGCTATGCAAAAGAGTGAATGATAGAACTTCTCATTAGTACTCCATAATGGAAACTCACACCAAGGGATACAAATCTAACGAGAGAGGGGACACTTCCATAATGCAAACCATACTACAAAATAACCCCTCTATTCATGATATGACTCTACTAACAAGGTAAAAAGATAGAAGATCGTGATATGATACCGCGGCACTCCCCCAAGCTTGGAACAAACCAAGGGGATGCCAAACCTGATGACGAATTACTCCTTAGGTGGTGGTGGTATCTTCTCATCTTTGTCCGTCTTCCAGGGTAAAGGCTTCCCATCAACAAAGGACATCGTGGTTTCCAACATCCTGAAACTTGCAGTAGCACTTATGCGTTTAAATCTAGCCTCATACTCACAGTTTTGATTTTGAACGTCACAGAACTGTGCTTGCAGTTTGTTGGTTGTTTGGCGGAGTGAAAAGACTTCATCTTTGAGTTCAGAAGTTTCCTTTTGGTGCTCGGCGATGAGTTCGGAACAAATCTTGTGGATGATGTCCACTTCGCGCTCCGCCATCTTCCTGTACCTAAAGACTTCTTGCTCCAATGCTTCCATCTTGTCCTCCCGATTTCCTTCACCTTTAGGTCCTTGAACCTCCTTAATCCGGACCTCCCCACCTTCGAGCAACAACTCCTTGGGATGAATCTTCAATTCTCTCATATATGGGTTGATGATATCTTCTAAGGGATCTCCCTTGGATGTTCCAGGGGAAGACATTGTGGCTCCAAATCTGAGATTACACCTGGCAGAAACAGATCAAAACAAAAACACAATGAAAACACGATATACGAACCTCGGAAGATCCGGGGGGTATACATTACGAAGTTTCATATCAAAAGGAAGGTACTGGGAGAAAAAGGGTCGGAGACGGAGTCCTAGGTGGCCTCACCACCTGGTGGCGCGGCCAGGGGTGGGCCCGCGCCATGGGGTGGTGTGGGCCACCCTGGCTCCGGTTCCGTCCCTTTTTCGCTTCATAGCTTTCCTTATTGACTGAAAACTGCAAAAATATAGTTGGATTGTATTTTCGCGGAACTTTTCTTACCAGAACTGTTACCTAGTTGGAAACGGACTCTGCAGGTCTCTGAATTTGGTATTGAGTGGATCCTTCTGGAGTCATCACTTGAATATCATCGATATCTTCATCTTCATATACTTATTACTCGAGCCATAAAACCTTTCTCTTCCTTGTTACACCACTATCTCCACTTCCTGGAAATTTCTTTCACACAAAACTTCACACAGTTCTTATTAGCAACATTAGTATAAGTGAAGTGATAAAACCTTTTGAGTCCAACTTCGACTAAAAACCATCAAAACAAAAGTTACTGTATCAACTCCTTTCGAAAACCCAAAAAGAGTTCAAAAAGGAAATCGAATAAAGAAGCAAATGCAAGATTGGCAAAATCTGTCAAAACAGACCAGTAGGTAAAGATCAATTTTTTAGAAAATCTTCTGTTGCTCAAATCAAAAAGTGCGAAACTAACGAAAGTTAAATAACAACCTGGGGGAGAAGCACAACAAATTACAGCTCAATCCGATATACAGAGATCTCTCACGAATTTTTACGGTGAAGCACAAAAATCTGTTTCGGGACAGCAACTTCCCCAAATCTTATTTCTCTCTCATTAGAGGTTGATCTTGACACAAAAACCAAACAAAACGGATAAGGAGCGGTTATTACCAAATTAATAACTTCCAAGACTCAAAGAAACAAAAACAAACTGAAAGCAAAAACAAATTGGGTTGTCTCCCATAAAGCTCTTTCTTTGTAGCCATTAAGATGGGCATGATAATTTTGAAGAAGCTCTTATAGGGATATGATTTGAAGTGAAAGAGAACATTAAGAAGCAAAAACACACGCACATTTAAGTCTAACCCACTTACTATGCAAGGTAATTTTGTAAACAAACAAGTTATTGGAACCAAAGGCAACTTGCATAAGAAGGCAAAAGAAGTGCAACATAAAAACTTTCAGCATAAAACGAGGAAACTTGATATTATTGAGATGCACAAGAACACTTTTCCCTCTATCATAATAGCTTTCAGTATCATGCATAAACTTAACAATATAGCTATCACAAGGACTATCATAGCAATGATCACTTATTCTAACAGAAAACACAGGAATACTAGCTCTCATAACACTACTATGCGAAACAATATTAGAGGTATCCTTACAAAGGATAGTGTGTCCCTCTTTTTCATATTTAGCAACAAAGTCTTTCACATTTGCTACAATAGGTTCATCAATCATTTGTTTATCAGGTTCAGTATCCCTACTGATACTTTCATTAACCATACTAGCTATCATAGAATGCTCCTTTGCCTTAATTGGGAAAGGCATTTTCTCAATATAAGGTTTAGGTAAAACATGACTAGCAGTATAAACTTCAGTATTTTTTGCAGGAACACTCTTAGCAATATCTTTATAAGGTTCATGATACTTATTCCACTTCTTTTTAGGCACTTCAATATAAGAAGCAAAATCCTTAAAATAAGAAGCAATAGCTTGAGAGTCTAGACCGTAAGCATTTTTAATATTTTGAAAGTCATCAGTTCCCATAAAAGATTCCATGCATTCATAATCATATTTTATACCTGACTTTCTACCTTTGTTGTTCTCCCAAGCTTCAGCATTGTCTTGAATACGGTCCAGAAGGTCCCATTTAACTTCTTCTTCCATGCGAGTTAATGATCCAGCACAAGAAGCATCCAATAAATCCTTGTCATGTAGAGGGAGCCTTGCATAAAAGTTATTGATAATAATATTGTTGGGGAGCTCATGAATGGGACATTTGAGCATTAGTAACTTCAATCTCCCCCAAGCTTGAGCAGTACTCTCTCCATCAAGAGGCCAAAAGTTGTATATTTGATTCCGATCTTTATGAATTTCACTAGGAGGATAAAACTTTGAATAAAAGAGAGGCACTATTTCCTCCCATTCCAGAGCTTGACCATTCTTCAGCAGCTTATACCACTCCTCAACTCTTCCTTTCAGTGATAATGAGAATAACTTCTTCTTAACTTGATCTGTAGTAATACCTGCACACTTGAACAACCCGCATAATTCGTGTATAAAGAGTAAATGATCACCGGGATGGACAGTTCCATCCCCAACATAGTAGTTATCCATAACACGATCAATAATTCTTGTAGGTATTTTGAAAACATCTTTCTTAGCAGGTGGTGGCTTATCTACTACCTTAGCAATGGTAGTAGCATTACCAAATAAGAAACTCAGCGAATTATCCATAACGAAAATAAAGCAACTAGCAGAAGTAAACAATACTCACAGTAGAAGTTTCCTTTACCAGCTCCACTCTCCAATAGCGCTTCACTCCCTGGCAACGGCGCTAGAAAATAGTCTTGATGACCCACAAGTATAGGGGGTGTATCGCGGTATTTTCGATAAGTAAGAGTGTCAAACCCAACGAGGAGCAGAAGGTGCTGGCTAGTGCTATGGATCAGGAATTCTCTGCAAATACTTAGCAAACGGATTTTTAGGGGTTTTCGATAAAGCAAGTAAACAAAGTACGAGTAAATAAAATACAATAGGAATAAATGCAGCAAGTGGCCCAATCCTTTATGCAGCAAAGGACAAGCCGGTTGTATTTCTATAGATGACCAAACGTTCTCGAGGACACATGGGAAGACTGTCAAGTGCTTTCGCTTCATATAGTCGATTAATCTTCTCTAGCTTGCTAAGTGTTGTGTGGGTGAACCTGTGCTAATGTACCGCTCCATCCAAGACTAAATACATACTTGTGATTATACCCCTTGCAAACATCTGTAAGTACAAGAAAGTAATTAAGGTAGAAACCTAACCACAGCTTTAAACTCTAAGACCCTTACGTCCCTTGTGCAATGGTTTCCTAACGGGGGCTCAGGTTTCTGTCACTCCGTCAACCCCTACGATTAGTAGCCAAATGCACAATGCATTCCCCTAGGCCCATATAGGTGAAGTGTCATGTAGTCGATGTTCAGATGACACCGCTAGAAGAAGTACACCACAACTTAAATAACAATCTATTGAATCTTTCTCAACACAACTCCACTACTAACAACAAGACTTCTCCCGTGTCCTCAAGAACAAAATGAACTACTCACAAGACATCATATGGATCATGATCAGAGATGGAATAATGATGTATAACAATCTGAACATAAATAATAATTCAATGGTTCACTCAATAGCATCAACTACAAAGAGTAATCAACACCGGGAAAGTTTCCCCTATGAACTATAGCAAGATTCAACGCAATTGTTACAGCAATATGGAGATGGTGATGAGGGTGCTGATGGTGATGATGGTGGTGGTGATGATGATGATGATGATCCCGATGAAGTCCAGCTTGATGGTGGTGTTGATGGCGACGATCTCCCCTCTCCGGGAAGGAATTCCCCCGGCAGAAATCTGTCTGTCGCAGAGATCTTTCTCTCTCGGTGTTTTCCGCCCCGCAGAGGCGGCGGAATCTTTCTGTGATCGCTCCCTGAGTCTTAGGGTTTCGGGAGGAAGATATACGCCAGAGGGGAGAGGCTGGAGTGGGCCAGGGTGGCCACACCACTCCCTGGCGCGGCCTAGGCCTGCCCGCGCCATGGGGTGGTGTGGGCCCACTATGGCCCACCTCCACTCCATCTTCTGGCATCTTGAGTCTTCTGGAAAAATAGAATTTTCCGTATATTTTCCCGGATTTTCTGATCTTCGCGAATTTTGCCTCCAAACAGCACCTTTTCCATCAGAATCCTAACAGCGGCGGTCCATGCTCCAAAAGTCAACAACCATGCAAAAACAGATGAAATAACATAAGTATCACCTCTCAATACGAAATATATCAATGAATAATAGTGAATTAATACATAGAATAGTGATGCAAAATGGACGTATCAAACTTTGTAATATATAATCCCCCGGATCTCCCGAGGTTCATATATCGTGTTTTCATCGTGTTTTCGTTTCGATCTGTTTCTGCCAGGAACTATCTTTGAAAGCTTTGAAGCACAATGGTGTCTGCCAAGGATAAAGAAAAGGAGCCTATGGAGGAAGATCTCCAAGACCCCGGGCAAGAGAAGGAGATCAAGAGTGAAGGTGAAGAGGAGATAAAGCAAGGCCAACATCCACACATTGGCACTACCATTGCAAGCATTGGAGTGTTAGCAAGATCTGTCAGGGTCAGGAGGACTGCACGGATGTCAACTGGAGGGAAAACTCCGCGTCACTGTTTAGCTCCATGGTTACTTCCTCCACGCACCAAGAATCTTTTCCATAAGCATCAACACCAGAATATGCCCAAGGAGAAATTACCCTCCAATTGAGATTTGCCTCATTCTAGCCATGCAGGGAAAGAAGACTCCAAGAATGTAGAGTGGGGAAAGAATCGCAAGAGGTGGGATCGGCATCCCGACACGGTCATGAGCCGCATGGAAGAAAATTCAAAGTTGAATCGTACTCTCACCTTCGAGATTGAGTACTCGAGGAAACTGATCAAAGAGCTCATTGAGAGGATACCACCACCGAAGGAGTAATTCGTCATCAGGTTTGGCATCCCCTTGGTTTGTTCCAAGCTTGGGGGAGTGCCGCGGTATCACATCACTATCTTCTATCTTTTTACCTTTTGAGTAGAGTCATATCATGAATAGAGAAGTTATCATGTTGGATGGTTTGCATTATGGAACTGTCCCCTCTCTCGTTAGATATGTATCCCTTGGTGTGAGTTGCCATTATGGAATATTAATGAGAAGTTCTATCATTCAATCTTTTGCATATCTTATATTAGTTTTCAACTCGTGGTTATATGATTGATCTTGTTGTTAGTATTGGTATCACATTGGGATCATTGAGTTAATTTAGTTGGTTTTGGAAAACCTAGCTTGGTCAGTAGCAACACTGTTTTTGAGAGTTGAATGAAAAGATAAAAGTACTCTAAAGAAATATAATTTCATCATCTTTCTTTCTTGATTTGCTCATAAGTCTAGTATTCTCTGGTTAAGATCTTTTGTGCTTCCAAGGAAGATTGCATGTTTGTCTTTATCACTTGTATGTTTGTTTGTTTCCTTCAACTCTCTTGGTACCCAGCCTTGCTAGCCAAAAACCCGTACTGAGAGGGAATTCTTCTCGTGCATCCAATCCTTCAACCAAAACCTTTGCCATTTGTGTCCACCATACCTACCTATTAGCATTATTGCTATTCCAAGTAAATTCCTGTTTTATCTACCTTCCAAATTAAACTTGTTATGTGAAAATTAGTGATTAAAGCTCTCACGAACTTGATTGCACACTTTACTTTCTTGCATTTAATAAACTTGAACCATTGTGCTCACCTATGTTGCGTATATGCTTGCGCTTTGTAAGTTGAGAATTAGCAGAACCATGTTGTCATGGGGAACGCTTTCAACATTGCACTCGTACTTTGTACCTAGTTGATATCATGTTCTTTTGTCTATGGATGTCGTCGGTGTGAAATGAAAGGGGAGCTTGTAAGTCCATGGAGTTATGCATGTGTGTTAGAGAAACGCCTGGGCCGCTGGTCTAATCCATACTGACATGGTGGAAACTTGTAGCGTAACCATAACAAGCATCTATGAAGCATTCTTCTTATAAAAAAAGATATAGATATTGAGAAAAAGAGGAAAAGAGAAAAAGAAAAAAAAGAGATATTATGAAAAGAGGAAAGAGAGAAAAAAGCACCATATTCCCATGGTAAATAAGAAGATTGCTGAGATGCTTGTTGTCTGCTTGCCTTGTCATTTTGATATGGGGATTCTTCCGTATCATCGGGCAAGGGGTACCCTTGTGGCAGTTCTCTATGATACACATATGCTTATGATGACAAGAACTTACCAGTGACTAAACTTGAGTAGCATGAGGAGCGGCCCTCGCATTCAAGGGACATGAGATTTTCAATTTACAACTTGTCAAGCATATCCTCATATTTGATCACTTTAACCTTAATCACCTAAAATATGCCGATGATAGGGGCAATGAGAGCTGAAAGCTAATAAGTATCATAATTTTTGGGAGCTCTTTATGAAACTTGAAATCCCTGCTTCCTTCTATGAAGGCCTTTCTTTTACTTTTTAGTTGAGTCAGTAAACCTATTCCCTTCTATCTCAGCAAGTATTTTGAGTTGTTGTGTTTCATTCATTCATATGATGATTTATTCAATCATGTTTCTTATGTTCCTTGTTTTGCACATTGCTCTTATCTTGGTGATTACTACTTTGAAAGCTATCATTGAAAACCAGTTATTTGTGAACTCCAGCAAATTATCAACTATTCTTCGACCGAGAGCTAAGTTTGCCATTACCAATTATGATTTACTTTATGTATCTTTATTGTGTTTCCTTTACTCATTGCAAGTTGAGTTATATAATAGTGAGTTGTCTCCTATTATGATGTATGTATTGATGAATGTGATGCTTCTTGTCTGTATTATTTTATCGACTCTTCACTCCATAAACCTGAGGCCATGTTTATTGAGCTCAGTTTCGCTTGGGGACAAGCGAAGTCTAAGATTGGGGGAGTTGATACGTCCATTTTGCATCACTATTCTATATCATAATTTACTATTATTCATTGATATATTTCATATTAAGAGATGATACTTATGTAATTTCATCTGTTTTTGCATGGTTGATGACTTTTGGAGCATAGACCGCTGCAGTCAGGATTCTGATAGAAAAGGTGTTGTTTGGAGGCAAAATTTGCGAAGATCAGAAAATCCGGGAAAATATACGGAAAATCCTATTTTTCCAGAAGACGAAGGCTGCCAGAAGGAGGAGTGGAGATGGGCCACAGGGGGCCCACACCACCCCTGGCGCGGGCCACCCTAGGCCGCGCCACTAGGTGGTGTGGCCGCCCTATCCCACCTCTGGCTCTCCCCTCTGGTGTATATAATCCTCCTGAAACCCTAATACTCGAGGAGTGACCACATAAAGATTCTGCCGCCTCTGCGGGGCGGAAAACACCGAGAGAGAAAGATCTCTCCGGCAGACAGATTTCTGCCGGGGGAATTCCTCCCCGGAGAGGGGAAATCGTCGCCATCAACACCACCATCAAGTTGGACTTCATCGGGATCATTATCATCATCATCACCACCATCATCACCACCAGCACCATCATCTCCATCTCCATATTGCTGTAACAATTGTGTTGAATCTTGCATAGTTCTTAGGGGAAACTTTCTCGGTGTTGATTACTCTTTGTAGTTGATGCTATTGAGTGGAACCATTGAATTATTGTTTATGTTCAGATTGTTATTCATCATTATTCCATCTCTGATCATGATCCATATGATTTCTTGTGAGTAGTTCGTTTTGTTCTTCAGGACATGGGAGAAGTCATGTTGTTAGTAGTGGAATTGTGTTGAGAAAGATTCAATAGTTTGATATTTAAGTTGTGGTGTACTTCTTCTAGTGGTGTCATGTGAACGTCGACTACATG
Organism: Avena eriantha; assembly: GCA_910589775.1. Taxonomy (NCBI): domain Eukaryota; kingdom Viridiplantae; phylum Streptophyta; class Magnoliopsida; order Poales; family Poaceae; genus Avena; species Avena eriantha. The sequence continues at coordinate 250,355,677 of OU342742.1, read as the reverse complement.
ACACTTCACCTATATGGGCCTAGGGGAATGCATTTTGTATTTGGCTACTAATCGTAGGGGTTGCCGGAGTGACAGAAACCTGATCCTCCGTTAGGAAACCATTGCACAAGGGACGTAAGGGTCTTAGAGTTTAAAGTTGTGGTTAGGTTTCTACCTTAATTACTTTCTTGTACTTACGGATGTTTGCAAGGGGTATAATCACAAGTATGTATTAGTCCGAGGAAGGTCGGTACATTAGCACAGGTTCACCCACACAACACTTAACAAGCTAAAGAAGATTAATCAACTATATGAAGCGAAAGCATTGGACAGTCTTCCCATGTGTCCTCGAGAACATTTGGTCATCTTAAGTAATACAACTGGCTTGTCCTTTGCTGAATAAAGGATTGGGCCACTTGCTGTATTTATTCCTACTGTCTTTTATTTACTCGTACTTTATTTACTTGCATTATCAAAACCCCCTAAAAATCTGTTTGCTAAGTATTTGCAGAGAATTCCTGATCCATACTACTAGCCAGCACCTTCTGCTCCTCGTTGGGTTCGACACTCTTACTTATCGAAAATAATGTGATACACCCCCTATACTTGTGGGTCATCAAGGAGGTGCTCCTGCATGTGTGGCGGCTTCGTGGGTGCGAGCGCGCGTGCTTGGCGGAATAGTGGGAGGAAGTGGTGCGGTAGGTGGGAGGAGGGGAGAGAGAAAGGTGGTGTTAGAACGTGTGACGCGATTTGAGTATGTTTAATGTTTAGACGACACCCCCCGCTTGCCTCCCTTTGGCCAGAGGTTGTACAGGGGCACCGGATGTCTAACTCGCATGTGCCAGATGATTTTTTTGAGGGATCAACATAGCTTTATTGATGCTCGACAGTTATAGAATTACAAAATTTGTTTGGCGGATTCAGAAACCACACACGGCGACCCTCGTCCTCGTTTACAACACTACGAGCCAGGTTGTGTGCTTCTTTATTTGATACTCGATTTTCATGGTAAAACAGGAGCTCCTCGAAATCTCCCTTCGCCGCCACCATCTCCTGAATGATATGAGTGTAAACTCCCAATGTTCCTTCTTCCAGGCATGTGATCACATTCTTGCAGTCCGATGCTATTTTGACTCGATGTGTGTTCAAATCTCTAGCGAGTGCAATCCCCTCCCTACAAGCAAGAGCCTCGAGATTCTCGGGATCGGTGCGTCCCCGAAATATCACCGTGGAAGCGCCCAAAAATAGACCAGAGTCACTTCTAGCGATTACTTCTACAGTCCCTCGCCCCGTGTTCTTGCTGGCAGCAGCATCGACATTGATCTTGGTCATTCCTTGGGGCAGAGGGATCCATCTCTGCGTGGGCTGTCTCGGACCAGACACCCTCGCCTTCTTCCATGTTTCTTCACATTGTTTCAAGTCTACAATGAAATTCTCCATGAAATAATGTACTGATAGAGGACTTTGATAAATATGTTCGTGTATTGCTTTCCTTATAGCATGCCATATCGCCTAGAGTGTGACAAAAACCCTAACTTGGTCATCCATTCCGAGGGTTTCAATCAGGTTAGCCAACCATGCCCTAGCATCTCCATGATCAGATTGGGCCATCTACTCCACAATGCCCTCATCTACCAAAGCCCATACGCATCTGGACATGGAACAGTCCAGAAGCGCATGTCTCCATGAATCATGACCCCCGCACAACTGACACGAAGAGCTGTCACTCATATGCCGATTGTGACGTACTTCATTCATTGGGATAGATTGGTTTGCTAACCTGCAGAGAAAGATCTTCACTTTGGAGGGTACACATGTGTTCCATAGCGAACTCCACTCCTACCGCGTATGTGTGCGAACTCGTCGCCCTGTGGTCTAACCATGCTTCACGCCTGTCCCTGGTTTCAATAAGCATGCAATATGCCGACCGTACAGAGAACATGTCGCGCTTGTCATAATGACATGCCCAGGTATCATCTTGTCGCCTGTTGCTTAGAGGGATTTGGAGCATGATCTCCACATCCATCGGTTGGAACGCCTGTTGTAGCTTTCCCTCATCCCATGTGGTCGTGGTCACGTCAATGAAGTATGTAACCCATTGCGGTGGATCTTCCATCAAACACGCTACAGGACGCAGCATTCCATCTCTCGGCACCCATTGATCATTGACTGGATTAGTTTGTTCTCCGGTCCTGATCCTCTTGATTAGTCCCTGCTTGAGCACCTCCAGTCCGTCTTGGATTGATCTCCAAACTTGCGAAGGAGCTGATCCGACTATTGACTGTAGCAAATCCGCATTTGGATAGTATTTTGCCTTCAAAATTCTAGCACTAAGAGACTCTGGGTTTTGCAACAAACGCCACCCCTGGCGAGCCAAAAGTGCCAGGTTGAACAACTCAATATCTTGAAACCCTAAGCCCCTATGTTTTTAGGTTTGCACATCTCTTTCCAGGATACCCAGCTCGGCTTTCTCTCCCCATCCTTGCTGCCCCACCAAAAAAATTGCAGCATAGAGTTGATGTGGAGACATAGCCCTCGTGGCAATCTGAAGCATGCCATTGAGAATGCTAGAATTGCATGTGCAACTGATTTTATAAGGATGTATTTTCCTCTAGCTGACAGTAACTTCTCCAGCCACCCCTAAATCCATTTCTAGATTCTGTCCTTCATATATTTGAAAGCCCCGCTACTGGAACACCCCAAATCAGAAGGCATCCCTAAATATTTCTCACTAAGTGTCTCCGAGTGCACTTGGAGATGCTGCTTAACCCCTTCTTTAATCGCTCCAGGGCATCTCTTACTAAAAAAGATTGGTGATTTGTCCCTGTTAATCCACTGACCTGAGGCCATACAGTACAAGTCCAGCAGATCCTGGACTTTCTCCGTAATCTCCGTCTCCGCCTTGAAGAGCAACATGCTATCATCTGCAAAAAGGAGATGGCTAACAGCCGGGGCTATGGGGGCCACCTTTAGTCCATGGAGCTCTGATGAAAAACTATGTTTTAAGAGGCACAAAAGGCCCTTTGCTGCCAACAAGAACATATAAGGAGAGAGAATGGATCCCCTTGACGAACTCCTCTCGAGGGTATAAAACTATCCAATTTGCCTCCATTAAATAGAACTTGGAAGGAAACTGTAGTAACCAGACGCATAACCATTTGCACCCACGATCTGTGGAAGCCTATCTTGATCATTATAGCTTCCAGGTAGCTGCTTGTTGGCTCAAGATATGTAGAGCTCGTTGGGAACCCCAAGAGGAAGGTATGATGAGCACATCAGCAAGTTTCCCTCAGTTATGAAACCAAGGTTATCGAACTAGTAGGAGCAAGGAAACAACTCCAAGGTGTTGCTAGCAACTTGGAATCCTGCACAACACAACCACAGAACTTTGCCCCAACTTACAGTGAGGTTGTCAATCTCACTAGTTTTGCTGAAAGCAAAGGATTAAACATATAGTGTGAAATATAGTAATTGCTTGCAGAAAGTAAATAGTAAACGGCAAACAGTAGATGGTATATTAATGGTAAAGGAATGGACTGGGGTCCATAGTTCACTAGAGGTGTTTCTCCTTAAGATAAATAACATGTTGGGTGAACAAATTACAGCGGGGCAATTGACAGATTTGAGAAAGCATAACAATGCATATACTAGACATCTTGACTCCTACGAGATTTGATTAGGCATTACAACATAATACATAGACTGTAATCCAACTGCATCTATGACCAATAATCCACCTTCTGGTTATCATCCGAACACCTTCCAGTATTAAGTTATAAGCAACAGATAATTGCATTAAGCAAAGTGTGTAAAGTAAACAATACGATTGCCCATGGACAAAGGATTGTTGTTTTCTCTCTAGTAGCAACAACATAGCTACAACCTTAGAGATTTATGTCATTTCCCTAGATTACTAGAGGCATGAACCTACTATCGAGCATAAATACTCCCTCTTGGAGTTGCAAGCATCTACTTGGCCAAGATAGCTACTAATAACGGAGAGCATGCAAGATCACAAATAACATAGACATGATAGAATAAATAATCAATCTGACATAGTATCTCAATATCCATCGGATCCCCACAAACACAACATATAGGATTACAAATAGATGATCTTGATCATGAACGGAGCTCACAAGGTCTAAACATGATAGCACAAAGGAGGAGAACCAACCATCTAGCTACTACATGGACCCATAGTCCAAGGGTGAACTACTCACGCATCACTCCGGAGGCTGATATGGTGATGAAGAAGGCCTCCATGATGATCTCTCCCCTCCGGAAGGGTGCCGGGAAGAGCTTCGGACCCCCCCAATCTAGGGATGGAGATGGCGGCGACTATAGACTCTTTCGTGGATTTTTGATTGGGCGCTTAGGGTTTCTGCATCGGGGTACTTTTATAGGCGAAGGGGCAAGGTCGGTGGGCGCCGGAGGGGCCCACACCATAGGGTAGTGCACCTAGGGGTGGTCACGCCAGCCCTAGGTGTGGACACCTCGTGGCCCCACTTCGGCTGCCCTCCGGACTCCGTGTTCCTTCTGGTAAAATATTGACTTTGGCTTCTGTCCTGTCCAATTATGATAATATTTCCTTACTAGCTTTTCTGAAGCCAAAAACAGCAGAAAATAGGCAACTGGCACTATGGCATATTGTTAATAGGTTAGTTCTAGAAAATGTATAAAAATACCACAAAGTGTAAACAAAACATAAGAAAGTTGATATAAAACGAGCATGAAGCATCAAAAATTATAGATACGTTTATGACGTATCAAGCATCCCCAAGCTTAACTCCTGCTCGTCCTCGAGTAGGTAAGTGCTAAAAAGAATAATTTTTGAGGTGACATGCACCATCACAATCTTGATCAAGGTATTTGTAAAGCATTGATAGCTGGGATCAAAGTACTCTAAACATGAGCATGAAAGATAGAGTTCTAACAATAAGACATAGGAATTATGTTGTAGCATGAAAAGGTACAAACAAAAGATCATGAATAACAATGCATTGAAAGACGTTTGTTTGTTGCACATATAGAAAACATAATAAGAGTGGTATTTAGCTTGTCCCTCATGGTATAGCAAAACATAAATGCATAGGACACCTTCAAAGTTCATAAGGGTGACTAGATACAAATAATTTAAGAACAAGCAATATCAAAGTTATGAATCAATCAACATGTCTTGGGACAATGCAGATTAAACTAAGAATGACCACTATGCTCTCTCAATTGGTGCATAAAGATAGAAGATGGAGACTCAACATAAAAGTAAAAAAGAAAAGCCCTTCATAAAGGGAAGCAGGGATTTCAAGTTTCATAAAGAGCTTCCAAAAATTATGGTACTTATTAGCTTTCAGATCTCATTGCCCCTATCATAAGCATCTTGAGGTGATTAAGGTTAAAGTGACACAAATATGAGGATATGCTTGACAAGTTATAAGTTGAAAATCTCATGCCCCTTTCTTACGAGTACCGAACCTCATGCTACTCAACTTTAGTCACAAGTAAGTTCTTGTCATTGTAAGTACATGTGTATCATGGAGAACCACCAACGGGGTACCCCTTGCCCCATGACATAGGAGCTATCCCATTTCAAAATGACAAGGCAACAGACAATGAGTATCTCAATGATCTTTTTATTTGCTATTTGCATAGGTTTTTATCGAGGATGCTTCACAGAATGCTCACTATGGTTATGCTGCAAGTTTCCACCATGATTAGGCATGGCTTAGGCTAGCCGCCTAGGCGTTTCTCTAACACACATACAAACTCCATGAGCTTACAAGCTCCCCTTTTATTTCATACCGCCGGGATCCATAAACAAAAGAATCATGATATCAACTGAATAATAAATGCAATGTTGAAAGTGTTCCTCATGGTACATGGTTCTGCTAATTCACAACTTATAAAGCGCAAGCATATACGCAACATAGATGGACACAATGGTTCAAGTTTATTAAGTGCAAGAAAATAAAATGTGCCATCAAGTTTGTGAGAGCTTTAATCACTAATTTTCACATAACAAGTTTAATTTGGAAGGTAGATAACATGAATATACCTGGAATGGTGTAACACACCATGCATAGGAATTTATAGTGGACTCTTTGGAATAACTTGGTTTTTGGGGGTTGGATGCATGAGTGGAGCTCATACTTGGTACATGTGGAGGCTAGCAAAATACTGGGAGCGACCAACTAAGAGAGCAGTAATGGCTATAATCATGCAAAGCGACAAAACATTATTAATTAAAGCATAAAGTGATATTACAAGTCAAAAACTAAATGATCATAGAGGCTAAGGTGACTGGTTCATAGTCTTAACATGGTGTAAGCATGTGCCAAGTCAACCCAAACAAAGCATCAAAGGAGAATACCACAATATTATGCTTTTGTATGCTAAAACAACGCATGATTCTTTCAAGGCACATTATGCAATCTTAATTGTTTGGAACAAGCCATGCTACATCAATAATCACCAAGCATAAGGTCAAAGCAATATCAAACATGACATGATAAATTCTAGGACACAGTCAAAACAAACTTCTTTTGTACCACTTATAAGCATGAAGCTTGCTACTATTTTTCAACACCAATCAACTTATTTGAAAAAACATATGAGTGCAGGGGTCCAACCAATTTATTTAAGCAAACAAAAGAAAACTAAAAACAAAAACAAAGACGCTCCAAGAACAACACAATTATGTATGAAACAATAAAAATGAAGTGTTTAGGAAGAAAACTTGAGATTTTTATTGATGAAGAAGGGGATGCCTTGGGCATCCCCAAGCTTTGACGCTTGTACCTCTTGAATATTTCTTGGGGTGACACGGGTGGAATCCCCAAGCTTGAGCTTTTGTTCATGCTTCATCTCATCACATTATTCTTCCCTACACTTGAAAATTTCCTTCATACAAAACTTCACACAATCTTCATTAGCAACATTAGTATATTCAAGATAATAAGCCTTTGGGTTTAGTTTCGACACAAGTAAAACTTCCATTAAAACACAAGCTAATGTAGCAATTACTTCTAAAAGCTCAAGTGATCAAAGAGAACTCAAAGAGAAAGAGATTAAGAGGCAAATGCAAATAATGGCGGAAATCTGTCAAAATAGACCACTAGGTAAAAAACCTATTTTTCGAAGACCTTATGTTGCTCAAATCGAAAAGTGCTAAACTAACAAAAGTTAGACAATAACCCGAGGCATAAGCACAGAAAATTATAGCTCAATCCGACATACATGGAGTTTTTACGGTTTTTTACAGTGAAGCACAAAAATCTGTTTTGGGACAACAACTTTCCCAAGTCTTACTTCTCTCTCATTAGAGGTTATTCTTGGCACAAAAACCACACAAAAAAGATAAGGATAGGTTATTACTGAGTCAATAACTTCTAAGACTCAACAAAAGAAAAACTTACTGAAAGTAAAAATAATTTGGATTATCTCCCAATAGTGCTTTTCTTTAAGGCCTTTAAGCTAGGCTCAGTAATTTGAGAAGACGCTCACATAAGAAATATGAATTGAAGCAAAAGAGAGCATTACGGAGCAAATATGATACACATTTAAGTCTAACCCACTTCCTATGCATAAGAATCTTGTAAGAAAATAAATCAAAGAAACACATAGTAACAAGAATGGATAGATAAAACAAGAGCAACTTTGGAACTTTCAATATAAAGAGAGGTGTTTTAGTAACATGCGAATTACAACAACCATATTTTCCTCTCTCATAATGATTTTCAGTAGCATCACGAACAAACTCAACAATATAAATACCACACTCATCCTCCTTTGGTAAGCATGGAGGGCAATCAAACAAGGTATTAGTTAAAGAGTTACTCTTATTGGGAGGTAGACATGGGTAGCTTCTCCATTCTTCCTCCTCTTGATCATCACTCTCCTCCTCTTTTTCATCCAATGAGCTTCCAATTTCAGTAATTTCTTCTTCCATAGGCTCCTGCAAGGCATTAGTCTCTTCCGTTGCTGGAGAGCATCTATTAAGATATTTAAGAATATAGCCATTTTATTCCTTATAATTATCAAAGCAAAATTTAAGTATATAATAAACCTCATATTTATAAGGTGCATCATCAGTATTTTCAAGCAAATAAGCAAGTTTGAATGCACCATTCCAAGCAATAAATTCTTCAATTTGTTCCACATCATAAAAGTCATAATTTCCCTTAACATAAGAAGATATGGTAACATTATCATTATACTCACATTGAAAAGGGAGGTATTTATACCTCCTACAGCAACAAGATTTATCAAAACAATAAGTAACATTATAAGTAGAGCACATGTTTCTAGCAATGATATACAATTTATTAATTTGTTCCCATAAGTGTTTCCCTTTTTGTGGCAAGCGGTGTTCCTCATAATATTTTTGTTCTTTCGTGAACCCACCTTGCCAATAAGATCTAGTTTCAAAGAAACCAACCATTGATAGAAAGCATGATAAAGCAAGGCAATAACAGACCAACAAAAATAACAACTATAGTAGGATTTTTTTTTTGTATTTTTGATAAAAAGAAGCAAACAAAATAAAGTAGAGAAACTAAGCAAAACAATAACAAAGTAAAAATATTGGTTGTGAGAGACTCCCCTTGCAAGACTCTTCTTTCTCCCTGAAAAGTGATTGATGAGGAGGAAGAGATTGAAGTTGTCCTTAACTCTCCGACAACGACACTAGAAAAAAACTGCTTGTTGGCTCAAGATATGTAGAGCTCGTTGGGAACCCCAAGAGAAAGGTATGATGAGCACAGCAACAAGTTTCTCTCAGTTATGAAACCAAGGTTATCGAACCAGTAGGAGCAAAGAAGCAACTCCAAGGTGTTGCTAGCAACTTGGAATCCTGCACAACACAACCACATAACCTTGCCCCAACTTACAGTGAGATTGTCAATCTCACTGGTTTTGCTGAAAACAAAGGATTAAACGTATAGTGTGGAAGATAGTAATTGCTTACAGAAAGTAAACAGTAAACGGTAAACAGTAGATGTTATATTAATGGTAAAGGAATGGACTGGGGTCCATAGTTCACTAGAGGTGTTTCTCCTTAAGATAAATAGCATGTTGGGTGAACAAATTACAGCGGGACAATTGACAGATTTGAGAAAGCACAACAATACATATACTAGACATCTTGACTCCTACGAGATTTGATTGGACATTACAACATAATACATAGACCGTAATCCAACTGCATCTATGACTAATAATCCACCTTCCGGTTATCATCCGAACCCCTTCCAGTATTAAGTTGCAAGCAACATATAATTGCACTAAGCAAAGTGTGTAAAGTAAACAATACGATTGCCCCATGGATAAAGGATTGTTGTTTTCTCCCTAGTAGCAACAACACATCTACAATCTTAGAGATTTTTGTCACTTCCCCAGATTACTAGAGGCATGAACCTACTATCGAGCATAAATACTCCCTCTTGTAGCTCCACTCAAGTCGGTCATACGCTTTCCTCATATCCAACTTTAATGCACAGAACCGATTTTTCTTCGCCCGATTCCGCTTCATAAAGTGCAAGCACTGAAAGCGGCAATGATATTGTCCGTGATGAGACATCCAGGGACAAACGCCGACTTCTCCTCTAATATTATTTTAGGCAAACATATTTTGAGCCTATTCGCCATGACCTTAGAGGCAATTTTGTGGATAACATTGCATAGGCTTATCGGTTTCAACTTCCCCAGCTCCTCCGGGCTAGCCACCTTTGGAATAAGCACTATGAAAGTCTGGTTTATTTCTTGCAAATCATCCTCTCCCTTCAGCACTCGTAGTACTGCCGAGGTCACCTCTTCCTTGCATATCTCCCAATGGGTCTGAAAGAAGTGTGCCGGGAAGCCGGCAGACCCTGGGGCCTTGGTAGGAAACATCTAAAAAAGAACCTCCTTAATATCGGTACCCCCCAAAGGTTTGAGTAATCTCGCATTCATTTGGGGCGTCACCTTTGTAGGAACCACATTCAACACCTCCTCCATATTCTCCACCCCCGGTGAGATCAGCCAGCTCTTGCTCATTCTCTGTCGAGACTCCATCCGAACGTTTTAGCCTACAGATCTTATTTTTCTTTTTCCGTTGGCTAGCCCGAAGATGGAAGAACCGGGTGTTATTATCCCCCTCCGAAAGCCACTCGATCCTCGAGCGCTGACGCCACATTATCTCCTCTCGTTGGTACAACTCCACAAGTCGCTGCCGCACCTTTGTCTCCTCATAAGAGGTCCCCTAGCGTGCACTGTCCGACTGTAACTCGGATAGATGGTTACTCAGCTACTGAATTTCCCGGCGGACATGTCCGAAGGTATGGGATCACCAATTCTCGAGAGATCCCGAGACTCGGTTTAGTTTCCCCTGAAGCTGGCTTAGCGTGGTTGCCTTCCCGCCTATGCTCCACGTGTCCTCCAGGAACGGTCTAAACTGCTCATGTTTCTCCCACATCAGTTCATATCGGAAAATTTTCTCGATAGTGGCCCGCCTCTGTCAAACTGATTCTCTCCACGTCAACAAGATTAGACAATGATCAGATGTTGCCCCCTTCAAGTGTCTTACGGTTGCTAAAGGAAAACGATCACTCCATTGTGTTGTGGCCACGGTTCTGTCCAGTCGTACCCTATAGTACGACCCCCCTGCAACTCTCTTTTCAAAGATCCACTTATTCCCCTCATAGTCGAGATCGGCTAGCTCACATACGTCCAGAGCTTCACGGAACCCCTCGATTTGTCTTAAGCTCCTCTCTGCCACCCCTTCGTGCTCGTGTTGGCGAAGCACTTCATTGAAGTCCCCAATGCATATCCATGGTAGCGGTGATGACGATCTGATAAATTTTAGTACATCCCAGGTCTTGTGTCTCTTCGAGGTTTGAGCCTCTCCATACACACACGTTATCCTCCAGGGGTTATTATCCCCCTCGGTAATAATGGCATCTAGATGGTACTATAATACGACAAAATATCCATCTTTATTGTATCATTCCAAACATACCAAGGCCTCCACTATGCCCTGAATTGTTTACAGCAAAACAACGATCATAACCTAGCCTCCTGGCTAGTCCTTCAACCCGTGATCTGTGAATTTGCATTTCGGCAACACACAACACGCTAGGTTTGAAACGGGTTACCAGAGCCTGAGGTTCACAGACTATCATGTCGCTCCCCAAACCACGACAGTTCTGAAATAAGCAACTCACTGTCTGAGGCGGACCTCCATCGCGGAGTCCGCTGCCTCTTCAGTCGAAAGTTCATTCATTCTCGGCCTTTTTGGGTCTGACTTCTTCATCGGGGATGCGGTCAAAGCTGCCTTCTCCTGCTCTTCCTCCTCCATAAGTGCAAGGTCCAGATTCTTGCGTGCCCTAGAACTGGCATGATCATTTGGTTTGGTACCATCCGAGATCTCTAAGCTCCCATCATTCACATGTCCTGGTGTTTTGTTCGGCGATTCCACCAGTGGCCACTTCCTTGAGTCTGTCTGCCTAGCCCCTCCACGTGCACCACCTCGACCGCCTCCAGCTTCTTCCCTTGCTGGTGCCCTACTCTTTACCCCTGAGATCTGTGGGTGCCAGTCCTCCATCGAGGCTATCATCCAAGCACCATACTGCTTAGCTTCCTCGTCGTGCACCCCATCTCCACATTCGAGCTCGCCATGGCCAAACAGACAACACACATCGCAGAAATGTGGCAATTTCTCATATAGTACTTGGAAAGAGAGCCTCTCCTGGCCCTCCGGGTGCAGCCCTACAAACCTTGTAAGAGGCTTGTACACATCCAGTCTCACCCTCACCCACACGAAGCTGGTTCCGCTAGCTCCCAGTGCATAGAGGTCAACTCCCTTCACCTCCCCGATCCGTGACGCCATATCGCGTACCAAATTCTCCTTTCTGAACAGTGGAAGGATGCTCCTTATCTGTGCCCATATATAGATGCCCTGCAGGGCCACCGGCCACCGATTTGGGGTCAGCAATGCCATCATATGGCTCCATGAGGACTGCAAGATGCCGGAAAATCCAGGGGCCCTCGAGCATGGCCCTGTTCCAATCTCCGAGACAAGATACTTGTAAGACGAACATGTTATCTTCCACCGGCCTAATCGACCACTTCCGCGCAAAACCCCACACGATATCCATCTTCTAGAAGAAGGGTTGATTTCCATAGTGCTTGTTAGTGTGCACCTTTACCACAACCATCCACTTCCCCCCCTCCCGGAGATTCACAAACTCCTCCCTAGGTAGAACAACATCGTCCAGTTCCTCATCCTTGAGCACTAACTTCTTCATCAGATCTTGCAGATTCGTCGCTTGCTTGGGGCTCGACGAACCCCCTTCTCTCGGAAACTTAGCCGCCATGGTGACTAGGGTTCCACTGTAAGCAGACCGATGCAGCCCCACCCTCTACCTCCTCGCGCTGCTAAGGCCGCGCAGACGTGCTAGACGTCCCCGTGGTCAACCCGAACGGACGCGAATCGGGAAGGAGAGACAGGAGCAGGATCGGCGCCGGAGATAGGCCCTTTGCCGCCAAGATCGCCGGCAAAAGTGTAAAGCCCCAGTAACCCGAGGTTTTGGATCTTCAGAAGACTAAAACTTGCATTCCACGAGCTCAAATAGGGCCGACGCAAACCACCAGGCCTACCTGTCCGGGCCAGGCCGAACGACAGAGCCCAATAGAACATTTTACACTCATCTTCCATTCGTCGTTTCCTTCTCGAAAGGCCTTCCTCCTCTGAAACCCGACCCCGTCCCCTTCCTAAAACCCTCCTCGAGCTCCGTGTCGCCTCATCCACTGCCGCCCCACCCCGTCTAAACCCCAACTCTCCTCCCATTTTCCCCACCACAAGCAAGCACAGCGGCAGCAACCCCAGCCAAGCCCAATCAGAAGCGAGGCGGACACGAAGCGAGCTCGCCGCCGCCAATGGCGCTCCTTCTCCGGCCGTCGCCTCCCCCGCCCCACCTCCGCCTCCTCCTCCGCCGTCTCCTCTCCACCGCCCCTGCCCCCTCCCGTCTGCTCCCTCCCCCCTCCCCCTCCGCCCGACTCCTCTTCAGACCCAGGTGCCTCCATGTCCGCTTCATCCTTCCTTCTACCCGTCTCGGTAAGGCAGATTTCTTTCGCTGAAGCGGTCTGGATGCTGATTTGCTGGTGTTTTTCGGCGCGTGTTTCCCCCTCTAGGGTTGTGGCGGCGGCGGTCCCCCAGCGCAGTGGGGTCCCGGCGAGGGCTTTCATGGCCTCCACGGCAGCATCGGATGCGATGCAGGAAAAGCGGGTGGCCGGGGAGTACACGGCCGCGAACGTCCAGGTGATTCTCAGGCGCGGCTTCTGTTGCTAAGTCGGAGTCGGGCTGCAAGTAATTGGAATATCTTGTCTCAGATTTTAAACGACGTGTGCATTATTGAGTAGATAGGGGGAGTGAGGTAGACTCTAGGGAGTACAAAGGCATGTAAGAATGTAAGAGGTAGGCACGGTAGGAGAAGAGATAATCAGCTTCAAGCAGCTTTGCAATCCTATACATATGTTTTCACCAGGTTACATGGGTTTACATGCGAATGTCACATCAACTAATTTGAGGTTCCGTGTGCTCATTTCTTAGGTGGAGGTAAACATACGCACAATATAGTTGAGTCAGTGATGCCGTGTAGCTTTTTTATGGGGCCCTTTGGGTTGATATCCTAGTTAAAGCAGCAAGTAGATTGTTTTGAGCTCATGTTGTTTTTACCCTGAAATTAATTTTACACCATCTAAAATGGTTTATACATTTATCTATTTTTTTGCATTTTATGGATTTCATAGTTAGCTGGGGATTTTCCTGAGAATTTAGCAAATGCTATTACCAAGGCATTTAATTTTCTGAACGACTCTGGAAATATAAACATTATTATTTATTGTATATAAACTGTTAAGAACCCAGCAACACGTAGTTGGTTTATCAAAATGGTTAACTTTCAGTTAATGGAATAGTCTATTGAGTGTAGTATAAAGCATGCTATGTTTCATCGGGAAGAAAGAAAAAAGAAGAACATATGCATTCCTGCACATCTTCTTTATGTGTTTCTCCTGTGTGCCACTGTTGACTGTTAACTATTACTACCTCCGTTCGGGAGTATTTGTGGAATGTGAACATATTGTTCATTGGCTTGATATTTGTTTATACCAAATGGCTAATTTGCAGGTCTTAGAAGCATTAGATGGAGTTCGCAAAAGGCCTGGTATGTACATAGGCAGCACAGGACCACGTGGATTGCATCATCTGGTATATTGCAAAGGATTACATTTTTTTTCCTACATGTTACTACGTTGCATTTTGTTTGTTGGCTGATCATCATTCGGTTTGGTGTATTATAGGTTTATGAGATATTAGATAATGCTGTGGATGAAGCTCAAGCAGGCTATGCTACTGAAATTAATGTAGTCCTTCATGAGGACAATTCAGTTAGTGTGACAGACAATGGCCGTGGGGTATGCAGTTCCTATCCAAGGAAGACTTCCTGAATGCTTGTTACTTTACAATTTTTCTGAATAATGTGATTATTATGATTTCAGTTTCGAGATTCTGTACTAGTTACTGTTATAGTAAGTGATCCTACTTGTAGGTGAATCATATAGAAGTTTAACGAATGTTAATGGAGCTGTTATATCATATTCACTTTTAAGATTTGCTGTTAGTAATTATTTAACATGGCGAGCAAGTCATCATTGAGATAAACAAAAGAATGGTTGCTATGTGCAAAGTAATCTCTCTTCACACTTCCACACTGTTGTATTTAATGTTTGAACGCTAACTTACATGGATCCGTAACACTGCAACTAATTGATTTCTGATCCCAACTGGATGCCTTTTGACTAGCAATTCCTAGTCCTACTCCTGCTGGATGATGCTTGCAACGACTAGCTCTCCCCGTGGAGTATTTTTCTGGCTAATGAGTTCCTTGTGCAATTGTCTGTTGAATTGCCACAACTTTTTCTGTGGACTATAATTTCCTGCCACTGCTTGGAATCAATTTCGTGCCACTTTTATCCTTGGCTGATACCTTGTCCTATACTCTTGGATAATCTTCCACATGCATGCTGCATACACGACACCCTATTTTGTATGCCACTGATAGTGCTTTAGCTGTATTCCATGGAGGCCATGAAAATACATCCACTCATAGATCTAGCACATAATCAACTGATAGTCAAGTAGGATGGTGGGAAGGGTTTGGTTGGACATGACTAGAATGGATGTTCTCTGTAACTCTCGTCTTCTAAACATAGTTGGTTCAACATTCTTAGTCTGGAAAAGAGATATCGTAATATTGCTACGCAGATGGCAGAAAATGATGTGGGTTATCTTATCATTATGCAATGTATGTCCTTTCTACATAGTTTTGTTAATTGAACATCTCAGTTACCATTACTTATAATTTGTATTTTTCTGTTTGCTTGCTTCTTAAAAGTTGAGATTTACAAGCACCAGTTTTTGAGTAACCAGCATGCAACATATATTCTGATTACTCTATGATTATCTTGTTGTCTGTTATATAAAATTACTACTAAATCCTGGACATACTGCAGATACCTACGGATATACACCCCCAGACCAAGAAATCATGCGTGGAGACTGTCTTAACGGTATTGTTAACACTTCATTTGCTTGATAAGGCTGTTTATTGCATTTTTCAGCAATCCTGATCCCAATCCCAGTAAATCTTGTTTACTATAAGTTCATATTCTGGGAATGAATAACTCTGACATATGGTACCTCTGTAGTTAGTTGTGGGACAATACCTTAATCTTAGGCGTGTGTGCTATTAATATAAGTGCATGCACATATATTCTATAGAATCTTTTCAATACATTTTTATTGCCACACACATCATATTGCCTTAAAAAGTGCTTTGTCCACATGGAAACACCAATTTCTTTTAGGTGATGGACAACTGACATGTCTAAATGTTCAATTCTGTCTTAAAGTTTTTCTTTTGATCATGCAGTTAATGCATGCTGGTGGAAAATTTGGAGGCTCAACAAGTAGCTACAGTGTTGCTGGAGGGCTGCATGGTGTTGGCCTATCAGTTGTTAATGCTTTATCAGAGGTTCTTGTTTTCACCTCTATTCAGTATGAATCATAGATGCTTAAAAAAGAGATTATGAATCGTAAATCTGCTGATAAAATTTCAATTATCTCTACGGAAAATAATGATCCATTGGGTGGAAGATAAATTCTATCTGCATCAAACTATTCCTCTCAAGCCTTCTTAAGCTTTGATATATTATTTTTCTGTGAATACTAGCATTCCGTGGACTAAGTTTAATATGACCTTACCTCCTAAACCAGACTAAACACAATTGGTAAATTCCACAGATATGCTCTCTTTAGAAATTTCTGTTAGGGCTTGTTTGGGTAGCAGCGTTATTATTCTAGGAAAGTAAAACCTTAGATAACAATCCACTACACTGATGATACTAGTAAGCATGCAGATGGGGAAAATTCTGAGAGTAGTCGTCAATTAGCTTGTCTGTGAAGTGGAGCGCGATACATAGTAACATAGTTGCTTGGTTACCATGTTTTTTATTAGAAGTACTAGTAGTATGAAGTACCTATATTTCATTTTGAGAATAGAATGAGGGCCTAAACTGGGAACCCACCATAAAAACCCATAATGTCGTAATATGAAAATAGAAATCTCCAGTGATAACATGTTTTCGGTATGCTAATCCTACGCATTTCTGCAATTCATGTGCAATTAATTGTCATTTTCATGATATTATGATGTCAGGCACTAGAAGTTACTGTGTGCCGTGATGGAAAGGAATACCGACAAAGCTATTCTCGTGGAAAACCTCTGACAACGCTAAGTAGTACCAGACTGCCTGATGAATCAAGTTCTCGTCAGGGCTCATGCATCAGATTTTGGCCTGACAAAGAAAGTATGCCTCTATTTTCCCGTAAAGTTTTCTGGTTTAAGCATTACTAGTTATGTTATGGTGACCCATCGCTTTATTATTGTTTTGTAGTATTTACCACGACAATTGACTTTGACTTCAATACAATTTCTAGTCGCATCCGGGAACTTGCATTTTTAAATCCTGAGGTATGATTATTCTTCAACTAGAAACATGGCTTTGTTCTGAACTGGGTTGCTAGTTCTCAAAGCTATCGCATGACTATGATTATTTCCTTAGCTTGTTTGTTGCCTAGCTGATTAATGAACCATGCTTGCTCTGTCTGGCTAACACACCTTGGTTATCAGATTACTGAACTAACTTGCCATGTTTTTTTTGATAGAAACTAACTTACCGTGTTAGGTAGACTATTGTTGTCTTTACATGAGTACATATTTTTGTATCCTTTTTATTAGCAAGATTAAAAATAAACATCTAATTTTGTCATTTCCAAGGGTATGATTCACTTCCTATTTCTGTTCAGAGTCAAGAAAATCTTTATATATAATTGGCCTCTGTGCTAACTGCTAAGGAAGCATTCTGCCTCGTAAATCTTTAGTTGAGACACGAGGTCGTGAGGATATACTTTGTGAAGACAGCAGCAGCTAATTGTGGGTATCAGTGGAACTGTTCCACTACTGCTGATGAAAAACCTGCCATGGAACAGAGACAAAAATGATGAAATATTTGTTAAAATGAAAATTTTGAGTTGAATTTTTACCAGCTGCTAAAATCAAATGTCTTCCAACACCTCGGTGCATATTATGTTCGCCGTCCTGTCTACTTGTCTTGCGTGCATTAAAGTTGATTTAAATTTCTGCTCACTTTTACCTCTATCATTTGTTGATTTTCTGTTAAATCGTTACATGTGCTATGAAGGTTGCAAATTACAGCTGGGCAGTTTGGTTTCATATATCTTACTCCCTCCGACCCAAATTAGTTGACTCAAATTTGTCAAGATAGGGACGAATCTAATACTAAATCATGTCTAGATACAATCGAATCTAGACAAATCTAAGTCAACTAATTTGGGTCGGAGGGAGTATCATTATTTGTGTGCATTTTAATTATCTTTGTTCTTAATGCTGGTTTGCATGCACAACTTTCTTGTGATATGTATTATGCTTAAAGGTAGACCTCTGGTTAATTTCTCATTGTTTTGTACTTCTCTCAATGCCAGCTAAGGATAACATTAACAAAGGAAGAAGATGATGCACAGGTTCAACACAATGAATACTGTTATGCTGGTGGCCTGGTTGAATATGTTGCCTGGTTGAACACCGACAAGGTTTGTCCCGCAACATCTAGAGTGATATGTTTCACGCTGTCCCAGTTTGGCTAAAGGTTCCGGACATACAAAGTCGTGTATGTATGCTATTTCCTGTACCCTTTAGTCATTGTGGTGCCTACTGCCTACAGTTTGCAATCAGCCTAGCTAAATTTTTCTGAGCGACTCATTAAAATATTAGGGGCCAGGTTTGTTCCCTTTTCTTGCTATTAACAGGTACCTCCATATGACAAATATATGTCGTTGGATATGTTTTAAGTCAAGCTTTTAAACTTTGACTATAAATACTGGTCCAAATATTTAGACTGAGACCGTGTAAATCATATGTTTAGATTTGTCTTGAAAATACATTCACAATATAATATTTTTCTTGTGTTCTCTACATATATTACAGTAAAAATTAGTGCTCAAAGGTAAATCTTGAAGACTGTCAGTGTCCAAATCAACATCTAGTTGTAATATGGAAGGAGTAACTAAAAAAATCAATGCATGAACCTGCTCAGCGCTCTGGATAACACTGATGTTGACAGACATTTACTAACGCTACACCTTGGACCCATTCAATATTATGTTAACCAGCTTACGTTTATCCTTTTGCTAATTCAGAAACTATGCTAAATTTCGTGGAAAAAGTTTCATGAGTGAGTTAGACCAGATATGCATAGACTGAACTGGTCTCTGCCTCCTTATGAAAATTTGGAAAGTTTAATGATCTATATCTTTTATGTTAGTTTTTCCCGTCACACAACCATTAATAGTATTGAATGATTAAAGAGACTAACATCAGCTGATCCCAAGAAAGGCCAACTGCGTGCATGTTGGTACTACCAAGGCATCAGATTGGAGGCTACTTCTGCTGCATATAGCAACCTGCAAAATATATTATTGTATCCATAACAACCCTAACACTATTCCTCGCGTGTGTTTTCTTTCCAAGAAACCGCTTCATGACCCAATAGCATTCAGGAAGGAGTTGGATGGTATAATTGTTGATGTCTCCCTCCAGTGGTAAGTTGTATTTCCTTGGCTTGAATTTGGCAAAGAAAAGAAAAGTGACATGTAAATTTAAAAAGTGCCACTCCGTGTCTTCTTCTGAAACAACTAATTGTCATGATTTACAGGTGCTCTGATTCCTACTCTGATACAGTGCTAGGATATGCCAACAGTATCCGTACTATTGATGGTGGTACTCATATCGAGGGGCTGAAAACTTCCTTGACAAGAACAATTAATAGCCTTGCAAAGAAGTCAAAGACTATTAAGGTTATAACTGATTACTACATGTCTACATACTATTTCTTTTGTTCTTCTCTGGTAAATGCCACCTTTTTTCATATTCGCAACTGTAGCCTGCTGACTTTAGACCATTCTGTTCAGGTTTGTTTAATAAGGACTGTAGCAACAGCTGTATGTTAATATTATTCTGCTCAGTCCGAACTTTAGATGCTTACTTGTTTGTTCCATGGAATGAAAATTCAAATAAACCAGATCTTAATCCAGTCAGGGTCCCTAATCAAATGATTTTTTTGCAGGATAAAGATATTAGCTTGAGTGGGGAGCATGTAAGAGAAGGAATGACATGCATTATTTCAGTGAAGGTCCCTAATCCAGAGTTTGAAGGGCAAACAAAGGTAATGCTGCCTTTCGTGGAACTCGACAGATATGCCAGACGTTTATTTTATCCTGACGATTATTCAATTTTTGCTCCTATTCTTTTACAGACCAGGCTGGGAAATCCAGAAGTACGAAAAATAGTTGAACAATCTGTTCAAGAAAATCTAACTGAATACTTGGAGTTACATCCAGATGTTTTAGATTCAATTCTGTCGAAGTCCCTTAATGCTCTCAAGGTACATAGTCTTTGCCATGACCGGAATGATCATCTTGTGCCTTAGCAGCTAAGGTCCAGGCTACCATGTATATTTTGGAAGTTTCTGATTGGATGGACAGGAAAAATACATGTCTTATTGTACTTATTACCGTAGCAAAAATCCTGACCATAAACTCATTTATTGGAGGTTCTGATGCAGTATATGGCACATTCTTTTGTTGCAGGCTGCATTGGCAGCCAAGCGGGCTAGAGAGTTAGTGAGGACCAAGAGTGTCTTGAAATCTTCTTCACTTCCTGGGAAACTGGCTGACTGTGCATGTTCTGATCCTGCAGAATCTGGTGAGTTGCTACTTGCACTGGGAAACTAGTGCAATGTAGCTAGGTGCACATTAGCATCATAAATTTGACTGCTAATTGCTACTATACATCTACAGTTTCCGTTCTTCTTTTGACAGGAAGTTTCTGAATTCTGACAGTTCCAGTTATGTGCTTTTGTTATAAATTACTAGATTAATAACTAGCTTATTTCGAGGCTTTGACTTTTGCTGATCATACATGAATTCAGAAATCTTCATAGTTGAAGGTGATTCGGCTGGAGGTAGTGCAAAACAAGGTCGGGATAGGAAATTTCAGGTAATAACATTTTCTTTCCAATCTATTGGTACTAACATATACTTAGTTGTATCTCCAGAAGCATTGCAAAATCTGGATAAAGTTAGGAGTAAATAATCATTATTGGTATAGAGTGTTTTGTCATTTGATCTCCTTTGACAGGAGAAGTTTTATTTGACTAATTCTTATTTACACTGCTAGTGTAGATAGAGATACCCTAACTATGACATGTGAGATGAATGCTCATAATAAGGTTTTCTATATCAAGTTTGGTTGCAACATACACATCATGTTGTTGGCATTTACTCAAATCTAAGCATGCCTTCAAACATGGATGCAGGCTATTTTGCCTCTGAGAGGAAAAATTCTCAACATCGAAAGGAGGGATGAAGCAGCCATGTACAAAAACGAAGAGATCCAAAATCTTATTCTTGGTCTTGGATTAGGAGTGAAGGTGCATATTGGTTTCTTCTGAACTTCTATTACTATTGTCATTTTCTCTCTAATATATTCTTTCAGGGTGAGGATTTTAAGAAGGAAGCTCTCCGGTATCATAAGATAGTTATACTGACAGATGCTGATGTAGATGGTGCGCACATCCGGACTCTTCTCCTCACGTTCTTCTTTAGATATCAGGTACTTCTACTCTTCGTTATGTTGGTATTGAGACAGGTACTTTTGCGGAGGCATGGGAGCCTCATGTAGCATAGGCACACACTTCACCACTGAACATACATGCATGTGAGCATGTCTGTACTTTATTCAAGTATAGCACACCGTGACCTGTGTAGATCGTAGTGGCGAATCTGTCTTGGTGGGAGAGAACACCCTCATTCCCACCACTAGGCCGCATTCCCATCTGCCGAATAAATGCACTTGTTTTTCCACTTTCAACTATTGCACAACTAGGCTTCATAACGGGCTGGGCTGAATATAGTTGGAAAATGGATTTGATTTGGCTGAAATGGAAAAGAAATATGGATTGGCTTCTTGAGGCTGAAATCTGGTTGATATAAATTTTTGAAGCATTCAAACCTGATGGTTGCACTTTTGGGAAGACTAGGGTTGCTTGTTGGCCTAAAGACCCATTAGACCCTCATTTGATGGGGCTGACCCTCTGTCACACGGCTGACAGAAAAATTCGAGCTGAAGCAGCCCTCTGGGCAAGAGCAGGAGCTACTGGTCTTTGAGTGATCCTCCCGATGGCCTGGGATGTACACTAAAATTGTTGTAATTTTGCTGTTAATAACCTCCTAGGAGGCATGTACTCTTAAACCTTTCTATGCAATCATAAGAAACACTATAGTGGGGATTGGATCCCCATGTTGAGATGGGTCTGGCTACTCGTCCGGGCCAACGATAGGATATCTTTTTTGAAGTAGCATCACATGAGTTCGGTATCCTTATTATTACCCTAAAGTGGAAGCTGAAGCAAGGATATGAGGAAGAAATAGAGAAAGAGCGGATACACTGGATGCTGCAGATGGCAAGTATGCTATTTAACATAAATAAATGCCTGCACGCTGTAGCTGAAATGGCGGATTAACCTGAAGTCTTTGCGTTTTCTCGAAAAAAAGACCCATTAGACTCTTTTCCACTGAAGAAAATCCCCAGAGGACAAAATTTGCTCAGGCGGTCTGTCACTATGGGCTAGTTTGTTGAGGGCTGAGATTTGGGTGACAATGGGGTAAGGAGTTAATTTTGCTATAAGGGTAGGATTGCTTCTCATATCAGTTAGGTTCCTCTCCCCACAACAGAAAACGCCGAAGGGCCCCATAACTGTCTGGAACTGGGTTAGGTTGAGTTGTGATTTCCATATGATCAATTGCACTTTCTGTAGGTTTATGTGTTTATGATGATTATGCTGTAAGCAAAGCATCAATTACCAGTTCTATTTACATTCTTGTTTTAGTTGAACTACCAAGTATGCGAGTGCAACTGTCCATATCATATTACGATGGAAGTGCTTGTAAGCTGTGACATGATAACTAAAGGGCTTTGCTTTCTCATACTATGATTGTAGAGAGCACTATTCGATGAAGGTTGCATCTATGTTGGTGTGCCTCCTCTTTATAAGGTTTGATTGTGATCATAACACTTACTTGAAATTTGGAATGAATTGTTGATCTTAGGTTTGTATCTGATATCATCTTTTTGTGCTAGGTTGAGCGCGGGAAACAAGTGCACTACTGCTATGACGAGGCTGACCTAAAAGAGCTAGTTAACACCTTTCCAACAAATGCTTCTTATAATACCCAGAGGTTCAAAGGTATATCATTTCAACCCATCCAACTAATGACCGACTATGAAGATAAAAAAACTGGTTGACTGAATGGAGAAAAATATTTATATATTCTTATATACTCCCTCCGTTTCAAAATATAAGATGTTTTAGCTTTGTGAAGGGAGTGTATCTAGGCCCCTTTTAATGTGTAGGTTCACTTCACACCTAATGTGTAGGTTCACTTCGCACCTAGATGAACCTATAAACTAAAAGGGGTCTAGATACACTCATTTCACAAAGCTAAAACATCTTATATTTTGAAACGGAGGGAGTAATACACATATGCTTCTTTTCCGTGTCATCTACTCCCTCCTTCCTGAATTTAGATGTCACAGGTTTGTCTAGATTCGTATGTATCTAGACATGTTTAGTGTATAGATATATGCAAATACAGACAAAATCCATGGCATCTAATTTGGGACTGAGGGAGTATAAGAATCCATGTGTTTCTCTTATTTTGTTGGCAGATATTTACCCTATTCTCTTGTCCTGATTGTTAAATAGGTTTGGGCGAGATGATGCCTCTACAATTATGGGAAACGACAATGGATCCTGCAAGGAGACTGTTGAAGCAGCTAACGGTCGAAGACGCTGCGGAGGCCAATATTGTGTTCTCATCTCTTATGGGTGCTCGGGTAAGTAGCCAGTGAACTCTCTGAGTACTCTTCTACTTGCGAGTTTAGATGACGTTCCGCTTTGATGCCATACCTTTCTATTCCAGGTTGAATATAGGAAGGAACTGATCCAGAAGGCCGCAAGCATGGTCAACCTAGAGCACCTTGACATCTGAGAGCCTTAAACAAGGCTGACCATTGTGTATGATATAGAAGATCACACTTGGTCACCCATTCGACATAGATCAAGCTTAGCGAACTTCACTTCCATGCTAAACATGTCTTGGTGCTAGTGTAGTAGCAAATCTAGGCTAGAACGGAGAGGTGAGTCAATCCCTGGTACTTCTAACAAGAATGGTGGTGCCTTCGTTTGTGGACATGTTGTACCAACTCATTTTTGACATGCCCCAGTATCATGGGGAAGTAGCTCGGGCAGCTACCAACTTCACCAAAGTCTACCGCCTGCGCCCTGTGGTGCAATAGTTGATTTCGTGCTAACTTAGTACTACTCCCTCCGTCCAGAATACATTCGAATCTAGACAAAACCAAGTTAGTTATTTCTGGACGGAGGGAGTACCTCGGTTCCAAATTATAAGACTTTTTGGTAGGCTACCAAAAAGTCTTATAATTTGGAACGGAGGAAGTAGCTCCTGCTGCTTTTCAGCGTTGCTCTAGTTTCATTATACAGTGGATGCTTTTCAGCGTTGCTCTAGTTCCATTATACAGTTGATGCAGTTCTGATCCAGGGCCGGTCGGCCCCTCCCCTCTCCTCTCTGGTGGTGGCCGGTGACGAGAAGGATGAGGGTTCCCCCTGTACAACAATAGTCTAGGGTTAGTTCTAGGGTTTGTTGTTGGTGATATGTTGGTAGTTTGGAGTGAGTCGTTGTCAGGACCTGATGACAGCCGGAGAGGAGGAAGAAGGTGGAGCTCCGTGGCTCAGATCTAGATACATCTAGGTAAACTTGAAAAGGAAGAAAGGCAAAACATACTAATTGGTATTTTCTTAGCGTGCCACCTAGCCTCCCACTCCTGCCCTTTATATTGAAGAGCATGACCACGCTAATGAAGTTTTACAATAGTCTTGGTCATTACAGAATTAAACGCGTTTAGCGTGAGAGGTCGACTCTCAGTTGGCCCTTGGATAGCTGACGAAGGTGTTATCTACTCTAGCTGAAGCAGGAGGAAGTAGGGTCCTGACAGTACTCCCCCCCTGAGACGAGACCTCAGGGCTTGAACGAAAATCTGCTTGGATGATGGCCGCATCTTCCCACGTGGCTTCGTCGGGTGTCATTCCATCCCAGTGGATGAGCCATTGCGTAACTGGAATATCATATCCACCTGTAGAGCGGGGAATCAAACCTGGCGGTGTTCCAAAATGGCCAAGGGTGAGGTTTTGAGTTTACCCGAGGGAGTGAGGTGGGGCAGTCGTGGATTTGGCACAGCTTGTGGTCCGAGGTGTTTCTTGAGCTGGTTGATGTGGAACACGTCATGTATCAGTGTTCCTTCCGGTAGCTTTAGCTTGTATGCTCGGTTCCCCATAGGGTTCAAGATCTTGAAAGGACCACACCACTTGGGAGCCAGTTTCAGTGTGCTGCCTCACCCAAGAGCTTTCTCATGGAAAGGTTGCATCTTTAAATACACCATATCGCCAGCTTGGAAGGTCCTCTTGGTTCTGTTCAACGGCGTATTTCTTCATACATTCCTATGCCTTTGTCAAGTTCTATTGCAGTACTGTTAGCAGGGTTTGTTTTTCTATCAGCTATTATTATAAACGTATTCATCGAAACACGAGTGCATCCCGTGCAACTTTCGATGTTTTGTTCATCTCGCTTCCTACTTGACTTTAGTCGGTATTACGGGAGTTTTCAACATATTCCCTTATAACATAATCCTTTATTCTTTAAGATATGTCATCCTTTATGGATTTGGAAAATATGTCTGCAGTTCTTTATCAGACACTGGGGACAAACTTAGCTCAACGTTCCGTGATTCGAACTTAATCACTTTTTAAACGTTTCTTATTGGATCATATATTATGTTAAGTTGTCATCTTGGTTTTCTAAGATAGAACCTATGTCTCAACATAGTGGATGATGATCATCCTTTTCTTTCTTTTAACCATTGATGTTAAACTTAATACTATTCCTACCTTGAGTTATTAAGGACCAGTTACTTAATTAACTTATATTCTGAAACCCTTTTCATAATCCTTCAAAGAATACTACATAATATCGTAATATTCTTATTATCAACTTCTACTCCCTATAAATCATTATTTATTGGTGCTTGCGCTTTTATTCTTACACATTTAAGAATCACTCCTATAAGCTCCCACTCAAAATATGTTCCTAACATATTTGGGTATGAGTCACTACTCTTACTCAAACTATGTTCCTACATATTTGAATTTGAGACTTATATTGCTCCAACTCAAAAATATGTCAGTCACACATTGTTTTAGGAAGACTTTTATAGCTCTCACTCAATTTCATGCAAATTGCAGATCCACTCACTATTTTGAACAACTTCAAAATCCTTTGATCAAATATCAAACTTGGAGATTCACTATGAGAATTGGGCTTCAAGCGAAATATCCTGTACAGGAGCAAACTCTGTTATGAAAGGGGGTGGATATTCATAAAGAGCTTGAAATGGTGACATCTTGATGGAGGAGTGGTAGCCGATGTTGTACCACCACTCTGTAGAGGGCAACCAATCTATCCACTTGTTGGGTTCAACAAAAACCATACAACAAAGATATTGCTCGAGACATTGATTGACTCTTTCAGTCTGTCCGTCTGTCTTAGGGTGGTGCGCAATGGAGTAGTTCGTTTTGATGTTCATTGACTAGAAGATTTCTTTCCACAGCCTGCTAGTGAATATGGTGTCCCTATCACTAGTGATTACAACAGGAGGGCCATGCAACTTACAGATGTTACCAATGAATAAGTCTGCAACTTTCTGGACAATGTATGGATGAGATAAGGCCAGAAAACAGGCATATTTTGTCAATCTATCCACAATGACCAAGATGACATCCTTTCCTTTAGCTTTGGGGAGACCTTCAATGAAATCCATACTTATTTCTGCCCACTTGGCTTGTGGAATGTGCAAGGGGTCCAATAACTCAGGATACTAAATCTTCTCTGTCTTGGAGATTTAGCAAACTGGGCATTCAAGAATTTTGGATTCAATGAATTGCTTTAGTTTGGGATAGTAGAAGAGTTGCTTCACTCTGTAATAAGTTACTCTGTTGCGAGAATGTCCTCCCAGATTGGATGAATGAAAGGAACTGAATATTTTTTCTTTCAGTTCTTCCTTTGGACCAATGTATAACCTTCCTTTGTATCTTAGTAGGCCTGATTGCAATGAGTAGTTCTGATGACTATCCTTGTTAACCGCCAGCTCCTGGAGGAGTTTAGTAGCAATGGCATCTCCAGTGTAAGAGCAGTTGATTTCCTCTGTCCAGGATGGAATTGTTATGGAGATAGCAGAACCGAGAAGAGTGTCCTATTTTGTCCCATTTTCTTCTGGTTGAAATTTCCTTGAGAGTGCATCATCCACAGTGTTGTCACATCCTTTTTTGTACTCAATGGAGAAATCAAATTCTAGTAGTTTTGACATTAGCTTGTGTTGAATTCCCTCCAAATTTTTCTGGCTTGCTACGTACTTCAGACTGCTCTGGTCAGTCTTGATGACTAGCTTGTTTCCTAGGAAATAGTGGCACCATTTCTTGAGGGATTCTAGGATGACCATTGCCTCTTTTTCATAGACTAACTTGTCTAGAGTATGTGGTCCCAAACACTTACTGAAGTATGCCAGAGGTCTAGAGTTTTGCATCACTATAGCTCCCAAAACTGATGCACAAGTATCAGTTTAAATGATGAATGGTATTGAGAAATCAAGTAAGGCTAACATGGGTGGGTTTTTCATTATGAGCTTAAGCTCCTAGAATGCTTCCTCTTGTTCATTTTCCCACTAGAAGGAGTTCTTATTTAAAGCACTGTAAAGTGGTTGCAAATGTTGGCATAATTTGGGATGAACCTTCTATAATACCCAGTCAAGCCAAGAAATCCTCTCAGTTTTTTAATATGGATGGAATGGGCCACTTGATAATATCCTTTATCTTTGAGGGATCAGTCTGTACACCTTAACCTAAGATGATGTGGCGTAAGTATTCCACTTGCTTCTGTCCAAAACTACATTTGGACAGTGTTGCCTTGAGGTCATGGTTTCTGAATATAGTGAGTACTTGCTCTAGATGGGACAAATGTTCCTCATGTGTCTTACTATAGACTAGGATGTCATCAAAAAACAGCAGAACAAATGTTCTACAAAATGGAGAGAAAATGTTATTCATGAGTTCTTGGAATGTAGCTGGTGTGTTGCAAAGATCAAATGGCATGACAAGGTATTCATAGTGACCCATGTGGGTGGAGAATGCTGTTTTGTGGATATCTTAGGTACTCATTCTGATCTGATGATATCCAGCTCTTAGATCAAATTTAATGAATGTTTTGGCTCCATTCAACTCATCAAGGAGGTCCTCAATTACTAGGATTGGAAATTTGTTTTTGATGGTCATATCATTTAGGCCTCTGAAATCCACACATAACCGCCAAGATCTATCCTTTTTCCTGACTAGAATAGGTGAAGAATAGGGGCTTTTACTCGGTCTAATTTCTATATTCAGTAGCATTTCTTTTATCAACATTTCTATAGATTTTTTTGACTGTGTGACATTCTATAGGCCCCGATGTTGTATGGTTTAGCTCCAGGTTTTAGAGGGATGCTATGATCACAACTTCTAGAAGGTGGAAGACCACTGGGAGCTTGGAAAATATCCTGAAATTGATGTAGCAAGTTGGTAATCTCATCATGTACTAGTGCATGTTGGTCATCTTGCTCAATATTGTTCTCATCCACAGAGAATAACATGTATCCCTCAGCTCCTCCTTCAATCATTTTGTTGCACTAATCAGACGAAATGAGTAGTAGCAGATGGTCAGGGAAGGTCAACAATTTGTCATTTACCCCAATGGTGAGAGATCTGTCCACAAAATCAAATGTGATTGGGTTGTGTCATTTGAACCAATTTACTCCTAAGATAATGTCTGACCCTTCCAAGTTGAGTATTCTGAAGTCAGTATTAAACTTGTGTCCCATAATGGAGAATGTGCAATTTGGATCCAAGTATTCAGATGACAGCAAACCTCCTCCTGCCACTTTTACTTTCCTGCATCTAGTGGAAACTAGAAGTATATTATACTTCATAGCAAAATTGTAGTCCATGAAGGTGTTAGTCATGCCAGTGTTAGCCAGAGCTATGGCTTGAGCTTTGTTGATGCTGAGTAAGATGGAAATTGTGGATTCACTAGGACATCCACTGTATGCTGCAGCAGATATATTCATCAACTGTTCAGCTTGTTGTTCCACTACAGGTTGTTGTAACTGATTGCCCTCAATTCTTTCCTCATTTCGGAGGTTCCTGTTCAATTTGTTCATCAGAGTTGAAAGGACATTTATTGTCTTAATCAGTTTTGGTGTTCATTAACAACTTTAGGATCATTTTACAGTGTTCTAATATTGCCAGGTCAATCTACTGAAAAGAGAAAAGTCCATGTTGTAATGGAAAAATCCCTAGCTAAATTAGAGGTTTCCTGGAAAGTCCAAACCGGAGTCTCCGGTGTGCAAAGACCGGAGTCTCCGGTGTGGTACGGAATTTCGCATCAAATCTCCGGAGTGGATCCAAGATGAAGCCCAGGGACATACTGTCTAGGGGTCCGGAGATAGGCCGGATATTGGCTGGAATCTTCGGTGTACTCTGTCAGACTAGAATCTCTGGAGTGAAAAGTCCGGAGTCTCCGGTGTGCTCAGGTACGGAGTTCCTGCCAAATCTCCGGAGGGAGCATCAAGACCAGGCCCAGGACATTCTGATAGGTGGTCAGGAGATGGACCGGAGACTGACTAGAATCTTCGGTGTGGACCGGGGTCTCCGGTATTCAGACCGGAGTTTCCGGTGTGAAAACTCCCCAACAGGCAGAAAACGGTCCGAAATCTACCTCCTGCTGCTCGTTCCAAAAAAGAAGAACACCCCCATCAGAGCCACCAAATCTCCAAGATCTCCCTCTACAACCACCCAAAGTCCCCGATCTTTGGGGAATCGAAGGAGGAGGCCTTGATCTACAGCTTCACCAAGAGAGATCTTCATTTCCCCTCATTCACTGGAGGGCCCCTTGCTCTAAGGTTTCATTGGAAACCCTAGGCCTTGATTTGGTTCTTACAAGCTTGTCTTTGATTGTTGTGGCAGATTGCTTGGATTCGGGAGCCTCCAATTCAGTTGTGGATATGTGCCTCGAACTTGTTGTGAGGGTGTCGGCTACCACCTTGAAGGTTGCCGATATAGTGGAAGCATGAATCGATCCATTTGGGGTGAGGTTCACCGGAGTACAAGGGAGGCCTCTCGTGGCGTTGGTGGTTTGATATCACCCCCTCTCCAAACACAGACGTACTTCCCCTCAAAAGGAAGGAACTGCGGGAAATAATCCTTGTGTCTCCGCGTGCTTCATTTCAGTTACTTCTATCTTTTACCACACCTTACTTATATCTTTTTCTTGCTTAGTTAGTTGTGCTAGTGTGACATATAGGTAAATTCACCTTAGTTGCATATCTAGAGAATTTATCTTCTATGTCAAACCCTAAATTGAAAAAGAGTAAAATTTGAAATAGCACCTATTCACCCCCTCTAGGTGCCCATACGATCCTTTCAAGAGTGCCCCTTCATCTCAATGTTATTTAGAGCTCTCTACATATTATGACATTTATGGCCCAATACCTAGTTGTCAAGGCAGTACCAACACTTCCTAAGTGGTCTAGGTCTGTTTTCCCTAGGAATAGCACCAGGAATAGGCTGAACCAGTGGTGGAGCAGGTCTAGGCTGTGGTGCATGGAAGGTTCTTGGAACTAATGTAGGAGTTGTGTTCCTTTTTGTTGTTGACAAATAGCCCTTCTCATATTGACGAGCATACCAATATGCTGTTAGTAGGTCTGGTGGTTCCTGACAGAGCACCTGGTGTTTAATTCCTTCTTTTAAACCACTGATGAATCTATCCATGAAGAAATCTTGAGGCAAGTAAGGTCTTTCTCTTTTCATTTGAGTCATCCAGCCTTCATAGATATCGATATAGGCATTGACAGAAGCCACTTGGTTGAGTTGTTGTAGTTGGTCCATAGGGTCAGATGTAACCGAGTCAGGAAATCTGTCAATGAGGATCTGACTCAGTTCTGCCCAAGAGATGTTGTGCAAATTCCACCCAACACTGTATAACTAGGTTTTTTGCTTGTCCCCTGATGTGTGTTCTTCTCCATCTCACTTTGCGCTCGTAGGTATATTGACCAGGTTGAAAATATCTTCACATTCCAACAACCAAGCTCTAGGTGCTTCACCAGAAAAGATAGGAAATTCAACATGAGGGGTTCTCAGGTGGGGTTCAGACTGATGTGTCATCCCCTGATTGTAGGTCTTGTTGACAGCAGACTGTGGGAATTGTTGTGTAGCAGGTTGTTGATTGTTCAAGGGAACATATGGTTGTTGTTGTTGACATGTATTGGTATATTGCAACAAAGGTTGGAGGTGTTGTCCTGTCCCTTGGTGTCCTTGGCAGCTTGTAATAGTAGGTGTATACTGCTGGTGTTAATGTGTAGTAGGATTGGAAGTGGTAAGGCAAGGGTTAGAGCAGGGGTCATGGGGGAAGGGTGGATGATAGTGTGGGTTGGGATTGTGGGTAGTGGCACTGCATTGTGGAGAAAGGCTGGTAATTTGAACAATTTGGGTAGTTATTTATTGGGGCTTGGTACATGTGTGGTGGGTGTTGGGGTTGGTGATCTGGGTCATGTGGTAGGAGGCCGTGGGTTGAGGTTTGCCTAGGGGCTGTTTGGTTTAGGGGATATCCCCAAGTGGATAGGGATAGCCACCAAAAAAGTGGTTGCCAGACATTTGGTTTGGAGGATGGAAGGGGATGGGGATATCCAGATACTGGGAATATTCCCCTAAAACAGTGGCTCGCCTCGTCCCGCAAAATGTGGCGGATGAGCCCAACCACTTCTAGCTCCCGCACTAGTCTCACCCCGAAAAGCACCTTTGCACCGTTTTGCTCGCTCACCGCCCGCGAAAGAAAAAAGAAAAAAGACCTGACCCAATCTTTTACCCAGGTTCTCTCCCTCTCTCTCGTGAGCCAGACGGCAGCAAGACAAATCGAAGGAGACGACGACAAGTACTCGAGCTCACCGCCGGGAGACAACAGGGCACGGCGACAGGTAGTTGTTTTTCCTCTCCCCTATTCTTGGTCTGGGATAGCTTGTGGAGGGCATTGACCATCGAGGGGCACGGAGGGCGGTGGCCATGGATCGGAGGGGCGGTGCAGTGGTAAGGGAGGGTGAGGGGCCTGGGGGCAGTGGCCATGGAGGGGCGACGGGGAGGTTGGACCAGTGGGACAAGGATGAGCGATGGGGAGGTCGAGCGGGTGGTCTGGAGGTTGGGCCAGTGGTCTTGGAGCCTGGCATGGGTGATATAAAATTGTGGAATTTGTGGAACTAGCAGATTTGTGGAGGTAATTTCACCATACCAGCAAAGAGGTCACCACACACTATATACGTTCCTCATCCCTCGTTCCCAACCACATTTTACCTTTCCAACCAAACAAAAAATTGGCTCATCCCTCACACTCAACCAAACATAAAAAGTGGTTATCCCTAACCATTTGGTTGGGGATATCCCCATCCCCTGAATGATACCCTCTGAACCAAACAGCCCCCTAGTGAGTATCCACCAAGGGTGCTGACCTTGTGTAAATTGGTGTAGGAATGGGTTTTAGGAGGGGTTCGGAGAGAGGAGGGTATTTTGGGTGGGGTAGTTTGTCTGGAGTCAAAGCTCCAAAATTTGGTGGTGTGGGTGTAATTGGTGCTATGACCGGGGGTGTGGAGGCTTCCTGGATTGGTGAAAGTGGGTGATTTGGGAGGGGAGTTGGTGTGGTAAAGGTTTGGGTTTGTGAGGAATGTTGCGGAATCGTAGAGGGTGGGTTGAGGCTGAGGTTTGAGTTGAGGGATGCTACCAGAGCTATGAGTTTGGCCATCTCACCTTGGATGATGTTGAGGGTGGACTTGTGAAATGGATCGTATGGGCACCTAGAGGGGGGGGGGGTGTGAATAGGTGCTACACCAATTTTTAATTCTTTTTAAATTTTAGGCTTAGCACAAGGGTAAATTCTCTAGATAAACTAATGTGTGGAATTTCCCTATATGCAAACCTATCTACTAGCGAGTAAAGAGCGAGTGGAAGAGGAACGAGTGAACCGAAGTGAAGCACGCGGAGACACAGGATTTGTTTGACCGCAGTTCTTTCCTTGTTAGGGGAAGTACGTCTGCGCTGGAGGGGTGGGCGGTACTAAGACCACCACGCCACAAAAGGCCTCACCCTGTTCTCCGATGGATCTCGCCACAACAGGCCTGATCCACCTTCCACTATAGGTACCCTTCGAGGCGGGCACCGACACCTTTACACAACTAGCGGGGCAACAACTCCACAACAACTTGGAGGCTCCTGAAATGACAACAAGCTGCCACAAGAACAAAATTGTCAAATACAATAACAAGATCTAGGTATTAACAAGAATACTAGATCAGGGATTTTTCCAAGTGAATGGAGAGGAGTTGAAGCGCTTGATTCTTGATGTTGATGATGAACTTCTCCTCCTTCAATTCCACCAAAGATCAAGACCTTCGGGTGGTTGAAGTGGGAGATCGAGATTTAGAGCTCTTGCACAAGGTCTGGTCAAATTCGAGTGAATCAAGAGTTCTGGACGTTGGGGAAGAAGGGGTACTTATACCCCTTCCAAAAACCAGCCGTTGCACACTTTGGGGGCCGGATTATCCGGCCCAAGTGAGGGCCGGATTATCTGGTCTGGGGAAACACCGCCCCAGACTCGGAATATCCGGCAGATAAACCGCCCCACAGTGAGACGCGCCGAGCTTGACCTTGATCAACTTCTGGGGGTCGGATTATCCGGCCCAATGCGAAGGCCGGATTATCTGGCCTAGGGAAGAAAAACCGCCCCAGTTTGGATTTTCCGGGAGAAAATCCGACCGGATACCGAGCAACGCGCCTTGGCTCCTTTTGCTCGAAAACTAGGGGCCGGATTATCCGGCTCTTGCGAAACCCGGATTATCCGGCCTGGGGAGGAAAAACTGCCCCAGTTCGGATTTTCCGGGAGAAAATCCGACTGGACACAGAGCGACGCGCCTTGGCTTCCTTGAGAGATGAGGTAGGACGGATTATCCGGCCCTTGGAGGGGCAGATTATCCGCCCCCCTGAAAATTTCCTGCACACTTAGCACACATGAAAAGTCTCCATAGTATTGTTATCTAACACGCAAAACAAAGGAAAACATGAAATGTTCTTTCAATCTCCCCCCTTTTTGGTGTTAGATGACAATACCAGGATTTGCAGGAGAAAGACACAAGACAAACAGAGATAACTATGAAAGGGACTCCCCCTCAATGTGTGCATAATAGAGTTTTGCATTGGAATACAAATGCACACAAATAGGTGAATCTATTCCATAGACATAAGGGCAAAAGCACATACCACCGAAGTAGAGAATAGGCATCCTTGACAAAAATCACAATTATTATTGGATAACCATTATGAGCGCGCGCCTTCCGTGATAAACCTCCAGCAATAGGATATGAATAGATATAGCCATGAGCATAATCCATGATATGAAGTCCATAGGTATCATCCAGACAACCACATAAAGTCTCAACCACAAAACACAAACCACGAATTTAAAAGTTCACGCTAAATGGGCATAAGCAAGAAATAACGAATAAAAAGTGCAAGTGCTTATGCCCGACCCATGCAAATCCACGGACAACCTAATAGAACTACTTCTCCCCCTTTGGCATCGAGACACCAAAAAGGGAGAAGAGCGATGCTAGTGCCCCATGGGATCACTCATCATAGTCCTCGTCCTCGTCCTCGTCCTCTTCTGCATGCTCTTCCTCATCCTCATCTTCAAGTTCCTCAGTGTCATCTTCCTCATCATCAGCACCCAACAAGATACACATCTAGCCAAAGATGGGGAGAGAGGGAGTTACCCTCACTCATTGGAGGAAGAACGCGGAGGAGAAGGTACCCAGAGGCGCGGAGAAGAAGATCCGGGGAGGCCCGGAAAATCCGGTGGCTAGAGAGGCTTCGGGGAGGGTGAGGGGCGGCAGGCGGCGGCTGGGGAGAAGGAGAGGGATGGGGGAGAAGTGCTGCTCGGTATGAGCCCTTCCCCCGAGTCCTGCCCTTTAAGATCGAATCCGCCAGGGCCGGATTATCCGGCCTAAATTCTAGGATTCTGTTATACACAGAACCAGGCCCATGCGTCCCCAAACAACACCCCCACAAGGTGTACAAGGGACTTGTGTGCAAGAATAGATGGCTTAGGGGTAGGGAAGGCTTAGGATTAAGAAAGCCAAACTGAGATGGCACTAGACACTCAAAATTGCAAAATCGAAATCAAATAAAAGCCAAGATTGAGTGTGATTCCCATAAGAACACGAGAGAGCAAAGAACATCCAAAAAGATCCAATTCTCCACAAGGGAGAGGGCGGTGGCCGAAGCCACCTTGTTGGAGTGTATGGTGTGACACCGCGAAGATATATCTTGGGTTCACGACCAATACTCATCAATAAGCTCACATATCACAACATGATATTAAGAGAAATGATATAACTTGCTATTGGCATTATAGGGGGAGGGTTAGCCCAATAAGTTAGGACCACACTCCCCCTATTTCCATGCCCACACCTAGACCAAACAAGGATTGAGATGTACGAGTGAGTGCATGGGTAATCAAGACAAACTCCCGGAATCAATGATATTTAGCTCATTCCTCAAATAGCAGAATCTTGCTTCATCAAGTGGCTTTGTAAAAATATCCGCCAGTTGGTTCTTCGTGCTCACAAAAGATAGATCAATATCGCCTCGAGCAACATGGTCACAAATAAAATGATTCCGAATCTCAATATGCTTCATTCTTGTGTGCTGAACTGGATTGTACGCAATTTTGATAGCACTTTCATTATCACATAAAAGAGGCACTTTGTCACAATTGACACCGTATTCCTTTAAAGTTTGCCTCATCCACAATAATTGAGTACAAGCGCTGGCAGCAGCAACATATTCAGCTTCAGCGGTGGAGAGAGATATACGATTCTGCTTCTTGGAGGACCAACATACAAGAGATCTTCCCAAGAATTGACAAGCTCCAGAAGTGGATTTCCGATCATCCTTATCACCAGCCCAATCCGAGTCAGTATAACCACATAAAGAGAAATTGGAGCCCTTGGGATACCAGAGACCAAAGTTGGGGGAATGAACCAAATATCGAAAGATCCTCTTGACCGCCACTAAGTGGCTTTCTTTAGGAGCTGCTTGATACCTTGCACACACTCCCACACTCAACACAATATCGGGTCTATATGCGCAGAGGTAAAGAAGAGAGCCGATCATGGACCGGTATACCTTTTGGTCCACATCTTTACCACGCGGGTTGAGTTCGAGATGACACTTTGTTTGCATCGGAGTAGCGACACCATTTAGATCCGTCATCTTGAATCTCTTGAGCATGTCTTGGATGTACTTTGCTTGATTAATAAAGGTTCCTTCTCTAAGTTGCTTGATCTCGAATCCAAGAAAAGAACCGTAATTCCCCCATCATAGACATCTCAAACCTGTCAGTCATAAGCTTTGAAAATTCATCGTTAAAAGCTTTGTTAGTAGAACCAAAGATGATATCGTCTACATATAGTTGGCATACGAAGATCTCCCCCTTAACCTTCTTAGTAAAAAGAGTGGGGTCGATTTGCCCAACTTCGAAGCCATGATCTAACAAAAGCTCTTTAAGGTGCTCATACCACGCACATGGGGCTTGTTTAAGGCCATAGAGTGCCTTATCGAGTTTGTAGACATGGTTCGGGAAGTTAGGATCTTCAAACCCCGGGGGTTGCTTTTCGTATACCAACTCATGTAGAGGACCGTTAAGGAAGGCACTCTTGACGACATTTGCTGTAACTTAAAATTGTTATGAGTAGCATAAGCAAGTAGGATACGGATGGACTCAAGGCGAGCCACAGGAGCATAGGTCTCACCGAAGTCGATGCCCTCAACTTGGGAGTAACCTTGTGCCACAAGTCTTGCCTTGTTCCTCACAACAATGCCATTCTCATCTTGCTTGTTCTTGAAAATCCACTTGGTGCCGATAACATTGCGGCACTCTTTGGGTTTCTCCACTAGTTTCCAGACTTTGTTGCGCTTGAAATTCTTCAATTCTTCATGCATAGAAACAACCCAGTCTGGGTCTTCAAGAGCTTCAAAGACCTTCTTAGGTTCCACCATGGAGATATGAGCTTGATGCTCACCAAAACTGGCCAATTCTCTTCTTGTAGACACCCTTCGTCGAAGATCACCAACAACCTTGTCGAGAGTGTGACCCCTCAACTCAAGGTTACGATCAGCCCGAGCCTTGCGACGAAGTTCAATAAGTTTGTTGTCTCTTGGTGGAGGAGATTCATCACTTGAGTCTTCATTGGAAGCATTTTCTCCGCCTTGATCAGTAGCTGGAACATCAGTAGCAGGTGGTGGAAACGCATGCCCTTGAAGTGAATCCGTAGCCATAACAGGAGGCTGCAGAACTGGAGAGTCAGGGCCGGATAATCCGGCCGATGGAGAGGCCGGATAATCCGGCCTGGGGGTACTTGCAGCAGCTTCATCAGGAAGCCTAGGACTCGCTTGAACTGGCGAGGAGCCGGATAATCCGGGGTCAGCCGGAAAATCCGGCCTGGAGCTTGTATTGATATCTTCACCACCAGGAGCTGCATGGTCAGCTGGAACGGGGTGGCCGGATAATCCGGTATCCACCGGAAAATCCGGCCTGGAGCTTTCTGAAGCAACTTGACCTTCAGCAGTTGATGGAGATGGTGTAGAAGTTGCCCCCGTGGTTGGAGCATGTTGCGTATGTGTAGATGAGGGCTCTATATGAGTAGAGAATTGTCCTTCCTGGTCCGCCACAAGGGGTTCCTCAATGGGGCGGAAGAATCCCACGCCCATTCATCTTATGGCATCTTGGGGTATTTCAACATCTGCATCACGAACACCAACTTGCTCCGCACGGGAACCGTCATTTTCCTCGAACACCACACTACAAGATTCTACAACAGTTCCGGAGAGCTTACTGTAGACTCTATAAGTGTGGGATTCGGCACCATAACCAACAAAAATACCTTCTAGAGCCTTAGATTCAAACTTAGATAAACGAACTCCTTTAATAAGAAAGAAACACTTACACCCGAATACCCGAAAGTATGAGATGTTTGGCTTGTTACCGGTAAGTATTTCATACGGAGTCTTGTCCAAAATCTTGCGGAGGTATAAACGATTGGATGAATGACAAGCAGTAGAGATTGCTTCAGCCCAGAAATTATATGGAGATTTGAATTCGGCCAACATTGATCTTGCCATGTCCATTAGTGTTCGATTCTTCCTCTCGGCTACACCATTTTGTTGAGGGGTGTACGCAGCGGAATATTGATGTCTTATCCCCTCTTCACTTAGGAACTCATTTAAGGTGTAGTTCTTGAACTCCGAGCCGTTATCACTCCTTATAGCCAGAATGGGGACGTTGTGTTGACGTTGAACCTCGTTGGCGAAGTCGATGACAGTTTGTTGAGTTTCAGTCTTCAACTTGAAGAAATAAACCCAAGTGTATCTTGAGTAATCATCAACAATCACTAGACAATACTTCTTTCCACCGAGGCTTGCATGAGATGGAGGTCCGAAAAGGTCCATATGAAGGAGCTCCAAAATCCTTTTTGAAGAGATAATAGTTTTCCTTCGATGAGGAGAATCATGCATTTTCCCTTCAACACATGCCCTACAAACACGATCTTTGGCAAAAGAGACATTTTATTTTAGTCCAAGAATGTGGCCACCCTTGTGGAGACTTTGCAAAGTTCTCATATTGACGTGGGCTAGTCGGCGATGCCATAGCCAACCCGCGTCAGCCTTTCCGAAAAGACACATTGGACCTGTAGTGGTTTTCCCCGAAAAGTCCACCACGTACAGGTCGTTTTCGACATATCCCACGAAAGCGACTTTTAGAGACTTGCTCCACAAGAGTACCACTAAATCAGCATCAATATAAACTGCAAAGCCCATCTTACCAAGGGCACGAACTGAAAGTAAGTTATACCCGAGGGTCTCAACAAGCATGACGTCCACGGGAGAGATATCGTGAGCCACCACAACTTTGCCGAGACCCAATACCTCAGATTTTGACTTGTCACCATAGGAGACGGTAATGTGATCAAGGTTTGGCCGCATCTCCGTGATGATCTCCTTGCTTCCGGTCATATGACTCGTACACCCGCTATCAAGTACCCATTTAGAACCACCGGAAGCATAGCCCTGCAAGAAAATTACTCGGATCCTCTTGCCATTAGACAAGTGGCGTTGTTGTTGATGGTGTTCTCGTTCGGCGAGTCGAAGAGAGAGGAGGGAGTCGATTTGGTGTCTATAGCAGCCACTTCGTGGGAACTATCATCATCCTCTTCATTTTCACTTGCGGAGGAGTATTCCTCTTGAGCTACAAGGACCATCTTGGGTTGCTTCTTGAAAGGACCATTCTTCTTAGCAAACGGCTTCTTCTTCGGAGCTTTGGATTTCTCTTTGAGAATGAGCCTGCCACCATTGTATTCTGTATTTTGATAAGGACACTCGGCTACAAAGTGCAGTCTATCTCCACAGTTGAAGCAAGTTCTCAATCTTGGGCCACTTTCTCTTCTTCCATTTGACCCATTCTTGCGCTCAAGTTCAGACTTGGCTTTGGCAGGGTCCTTCCAAAAGTTCCTTGCATAGAATGCCATGTACTCACCATGAGCACGTTTGACCTCATCGGGGCAGTCCATGGATACCCTCTCAAAAACTCCTTCATCGTCCTCTTGCTCAACAACATTGGCTTTGAGAGCCACATTGACACCCTTTTGCATTCCAATGGCCTGAGCACGGGCATCTTCAGCATTCTTTGCCGCCACTTTGAGTGACGCCATTTCTTGCATGACTTCATTGGATGTCATTTGATGATAGTTGTGTCTACCTTGCAATCTCTTCAAATCCGTCGGTTCGAAAGGCATTAAGGCACTCACATACTTTCTTTTTATCCATGCATCATCAATGTGAGTGGCCCCATGCTTCCGAAATGTTGTTGCGATGCCCTTCAGTCTTCTATACATGTCCTCATGGTTTTCACCATCCAACATGTAGAATCCCTCAGCTTCGTTACTAAGGGCATCATACCGGTTTCTTCTCATGCTTTCATTTCCAACAAAAAGGTCCGTAAGAGCATCCCACGCCTCTTTAGTTGTGTTGAGATGTTCAATGTGTGGCATGTCCTTGGGACCCACACCCAACTGTATCATGTGGAGAGCAGTGGCATTCAACTGGCTATCCACAACTTCCCTTCTTGTTAGATTGGTTTGATCTCCAATATGAAGACCTTCTTCAATAATCCTCCACAATTCAATAGAGGAGCTGCAAACATGAGATTTCATTAGAAATTGCCATTGGTTAAAAGAAGATGCAGTGAGCTTGGGTGGATCACCCCTATTGTTTATATGAGGATGAGAGATAGGTGGGTCGGGGGAATATACGTGGCGAACCTCACTATATTCCTCCTTACCATTTCCCTTTTTGGAGGTGGAGCCATTTAGTTTTTCACCTTCCACATCATCATCCTTGGATCTGGTGTTACCCTTTTCCTTAGATGATGGTGTGGGAGCCTCAGAGGAGGATGGAGATGGGGCTATGGATGATGTAAGGCGAGCAATCATTTGATTCATCTCCTCCATCTTGGCCTCAAAGGATTTCAACAAGGTTGTTTCCAACGACTTGAGATCATCCATTGTGACCTTATCCACAGCCTCATTTCCATCATCCCTGGTACCCATACTACTCTTAGGCGGTTAAGCCCGAATTAAGAGCCGGGGCTCAGATACCAATTGAAATGGATCGTATGGGCACCTAGAGGGGGGGGGGGAGTGAATAGGTGCTACACCAATTTTTAATTCTTTTTCAATTTTAGGCTTAGCACAAGGGTAAATTCTCTAGATAAACTAGTGTGTGGAATTTCCCTATATGCAAACCTATCTACTAGCGAGTAAAGAGCGAGTGGAAGAGGAACGAGTGAACCGAAGTGAAGCACATGATTTGTTTGACCGCAGTTCTTTCCTTGTTAGGGGAAGTACGTCTGCGTTGGAGGGGTGGGCGGTACTAAGACCACCACGCCACAAAAGGCCTCACCCTGTTCTCTGATGGATCTCGCCACAACAGGCCTGATCCACCTTCCACTATAGGTACCCTTCGAGGCGGGCACCGGCGCCTTTACACAACTAGCGGGGCAACAACTCCACAACAACTTGGAGGCTCCCGAAATGACAACAAGCTGCCACAAGAACAAAATTGTCAAATACAATAACAAGATCTAAGTATTAACAAGAATACTAGATCAGAGATTTCTCCAAGTGAATGGAGAGGAGTTGAAGCGCTTGATTCTTGATGTTGATGATGAACTTCTCCTCCTTCAATTCCACCAAAGATCAATACCTTCGAGTGGTTGAAGTGGGAGATCGAGATTTAGAGCTCTTGCACAAGGTCTGGTCAAATTCGAGTGAATCAAGAGTTCTGGATGTTGGGGAAGAAGGGGTACTTATACCCCCTTCCAAAAACCAGCCGTTGCACACTTTGGGGGCCGGATTATCCGGTCTGGGGAAACACCGCCCCAGACTCGGAATATCCGGTAGATAAACCGCCCCCTCACAGTGAGACGCGCCGAGCTTGACCTTGATCAGCTTCTGGGGGCTAGATTATCCGGCCCAATGCGAAGGCCGGATTATCCGGCCTAGGGAAGAAAAACCGCCCCAGTTCGGATTTTCCGGGAGAAAATCCAACCGGATACCGAGCGACACGCCTTGGCTCCTTTTGCTCGAAAACTGGGGGGCGGATTATCCGGCTCTTGCCAAACCCGGATTATCCGGCCTGGGGAGGAAAAACCGCCCCAGTTCAGATTTTTCGGGAGAAAATCCGACTGGACACAGAGCGACGCGCCTTGGCTTCCTTGAGAGATGAGGTAGGCCGGATTATCTGGCCCTTGGAGGGGCGGATTATCCGCCCCCCGAAAATTTCCTGCACACTTAGCACACATGAAAAGTCTCCATAGTATTGTTATCTAACACGCAAAACAAAGGAAAACATGAAATGTTCTTTCAACTTGGATTCGGTGGCGGTTTGGTCGTGGCGATCCAGGTGGCATCGAATTGTTCTGACCTCGCGCGGTAGCTTTCCCTACATTTGTTCCTCCTCGTGCTCATCGTCCATGGTGATGCCATGGGCATCTGACCGTTGAGGACGTGGGCGGTCGCAGCAAGATGACCGGGAGCGCGTGCTTGTCAGCATGGAGGGATTTTACGACCGGAGCAAGGTGCTCGGGTGACCTCGGCGACCTTGGGTGGGAGGAAGGGAGTTCCGCCGATGCGAAGGAAGGAGACGAAGGGGGTCAGATCGATGCTCTGATACCACCGTGTCAGGACCCAATGGTCACCGACGACAGCCGGAGAGGAGGAAGAAGGTGGAGCTCTGGCGGCTCAGATCTAGATACATCTTGGTAAACTTGAAAAGGAAGAAAGCAAAACATAATAATTGGTATTTCCTTAGCGTGCCACCCAGCCTCCCACTCATGCCCTTTATATCTAAGAGCAGGACCACGCCTAATGAAGTTTTACAATAATCTTGATCATTACAGAATTAAGCGCGTTTAGCGCGAGACGACAACTCTCGGTCGTTGGATCAGCTTGAAACGTTTTCCTTCTC
The DNA here is from genome assembly GCA_910589775.1 of Avena eriantha. NCBI lineage: Eukaryota > Viridiplantae > Streptophyta > Magnoliopsida > Poales > Poaceae > Avena > Avena eriantha. The sequence goes on along the minus strand of OU342742.1, from coordinate 250,313,185 downwards.
CCTTGGCCCTTGGATAGCTGAGGGAGGTGTTATCCACTCTGGGCTGAAGCAGAATACAGTACAGGAGGAAGTAGGGCCCTGACGGTCGCTGGAGCTTTGCGGGCTGTATCTGGCGGTTTCTGGTGGTCATCCTCTTTGTGGTGCTCTAGTGGCTGAAGACACAGGCGGAGAAGGGCTGCATCGTCGACCTTTATGTCATTTTTACTCCGACCGCTAACATAAGCAGCTCCTGGGTCCTTCAGGACACGACTCTTGTTTATTTTTAAGTTCTGCTGTGATAGACAATATTGCATCATTTTACGACCATCCCACTCAGCCTACTAATCTACTCCCTCCGTTTCAAAATATAAGATGTTATTAGCTTTGTGAAAGAAAAACGGAGGGAGTAGTATGCACCGCCATCGGACAAGTAATAGTCAATAACTGGGCTTGGTTTGTTTCCTTGTTTTCCTCTCATGTTTACATGCGTAGGCTCATATCGTATGGGGAGACATATAGGTACTCTCTTTGATCCAAATTAATTGAATTAGATTTATTTATATATGAATATATTTAGACTCATTTTAATGTTAGATTTGTTTTGACAGAAGGGATATTTTTGTGGCTTGTGTGAAAAAGACGATTTTTCATGCTCCAATATGACTATCCAGTTGTCCTTTTACATGGTCCACCAAAAATATTTCTTTTTTTGTGAAACTTTGTGTGTGAACATAAAATATTCAGATGTCCACGCGAATTTATTATGGATTTTTTTACATTTGGAAATGCATTTTTCCTAAGGGGGACATCTACCTATGAGCAAAAACACCACCTTTTCCTTTATGTTGTTTATCATGAATATGTTTTACTCCATCAATCATCCAAATTTTGACAAATCTCTATTTTGAGATGGAGGGAGTACTTTAATAGAAAAGCATACACACATGTACAACTAATATGTATATTGAATTTCTTGTCTATGGTAAATTTGATGTGAAAATTACTCTTGTGCACATTTAAATAAATTACATGTCTAGGTAACAGTATAACACGTGTATTTCGATAGAGTTGAGTCAATTAATTTGTGATGGAGAAAATACTCCCCCATCTTAAAATAGATGTCCAAAATTTGTCTAAATTTGGATGTATCTAGAATAAATCTTGTCTAGATATATCCAAATTTATAAAAAATTCCGACATCTATTTTGAGACCCAAGGACGGAGGGAGTAATATGCGCGTTAACTGAGCATAGTCCAAAAAGACGTGCTTTATCTCAAGTTTGTAAATCCACCATTGTTTACAGTTACCAGTCAGACCCCATCCGAACTGCTCCATTCCTTACAAAAGTCTGGAGTATTTCGTTTGGTAATGGCCGGCAGGAGTACGATGATAACATAGTGTCCAATGCTCTATCATGCCGGCCCGGCAGCGCGTGGCAGACGGTGCTCCGCTCTGAACGTTGCCGTGATTGCGGGGAGATGCGAGCTTGTCGTTAGAGCTGGGAATACGTCCTGATGCATTCATGAATGGATAGCAATGGTGCATCTCTAGAGACTGAGGATGCGTGCGTAATTGGTCCACACCGCCACAGGGATGTAGAAATTGCAACCCCGAAGATATGTCCGAATAGGCGTTAAAATTTAAATTCTTAAGATGGTATGAACTAAATTCCTGAAAAGAAGAACAAAAGAGGCCTCTCATCCAAATACCATCAAAAGCCATAGCGCGTGCCGGCCTCTCACTTTGTAAAAACAAAATTTTGCACGTTTCTATCGAAAAATAGCATAACATACTTACTCGCTCTCTGTCTTGAGAAAAGAATGTCGCAAATTTATCTAAATTTAAATATATCTATATAATCCCTCCGTCTCTTCTCAAACCAGACTTTCGTCCCTCTTTATAAATAAAGCACATAGGTGAGATCGCTGCGGGCCAGACAGCACAACGTCTAAAGAAAGAGACACAACACGATACAAGATGCTGGGGTAGCAACACGCACCCGAACTAAAACAAGGAAAAACAAAAAAGGAATGGAGACGGAGACGGATCAACTAGACGAGGAAGACCGCAACTGCTGCGCCCTCCGAAGAATGCCCACCCCGCTCCTAGCCCCGACTCGTCAAGGACCAAGCAACACCCTCAAGAGGGAAAGCGACCGCTGCTGCCCGGACCAAAGACTGGCCCTAGGGTTTTCCCCGGCACACAGAGGGGAGTGGATGAAGGGTAGCCACGATGCCCTCTAGGAAGGAAGATGCCACCCGCGGGCGGCACCATGTCGGTGTCGGTCGAGCCGACAAGGATTTCTCTCGAGGACCCTATCCATAGCCCTCGGACAAGCCGTTGCACAGGAGACCCGCGAGGGCGAGGCCTCGCCACCACCAAACTTGCCGCCCACAAGCATGCGCCACTCCGGTCCTGACTCCGCCATCATCGTCTCATCGAGCAAGCCATCGCGAGGTCTGCAACATTACGACACATGTAGAAATGAAACAGGGCCCACGGTACCAAGGCCACGCGGGAGGGAACTTCCTCCACCGCTGGAGGTGGTAGTTGACCGGACGCGGCCATAGACAAACCAGTCCTCCATAGGCCTGGCCGGGCCCAGTGGACCCACAAAGCCTTTGCGGAGGCATACCAGTCCCATGGTGGTCTGGCCGGGCCTGTAAAGTCCCCACCACGCGGCAATAGGCCGGCCAAGGACACCGCGGACCCCATCCACCCTACCCACCAAGATCTGCAGAGCAACCATAGCACAACCGGCGGGCCTGCCTAACCTAGATCCGGGCCCGATCTGGGCCGCCATGGCACCGTCCGCCCCAAGCTCTGCCTGCCACTGCTGCGTTGTGCTACCCCGCCGCCCACAGCCATGTCGCCGCACCCCCATCCGACACTAGACCACCGCCGTCGAGGAAAGGGTCCCGACCCCATTCGCCTGACGTGGGGAAAAGAGGACCGCCAGCGCCAATGCCAGCGCCAGGCGGGCAGCGCCCGGCGACGACGACGGGAGGGAGGAGTCGAAGGGAGCTGAGGGACGAGGAGGTTGGCGGCGTTCCCTTCGCCCTAGGGGGGGGGGGGGGGCGAGAGGAGCGTCTCGGGCCGAGGCTGTTTTGTCTCGTGTGTCAACAACCATTGGCCAAAGCCCCATCACTCCCTCCGTCTCTAGATACATCCAAATGTAAACAAACTCAAGTCATTTATTTTAGGACGGAAGGAGTACTACGTGAGTTTGTCTAGATTCACATATATCTAGGCATGTTTTAGTACTCTCTCCGTCCCTAAATAGATATCTCAGTTTTGTCAAAATTCGGATGAATCTAGATACTATTTAGTAAATGGATTCATCCAATTTTTGACAAATCTTTGATATCTATTTTGGGACGGAGGGAGTACATAGATGCATGCGAATCTACACAAACTCAAGTTACTTATTTTGGGATGGAGAGAGTATGTATATCCAAATTTAGACAAATCCGTGACATCCAAGGATAGAGTAGTTTGATTTTATCTCTAGGTGAGTTCACTTTCAAAAAAGTGTTTATCACACTAAAAGACTATGTTGCGTATGTTTAAACATAACTATTCTGTTTAACAGTAAAATGTCTATAAGAACATAGGATCAAATGCCACGATCGGGGTCTGATCCCTAGTCATTGCCATTGATTATATGAATGGTATTTCTTACACTCTGATCATACGGGAACGAAGTCATTTTTACTCGCTCAAGTATTGTTGTTCTTTTGGAGGAATTTTGATCATTTGGCACACTTCCTTTTGATTTTTGATCCTTTTTCACATTGGCCATCACATGTCATTGACACAAGTGTGACAAATGATCAAATTACAAGAAAAAAAGATAACTGTGGCAGATGATCAAATTACAAAAAAAAAGATAACTGTGGCAAATGATTAAATCCCGTTGTTTTGGTGTCCACTCGGCTGTTCATTCTTCCATAAGATCGATTAAACTTTACTTCCCGACATAAGGTGGTACGACCTTGGGGAAGGATAGAGGAAGACATACACTCCATACTACTCCCCATGTTTCAAAATATAAGATATTTTAGCATTTTATGAAACGAATCTCGTATGTACCGGAAATTTAATAGAAAACATATTTCAAATATCAAGAAATAAGAAAAAAAATAGGCATGTACATATAGACGTTATATGTTCGTACACAAGTTTTCGGAGAAAAAACATTTCTTGTGCCCCACGTAATAAAGACAAATTTCAGTGCTGCAACATGACTATTCATAGACATTATTTTGTCTTTTTACTCAAGCCACATAAAATGTTCATTATTTCTAAAAAACTTGTGTATCTATATAGAATGTATAGATGTACATGTGAATTTTTTGTTCAATTTTTTTTGACATTTTAAATTTTATTTTTTATGCATTTTTCATAATAGGTTCATTTTCCCGTGAACCAAAACACCACCTATCTACATCCTTTTTAGTGTATAGATTCACTCCAAATCTATACACTAAAAGAAGTCTAGATATATTAGTCTCATAAAAATTAAAACATCTTATACTCCCTCCGTCTTAAAATAAGTGACTTGAGTTTGTTTACATTTTCATGTATCTAGTCTTAAAATGTGTCTAGATAATGCGGATTTAGACAAGTCCACTAATAGTAAAATGGTCCATCCGCAGCTTTATTCCCGGCCATGTTTGGACCCGGGACTAATGCTCACATTAGTCCCGGTTCCAACGGCTAGGACTGCCGCACGGGCACGACTAGCATCGGTCCCGGTTTAAACAGGACAGGTTGTGGCAGACTGCGGCCGGTGTGAGCCCCTTTATTTCCGGTCGGTGTCTCCGACCAAGATTAAAGATATCTTTAGTCCTGGTTGGAGACACCGATTGGGACTAAAGTCCTCCCTACATAAACCATCATCCCTTCCCCCGGGCCATATCTATTGCTTTCCTCTATTCATGCCCGAGCTCGAGAGTTCATCGCCATTTTTGCCATGGTTTGTCAAGATTTGGCGGAGCCCCATCTTTACAAGGGTTTTAAAAGGTTAGCAACTTTATCATTTCATATTTCATTGCTAGTTTAGATCATTTTATGCTCTAGAAGTAGAGGGATTTGTGGGAGTAATTATGTGTGATTTTATTTGATTTATATGCAATCTGAGCTCAAATTAACCTCTTTGTTTGCATATGTGTAGATGTGGTTTACTTAGTAATTCATCAAAATGAGTATTTGTGGATTTAGTTTGGGATTTGTGGGTTTTAGTTTGGGAGTAATTATGTGGGTGTTTAGTTGATGTATATGCAATTTGAGCTCAAATTAACCTCCTAGTTTGCATATGTGTACACGTGGTTTACGTAGTAATTGATCAAAATGAGTATTTGTGGATTTAGTTTGGGGTTTGTGGGTTTTAGTTTGGGAGTAATTATGTGGGAGTTTTTTTGATGTATATGCAATTCGAGCTCAAATTAACCTCTTAATTAGTTTGCATATGTGTACATGTGGTTTACTTACTAATTGATCAAAATTAGTATGGTTTACTTACTAATTGATTACAATATGTGTATATGTGGTGTACATTTTTATAGCCATATAGTTGTTTTGTTTTTGATATACTTATATAATGCAAATGACCCGACAATGGATGTACGATGACTGACGCTCTACCAAGTTCATTAAGGGCGTGCATTATTTCATCAGCGTGGCTAAGGAAAACAAGCGGAATGGTTTTATTTGTTGTCCATGTGGTTTCTATAAGAATAATAAGGATTACTCTTCCTCAATAATCCTTCACATCCACCTGTTTCAGTCCGGTTTCATGCCCAGCTATAATCGTTGGACCTAGCACTGAGAAACATGGGTTATAATGGAAGACAATGAAGAAGAAGAGGAGGATGAAAACTATCCTAGGTTCCCTGAATATGGTGATACTGCAGTGGGGAAGCTGAAGAAGAGGCACCATATGAGCCCACCGAAGAGCCCGCTGATGATCTTGGTCGGGACATTGTTGATGCACAGAGAGTCTGCGGAAGTGAAAAGGAGAAGTTGAAGTTCGAGCACATCTTAGAGGATCAAAACAAATTGTTGTACCCAAATTGCGAAGATGGCCAGAAAAAGCTAGGTACCACACTAGAATTGCTGCAATGGAAGGCAGAGAATGGTTTATCTGACAAGGGATGTAGGAACTTACGGAAAATGATAAAGAAGGTGCTTCCAAAGGATAAGGAATTGCCCGCCAGTACATACGAAGCAAAAAAGGTTGTCTGCCCTCTAGGATTAGAGGTGTAGAAGATACATGCATGCTCTAATGACTGTATCCTCTATCGTGGTGAGGAGTACGCGAATTTGAATGCATACCCGGTATGTGGTATAAGATTCGCCGAGATGACCCTGGTAATGTTGACGGCGAGCGCCCTCGGAAGAGGGTTCCTGTCAAGATGATGTGGTATGCTCCTATAATACCACAGTTGAAACATTATTTTAGAAATAAAGAGCATGCCAAGTTGTTGCAATGGCACAAAGAAGATCGTAAGAAAGACGCGATGTTGAGACACCCCGCTAATGGGTCGCAGTGGAGAAAAATTGATAGAGAGTTCAAGGACTTCGCAGATGACACAAGGAAAACTACAAGAAAAGTTGGCTTTTACAACGGACGGTTTTCGTTGTTGAAGGCCCGTTTTTAGTGGCTAAAAAGTCTTCTACGACGGATGCCCTTCGCGGTAAAAGCCCCGTCACAAAAGAATATACCATGGTTTTTTTTCTGACCGTGGCGGATCGCATCCTTCAACCACGAAAACTTGTTCCATCGTAGATCTGTTCGCCAGCCGTGTTGACTACTGACGTCATGCAAAATGCCACGTGGTACCTGCCGTTAACAGCCGATTACCGCCGTTAAGGGTCATAGAAACCGTGGCAGAAGCCTGGCCCAGACAAGGCCTGCTAATTGTTAAGTGGGCCGGCCCACGAGGAGAGACCAATAAGATAACGACCCTTTACTCTCACGCCGTGTACTGTTTGACGTGGCCCATTAATGAATCCATCCAGGGCCGTACGATTTTAGGCCCGCTACAATTTCGGCCTAAAGAAGGCCCACTTTGGTAGAATAATATGCGACCCATTAGGGGCCTGCGCTAGAAGGTCAGACACTATTAAGGCCTGCAGGCAGCCCGTTACTATTCCTACGGCCCATGGGGTCCACTCCTGTTCTACCCATTTACTGTTATGGCCTTTTACATTTCTGGGTTGCCAGTGTTAGGATCCTTTATTGTTCTAGCCTTTTACCGTTCTAGCCTTCTACTGTTCCGGCCGTTCACTGTTTAGCCTTTTGCTCTTATGGACTTCTATTGTTCATGCCATTTACTGTTCATGCCATTTACTGTTTAGGCCTTTTACTCTTCTGTCCGTTTTACTGTGCGGGCCATCTACTGCGCAGGCTTTTTACTGTTTAGTCCTTTTACTGTTTCAGCTCTTTACTATTCGGGTATATCAATATTTGGGCCCATTACAGTTCGTGCCCTTTACTATTCTCGCATGTTGCTGTTCAACCCTGTACCGATGCGTACATGTGCCAATATCATAGCCACTCAGGAAGAAACACTACAAGTTATTTGCATGCTGAAACTAAGACATATTAAGTTAGAGCAGAAAAGCAGGCAAAAAACACCATGCTTATTGTCAAAGAATTTCAAAATTGACATTGTCCTAATATAACAAATGAAGCCATCAACATGTGTGTCTCATGCAGACTAACCAAACTAGTGTGGTAATGAATGTAGGGAATCAAGCAACTCGACTCTTTCCCTCATAAACTAACCATATCACTACATAACGGAAATATAGAAATATAACAAAAAGAGGTGCATGAGATTCCTTCAGCTGCTTAGAACTGGTCGGGACAACAAAGCATTAACCTAAAATATAAGAATAGCGTTTAAAAATGGTCTATAGTATGAACTAGCCAAAAAGTGACCTGCAACCACATGTGGCATTGCTTTAATCATCAGGCAACTATGATAGTACCTTGGAAAAACAAGCAATATACCAAGTGTCTTAAATAGACTACCAGAATCATTTCAAACAAACAAGATATCAACCATTCCTTTTCAGTAGCTAGATCATTCAAATATTTTGATCGTTAGGCCAGTAAATAAAAAAATGAAGAGAAACAAAGAGATGGGTCATTTGTTGCCAAAACAATAGTTGGATGCATCCCAAAAGTAGCACAAACCTTCTTTGTAATGCCTACAGCTATTGTATTTCCAACTGTCAACACCCGGATTTTTAATCCCAGATGACCGTTATGCCATACATCACAATCCCAGGATTATCATTTTTGCGAGACATAACAGATTGGATATCACAGTACATCATCCATTACAAACCATAATAAGGTCTTACACGAATAAAGGATCTCATGATCTAGTCTTAATACAACAAGCATCGGAATAAATAATAAGCGTAGCGGTGGGGTCCATCTTCAGTGGCACAGGCAATGCTGACGATGGAAGATAGTCCTAGTTATCATAGCCGTCCTGCTGTCCTTCATCTTGGTAGTCTCCTTCATAGTCTGGCCATAGGAATAGCCAGGAACAAAAGCCATGAGTACTCTTTAAGTACTCGCAAACTATCACTAACAAGTAAGTTAGTTCTAGTAGGATTGCTAACTCTAAGTTTATTTATAAAACTAAGTTTGAAACCTAAGCTGAGTTCAGAAACAAAGAAAGATAGAATAAAGTTCTAGAATCACTTAAGTTGGGAAGCTAGTGTCATAGTCACAACCCTGTTGTGGTCAAGTCAAGATTCATCATTCATTTCATAAGTCATTTTGAAAACATTTGACAATGAAACAGTATGGCCACTCGAACTATCCATAACCGCAGACGCGGCTATTCGAATAGTTTGACACTCTGCAAAGGTGGTACACTTTCACCACAAGATTCGATACATCTGTTAGGGATAACCCTGAATCAACATACTTAGTATGCAGGTAGTCAAACATAACATTTCCTTTACACACCCTAGTATAAGCACCTCTCCTATGAGTATGGCCTCCCAACCATGACTGTCGTCGGATTGTGGACAAGTACGCCATGAGGGGGTCCTCGAGGCGTGCGGAAGAGAGGGGTGTGAGACGTACGGTGTTCTGGGACGGTGAGCACACAAGTTTACCCAGGTTTGAATCCGCCGGCTTTGGACGGATCCTACTCCTGCTAGTAATCCAGTAATACGGCAGAGCCGGAATATGGGTTACAAGCGTTTCGCCTGTGCGAGTTGAGATTATAGACTATTGAGGTGTTGCCCTAAAGGCTCTCCCTAGGACGACTTATATAGATATCCGGCCTAGGGTTTACAGGAGAGATCTATCCGGCTACGACTAAGAGTCGGTTACAGAGTACATCTTGAACTACAAGTAACATTATGGGCCTAAGTTGGTAAGTCTTCTGGGCCTTCCCGTAGCCGGATTGGACTCCGTCTTTCTCCCTGACTGGGCCGTCCGTAAAGCAGAGCTCTAACCCGAAGTGGGCCACGCTGGTCAGTGAGGAACTGTGAGGATACCCGGAAAGTATATCCCCAACAGCAGCCCCCGGAGGCCTCCAAGATCCAAAGTCGGATTCATCATCGTCTAGCTTGACCTTTGGCTTGCAGAATCTTGAAGGGTTCCTGAAACTTCACAACAAAAAAATACGATCCGGGTCTTAAAAAATAAGTCGGACCTATCAATAGGTTACTCGGATTTTCCAGCTTGATTTCAAACTAAGCCGGAACTTGGTTTCTAACGCCTCCTGACACAAGTCATGGTCAAGTCACGTCATCTGATAGGCATTCTATCAGCACGACCGTTGGTGGGTCCGTGGTTCGCGGAACCGAGGCGCCGTTTCAATGCATGCGTGGAGATCGAGGCAACGCAATCATCGCGTGGGTCCTTCCCAGTTCCTTCCACGACGTGTGGCGGTTACACTGTAGCATTTGCACGAATCTTGGCGCAGTTAGGTGGATATAAGGGGTTAGGATTTTCTCCTTCTCCTTCCACCAGTCCTTTGCCTTTTCCTCTCCTCCCAATTTCCCTGCGCGCACAGAGCTCCCCCGTTCCTCCCCCACAGAACTCCCAGCGCCGCCCCTTTTAGATCAACTGCTTCGCCAGAGAAATGGCTTCATCTTCTTCCTCCAGCTTGGCGGCAGCGGCGGCGGCGATGGCGGAAGCGGTGGTGGAGAAAGAGAGCTTTCGCGGGCTCTAGATTCCCTATGCGCTCAATGACGAGGGTCTCAAGAATGTGGAGAAGGAAGGGCTCCTTGCCGCCAGCGACTGGCGGAGCGGCTTCGAGGAAACCGTACCCAACCCGCGCGACAGCGAGCGGGTCCACTTTGGCACCCACCTCGACAGAGGTTTGCCGTTTCCTCCCTCGGAGTTCTTCTCCGAGGTGATTGATCATTACGGAGTTCAACTCCATCATCTTCCTTCCAACTCTCTCTTAGAGATGAGCGCGTACGCTTCGTTGTGTGAGGGCTTTCTCGGCATTAGGCTGAGTTTGACTCTTTTCTGGTACTATTTTCATGTCCGGAAAAACTCCATTACCGCCGGTGTTCCTTATATCACCAGCACTATTAGTTTTTCACTTAGACGCGAGCGCGCGTATCCCAAAATTCTAGCTAGTGACTCGGTCAAACAATGGCCAACCACGTTTTTCTATCATAGGGATATTCTGGCTCCTGGCAAAGCCACTGCTTTGCCGGATTTTGTTGACAGAGCTGCCACGGCCCAACCTTCTTGGGACGAAGCTGCTCCGGCTCTCACCAACGATCTGATCCTCGCTAAGAGGCGGATCGAATACTTGATCAAACACAAGGGACTAAAGGGATCCGATTTGGTCCAATGCTGGGTCTCACGCCGGATCCAGCCCCTTCAGTACCATGGGGATCGACTGATGCACTCCATCACGTCATCCAAGAAAGACTCCCTCCGCATCAGCCCCAAATCCTACACCACTCAAGGCTACATAAGCCAGATCAAGTGGCTGATCCGGGAGCGGATCGAGAGGAGAATCCCGGAGGTTTCTCTAGATATGCATACGGCGGAAAACCCCGTAGTGTTGGTAAGCTTCCATCAGTACACTTTTTATGTGTTTCAATCTTCGAGTTATACTACAATACTGATATGTTTTCTTATTTTCAGCTTGCCGACCTCCCCGAGTCGGAACTTGGTCTGCTCGAAGGATATCCTCCTGAGTTTTCTCAGGAGACAGAGGTGGTCCCATTACCGGACCTCGCGCCCAAGAAGCGCAAAGCTCCAACAGTGGTTGTTGGCACAAGGGAGGTGCCTGTCGTGAAGAGGTTACTTTCAGTCACAACTTCCGCCTTTGTACTTTACTCAAATTTCTTTCTGAGATGTAACGTTTCTGACTTTACTACATTCTCAGAGCAAAACTGCTCATCAAGGGCAAGGGGAAGGGAATTTCTTCGAAGCCCATGCGATGGACGAAGCTCACCATAGCTTCCCCTGCCGTAGCTCCTCCGACTCCTGCCCCTCAACCTTCTGCAATGCCAGCGACCATTCCTTCCTCGGTCGTCGCAAAAGATCCGGCTCCTTCAAAAGAGCCCGCGATCCTTGAATCGCACACTAACATCACCATGGGTGAGTATTGACTAGATAAGGGTGAACCCTCTTTGGGTAATGATCCCTCTACAGAAACCTTCGCCGAAAACCTTACCAGCAATTCGGGACTTTCCAAGTTTGGCCTGTCTCAGAAATCTGCTGAAGAAATCTAGCAGCTCGCCAGGCAATGCCTGGAGAAAAGTACTTTATCTGTCGAAGAAGAAGCACAAGAAGCAGAGGACGTAAAGTTCTCCGATCTTCTCACCCAGGTGCGCCTTCACGACGAGAGGATTAGGACTGGTGAGCTCCCAACAACCCCAGTGATTCCTCTGACTCTCGCCGAAAAGGTGGCCGCTGAAGTGAACGCGAGTTTGGATAAACTCACCTGTGAACAATATGTAAGTCGGAATTCCAACTCCTATTTTTTCCATTCTTTTATATCATATCCTCTAGCCCCCAAGCATGAAGTAGGATATATAATCTGGGTTTATGCTTCATTAGGATGCCAAAGAACGAACTAGTGTAGCCCCCAAGGCTCGTGCTGATATTAGCAAAAATATTAGCCCGAGTCTTAAGTAGCTTTCTGACTTTGGGTATTCTGACTTACAGAAAGTATGTTCCTATAACCAGGATTTACTGAAGAATGTCTGTGATAAGCGGAGAGAGATCAAAGCTCTCCGGCTTAAAAATGCTGAACTTAAAGTTGCCAAGGATGAGGCCGAAGGTAAACATTCCGAGACTCAAACCTTGTCTTTGTTATTTTTAATGTCGATTTTTCTAAACTGTTGTTCTTTTGACTTACAGCACTGGTGAAACAATCCTGTGCCATGATCGAAGAGGTCGAGAACCTCAAAACGCTGCTGGTGGAGAACAAGGAGCTTCGTCAAGAGCTGGATAAGCTCAAGGCGGATCATGAAAAGAGCATTGCTCAAATCCTTGAATCCTCCTCCATGGCCACTAATGAGCGTGATCGCTGCTCAAGATAAAACAATCTTGGACCTCAAGAATGAGCTTAATAGAGAGAGGGACCTTTCCCAGGCGCTCCGGGCTGAACTCCAGAGTTTCCGGGAAGAGAAGACCAAAATTGACGACGTCATTTTCGGTACGTTCCATCTGTTTGACTTATCTTTTTCTTTGACTTTCTTCAATATCGGATATTTCTTAACTTGTTTTGTATATAGGTCCTCTAAACTTGACAGACTCTTCTTCCACCGAGCCCCGCACCCACTGGCTTACCCAAGTCAGTGACCTGCTTCATGACTTCCGCCAATCCCTTGAGGACATCGGCGAAGCTCTCAAGATTCCGGACATGCACAACATGTCGGATTTTCAGGTGCGGGACAAGGCAAAGGAGATGCCGCAGCTCGTCCAGGATTGGAACATGTCCTACGCGTGATCAGCAGCGCAGAACGCTCTCACCATGGTCATGAGCCACCATGGAAACATGGAGATATGGCAAGTGACCAGAGGGTACTCTAAGTGGATGAAGATGGCCAGGAGCAGGACATCAAGGCCATTATGGACTCCTGTGCCAGATATGGGTGTCATGTAGCTGACTTGACCAGCTACGATACTCCATTCTTCAACCGCGTGGACACTCCGCCTCCGCCTCCAGAAGAAACAACATAAATTTCCGACGATGAACGCACCACCTCGGATGCGGACATCTCGGAACGATATCAAGGCGACGTATCCAGCGAGCCGGCAGCTCCATCTCCTCCTGCATCATAGATCAGAAATTTTTGTATATTCCGGAAAAACATGATGCGTCTGTAAATATGCATTATTTTAACTTTGCTAGTGCTAAGCTTTTGATCTATTCAACACTTTTTGGCTTTGAGTTTTTTTTGTGTGCCTGAAATGTTTACATAAGCACTTGTATTTTTTCCATCTATACTTATCGTTTATCTGGCTTTCCGCCTCGTCCCTTTCGTGAGCCGGCTAAACCTTCCGCCGGAAACTTTTCCGAGCTACGAAGCTCAATTGCTAAACCAGTTTAAACTCGGAAACAAAGCCGGCCTCCAGTACCAACAATTCACTACTCGGAAAATGCCCGCATCCAGCAATCAGACTAATAACCAAAGTAAAGACTAGAAATTTTAGAGTTATACCCAAAGGTAGCAATTTTAGAATCGGAAATCTAAACCAGAACGAACATGAGCATAAAGTACTTTCAAGCATTCTGAGATTTTCGACTATGACATGATCATTCGGAAATAAGATGGTAAAAACTTCCCAGAAAAATCTTGAGGCAACCAAAACTTTTATTTCTCACAAAACATGTACATATATATGATTACAAAGAAGGATAAACTAAGAATAAAAGGGACGTAGATGAGAAATATTCCATGGTCTGTCTAACTCATCCGGATTTGTACTGCCTCCAGCTCTCTTTCTCTTCTTAGTAACATGTCTTTCTTTGACTGGCCTCATATCAGTTAAGTAGTACGATCCATTGTGCAATACTCGACTAACTAAAAAGGGCCCTTCCCATACTGGGGAAAGTTTGTGCTTTCTTTGTTGCACAAGCCGGAGAACCAAATCACCTTTATTAAAAGATCTATTTCGGACTCTCTGGCTATGATACTTGCGTAACTTCTGCTGATAGGCTGTAGATCTCATTTCAGCAACGACGCGAACTTCTTCGACCAAGTCGAGATTGTTTTGTCGAGAAACCTCGGCATCCTCTTCAATATACGTGGCCACTCTAGGAGAGGTATGAATCAAATCACTAGGAAGAACTACTTCTGCGCTATAGACCAAGAAGAAAGGCGTGTATCCTGTTGACCTGTTTGGAGTTGTTCGTATACTCCAAATTATAGAGGGTAATTCCTCTGCCCAAGCCCCCACAGCACGTCGTAGTGGTGCTTCGAGTCTCGGTTTTAGGCCTTGTAGGATTAAACCATTTGCTCTTTCGACTTGTCCGTTAGCTTGTGGATGTGCGACTGACGCAATGTCAAGCCGGACATTTTGCTCGTTGCAGAATTCAGCCAATTCTCCCATAGAGAAGTTACTCCCGTTGTCCGTGATAATGCTATGCGGATAACCATACCAGATTATAAGATCCTCGACAAATCTTTTGGCTATTGCTCCATCACAACTAGTGACAGGTTTAACCTCAATCCATTTGGTGAATTTATCCACCGTCACTAAGAGGTGAGTAAATCCACTTGGAGCTCGTTTAAATGGTCCTACCATATCAAGCCCCCAGACTGCAAAGGGCCATGTTATAGGTATTGTTCGCAGCTGATCAGCCGGAACATGAGCTTGCTTGGCGTACTTTTGGCAGCCTTTGCACGTCTTGACTAATCGTTCGGCATCTGCCTGAGCTGTAAGCTAGAAAAATCCAGGTCTAAAAGCTTTTGCCACTAAAGATTTGGCTGCAGCGTGATGACCACACTCGCCTTCGTGGATTTCTCTTAAGATTTCCACTCCTTCTTCCGGAGATACACAGCGCTGAAAGAACCCAGAAACACTCCGTTTATGGAGCTCACCTTTAACAATAGTATAGGATTTTGCTCGTCAGATAATCTGCCGGCTCAACACCTCGTCTTTGGGTAATTTGCCATCTACCAAATAATCGAGGTAGGGTTGAGTCCAGCTGGGAATTACAGCCAGAACTGCTATCAAAGGTGAGTCAGATTTGGTCGGATATTCCTCATCTACTCCTTTTATTGAGAGAACTTTGAGGTGCTCTAAAAAAGCGCCATCCGGGACCTCTTTCCTCGCAGAACCTATCTGAGATAGTGCGTCTGCTTCCTTATTTTCTACTCGAGGGATGTGTTGAACTCCAACCCTTCGAATGATTTAGATAGATCACCCGCGATAGCTTTATATGATGCCATGTGTTTATTTGCATTACAAATATCCGACACTTGTTGAGCAACAAGATCCGAATCTCCGTAACACATCAAACGTCGGATGCCAATATCCTTAGCAATCCGGATTCCATGCAGCAGTGCTTCATACTCGGCAATATTGTTTGTCGCTGTGAAGTGGATCTGCAACACGTATAAAAGTTTATCTCCTTGGGGTGATTTGAGCACCACGCCAGCCCCCGAGCCCCCTCGAGCCTTCGACCCATCGAAAAAGAGGGTCCAATATTCCGACTCAGGGAGGATCATGTTCTCCTTCGTCTCTGTCTAATCAGCGACAAAGTCAGCAAGGATTTGGGATTTGATTGCTGTCCGAGGTTTATACTCAATATCGAAAGCTGAAAGCTCTATGCCCCATTTGACGACGCGTCCTGTGGCGTCACTGTTGTTGATTATATCTCTCATGGGAGCTGTGCTCACCACGGTAATTGGATGCTCCTGAAAGTAGTGTCGTAACTTACCAGATGCTAGAAAAACGCCGTAAGCCAACTTTTGATAGTGCGGATACCGCTGTTTTGATTCTATCAGGACCTCACTGACAAAGTAAGTCGGACGCTGCACCAGGTGTTCCTGATTTTCCTCTGGTCTCTCCACCACCATGACGATACTAATGACTTTTTTTGTCGCAGCAAGATAGAGCAACATCAGTTCCTGAGGTTCCGGTGCTGCAAGGATAGGAGCAGATAGAGTACTTTCTTCAGGTCTTGTAGTTCAACTTCAGCTTCGTCAGTCCAAACAAAATCCTTGGTCTTTTTCAGGAGTTTGTATAATGGTGCGGCTCTTTCACCGAGCCGACTTACAAATCGGCTGGCCGCAGCGATGCAACCAGTTAACCTTTGTACGTCCTTCAGGCGAGTTGGCCTGGAAATGTTGAGTATAGCCTTGATTTTGTCTCGGTTCACCTCTATGCCTCTTTGAGACACAATGAAACCTAACAATTTTCCGGCTGGTATTCCAAAGAAGCATTTCTTCGGGTTAAGCATGATGTTGTATTTTCGTAGATTGGCAAATGTTTCCTCCAAGTCGGAAATCAACGTTTCCTTCTTTTTGGACATTACCACGATATTATCCACGTATGCATGTACAGTGGGTCCGAGTTGGTCATGGAGCCAACGCTGCATCGTGCACTAGTACATAGCTCCTGCGTTCTTCAGCCTGAAGGGCATCGTAACAATACAAAAGGTTTCGACGGGGGTTATGAATGAAGTTTTGACTTTTTCAGATTCCTTCATCCGGATTTGGTGATAACCGGAATATGCGTCGAGAAAACAGAGGAGTTCCGAGCCTGCCATAGAATCGATAACTTGATCAATTCTAGGCAGAGCGAACGGATCTTTTGGACAAGCCTTGTTCAAGGCAGTATAATCAACACACATCCTTAAACCAGTGGTGTCCTTTTTAGGGACCATTACAGGATTGGCCGACCACTCAGTGTGGATGACCTCTTCTATGAATCCGGCTAACTCGAGCCGTGCTAGTTCCTTAGCTATTGCCTTACGCTTTTCATCGCCAAACCGCCGTAGGGACTGTTTGACGGGTTTAGCGTTCGGGTTTACATTTAGAGAGTGCTCGGCTAGTTTCCTAGGTACTCCGATCATGTCAGATGGCTGCCATGCGAAGATATCTTGATTTGCTTGGAGGAACTTGACGAGCGCGCTTTCCTATGCGCTACCTAGGCCTACACCTATCTGGGTCACCTCGGAGGGGTCATCATCCTTCAACGGCGCTTTCTTCGTCTCTTCCGATGCCTTGAACTCCGAATTTGGCTTTGTCACCTCCTTCTTCGTTGTGGGCATCTCGGACGGATCTATGCTCTTCTTGATCTCCTGGTACTCCTGGGCGTGCAGCACGGCTTCGGCAAAGGCGGCATTTCCATCCTCGCACTCTCGCGCTTTCGTCGGGTCTCCCCTGGTGGTGATCACGCCGTTGGGACCTAGAATTTTCATCATATTGTAAATGTAACACGGACGAGCCATAAAAGCCTAGTAAGCCGGACGTCCGAATATAGCGTGGTATGCGCTCTTGAACGGGACCACTTCGAAGGAAAGTGCCTCCGTCTGATAGTTCTTTGGAGTTCCAAAGGTAACATCCAAAGTAATCTCTCCCAGGGAATTAGCTTGTCTTCCTGGGACAACTCCGTGAAAGATCACAGAGCTATGGTTGAGCTGGGTTTCCGAGATCTTCATCCGGCGTAGCGTTTCGACATAGAGAATATTGATGCTGCTACCACCGTCCATGAGGGTCTTGGAGAAACCATAACCGTCAATAAGTGGGTTGACGATTAAGGCGTATTTTCCTCACCTATGTAACTTAGGCGGATGATTAGCACGGTCAAATGTGATCGCCACTTTCGACCAGTCCAGATATTGAGGGACAGCCAGAACTGTTGCATTGAGCTCGTGTAGAACTGCCTTCTTGACCTTTGCTGGTTGAGATCCGAGGAAAGTGACGTAAGTGTCCTTCTTGGTGGGAAAAGTCTTCTTCCCTTCCGGCTTGGGATTTGAAGCATCAGCTTCCTCCATGTCAGAATCTTCCTTGGTCTCCTTGTCCTTTTCGGGATTTTTCTTTCCCTTCTTCCGCTTAGCTTTGTAGCCCGCGGTGTCATCTCTTTTGATGTCGTCATTGAAACGACATTCAGCGTTGGTGTGGGATGAGCCCCCATTGGCGTCTAGGTGATGCACACATGGGTTATTGGCAATGTCTGCCCAAGAATAGGTTTTGCCTGGTTGCTGTTCTCCTCTACCTTGGACCCTTGAAGTCCCACGACCATGCTCGTGGCCTCCGCCGTGTCCTCCTCGTCCTCCAGACCCGAAAACAGTAGTAACCACCACCGTTTTCGCTTCTGAGCTTGTTGCTTTGGTTGTCTTGCCGACTGAGGCACATCTAGGACGTTGAGTAATCCCTCTGCATCGTCGTCAGCATCTGCATACTTGCTCGCTGTTTCTATCACCTCTCCCAAATCAGTGACGTTGTCACACTTCAAGCGGTGACATAGTAGACCAATTGGGAGTCCTGCGATGAAAGCTTCAATCACGGTTTGATCATTTACTCCTTCACAGGAGTTCTTGGTGTCGATCCATTGTCCGAGGTAATCCCGGCAAGTTTCTCTGGCTTTCTGGGTGCAACGCTATAGGTCTCCAACCGTACAAGGCCTCCGATATGTGCCTTCAAAATTTTGAAAGAACGCACTTTGCATGTCATACCAATTATGGTGTTCTCCGGAAGTTCATTGAGCCATGATCGCGCCGTCTTCCGCAACATAAGTGGGAGATATCGGGTTGTGACCAGGCTGTTTCCGCCTTTGGCGATGCATCAAGCTTGGAAAAAATCCTAAAGCCAGGTATCTGGCCGAGCAATGCCGTTGTAGGCTTGGATATGCCTTGAGATAGCAAATCCTTCCGGAAATTTTGTAGCTCTGATGCGTGGTCCGAAGCACTTTGGGCCCACGTAGATGTCATCGTTTTCGTAGCGCCGCGCCTCTATGTTGGAATTGATCCTGTGCCTTGCGTCGTTTGGGGATAGAGATCGTCCCGAATGTTGGCTGTGGCTGCGGTGCCTTGGAGCCGGACTTCGGCTTCTGCCACCACCTCCTCCGCCTCGTCGTCCTCCTTGCCCTCCTTGGGAGCCGTTGTGATGACTGCTTGGTGGAGATGGTGGGGCAGCTGAATTGTTTCGGGCTGATCGCCGGTCTCTGTCTGGAGCATCATTATTCCGATTCTGGGTAGGATCTTGACTATGACGAGCCCCCTGCCGGCTTGTCCCAACATGGTTTCCATCGTTCCTTCGTCCGTCGTTCCCACCACGGTGGGGCTCAACCGGACGGCTTGCATGTCTAGGATTTGGCATTTTCTGACGATCCCCCTCTCGACGTTTCTCTTTATCTTCTCCCCTTCGATCGTTAGACTCTCGTCGGGGAGGATTCCTCGGATACAGTATAGCAATGGCCTCTTGCTCGGCCGCTGGAGCGACGTTGCTCCAATCACGTGCGGATCTGTGATGCTGTCCTGACGATCCGATTCTGGAGTGGTTATCTTCCCGTCGGTCGGAACGGTGACGCTGTTCCGGAACACGCTGGGGCCTTACATCATTCCAGGCTGAGTCGTGTGACATTGCTCGGATTTCGAGACTAGTTTTCCACTTCCGGATTTCGTAGCCATCTGTTGCTCTAGACCCTTGGTGAGTAGCTTGATGCCCAATCGAACTTGTTCTGGGCCTGGGTTATTGGACAGGATATCTCGTGCTGCGACAGTGTTCTGTACCGGTGTTGGGTACACCAGGTCTCCTTTGCTGTCGAGATGAGGCATCCCTGGATCTCCTTCAAAGAGGACCATGTTTACTTCCGGAAACTTACCGTCACCTGTGTAACGTTTCCGGGTTTTCTGATGCAACCAAGACATGTAGTCCTTAGTTGCCATGCGTTTCTTTTCCCCCTCGATGTTTTTGGCTTAATCTAGGAGTTGTTGACGACGCGCTTCTAGGGCTTGGGCCCTTTCTTCCAGCTCTTCAGCATTAAGTTCTGCAGCTGTAGGGATAGGTGTGGTTAGTGCAGCATCGATGAGTTTCCACGCACCTTCGGTCATCACGTGTCCATCCACCAATTCTTCTTTTTTCGGCTCTTCTGGGATAAGTGCTCCATCTGAGTCTTCTTCGTATTCCTCGGCAATCACCTCCTCTGTCAGAGGGTGTTTTGCCAGGGTCTTGTTCTTCTTGTTCCTCTTCTTTGCCTTCTTGGCAACGCCGGTAGCAAAGACGGCCTTGGGTCCGTTTCCCGGAGTCAAGCTCTGATCGGGACTTTCAGACATCTGGACCTTGGGATTATCTCCGACGTCCATGTCATCCTGCACTTTGGGAGAGTGTTCCCCGGATCCTTCATCCATGGCTTCTCCTTCCTCTGCAGCTTTGGAGTTGTACTCCTCTTCATATTCCGCGGAGAACTTTTGGAAATCTGTTGACGTCATCGATTCATCCGAGGATGCGGGTACGCCAGCGTTTGTTCCAATTGCCTCCAGCACAGAGTCGGTGTTTTCTCCAGCATCGGCAGAGCCGGATCCGGATCCCACGTATCCGACGAAGTGTGACGCGTGCTTCCTGAGGTACCTGCGGCCTTCGTGATCAGCCATGTCGAAACTCTTAATGGTCTCGAGGATTGCGTCCGTGCTTTCGCCTTGCAGTATTATGCGTCTGAGTGTATACCTCAGGAAAGGCCTGTCTGTCCCGACGTCATCAGAGCCGGAATCAGTGTCGTTGTTATGCTCCTCCTGAATTTCGACTTCCACGGGTGGGTCGATCTGGGATCCAGCCTATCGAGGGAGATCCACTCCAGATTCGACTTGAACCGCTAGGTCATCTTCAGGCTCGGATTTCTCCACTCTCTGCAACTAGTGCGGGCTGGGTGGGATTAGGGTTTTCTGAGATCCGGAACTCTTCCGCCTCCGCGGACAAAGGGGACCCAGAAGATTCTTCTGCCTCTATCATCACCGCTGGGGTGGGTTGGGCAGGTTCAGCGAAACCGATGTAAACATCGATCTCGCCAAAATACATGATTGTGTAGGCAGTCACAGCCTCCCTAGCCGGAATCTAGGTCTCGTCGAGAACGATGAGAGGGACATCATTGGCGTAGAGGATGCGACCGACGGTGATAGTCTCGCCGATTCCGATTCTTGCAGATTCCACTTGGAACGCAGATCCGAAGCTCACTTGCCCCATGGTGGGCACCAACTGTCGTTGGATTGAGGACAAGTACGCCATGAGGGGGTCCTCGAGGCGTGCGGAAGAGAGGGGTGTGAGACGTACGGTGTTCCGGGACGGTGAGCACACAAGTTTACCCAGGTTCGAATCCGCTGGCTTTGGATGGATCCTACTCCTTCTAGCAATCCAGTAATACGGCAGAGCCGGAATATGGGTTACAAGGGTTTCGCCTGTGCGAGTTGAAGGTCTAAAGTGTTAGGTTCCCTAAAGGCTCTCCCTAGGACGGCTTATATAGATATCCGGCCTAGGGTTTACAGGAGAGATCTATCCGGCTAGGACTAAGAGTCGGTTACAGAGTACATCTTGAACTACAAGTAACATTATGGGCCTAAGTCGGTAAGTCTTCTGGGTCTTCCCGTAGCCGGATTGGACTCCGTCTTTCTCCCTAACTGGGCCGCCCGTGAAGCAAAGCTCTAACCTTAAGTGGGCCACCCTGGTCTGTGAGGAACTGTGAGGATACCCGAAAAGTATATCCCCAACAATGACCATCTGTCATCTTGGGCACTGCATAGGTGGACAACATTGAGAGGTAGCCTCAGCTCAAACCTCTCCCGTGAGGGAACTAATACTAATGCATATAAATATCCGGCTAAGCCTTACCCAATTCAGGTATTGTGGTTGTACGGTAAAATTGGAATGGTATCGCATCCGAATCCAACCATCAGTTTTGAAAAAGGGCTAAGGCTCATGCCTCAACATTTTCACCATCATAAACCATTTGTGTTTCTCAAGACATGTCAAAACATCTCAATATAATGACTCATCATTCCAAGGTTTTCACAATTCATTTTCACCAAGTATTCCCATCTAAAGTGACTCAAGTTCTAGTTTAGCTCTAAACTACTAGGTTAAGAGTGTTCACTAATATGGGATGCTAAGATCAATCTCATGCCATAGAATGACATCTAAGGTTATCTAGATAGGTCAAGTTTTATACTTTTTATGCTACCTTCAAACAAGTAATGGACTTTGGTAAAGTAAAGGAAGTAAAATCTTGAAAATAAAACTTAGGGTAGATACTAGTCAAAGTGGTATAACCAAAGCATGCCTAATGCATCTTGATTAGGTTATCTAACTTAATTCTAGATTGATAACAATAGCTTGCCTTGGTTGGTGCAGTGGTTGAAGTTTTCTTCCTCCTCTTCTTGATAGAACTCCTCCTCCTCGAAAGCTTGGTCGGTACTATCATCTATAAATACATACGGGATACACAATCACCAAACAATGCTTAATCTAGGCTACTTAGTACACTAAGGCACCCATTTGATATTCTATTATCATCACAAGGTTTTATTAACTAGCTTCATTCTTTTTATTTAAGGAAAGTAATTTCTACTCATTAAAATTAACTAAGATTTAATATTCTCCAATCAAAATATGGGATCATGTGGACACATGTCATCACCACATATTTTAACATATGGGAATGTGATTTAAAGTTTGGATCACATTTTAATAAGTTTAAGTTTAATATTTAATGATTTAAATTGACTAGAAATGCCTATATAGCACTAATTTGGTACTAGTCCAAAGTCACTACACGCAAACCTCAATATTATTACATATTCAGATAGGTATGGTTAAATGTGATTTTTTAGAGTTGGAATCAACTCAAAAGCTATTATGGTTGATTTTATAAAAATGTTTGAATGTGCAAAAGCTTCTATCTTGTTATTTTTACTAGGAGAGATCTCTAACTCTAAATGAATTAAATCCAACGGGTTTGGATAGATCTTTTCAGAATCTTTCGAACAAAATTGGAATCACTCAATTTGGTTCAGTAAATCTTCCTGAATTGATTTTTAAGCTAAGGGACAGAATCTAGTTTTAGTTAAAAAGGAAAAATCTAAATTTGAATCTACGGGCTAAGGCGGGAACACTAATGGGCCAGCCCAGTCTCACTCCGCGGCGCAGAGGACAGCTGACAGGAGGGTCCCACATGTCAGTGGCTCTTTAAACGCGAAGCGGTACGGGGCAAGGTGGACCGTTGGATTAGAAAGAAGATCTACGGCTGGGGCTTGTCGTCGACGACGGACAGGTCGCCAGCAAGGTGTAACCCTAGCGGCTCAGTGGGGGTCTGGGGCGGCTTACCGGGGCACCGGCAACGGTCGGCGAGGCGAGAAAACGAACAAGTCAAGGACGACGGTTTTCCTGGTACTAGCGGCGTCCCGAGAGATGGCCTTGATCAGTGGCGCCCTTCTCCTCCTTCCGCGGCAGACTCCGGCGAAATTCTGGCGCTGCGGGCTATGGGTTGCTCCGGTGGGGCTCTAGGAGTGTTCTGAGGGGGAGTGGATGGGAATGGTGTGACGGATTGGTGCTGGGAGGGGCTCTATTTATAGCAGGGTGAGGGGTGTAGAGAGGCATGGGCGGGGCTCGCCGGTGACGACGGCACATCGAGCTAGATGCTTGGGTGGTGGGTTAGGACGGTGGGCGGTGCCCTGACGAGTGTCACGGAGGTGCGTGTGCAGTGGATTTTGGTCGGGATAGGCGAGCGGCACGGCGCGCACTATGTGTCTGTCGATGGCGAGAAACGCGGTGGCCGGCGTCTACGGGTCACGGTCGAGGAAACGGGCGTGTCTGGCAGCTTCTTGGGGCGGTGGTGATCATGTAGGTGGGCGGCGAGGGCGAGGCGTGGTCTGGTTGAGCGAGGGACTGTGCGTGCTCTGCGGGCAGCGGCGGCATGGCAGACAAGCTCCGAGCGTGGTGATTCCTGGCTGTTCCTCGCTCCGTCCTCGAGCTGGGGCTGGCCTGGTAGTGGAGGTGGACCACGAGCGACACGTGGGGCAAGGTTGGCGAGGCTAGCGGCTGCTGTGGCACGCTGTCGCTGGTGAGGTGCTCGAGTGGGCTCAGCATTGATGTCCATGACCATTTGGTCGTGGGCACAGTGCTTGGCCGAGCTAGGAAAGGGTAGGGGATGAAGTGGAGAGGGTTTGGTGGCAGTGTGGGGGACAAGTTTGGCCAAAACACTGCTCACACTAGTGTTTTTGGTTTTTGTTTGAATTGTGCCCACAAGGTGTTTGTAAAAATGGCCGAAAGAAATAAACTTTTGAATTTGTGAAAGATTTTTGGTGGAGTGGTTTGTCACATGCTTAAGGATCTGTGGTTTCTTGGGATTTGTAAATGGAGTTCATTTGAGTGTTTTTTGAAATAGTGTGATCTTGATACCTACACTAGATTCAATTTTCAAATGTCATTTAAAATTAGAGTTTGAATGTTTTTGGGAGATCATAAAGTGGTTCTTGGTAATCACTACTTGTACTAGCAAGGGGTGCAAAGATCCACTTTGTTTTCTATTAAGATTTGGGTTCCAGGAATAGCCAAAGTAGGCATGGTGATTAAAATGGCACAAATGACCATTTGCTTATTTTATTCCTTTTGATTTATTTTTCTTTGGGATTTGTTTGGGAATGATCTAGATGATGTTTAATTCACCCTAGAGTCATTTTACAATCAATGGATCACTCAAACATGGCAATTCAAAACAACTCCTATTTTAAATGCACACACATATGAATGCTTAATGATTTTAAATGGAAAAGTTTTTTGTTAACTCTAAATTTGATGATTTGGATCTTAATAACTTTGGATGAAGTTCTGGGATGTTACACCAACTGCTGACAGTATCATTGTACATATAACTAGGCAAGAAAATCAAGTAGACAAACAAGCAAATGATACATTATGCACCCTGCAATGTCAATGAAGTATTTAAACAATGTATGTCTAGGAACCATGTCAGAATATAACATTGATGCAATCACAAGTCAACTAAAAATTCACATGAACCATAACCAATTGAACCATATGGTGGCTAATATTAAACTCGCAAGATCATCTGATGATGTATAGATGAAAATCCCTTTTTATTATTAATCAAACATTGTATTTCTCACAGAAATTGCCATCCCTAGTTTGGGACTGATGGGGCTCAAACCCGCAGCTTCGCCTTGACAGGGCGGTGCTCTGACCGTTTAAGTTAAGAAAATCATTACATTGATTTAATGATGAGCAAACTAAAGAATCAAATTGGCAATAGACTCTATATGTGCATCATGTAGAACATCTATTAAGGTAATGAATTAAGCAATCAAACAATATGTGCACGATAGACTTCCAGATCATATTAACATGGTTATAGTACATATATATAGTAACTAGGGATCATATTAGATGATAATAGCTATGATAATCTCACTATGAGTAGTCTAGATAGAACTCCCTCTGTTTTAAATATAAGATGTCATGGGTTTTGTGAAACGAATGTATCTAGACACCCTTTAGTGTTGGTAGAGTAACTTGGACTAGTATTGTATGCATTTTTACTAGTCCAAGTTACTCCCCACCAAGATCAAGTAATTTATACTAGTCTCATACATATAACACTAGACTATGTTACTACCTCTAGAGTGCATATAACTTAATCATGGTGGCGATCTCTAATATTATAATAGAATATAGATTAGCATAAAAGTGGATATACTTCAATCATCACCACCTAATCATGGTCTAGTTAACGTATATATATATATATAGATAGAAGATCATTAGTCAAATATAGCAAAAAGAGATCTCCACCATGATTGAGTGAGCAAATTGAATTACAAATCAAGGGATTTACGTCCGGTCTTTGTGCAGTACTGTTAAAGGTCATCTTGTTCTAATCATTGGCCAACTCATGTGGTGGCGACACTAGACAATGTGACTACCTACAGAGTGCATTCAAACTCTTAATTATAGCAGAAAAATACAATAATAGACTATAAATTAGCATAAAAGTGGATATACTTAAATTACCACCACATAATAGATAGATAGATAGATGAACACACGTCAAATATAGAAAGAATAGATCAGCACCAAAATGAAGTGAGCACATTGAATTATACATCGAGGGATTTGTGTTTGGTTTTTGTCCAGTCTTGGTTAAGGTTAACCTTGTTCTCATTAGCCGAATCACGTGGTACCTCATACAAACAAGCACCTGACACTGTGCACATCTTAGTAAAAACAAGAGACTTACTATTTCTTTTTGTGCAGTCCTGGTGGAGGACATCCTATTGTCAGTTTGTTCTTTGAAGATATCCACCGCATCGAGTACTTGGATAGACGATCCATCTACTTTATTGTTTCTCCTCTACATATAGGTTCAGGACACTCATTCACATAAAACAGGTTTGCATTCAGCAATACAAAGCAACAGGTACTTACAAGATTGTAGGGGCGAATCACTCTATGATTCTCCGTGTTCTCTGTGAGAGGAAATAATATCAGATAGTGGCTGTTGCTGTTTACAAAGAACAAGATAGACATTATAGTATAATCACTTGTGAACACGTAGAGCAGGGAATGAAGAAATATAAACAAACATTTAAATGACATAAAGATTTCCATGGAGACAAAATAGAATGCAGTTACAGTCACTCCTTAGCACGAACAAGAGAGAAATTACAATGATTTAACTTGTGAAATAGGATTGCAAACAAATATGCGAAGTGCCATAAAAAGTGTCACCTTCTACAGAGCAGACAGTTACTGTACTAACATTTGGACGAACAAGATAGACATTACAATGGTATATCTCGTGAACTTATAGAGCAGGGAATGCTAACCCATCTGTGAAGTGACTTAGTATGCCATGAACTACATAATAGAAGGTAGATACTGCTGCTACATAAATTATAATTGAGAAACTTGAATTTATAGAGCATGACATGCAGATAAGCATGTTAAGTGCCTGAAAACATGCCATGTAATACTATATCCAATCCAAAGTAAAAAAGGCCTATAAATTTTTCGCAAGTCAATCGACACAAAATTGGACCAAGTTTGTAGAACATACCAGGAACATCTACCATACCAAACCAATGCCATTCGATACATCGGGGCATATATTTTCATAGACGCAAATGCCACAAATTAACCCTTAATATATTTTTCTATGAGCTTGGTAAAAGTCATCATTGTTTGACTTTAAAGTTGTATAGGCCTTCTTTTATGGAATGGGTGTACTCCCTCTGTTTCAAAAAGTATAAGTCATCATCTTGACAACTTTTAGTGTGTAGGTTCATGTACGTTTGGAGTAAACCTACTCACTAAATGGTGTCTAGATACACTCCTATCACAAAGCTAAAACATTTTATATTTTGAAACGGAGGGAGTAGTACACAATAGGCGGCAGCTACTGTTGGAGCTTAATTGAAACAAATAATAATGGCATAGCTTGCAGAGGGAATGCAAACCCAACAAGTTCAATGCCATAAAATTTGCGATGAATTACGTAAGAGAAGGCAGTTACTGTGTTTGCTTAGAACAACCAGATTGAAATTAAAATAGCATAAATTTTGAACTTGTAGAGCAGGGAATGTTAAGTTACATGTTCAATAGCTTAAAACTACCAATGAACTCCAAAATTACATGCAGTCAGTATTGTAGCAACACACAAAGAAAGTGCACATTATGATGACATAACTTGTGAACTTATTGAACAGGTAGGCAGTCTCAGATGTTCAGAGAATTAACATTTGCCATGAACTGCATAATACCAATGAACTCTAATGATGTCTCTTTTGTACTACCAAAATTGTTTATGTATATTAAGAGTAATTGTTGGTCAAAGAAAAACACGCATAACAAGGACGCCTTATACCTCAAAACAGAAGGAGTAGTTTAACGCCTGGATTTAACATAGACTACACCGAATTTGTCAAGGGAGAGTGGGATATCAATTAAGCCAGTATTGAGGTAGGAATTTACCACCAATACAGAAATGCAGTTCACTGTCGCATGCTCATACCTGCTATACTGAAACGAACGAACAAGCAGATCTGGTTGACCTAGGCCACAACATCGTTTACGCATACACGACAAATTTGCGGGCGACGTCAAGGACGCCGAGGGTGCCCGGTAGTGGTGAGTGGGGCTGAAGCACATATATCTCGACGGTGTTTGTGAAGCAGATCTATGGAGGTTGTTGATGGGTCTGGCTTTCTTGAGAAGATGGCCAGTGAAGGAGATCCGGTGTAGTGCACGACGTCATCGGTGAAGTAGATCTGTTACGACCGATTATGGATTTGAGGCGCTGCACAAGAGCATTGGTGAAGCAGATCTGGTGTAGTGGACTGTTGAGTCTGTGAAGCAGATCTAATGCAGCACACACCAGCGTAGGTGAAGTAGGTCAGGTGCTGTGGACTAGGGAGTCAGCAAAACTAACACAGTTGTATGGAAGAGGGTGTCAAGCGAACTAGGGTTCGGTAAGGTGGACGTTGGCTGATCCCGTAGACTGGTCAGGAGTATATGGTATAGAGGTAAGGCGTGTAGGTCAGCGAAGTACGGTGGTGCAAGAGCCGGAGGTGGGATAGGGGGTTTTGGGTGGCATGTGGGCCGGCGAAGTGCGGCGGTGATGTTCCGGTGCGGTGGTGCAGGAGCTGGAGGTGAGATAGGGGGTTGGGTGGCGTGTAGGTGGGCAAAGTGCGGCGGAGATGATTACGGTGCGGTGGTGTAGGTGCTGGAGGTGAGAGGGGGTTGGGTGGGGTGTAGGCTGGCGAAGCGCTATGGGGATGGGCCGGTGCGGTGGTGCAGGAGCCGGAGGTGAGAAAGGGGTTAGGGTTTTTTGGAGTGCTTTGGGGGAAATAGCGTCGGTGGAAGTTGGACTACCCAGCTTCAGAGCAGTGGGGACCCCCGCCCCCCTAGGGGGGAGGGGGATTACGAACCATACCCACACCCCGACATTAGTAGATAGGCCATTGTCAGGGGTAGAAAAGGAATTTCGTACGGCTATAACTTGGGGCGTGTGACCAGTCGAAATATTTCGGTGGAGGTGAGGTGGGGGAATTTTCTGCTCTGGGATTTTTAATTTGGCTATACAGTTCAAAAGATATAGAATAATAATATCCTATCCTATCCTAGGAGTATCTATAGTCCAATGACTAGAAAAATAGTTTACTGTAATGTCTTAGTCTTTCTAGGTACGGAATATTTCTGGAGCCATTTTTGAAAAAATAAGGTCTCTACCTCCGGCTCAATTACGTACACACATGAAGGTACATAGTAACATGAACTAGAGTAGTATATTTCCCACTATGACCAGCCTAAGAGGATCTCTAGTGGCTAGTGTATCCGGTAGTCTAAGCCAAATATAGACCACCATGGACCAAACAATGCCTCTAGTGGCTTGTGTATCCGGTGGTCTAAATTAGACATCCTCCAAATAGGCTACTCGTTGTCCATATTTGGACAATCGAGCCACCATGTCTAAAACAGAGTTGGTCGCTCACGAGTTCGCTCCCGAGCTCGCTCCAGCGCCAAATCAGAGCATTTGTTGTACTGATTAGCTATATATACTGATTATTTGTGTGCAGATGGACATATAGACTATCAAATTTAGACTATCCACTAGAAAACTAAAGTCGTATAAAAAGGAATCTTTTTACACCATTATCTATAAAGTGAAGATGTAGACTACCAAATTTAGACAAGCCACTAGAGATGCTCTAAGGCCTTCCACATCATGGTCGATGTCCAATAGATAGAAAAGTTGCCACCTCATAAGTGATGCCTAAAAATTCTTTTGAGGCACCGAGCTCACAATGTGATCAGTTTGGCCAAAAATAAATAGTTGGCCCACAACGTGATAAACAAATTAACTAGACCAATCTCCATGGCTTATCTTTCGTGAAGGTCCTCTCAACAACATGCATAGTACACATATATTACTATTCTATCGGGTGAAGAGTTTGGGGCAACGGAGCACCTAGGTGCTCCGGTTCCCTGAAAAAATTTGGTGGCATTGATCAGGCAATGGAGGGCACCGGTGCCTGATTCTTGTAAAGTGATTTGGGCACCGATTTTTTCACACGCTGCAGAAGGCCTAAGAGACTACCAAATTTAGACAAGCCACTAGAGATCAAGGCAAAAAATACTAGCATGCTATTTAATTTACCGTGGATTTTCTCTAGACGATATGAAAGTTATAGCATGCTAATAACACACTATTTTACAGAACATCTTTTTGTAAAAATTTAAAAATATAACAGGTATATCATGAATATAAATGATTTCAACATGTAACGAATTGCCTAGAGTAATACTTGCACATGCATAATCAATTCCGGCGCTATCCAAGTTGGAGGATAACCGGCATGGCTGAATCTGGGTATAGCGCCAGGTGCTGCAGGAGGAGGTGGCGGCTTGACACGATCACTTAAGTTTAACAATCAAATTTCCATTGTATGTTTACTTACTCGACACATTCATCATATGTTATATTACTCCACATCCGCCAACAAAAAAATAACGCCCTATACTTGAAATAGCGCTAACGCTATGATGTTTTAGCGCGATATAACATGCTATTTAAAAAATAGGGCCATAGCGAGCAAAATCTTTAAAAAATATCGTGCACTCTCGAAATACGCTATATCACGCTACATAGCGTGAAATAGTGCACTATTATTTTCCATGCTAGAGATGCTCTAAGACTAGTCTGAGTGGTAAGTAACTTGGAGTAGTAATATGCATACATTGTGCTAAAGACTATCAAAAGTACTCCCTTCGCCTAGGAATAACTGAGTTGGTTTTGTCTAGATTCGAATATATTTAGACGCATTTTAGTGTATAGATACATTCGAATCTAGACAAATCCAAGTAAGTCATTTATGGATGGAAGGAGTAGTATTTTTTAGATGCTAAAATGGAAAAGAAGATCCAACTACTGGCAATGTTGGGATTCGAGAATCTTGATCCAACGCTGGAAATGTATATGAATAACTTTGAATATTGACCGTTGGATCAAGACTCGTGAATCCCAACATGTCCAGTTGTTGGATCTTCTTTTCCACTCTAGCATCTAGAAGATTTTATTGATAGTCTTCATCACAATGAATGGTATGCACAAAACTCAAAACACACTTCTCCATCATTCTAGAACCTTCTCCCTCGTTTCTCTAGACCATGTTACTAGAATTTTCAAGTTTTAGATAGCTAATAATCGTTGACTTCTAAATGATATAAAAGTTCAAGAACCAAATATACACCCATACTTTATAGATGTTGATCAAATTTATATTTTTTATGCTTTACCTATTAAAATTTTATATAGTGGTGATATGCCGGACGTCTAGGTACTATTCCACATGAATCCAGATCCTTTGAACCATTGGATCTAATAGTCCAACGGTCAGGATTAGTGCTATGGATCCAATTCAAAACTGCTCCATTGTAGTAGTAGAGAGAATACAGCCTACTATGCTATGAAACTTTGGGGGTGGTAACATGATGGTTCTCGAAAATGGTGGAGTTTTCTCTAGGTACTATTCAACACGAATCCATGTGCTCTGAACCATTGGATCTAACAACCCAATTGTAAGGATTGGTGCTAAGGATCCAATTCAAAACTCCTCCATTATACTCCCTCCGTCCTAAGGCTTAAGGCATATTTTTTTTGAAAGTCAAGCTACGAAAAGTTTGACCATTTTTTGGAAAAAACTATGAAGAACTATGATATTATATAGATACCACATGGAAATATGTTTCATGATGTATCCAAGGGTATATATTTCATATTGTAAATATTAATACATTTTTCTGAAAACTTGGTCAAACTTTACA
Source organism: Avena eriantha (assembly GCA_910589775.1). Taxonomy (NCBI): domain Eukaryota; kingdom Viridiplantae; phylum Streptophyta; class Magnoliopsida; order Poales; family Poaceae; genus Avena; species Avena eriantha. The sequence goes on along the minus strand of OU342742.1, from coordinate 250,281,408 downwards.
TAGTTTGAATTTTTAAAATAATTATATGCCTTAAGTCTTGGGACGGAGATATAGTGGTAAGATAAGATAAGATAAGAAATAACTAGTGATTTGCAAGTGCCTTGCATGCGAGATTCAGATAATATAAGTATGACATATCATTTTTTATATAAAATTATAGTAGTAGGTGAAACTCAAAAAATATTTATACTTTCGTGCTTCATTCATAAAGTATCCCGTGTGTTTGGTTCTTGTACTTTTTGTCGTAAATAATCTGCGTCCGTAAAACTGATCCGTACCGCTCATGCCCTTTCGTCTCCAGAACCGCTCATGCATGCATCTCCCGATCCTCCTAGCGGTTCCATTCTTCTCTATCCCATTCCTTTTCTATCACTCAGCCAGACCTCTACAAAACAAAAGAAGGCGCCAATCACAGTCCATGGCGGCATCGTTGGACAAGATGTACTACTTCGTGGACCCTAGCAACACCACACTACAAGTGGCGTATACCAATAGAGCGTCGGTGGTGAATGATTACATCGAGAAAATCCAAAAGCTCCTAGAGGAAACAGACGACAAGATTGTTGGCCTTGACGTTGAGTACACCAACGAGCAATCATCGACGCAGAAGGCTGCTGCCGTCCAGCTATGTGTGGGCATGGATTGCCTAGTCTACCAGATCTGCCAGGCCGACCAGCCATGCTCAAAGCTAGCAGAGTTCCTCGCCAGCCCTAACATTTCCTTTGCAGGCATCGACATCGGCAACAACCGTATCAGGCTTAGGCGTTCTCTAGTACCAGTGACGAACTTCGTGGACATCTAGAAGAGGTGGAAGCCTGCCGGCTACACGAATGAGAAGGATTCTTTGGCTGACTACGCGGTGGCTCTCATAGACATACGTTACAAAGTCATGAAGAAGAAGGAGGATGTGGACCACAAGAAGTGGGGGAACATGCCCCTGACCGAAGAGCAGATCAAGTATCCAAGCCTCGACACCTACACGACCTACGGGGTATACATGCGGATAGTAAACTTCGAGAGGGGTCAACAAACTCTCGAAATGGTCAACAAAAAAAAGAACTAAGGAAGAAGGGCAAGGGCAAGGGCAAGCAGACCAAAGAAGAAGACAAAGACTCAGAATGGTACACAAAGTGACCTACGAGTATATCTTTGTGTTTCGGTATATCCTTGTTGTACTACTCCTACTTGTACTATACTACTCGCAGAAGTTAATGCATGTATATACTGTAGACATGCAAGGGGTGGATGCAAGAATTAATGCAAGGAATCGCAGCTGTTTCTTTTATTTTGACTGTAGAGTGAGCACACGCCAACAACCCACCCCACCTCAATGAATTGTCTTGTCAATCAACAGCCATGGCAGATTATAATTTTATAGTGGTAGAGACTTTCTTTGAGAAATTCCATTTATACTGCTTAGGCGGAGTACTGCTGAAAGACAGAGGGTGAATGGGCACCTGAAAAACTGCTAGTAGCACTATAGTAGCAGAACCGCAAGATGAACCTGCTATGTACTAGTACTACTACTAGCAAAAAACCACCGTCCCTATTGTGGAAAAAATATGATTTCTTCCAACCAAACTAGTACTACTCCAAAAATGGCTACATTTACTTGTCGCAAAAATGGATGTATCTAGAAATGTTTTAGTGCTAGATACGAGTACATCCAATCCAGTGACAATTAAGATGAATCGGAGGGGAGTACTACTACTACCGTACTCCACTATTGTACTACTAGTAGTAGTACATACTAGTACTCCCGAATGTATGTTGACCAGTACTCCTACCTCTGTTTGGGATTATTAGTCCAGAGAGCTTTTTAAAATTGTTAGAAATTATAATAAGACCAATCCTCTTTATTGTCTTAATTCCCGTGACTCATTAATTTAGATATCTTTATTTTCTCTCAATCTCCCAATGCATGTTATTTCATCTCTCATCATGTTCCCCTTTTTTTATCTAGTGTCTCATGCATGTAAAAATAGTCGTGCATGCATAAATTAATTAGAGTTCATATACTTGGTAGTATTGCGAATTAGCCCTCTAGCCTTCCTAAACAGAGAGCCTTAATCCTATTTAGCTTACTACTCAATAGAGTACATCCACTGATCCACCCAACCCATCGGAAGTTAAGACTTCATGAAAAATACTTAGGAGTGTACATCCACCGAACTCATCTAGTACCTCCGTTTCAAGGAATAAGGCGCACGCGCGCTCCAAAGTAAAGTTTGACCGAATAAATGGAGCAACTAAAATTTACTTATATGTGTAAAATTTGTTTCATTGAATTCGTATTGAAACAACTTTCCAATGATGCTAAATTTGTACAGTACCAACATTCTTTATATATATTGAGAGTAAATCTTGGTCAAATAAAAAACAAAATAAGGGAGCCTTATTTTTTGGGACGGAGATAGAGTACTACAAAATCAACCATTTCTGGTATGCAAACGATCATTCTGCAATTAAACCAATTAACAGCAGCTTACATCATCACAAACTGGACGCGAAATAAGAAACACAACTCCTTCGAGATAGCAGGACCGACCAGGTAATGAGGCTACGCCGCGAGGTAAGACGTAAGGTCCTCAAACACGACCTCGCCCAGCTTAGCGGAGCTCAGCGCATCGAGATCCACCGTCACGCTGCCGGTCCTCCTCCTGCCGTCCGTCCTGGAGAGTAGCAGCGGACATTCCGCCCACATCCTTACCCTATACACCGACAAGTCACCCATCTCGGCCCTAACACAGACCGCAGACACGAGGGGGACCGTGCTTACCGAGCCAATTGTCAGGATGAACACGGCGCCGTCCTGCTCCCCAACGACGATGAGCCAGCGGGATGGCTCGCCCGGCAGCGGCACCAGCTCCTGGAAAGCTTTGGTGGTAGCATACTGGATCTTGTGCACTTCGATCGAGTGGACTGCTTCGAGGTGGGCGACGAGCGCTGGCGGTGAAGTTGCAGCTGGTCTCCGTGCAAGTGCAGGGAGCATACCAGCACATGATTTCATGCTCGTGGAGTTTGTAGTAGGGCAACAAACTACTGCAGCCTTTGTGGGCACACTCGACCCTAGCCGCTGATAGGACAACGTTCATGGCGGGCTCGCGGGTGAATCCTCCGCTAGGGTGCTCGCATTTCTGGGAAGAGGTGATCTTGCGGACGCAGCGGTGGCAGACTAGATGAATATCCACGCACTGTAGAAATGAAAGTTCGAAAAATAAAATAGTTGCACGGATGAACCGACAAAAGAAAAATCAATGGATTGTGAGGGAGAAATAGAGAGACCTTGTAGACCCGCCGGGGCTGGGAGCAGGAGGAACATTTGAGAATAGTGGCTTCCATCTTCAGAGTGACCGTCCCAAGCATTGCTATTTGGGTGGGGGGAATGAGGACTCTCTGATCCGGCCTCGAGCCGTGCCCTTCTTTTATATACCCCAGCTGATAATCAATGAAGCTTTACCTAATTGCGCCTTTCCTTTCTGTACTAGGGTCCTTTTTGTATATTTTGAGGCCTTATTATTTAAAAATTCCTGGTTTAGTTGGACAAGATTAGCGGCCTCTTTGTATTTGTGAACCACCCTTTTATTAGGAAGTTGGCACATGAGACCCACATAATAATAAAGTATGACATATCATCACTATATAAAATTATGCTCTGTAATAGGTAAAGCTCAAAAAATATGAAAGAGCCACATCTATAAAAAGTAACGGTGTAAATTTGTTTTCACCTAGTACACTTTGAAGGTACTGTAGTAACATGTGAAAGTTTTACTAGCCTAAGTTACTTAGCACTATGAAGAGCAGCCTAATATGGAAGAGAAAGAAAACATCCAGCCAGAGCTCATTTTTGGGTAGAAGCACAAGGCAAACAGAAGGAAAGTTGGCCTAGACCACCATGGGCTCCAACCTTCTCTGCACTGCTGCGCCTGCATGGTTGTACTCCATTGCACGTAAGCTTACATGGGAAGGAAGAGGTGACTGATGCGATGCTTCCCACCTGAACAAGTGCCATGCATAGATGCAAGAGTGGACATAGCAGCCAATGTCGCATTGAGGAGGAGAGAGGGAAGATGATTCTCCTTCATCCAGGAGCCTTTTCTCTCACGAAAGGCAGCGACAAGACAGAATTTTGGGTGGAGGAGCATTAAAAAAAAGGCTAAATATTTGCGGTGGAAGGACCTTGCCAGCAGTACGACTATTTTTTTAAATAATAATACACCATATAATTAGAAGTTAGATGTAGCACTTGGTTAATTTACAAATAAATTTTCTCTGGTATTTAGAAGTTGTAATACTCTAGATAACTCTGATTCCGTATGATTGTCAACCTTTGCATATTTAGTACTCACGGTTATCCTTCAGGCAGAGAACGCACATATATACTTCTCTATGAACTGTTAAACATCAATTTTAACCTCTATTTGCCAATATGTGTAAGTTTCGTCCATTCTGTTCTCTACTTCCAAAGCTACCATCATTTTCGATGGGGCATGAAAGAAATAGTCCTTTACCATTTGTGTGTTGAAAATTGTTTCTCTCACAAGTTAATGATTATATATTATTCTGCCATGTCTCTGATTGTTGCATGATTAATGCCTTGCCTTAGGAGTAGGTGATAAAATTTTAGAATACTATATGAAAATTAACGTTCTAAAATTGCAATGTTGTCATGACAAATAATAATAATAAATATATCATATAAAAGAAAGAATTTTTTTATTTTTTTCACCTTATTATTAATTTTTTTAAGTATTCATACTAAAAATAGCAATCCAAATTAGTTACATGCTATAGACTATGCTGGACAAACTAAGTGTAACGGTTGATGCAGAGGCCATGGTGATTATTCCCCATTTTGTAAAATAAAAATCCGAGAAGTTGTATTTATACTAAGGGAATACTAGATGCATAATTCACATAGATGGATGGATGATTTATTATGCTAACTATTGGCTGGGTAAAATGTTCACATTCAATTAATGGTAGTACTACTTCGCTTCCAGACTGAGTTTTCACATCACGTGCCACATGGGGCAGTCAACCACCGACTACCAAATGACAGGAGGTTCTGCTTTTTTCTAGAGTAGTAGACTTATCCAGAAGCCCCTAGCTATTTCAGCAACCAGAGTCCACGAGTGCGGGAACAGAGGATGGAGAATCCAACCTTTGTCAGCCGTTAGATCAAATGGGTTTTTGATGGGTTCGTAGCATGGAAAACAAAAAATTTCTACCGCAAGAACGAACAAAACCCAGATCTAATCTAGATAAAAGCCAAGATCTAATCTATTAGACATGAGCAACGAGATAGATAGGAACTAACCCTCGTAGATCCGAAAGCGTTGACGAGATTAGATCTCGTGGTTGATGTAGTTGATCACTTGCCGATCTCAAGATCGTGTGGACGATCCTTCCGGCGTCGCGTTCCAGCAGCGCTTCCGTAGTTGGTCAAGTGGACGATCCTTCCGGCGCCGCGTTTCGGCAGCGCTTCCGCAGTCGGTCACACGTGCGGAGTCGAAGCAGACCTTCCTCTCCCCGTTCCAGCGAGCAACGGAGGTAGTAGATCTTCTCCACGGAATCCCAGCAGCACGACGGCGTGGTGGTGGAGTAGAGAATTCTGCAGGGCTTCTCCTATGCCTGTGCAGAAGAAAGGTGGAGGAGAGAGGCGGCAGAGATTGGGTGTTATGGGAGAGCACCAAGAGGGGGCACCCCTGCCCTTCTATTTAAGGGGGGAGGCGCACTTGGGGAGGGGGAGTCCTAGTAGGACTCCCCTCCTATGGCCGGCGGTGGGAAGGGGGGAGGATTCCTCCTTCCCCACGAATCCGTGTCTTGCCCCACTAGGTTTCCTTTGACCCTTTCTTGGTTTTCAAGCAAACTCCAAGAAATCCTCTAGAACCTTTCAGAACATTCCGAAACCTTCTAGAATCTCCATACAAACACTCTGGAACATTTCCTAACTTAGAAAATGATTCCCAATATATGAATCTTATTCTCCGGACCATTCCGGATCTCCTGGTGATGTCCCAGATCCATTCCGAGACTCCGAACAACATTCGGTCTCCAACGCACATTCCATATCTACTTAAAACAACTTCGAACCTTAAGTGTGTCACCCTACGGTTCATGAATATGTAGACATGATAGAGACACATCTCCTATCAATAACCATCAGCGGGACCTGGAGATCCATAATGGCTCCCACATACTCAACGATGACTTCGTGATCGATTGAACCATTTACATACGAAACCAATTCCTTTTGTCATGCGATACTATACTTATCCGAGGTTTGATCGTTAGCATCTCCATACCTAGTTCTACCTCGTTACTGATAAGTACTCTTTACTCGTTCCGTGATATGTCATCCCTTGTGACCCAGTCACATGCTTGCAAGCTAACTAGATGACATTCCACCGAGAGGGCCCAGAGCATATCTATCCGTCATATGGATGGACAAATCCCAATCTTGGTCCATGCGCTTCAACACATACTTTCAAAATACCCAATGACACCTTTATGACCACCCAGTTACGAAGCGGTGTTTGATGTCATCAAAGTATCCATCCGGTGATGGTGATTAACATAACCTCATGGTCGAAGGATTAGGTTACTATGTATTTGAAAGCTTACAGCAATACGAACTTAATGACTTGATCTTATGCTACGCTTACTATGGGTGTGTGTCCATCACATTATTCTCCTAATGATATAACCTTGTTATTAATCACATCCGAATGTCCATGATCAGGAAACCATGATCATCAATTAATCAACAAGCTAGTTCAACAAGAGGCTTACTAGGGACTCTCTTATGTTTACAAAACACACAAGTATTAATGTTTCCGGTTAATACAATTAGAGCATGGGATGTAAACATTTATCATAAACATAAAGATATAATAATAACCACTTTTATTATTTCCTCTTGGGCATATCTCCAACAGTTTTGATCTGATGAATGTCACATAGAAGCTCCAATGGGAAATCAACGTCTTGGATTTCTCCAAATGTGCATTGGCGAGAAGTTGTGTGGGTCGATTCAAATTCAAAAACTGGTGTACTATATAGTGGTATAGATATAGATATAGAAAATCTCGGACCGGAGGGAATAGGAAAGAGCTCACTTTATCAATTTGTTTTCACCCATCAACTCAATCATCTATGTAGGGCCCACAGATGGGGGAGGTCGCGGTCGCCTTGGACGCACCACAAAATTATGACTGGGCCATCGAGTGCAGGAAGCAGAGTCAGCGTTCTGTCCAATCGCTTACCCTAGTCATCGTCATCGATATTTGCCACACGCATCAGCTTCATCAGCGACATTCGTTGTCCCCAAGCTTCGGTAATCTGCCACATTAATATCGGATCATCTCCTTCCTATTTATCCTCTCCCCTTCCCTGCACCACCAATCCATCTCTAATCCCCCGCTTCTAGCAACCATCTCCGTCCTCATCTGTCGTCCATGGCCACCTTCCGACTGCCGCCCGCCGTACCGGAGCGCAAAGAACCCGACATCGCCACACAGGAGGACAATTCCCTGCACATTTGGGCCTTCTCCCCGTGGAGAACAAAGTGGCAGCTGGCGTGCGCCTTCCTCGACACAGGGTACAGTCGCCGCAAGTAACGTATGTATCGCCTCCACGACAATTCGGACGGGATGTTGAAGTTCAAGTTCGTCAACTTCAGGGACACTCGTCTCCTCTACGGCCAGGCCTTCCACTACGGCTGCGAGATGGTGGTGTTCACCGGCGCCAACATTTTCACGAACTACTAGGATCGGTTCCCAACCAACGGCAACTTTATCCATAGTGTCCTCCCGGAGCTGCCGATGGCTCCGGAGGTACCGCCGCCATATCCGGAGTGCCGCTGATGGCTCAGGAGGTACCACCGCCTTATCCGAAGGTGCCGCCGCATTATCCGAAGGTGCCGCTGATGGCTCAAGAGGTGCCGCCGATGGCTCAGGAGGTGCCGCCGCATTATCCGGAGGTACCGATAGTCAGGAGCCGGCTGTGTCGCTGGAGCTAGCGTTGGTGCCGATGTCATGAGCTGCCGCTGGCGGCACGGACTCGTGCTAGGAGGCGCCGGACCTGCACTAATTCAGCAGTGAGTCCTTTATATGTAAACTTGTGCTGTTATGTTAGGGCTGTTTGGTTTAGAGGATGTCAGTTAGGGATGAGGATATCCCCAACCAGCTGGTTAGGGGTAGCCTTTTTTGTTTGGTAAAGTGGGATAAAAAGTGGTTAGGGATAGCCAGTCAAAATCTATTGGCCCAACTATTTTTTTTCATTTTCCTCTTTCACCTCGTCTTCTTCATCCGCCTCACCACTTCCCTAGTAGCGGCCACGACCGCCGGCAGCTCGCCACCCTTTTGCCCCTGTCGACCCCGTGTCAACCTACCTGCCTGCGCCCCTTCTGCCTGCCCACTCTGCCCAGTGGCCTACACCCGCTTGAGTATTGGAACACCCGCTCTGCCCAACGACCTACACTATGGCTGCCCTCGTGTCGAGCCCATAGGCAAGGAAAGATGGTTATTTTCTCTCGAGAGGAAGGGTGAACGAACAAGAAAACTCTTCGGAGGAGCTATCCAAAAGTGGTTGAGCTCATCCAGTTCTTTTTGTGGGATATGCTCAACCACCATTTTGAGCCAAAAGTGGTTATCCATATCCCCTCCAACCTCTAAACCAAACACTGGATAACCAAAAAAACGGATATCCTATGTTATCCACTGGATATCCCATGATATCCGCTGGATAGCCTCTAAACCAAACAACCCCTTAATGGTTGAATGAAGTTTCTTTTGGGACATCCTTTCTTTTGGTACTATCATCAAAAAAAAGTTTCTTCTGTTACTACTAACTGTACCCTGTAGTACTAGTAGTACTATGAATGACGATCTATTGAATATCCTCCCTCCGATGTTTGTGAAGGAAGTGAAAATTTCGAAACTCGGAAACTTTGAATTGCTATTATATTGTACTCCCTCAAATTACTTGACTCGAATTTGTCTAGATTTAGATGTATATAAACATGTTCTAGTGTTAGATGCATTCTAATGTGATAAATGCAAGTCAATTAATTTGGGCCGGAGGGAGTAGTAGTCAGGTTCGACTCCTTCTCGAGAGAGCAGCTGATCGAGCCATATGTTTCATACTACTTCCTCTTTGCTTGTTTTACAAATATGACCAAATCTGTCGCGATTCAAATTCTTGGATATGGGATCATAGAGTATGATGTAGAGATATGGCCTTGACCTTGTGGTCGTTTGGCTTGAAATCCAAGAAAGTTCATACTCGTTGACAACTAAGCTTAAATTCGTTTAAATTTCACCACTTACTTTTAGGTTAGCATTTTACACGATCGGTGGGAGCATATTTTACATCAAAGACCAAAAATGGGAAATTTACATGGAGGTCCATACATTTAGTCCAAAGGACCGTAAAAGGAAAACTTTTTGGTTCGGCTCCTTCTCGAGAGATTAGCGGATCTGAGCTAAACTCTTCATACTACTTCCTCTTTGATTGTTTTCATAATATGGCCAAATCTGTTGCCATGCAAATTCTCTCATATGGGGCAATCAGCATAAAGTATGATGTTGATATGGCCTTGATCTTGGTCGTCCGGCTTGAAATCCATGAATGTTCATACTCGTTGACAAGTAAGCTTAAATTCGTTTAAATTTCACCACTTACACTGTTTGGTTAGAATTTTACATGGATGGTGGGACTACATTTTACATCAAGGACCTAAAAAAGGGAAAATTACATCGAGGTCCATATATTTAGCACAAAGGACCCTAAAACCAATCAAGGAATTGAAAACAGTCAGGTACGGCTCCTTGAGAGAGCAGCTGATCGAAAAAATCTTCCTACTTGCTTTTCAGAAAATAAATTCATGTCACTTGGAAAAATGAAATTGATTTTTTTAATATCTTCGATTGTTTTCAAAAGATGGCCAAATTTGACGGCCTTGGATATGGGATCATAAGCATAAAGTACATTCTACATAAAGGACCTAATAAAGGGAAAATTACATCGAGGTCCATACATTTAGCACAAAGGACCCTAAAATTGAGTAAAGAAAATAATCGGGTTCGGCTCCTTCTCGAGAGAGCAGCTGGTCGAGCCATACTCTTCATACTACTTCCTCTTTGATTGTTTTCAAAATATGGCCAAATCTGTCGCCATGCAAATTCTTGAATATGGGATCATCAACATAAAGTATGATGTAGAGATATGGCCTTGACCTCGTGGTCGTTCGGCTTGAAATCCAAGATTTTTTCATACCCATTAACAACTATGCTTAAATTCATTGAAATTTCATCACTTACTTATATGTTATCATTTTACACGATTGGTGGGAGTACATTCTACATCAAGGACCTAAAAAGGGGGGAAATTGCATCGAGGTCCACACATTTAGCACAAAGGACCCTAAAATTAAGCAAGGAAAAACTGTCAGGTCCGGCTCCTTCTCACGAGAGTAGATGATCGAGCCATACTCTTTAGACTACCTCATCTTCGATTGTTTTCAAAATATGGCTAAATTTGTTGGCATGAAAATTCTTGGATATGGGATCATGAGCATAAAGTATGATGTAGATATGGCCTTGACCTTGGGGGTTCGTCTTGAAATTGAAGAATGGTTCATACTCATTGACAACTAAGCTTAAATTCGTTTAAATTTCACCACTTACTTTTAGGTTAGAACTTTACACGGTCGATCCGTGTACATTTTACATCAGGAACCTCAAAAAAGCAAAAATTACATTGAGGTCCATACATTTAGCATAAAGGACCCTAAAAGGAAAAATTTCTGGTTTGACTCCTTCTCGAGAGATCATCTGATCTGAGCCAAACTCTTAATACTACTTCCTCTTCGATTGTTTCCAAAACATGGCCAAATCTGTTGCCATGCACATTCTCTAACATGGGATCATGAGCATAAAGTATGATGTTGATATGGCCTTGACGACCATGGTTGTTCGGCTTGAAATCCAAGAATGTTCATACTCGTTGACAAGTAAGCTTAAAATAATCCTATAAATTTCACCACTTACACTTTTAGACCTAAAAAGGGGGTAAATTACATCGAGGTCCATACATTTAGCACAAAGGACCCTAAAATCAAGCAAGGAAAATAGTCGGGTTCGTCTCCTTCTCACGAGAGTAACTGATCGAGCCATACTCTTCATATTACTTCCACTTTGATTTTTTTCAAAATATGGCCAAATCTGTCGCCATTCAAATTCTTTGATATGGGATCATCAGCATAAAGTATGGTGTAGAGATATGGCCTTGACCTTGTGGACGTCTAGCTTGAAATCTAAGAAAGTTCATACTCATTGACAACTAAGGTTAAATTCATTAAAATTTCACCACTTACTTTTAGGTTAGCATTTTACACGGCCAGTGGGAGCATATTTTACATCAAGGACCAAAAAGGGGGGAAATTACATTGATGTCCATACATTTAGCACAAAGGACCCTAAAAGGAAAACCTTTTGTTGCATTGGTTCGGCTCCTTCTCAAGAGATTATTAGTTGATCTGAGCCAAACTCTTCATATTACTTCCTCTTTGATTGTTCTCAAAATAATATGGACAAATCTATTTCCATGCAAATTCTCTGATATGGGGTCATCAGCATAAAGTATGATGTTGATATGGCATTGACCTTGGTCGTTCGTCTTGAAGTCCAAGAATTTTTCGTACTCATCGACAACTATGCTTAAATTCGTTTCAATTTCACCACTTAATTTTAGGTTAGAATTTTACACGGTGGTAGGAGTACATTTTACACCAAGTAGCTAAAAAAGGGAAAATTACATTGAGGTCCATACATTTAGCACAAATGACCCTAAAATTGAGCAAAGAAAATAGTTGGCTTCGGCTCCTTCTCGCGAGAGCAGCTGATTGAGCCATACGTTTCATACTACCTCCTCTTCGACTATTTTACAAATATGTCCAAATTTGTCGCCATGCAAATTCTTGGATATGGGATCATCAGCATACAGTATGATGTACAGATATGGCCTTGACCATGTGGTCGCTTGGCTTGAAATCCAAGAAAGTTCCTACTCGTTGACATCTAAGCTTAAATTCATTTAAATTTCACCACTTACTTTTAGGTTAGCATTTTACACGGTCACGGTGGGAGCATATTTTACGTCAAAGACCTAAAAGGGAAATTTACATTGGGGTCCATACATTTAACCCAAAGGACTGTAAAATGAAAACTTTCTAGTTCGGCTCCTTCTCGAGACATCAGGTGATCTGAGCCAAACTCTTCATACTACTTCCTCTTCGATTTTTTTTAAAATATATGGCCCAATCTGTTGGCATGCAAATTCTCTCGTATGGGGCCATCAACATAAAGTATGGTGTTGATATGGCCTTGACCTTGGTCGTTTGGCTTGAAATCCAAGAGTGTTCATACCCGTTGAGAAGTAAGCTTGAATTCGTTTAAATTTCACCACTTACACTTATTGGTTAGAATTTTACACGGATGGTGGGACTACATTTTACAACAAGGACCTAAAAAAAGGGAAAACTACATCGAGTTCCATACATTTAGCACAAAGGACCCTAAAACCAAACAAGGAATTGAAAACAGTCGGGTACGACTCCTCGAGAGAGCAGCTGATCGAGCCATACTCTTCATACGACTTCCTCTTTCCCAATTTTGGACGCATATTAGGTTTGGTCAAAGTAAATATTTATAAAGTTTGACTAACTATATGTAAAAACATACTGACTTTTCTAATGACAAATGCATATAATATGAAAATATAGTTCATGATGATTCTAATAACATTGAGTTGATGTCGTACATTTAGTCAAAGTTTATTAAATTTGACTCTGACTAGATACGTGTCCTAATTTGGGAAGGAGGGAGTACTACTTACTTCACGGAATAAAAAAAGGAGCGCTCCTCACTTTCGAACCAGCTTGCTACGGTTGTGCTTGGTGCTTCCTCTTCCTAGGGTACGGAGGTGGAGTAGTGCGGAGTAGGTAGGCTTGTCAGATCATAATGGTGAGCATCCAATGCGATGTGACATTTTTGTTTTTTTGCTGGCCAGATCAACCAATCCCTTGTCCAACACTTAAGTAGTACTTGTACTTGTACTAGTAGTACTGTGAATGGGGATCTTTTGAATATTCTTCCCCCCGGATCATTGTGAAGGAAGTGAAAATTTCGAAACCGGGAAAGTTTGAATTGCTACTCTATTGTACTCCCTCCGTTTCAAAATATAAAATGTTTTAGCTTTGTGAAAGGAGTGTATCTAAATCCCTTTTAATGTGTAGAGTCACTCCAAATCTAGATGAACCTACACAGTAAAAGAAGTCTAGATACTCTACTTTCACAAAGCTAAAACATCTTATATTTTGAAACGGAGGGAGTACTATAGTAGTAATAGTTTTTGCCGCCAAGGACCAAAATGGTTCCCACCAACGTAGCTGAAGAACACGCCAGGCACCGAAACGGAGCCGCCGACACAAGGCAGGTTGTCGATCGATGCACGTGCGCAGCGCCACTTTGTGGACGAGGGAGAGATCAGTCGGTTGGGATATGGGGTGGTGAGGCTGGTCATAGTGGGGAGTAACTTAGTACTAACATGCATATGTTACTAGTGTAAGTTACTACCTCCATAGTGGAAAATAATATAGGTGCGGTATCATGCAAAGCCTCGCTTATTGCAATGTAGACTCATGTTGTGTTAAAATGTGTGATGTTAACATAGCTAGTTACCACAAGGCTCTCTTTCATCATTTAATTGCATGCCATGTCATCTAAATGTTTACTGTTGGCAATACATGTAGGACTATTAGTACTCAAGTTACTCTCACTATGACTAGCCTGATGAGGGAGTGAAGGTGAGAGAAAACACAATTTATTTTGCGTGCATACATATCGTGGTCCTGAAATTTACTCTACTCACTGTACCCTATACCTCGTGTCAGGAACCCATCCCAGCTTTGCTTTGACATCGCACCGCCTTCAAATCCTCCTCTTCGCAGCTCTCTCGCTGCCTCCTCTATGCTCATATAGTCTCTTCTCGCTCTTTATTTTTTAACATAAAAAAGGAAATAAATTCTTCTTACTTGCTTTTCAGAAAATAAATTCCTGTCAGTTGGAAAAATGAAATTGATTTTTTTTGTTTTTAATATCTTCGATTGTTTTCGAAAGATGGACAAATTTGTCGGCATGCAAATTCTTGTATATGGGTTCATAAGCATAAAGTACATTCTACATAAAGGACCTAAAAAGGGAAATTACATCGAGGTCCATATATTTAGCACAAAGGACCCTAAAATTGAGCAAAAAAAAAACTCGGGTTTGGCTCCTTCTCGAGAGAGCAGCTGGTCGAGCCATACTCTTCATACTACTTCCTCTTCAATTGTTTTCAAAATATGGCCAAATATATCACCATGCAAATTCTTGAATATGGGATCATCAACATAAATTATGATGTAGAGATATGGCCTTGACCTCGTGGTCGTTCGGCTTGAAAATCCAAGATTTTTTCATACTTGTTGACAACTATGCTTAAATTCCTTGAAATATCATCACTTACTTTTAGGTTAGCATTTTACACGATCGGTGGGAGTACATTCTACATCAAATACCTAAAAAAGGGGTTAATTACATCGAGGTCCATACTTTTAGCACGAAGGACCCTAAAATTGAGCAAAGAAAACAATCAGGTTCGGCTCCTTCTCGAGAGAGCAGTTGATCGAGCCATACTCTTCATACTACTTTCTCTTCGATTGTTTTCACAATATGGCCAAATCTATCGCCATGCAATTTCTTGGATACTCGACAATCAGAATAAAGTATGATGTAGAGATATAGCCTCGACCTTGTGGTCGTTCGGCTTGAAATCAAAGAATGTTCATACTCATTGACAATTATAAGCTGAAATTCATTTAAATTCCACCACTTACTTTTAGGTTAGAATTTTACATGGTCGATGGGAGTACATTTTACAACAAGGACCTAAAAAGGGGGAAAAATTACATCGAGGTCCATACATTTAGCACAAAGGACCCTAATATTAAGTAAGCAAAACCGTAGGGTTTGGTTCCTTCTCGAGAGAGTAGCTGATCAAGCCACACTCTTCATACTACTTAATCTTTGATTGTTTTCAAAATATGGCCAAATTTGTAGATATGCAAATTCTTGAATATGGGATCATCAGCATAAAGTTGATGTAGATATGGCCTTGACCTTGGTCGTTCATCTTGAAATACAAGAATGGTTCGTACCTATTGACAACTAAGCTTAAATTCGTTTAAAATTCACCACTTACTTTTAGGTTAGAACTTTACACGGTCAATCGGAGTACATTTTACATCAGGGACCTCAAAAAAGCAAAATTTACGTCGAGGTCCATACATTTAGCATAAAGGACCCTAAAAGGAAAAATTTCTGGTTTGGCTCCTTCTCGAGAGATCAGCTCATCTGAGCCAAACTCTTGATACTACTTCCTCTTTGATTGTTAATATGGCCAAATTTGTTGCCATGCAAATTCTCTCATATGGGATCATCAACATAATGTATGATGGTTGATATATATGGCCTTCAACTTGGTCGTTCGGCTTGAAATCCAATAATGGTCATACTCGTTGACTAGTAAGGTAAAAAAATCGTCGAAATTTCACCACTTACACTTTTAGGTTAGAATTTTACACGGGCATGGAAGTACATTTTACATCAACGACCTAAAAAGGGGAAATTATGTCGAGATCCATACATTTAGCACAAAGGACCCTAAAATTAAGAAAGGAAAATAGTCGGGTTCGGCTCCTTCTCGAGAGAGTAGCGGATCGAGCCATACTCTTCACACTAATTCATCTTCGATTGTTTTCAATATATGGCAAAATTTGTCGGGGTGCAAATTTTTGAATATGGGATCATCACCTTGGTCGTTCTTCTTGAAATCCCAGAATGGTTCATACTCGTTGACAACTAAGCTTAAATTCGTTTAAATTTCACCACTTACTTTTAGGTTAGATTTTTACACGGTTGGTCGGAGTACAGTTTACACCAAGGACGCGAAAAAAGCAATAATTACATTGAGGTCCATACATTTATTAGATATCTCCCTAAAAGGAAAAAAATTCTGGTTTGCCTCCCTCTCGAGAGATCAGCTGATCTGAGCCGAACTCTACACACTACTTCCTCTTCGATTGTTTTCAAAATAGGTTAATTTGTGCCATGCAAATTCTCTCATATGGGATCATCAACATAAAGTATGATGTTGATATGGCTTTGACCTTGGTCGTTCGACTTGAAATCCAATAATGGTCATACTCATTGACAAGTAAGCTTAAAATCATCGAAATTTCACCACTTACACTTTTAGGTTAGAATTTTACACGGGTGTGGAAGTACATTTGACATAGGACCTAAAAAAGTGAAAATTACACCGAGATCCATACATTTAGCACAAAGGACCCTTATATTAAGCAAGGAAAATAGTCGGGTTTGACTCCTTCTGTAGAGAGCAGTTGATCGAGCCACACTCTTCACACTACTTCATCTTTGATTGTTTTCAAAATACGGCCAAATTTGTCGGCATGCAAATTCTTGGATATGGGATCATATGCATAAATTATGGTGTAGATATGGCTTGACCTTGGCCATTTGTCTTGAAAATCCAAGAATATGGTTCATACTCGTTGACAACTAAGCTTAAATTCGTTTAGATTTCACCACTTACTTTTAGTTTAGAATTTTACACGATCGATGGGGTACATTTGACATCAAGGACCTAAAAAGGGAAAATTACATGGAGGTCCATACATTTCGCAAAAAGGACCCAACAAAGGAAAACATTTTGTTTCGTCTCCTTATCGAGAGACCAGTTGATCTGAGCCAAACTCTTCATACTACTTCCTCTTTGATTATTTTCAAAATATGGCCAAATTTGTTGCCATGCAGATTCTCCAATATGGGATCATCAGCATAAAGTATGATGTTTATATGGCCTTGACCTTGGTCGTTCGACTGAGATCCAATAATGTTCATACTCATTGACAAGTAAGCTTAAGATCGTCTAAATTTAACCACTTACACTTTTAGGTTAGAATTTTACACGGTGTGTGGGCGTACATTTTACATGAAGTACCCAAAAAAGGGAAAATTACATCGATGTCCATACATTTAGCACCCCCCCCTAAAAATAAGCAAGGAAAATAGTCGTGTATGGCTCCTTCTCGAGAGAGCAGGTGATCGAGCCATACTCTTCGTACTACTTCATCTTAGATTGTTTTCAAAATATGTCCAAATCTATCGGCATGCTAATTCTTGGAAACGGCATCATCACCATAAAGTATGATGTTGATATGGCCTTGACCTTGTTTGTTCGGCTTGAAATCCAAGAATTTTTATACTCGTTGACAACTAAGCTTAAAGTTGTTCAAATCTCACAACTTACACTTTTTGGTTAGAAGTTTACATAGATGGTGGGGGTACATTTACACCAAGGACCTAAAAAAGGTAAAATTACACTGAGGTCCATGCATTTAGCATAAAGGACCATAAAATTTAGCAAAGAAAACAATCGGGTTTGGCTCCTCGAGAGAGCAGATGATCGGGCCCTACTCTTCATACTACTTCCTCTTTGATTTACAAGAAAGATTTATTATGGAGGGAACTGGGAGCAGAGTAGTACTATTCTGAAGGGAAATGGAGTAGAGGAACATGCATCCATTTCATTTTATTCAACCTCGCCTATACGCTCTATCCCCACTTCTACGCCAAGCGACGCCGTTCTTCTCCTCCACAATGCCGCTTTCCGATCCTGTTCACCGCACAATATGAGAGTGTTTGTTCTTCTCCCTGTACTGCCTGCCGCCACTGATTTTCCCTCTTTTCCAGAAAACCAAATCAAGCCACTGTCCTAATTTCCATCAGCTCCATTGCGATGGCAGGACCGAGCAAGGACAGTGATGATTCTGAGCTATTCCAACATGTTTTTATTGAAGGCCCGCTTGAAGAACTCATAACCAGATGCGACGTCATTGATGACCCACAAGTATAGGGGGCGTATCGCAGTATTTTCAATAAGTAAGAGTGTCGAACCCAACGAGGAGCAGAAGGTGCTGGCTAGTGGTATGGATCAGGATTTCTCTGAAAATACTTAGCAAACGGATTTTTAGGGGTTTTTGATAATGCAAGTAAATAAAGTATGAGTAAAAAAAAAGACAAAGAGAATGAATGCAACAAGTTTCCCAATCCTTTATTCAGCAAAGGACAAGCCGGTTGTGTTACTTAAGATGACCAAACGTTCTCGAGGACACACGAGAAGACTGTCAAGTGCCTTCGCTTCATATTGTTGATTAATCTTCTTTAGCTTGCTAAGTGTTGTGTGGGTGAACCTATGCTAAATTACCGACCTTCCTAGGACTAATACATACTTGTGATTATACCCCTTGCAAACATCTGTAAGTACAAGAAAGTAATTAAGGTAGAACCTAACCACAACTTTAAACTCTAAGACGCTGACGTCCCTTGTGTAATGGTTTCCTAACGGGGGTTCAGGTTTCTATCGATCAGGTAACCCCTATGATTAGTAGACAAATACACAATGCATTCCCCTATGCCCATATAGGTGAAGTGTCATGTAGTCGACGTTCACATGACACCACTAGAAGAAGTACACCACAACTTAAATATCAAACCATTGAATCTTTCTCAACACAATTCCACTACTAACAACATGACTTCTCCCATGTCCTCAAGAACAAAATGAACTACTCACAAGACATCATATGGATCATGATCAGAGATGAAATAATTATGTGTAACAATCTGAACATAAATAATAATTCAATGGTTCACTCAATAGCATCAACTACAAGGAGTAATCAACACCGGGAAAGTTTCCCCTAAGAACTATGCAAGATTCAACCCAATTGTTACATCGATATGGAGATGGTGATGATGGAGATGGTGATGATGATGGTGATGATGATGATGATGATCCCGATGAATTCCAGCTTGATGGTGGTGTTGATGGCGACGATCTCCCCTCTCCAGGAAGGAATTCCCCCGACAGAATTCTATCTGCCGGAGAGATCTTTCTCTCTCGGTGTTTTCCGCCCCGCAGAGGCGGCATAATCTTTCTGTGGTTGCCCCCTGAGTCTTAGGCTTTCGGGAGGATAATATACGCCAGAGGGGAGAGCTGGAGGTGGACCAGGGCGGCCACACCACCTGGTGGCGCGTCCTAGGGTGGCCTACGCCAGGGGGTGGTGTGGGCCCCCTATGGCCCATCTCCACTCCTCCTTCTAGCTTCCTTCGTCTTCTGGAAAAATAGGATTTTTCGTATATTTTCCCGGATTTTCTGATCTTTGCGAATTTTGCCTTCAAACATCACCTTTTCCATCAGAATCCTGACTGCAGCGGTCCATGCTCCAAAAGTCATCAACCATGCAAAAACAGATGAAATTATATAAGTATCATCTCTTAATATGAAATATGTCAATGAATAACAGTAAATTATGATATAGAATAGTGATGCAAAATGGACGTATCAACTCCCCCAAGCTTAGACTTCGCTTGTCCCCAAGCGAAATTGAGCTCAATAAACATGGCCTCAGGTTTATGGAGCGAAGAGTCGATAAAAGAATACAGACAAGTAGCATCGCATTCATCAATTCATAGATCATAATAGAACACAACTCATTATTATATAACTCAACTTGCAATAAGTAAAGGAAACACAATAAAGATACATGAAGTGAATCGTAATTGGTAATGGCAAACTTAGCTCTTGGTCGAAGAATAGTTGACAATTTGCTGGAGTTCACAAATAAATGATTTTCAAGGATAGCTTTCAAAGTGGTAGACACCAAGATAAGAGCAGTGTGCAAAACAAGGAACATAATAAACATGATTGAATAAATCATCATATGAATGAATGAAACACAAAAACTCAAAATACTTGCTGAGGTAGAGAGGAATAGGTTTACTAACTCAACTGAAAAGGAAAAGAAAGGCCCTTCGCAGAGGGAAGCAAGGATTTCAAGTTTCATAAAGAGCTCCCAAAAATTATGATACTTATTAGCTTTCAGCTCTCATTTCCCCTATCATAGGCATCTTTAGGTGATTATGGTCAAAGTGATCAAATATGAGGATATGCTTGACAAGTTGTAAGTTGAAAATCTCATGTCCCTTGAATACGAGGGTCGCTCCTCATGCTACTCAAGTTTAGTCACCGGTAAGTTCTTATCATAGTAAGCACATGTGTATCATGGAGAACAGCCAACGGGGTACCCCTTGCCCGATGATATGGTAGAATCCCCATATTAAAATGACAAGGCAAGCAGACAACAAGCATCTCAATAGTCTTCTTATTTACCATGGGAATATGGTGCTTTTTCCTCTCTTTCCTCTTTTCTCATCTTTATTTTCTTTTCTCTTTTTCTCAATCTCTATCTCTTTTTTATAAGAATAATGCTTCATAGATGCTCGTTATGGTTACGCTGCAGGTTTCCACCACAACAGCATGGATTAGACCGGCGGCCTAGGCTCTTCTCTAACACACATGCATAACTCCATGGACTTACAAGCTCCCCTTTCATTTCACACCGACGACATCCATAGACAAAAGAACATGATATCAACTAGGTACAAAGTACCAGTGCAATGTTGAAAGCATTCCCCATGACAGCATGGTTCTGCTAATTCACAACTTACAAAGCGTAAGCATATACGCAACATAGATGGGCACAATGGTTCAGGTTTATTAAGTGCAAGAAAGTAAAGTGTGCCATCAAGTTCGTGAGAGATTTAATCACTAATTTTCACATAACAAGTTTAATTTAGAAGATAGATAAAAACATGAATTTACTTGGAATAGCAATAGTGCTAATAGGTAGGTATGGTGGACTTAAATGGCATAGGTTTTGGTTTAAGGAATGGATGCACGAGAAGAATTCCCTCTTAGTACAGGTTTTTGGCTAGCAAGGCTGGGTAGCAAGCATAAGAGTTGAAGGAAACAAACAAACATACAAGTGATAAAAACAAACATGCAATCTTCCTTGGAAGCACAAAAGATCTTAACCATAGAATACTAAACTTATGAGAAAATCAAGAAAGAAAGATGATGAAATTATATTTCTTTAGAGTACTTTTGTCTTTTTCATTCAATTCTCAAAATATTGTTGCTATTGACCGATCCAGGTTTGCTAGAACCAACTAAATTAACTCAATGATCCCAAAGTGATACCAATACTAACAACAAAATCAATCATATAGCCACGAATTGAAAAATAATTATAAGATATGCAAAAGAGTAAATGATAGAACTTCTCATTAATATTCCATAACAGAAACTCACACCAAGGGTTACATATCTAACGAGAGAGGGGACACTTCCATAATGCAAACCATCCTATATGATAACTTCTCTATTCCTGACATGACTACTAAAAAGGGTAAAAAGATAGAAGATAGTGATGTGATACCATGACACTCCCCCAAGCTTAGAACAAACCAAGGGGATGCCAAACCTGATGACGAATTACTCCTTCGGTGGTGGTGGTATTCTCTTGATGAGCTCTTTGATTAGTTTCCCCAAGTCCTCAACCTCGAAGGTGAGAGTACGAATCAAATCCGAGTTGTGCTCGATGCGGTGCATGATCATGTCAGATTGTGGATCCTAGCTCTTGCAATTATTTTCCCATTCTTCCTCCTTGAAGTCTTCTTTTCCTGCATGGCTAGAATGAGGCAAATCCCAATTGGAGGGTAATTTCTCCTTGGTCATATTCTGGTGTTGATGCTTATGGATAAGGGTATGGAGAGTATTCTTGGTGCGTGGAGGAAGTGACCGTGGAGCCAAACAGTGACGTGGAGGTTTCCCTCCAGTCGACATCCGTGCAGTCCTTCTGACCCTGGCAGGTTTTGTCAACACTCCAATGCTTGCAATGGTAGTGCCGGTGGGAAGATATTGGCCTTGCTTTGTCTCCTCTTCGCCTTCACTCTTGATCTCCTTCTCCTGCCCGGGGTCTTGGAGATCTTCCTCCATAGGCTCCTTTCCCTTATCCTTGGCAGACACCATTGTGCTTCTAAACTTTCAAAAATAGTTCCTGGCAGAAATAGATCAAAACAAAAACACGACGAGAACATGATATACAAACCTCGGGGGATCCGGGGGATTATATATTACGAAGTTTCGCAACAAAAGGAAGGTGCTAGGAGAAAACGGGCCGGAGACGGAGTCCGGGGTGGCCACACCACCTGGTGGCGGGGCCAGGGGTGGGCCCTCTTTCGCTTCGCAGCTTTCCTTGTTGGATAAAAACTGAAAAATATAATTGGATAGAATTTTTGTGGAACTTTTCTTACCAGATCTGTTACCTATTCGAAGAAGGACTCTGCAGGTCTCTGAATTTGGTATTTAGTAGATTCTTCCAAAGTCACTACTTGAATAACATCAATATCTTCATCTTCATACACTTATTGCTTGAGTCATGAAACCTTTCACTTCCTTATTACACCATTATCTCCACTAACCTGGAAATTTCTTTCACACAAAACTTCACACAGTTCTCATTAGCAACATTAGTATAAGTGAAGTGATAAAACCTTTTGAGTTAAATTTCAACTTAAAACCATCAAAACTTAAGATATTGTAGCAACTCCTTCCGAAAACCCAAAAAGAATTCAAAAAGAAGATCGATTAAAGAAGCAAATGCAAGAGTGGCAAAATCTGTCAAAACAGACCAGCAGGTAAAGATCATTTTTTTCGAACTTTTTCTGTTGCTCAACTCAAAAAGTGCAAATCTAACGAAAGTTAAATAACAACCTGGGGCAGAAGCACAAAAAATTACAGCTCAATCTGACAGACAGAGATCTCTCACGAATTTTTACGGTGAAGCATAAAAATATGTTTCGGGACAGCAACTTCCCCAAATCTTACTTCTCTCTCATTAGAGGTTGATCTTGACAAAAAACCAAACAAAAGGATAAGGAGAGGTTATTACTGAAGTAATAAATTCCAAGACTCAAAGAAAAACAAAACAAATTGAAAGCAAAAATAAATTGGGTTATCTCCCAAAAAGCTCTTTCTTTATAGCCATTAAGATGGGCAAGATAATTTTGATGAAGCTCACATAAGATATGAATTGAAATGAAAGAGAGCATTAAGAAGCAAAAATACACACATTTAAGTCTAACCCACTTCCTATGCAAGGGAATTTTGTAAACAAACAAGTTTTTGAAACCAAAGGCTACTAACATAGGAAGGCAAAAGAAGTGCAACATAAAAACTTTCAGCATAAAACGAGGAAACTTGATATTATTGAGATACATAAGAACACTTTTCCCTCTCTCATAGTAACTTTCAGTATCATGCATAAACTTAACAATATAGCTATCAGAAGGACCATCGTAACAATGATCACTTATTCTAATAGAAAACACAGGAATACTAGTTCTTATAACACTACTTTGCGAAATAATATTAGAGGTATCCTTACCAAGGATAGTGTGTCCCTCTTCTACATATTAAGTGACAAAGCCTTTCACATCTATCATAGGTTCATCATCCATTTGTTTATCAGGCTCAACAACTTTATTTGTACTTTCGTTAACCATACTAGCCATCATAGAATGTTCCTTTATCTTAACTGGGAAAGGCACTTTCTCAATATAAGGTTCAGGTGAAACATGATTAGCAGTATAAACATCAGTATTTCTTGCAGGAACACACTTAGCAATATCTTTATAAGGTTCATGATACTTATTCCACTTCTTTTTAGGCACTTCAATGTAGGAAGCAAAAGCCTTAAAATAAGTTGCAATAGCTTGAGAGTCTAGACCATAAGCATTTTTAATATTTTGAAAGTCATCACTTCCCATAAAAGATTCAATGCATTCATAATCATAATTTATACCTGACTTTCTACCTTTGTCATTCTCCCAAGCTTCAGCATTGTCTTGAATACGGTCCAGAAGATCCCATTTAGCTTCTTCTTCCATGCGAGCGAATGATCCAGCACAAGAAGCATCCAATAAATCCTTATCATGAAGAGAAAGCCTTGCATAAAAGTTATTGATAATAATATTGTTGGGGAGCTCATGAATGGGACATTTGAGCATTAGTAACTTCAATCTCCCCCAAGCTTGAGCTGTACTCTCTCCATCAAGAGGCCAAAAGTTGTATATTTGATTCCGATCTTTATGAATCTCACTAGGAGGATAAAACTTTGAATAAAAGAGAGGTACTATTTCCTCCCATTCAAGAGCTTGACCATTCTCTAGCAGCTTATACAAGTCCTCAGCTCTTCCTTTTAGTGATAATGAGAATAACTTCTTCTTAACTTGATCTGTAGTAATACTTGCACACTTGAACAACCCGCATAATTCGTGTATAAAGAGAAAATGATCACCGGGATGGACAGTTCCATCCCCAACATAGTAGTTATCCATAACACGATCAATAATTCTTGTAAGTATTTTAATAGTATCATTCTCAGCAGGTGGTGGTTCATCTACTACCTTAGCAGTGGTAGTAGCATGAGAAATAAGAAACCCAGCGAATTATCCATAACGAAAATAAAGCAACTAACAGAAATAAACAATACTCACAGTAGAACTTTCCTTTACCAGTTCCACTCTCCAATAGCGCTTCACTCCTCGGAAACGGCACTAGAAAATAGTCTTGATGACCCATAAGTATAGGGGGTGTATCATAGTATTTTCGATAAGTAAGAGTGTCGAACCCAACGAGGAGCAGTAGGTGTTGGCTAGTGGTATGGAACAGGAATTCTCTGCAAATACTTAGCAAACGGATTTTTAGGGGTTTTTGATAATGCAAGTAAATAAAGTACGAGTAAATAAAAGACAAAGAGAATGAATGCATCAAGTGGCCCAATCATTTTTTCAGTAAAGGACAAGCCGGTTGTATTACTTAAGATGACCAAACGTTCTCGAGAACACACGGGAAGACTGTCAAGTGCTTTCGATTCATATAGTTGATTAATCTTGTTGGGGATATACTTTTGGGGTATCCTCACAGTTCCTCACTGACCAGGGTGGCCCACTTCGGGTTAGAGCTTTGCTTCACGGGCGGCCTAGTCAGGGAGAAAGATG
Organism: Avena eriantha; assembly: GCA_910589775.1. Classification (NCBI taxonomy): domain Eukaryota; kingdom Viridiplantae; phylum Streptophyta; class Magnoliopsida; order Poales; family Poaceae; genus Avena; species Avena eriantha. The sequence goes on along the minus strand of OU342742.1, from coordinate 250,256,314 downwards.
GAGTCCAATCCGGCTACGGGAAGGCCCAGAAGACTTACCGACTTAGGCCCATAATGTTACTTGTAGTTCAAGATGTACTCTGTAACCGACTCTTAGTCGTAGCCAGATAGATCTCTCCTGTAAACCCTAGGCCGGTTATCTATATAAGCTGTCCTAGGGAGAGCCTTTAGGGCACCTAACACTTTAGACCTTCAACTCGCACAGGCGAAACCCTTGTAACCCATATTCCGGCTCTGCCGTATTACTGGATTGCTAGCAGGAGTAGGATCCATCCAAAGCCGGCGGATTCGAACCTGGGTAAACTTGTGTGCTCACCGTCTCGGAACACCGTACGTCTCATACCCCTCTCTTCCGCACGCCTCGAGGACCCCCTCATGGCGTACTTGTCCTCAATCCGACGATAGTTGGTGCCCACCATGGGGCAAGTGAGCTTCGGATCTGCGTTCCGAGCGGAATCTGCAAGAATCGGAATCGGCGAGACTATCGCCGTCGGTCGCATCCTCTACGCCAGCGATGTCCCTCTCATCGTTCTCGACGAGACTTGGATTCCGGCTAGGGAGGCCATGACTGCCTACACCATCATGTCTTTTGGCGAGATCGATGTTTACATCAGTTTCGCTGAACCTGCCACACCCACCCCAGTGGTGATGATAGAGGCAGAACAATCTTTTGGGTCCCCTTTGTCCGCAGAGGTGGCAGAGTTCTGGATCTCAGAAAACCCTAATCCCACCCAGCCCACACCAGTTGCGGAGATAGTGGAGAAATTTGAGCCTGAAAAAGACCTAGCGGTCCAATCCGAATCTGGAGTGGATCTCCCTGGAGAAGACGGATCCCAGACCGACCCACCCGTGGAAGTCGAAATTCAGGAGGAGCGAGTCAACGACACTAATTCTGGCTCTGACGATGCCGGGACAGACAAGCCTTTCCTGAGGTACACACTGCGACGTATGATGCTGCAAGGCGCAAGCGCAGATACAATTCTCGAGACCATCGAAAGTTTCGACATGGCTGATCGCGAGGGCCGCAGGTACCTCAGGAAGCACGCATCGCACTTCGTCGGATATGTTGGATCCGGATCCGGCTCTGCCGATGCTGGAGAAAACACTGACTCTGTGCTGGAGGAAATTGGAACAAACGCCGACGTACCCGCATCCTCGGATGACTCGATGACGTCAGCGGATTTCCGAAAGTTCTCCATGGAATATGAAGAGGAGTATAACTCCAAAGCTGCAGAGGAAGGAGAAGCCATGGATGAAGGATCCGGGGAACACTCTCCCAAAGCGCAGGATGACATGCATGTCGGAGATAATCCCGAAGTCCAGATGTCTGAAAGTACCGACCAGAGCTTGACTCCGGGAAACGGACCCAAAGCCGTCTTTGCTACCGGCGCTACCAAGAAGGCAAAGAAGAGGAACAAGAAGAACAAGACCCCGGCAAAAGACCCTCTGACAGAGGAGGTGATTTCCGAGGAATACGGAGAAGACTCGGATGGAGCACTTATCCCAGAAGAGCCGAAAAAAGAAGAATCAGTGGATGGACACGTGATCACCGAGGTGCGCGTAAACTCATCGATGCTGCATTAACCACACCTATCCCTACAGCTGCAGAACTTACTGCTGAAGAGCTGGACGAAAGGGCCCAAGCCCTAGAAGCGTGTCGTCAACAACTACTAGATGAAGCCAAAAACGTCGAGGAGGAGGAGAAACGCATGGCAACTAAGGATTATATGTCTCGGTTGCATCAGAAGACACAGAAGCATCACACCAATGACGACCAATTTCCACATATCCGTGCCGTCCTTTTCGAAGATGAGATGGGGAAGCCACGAAAAGATAGCAAAGGAGATTGGGTATATCCAACCCCAGTACAGAATACCATGGCGGCCCGAGAAATTTTATCGGCTAATCCAAGACCAGAGGAGATCCGTTTGGGTATCAAACTACTCAACAAGGGACTGGAGCAGCAAAAGGTCGCCCTGTCCGGAAGTCAAAAACTGGTCTCGGATTCCGACCAATGTAGCACAGATCTGGCGTGGGCTGACGTAAGACCCCATCACGTTCTGGAGCAGCATCATCGCCCCAAACATCGGGAGGACAATTATTCAAGAACGGGATCGTCAGGACAGCATTACAGAACTGCGCGTGACTAGAGCAACGTCACCCCAGCAGCCGAAAAAGAGGCCTTTGCTGCACTGAATCCGAGGAATCCTCCCCGACGAGAGTCTAACGATCGAAGGGGAGAAGATAAAGAGAAACGACGGGAGGAGGATCGTCAAAAAATGCCACCTCCTAGACATGCAACCCGTCCGGCTGAGCCTCACCATGGTGGGAACGACGGACGAAGGAACGACGGAAACCATGCTGGCACAAGCCGACAGGGGGCTCGTCGTAGCGAAGATCCTCCCCGGAACCGAAATAATGACGTTGCGGACGAAGGCCGGTGATCATCCGGAAACTATCCAGCTGCCCCACCCTCTCCACCAAGTAGTCATCACAACGGCTCCCAAGGGGGACAAGGAGGACGACGCGGTGGAGGAGGTGGTGGCAAAAGCCGAAGTCCGGCTCCAAGGCACCGCAGCCACAGCCGACATTCAGGACGATCTCTATCCCCAAACGACGCAAGGCACATGATCAACTCCAACATAGAGGCGCAGCGCTACGAAAACGATGATATCTACGTGGGCCCAAAGTGCTTCGGACCATGCATCAGAGCTACAAGATTCCCAGAAGGATTTGCTATCTCAAGGCATATCCAAGCCTACGACGACATTGCTTGGCCAGATACCTGGCTACAGGATTTTTTTCAAGCTTGCTGCATCGCCAAAGGCGGAAACAGCCTGGTCGCAACCCGATATATCCCACTTATGTTGCGGAAGACGGCACGATCGTGGCTCAATGAACTTCCGGAGAACACCATCCATAACTGGTATGACATGGAAAGTGTGTTCTTTCGAAATTTCGAAGGCACATATCGGAGGCCCTGTACAGTCGCAGACCTACAGCATTGCACCCGGAAGGCCGGAGAAACTTGTCGAGATTACCTCGGACGATGGATCGACACTAAGAACACTTGTGAAGGAGTAAATGATTAAACCGCGATTGAACCTTTCATCGCAGGACTCCCAATTGGTCTACTACGTCACCGCTTGAAGTGTGACAAGGTCACTGACTTGGGAGAGATGATAGAAACAGCGAGCAAGTACGCATATGCTGATGATGATGCAGAAGGATTGCTCAATGCCCTAGCTGTGCCTCAGTCGGCAAAACAACCAAAGCAAAAAGCTCAGACGCGCAAAAATACCTCGGAAGAGAAACCCAACGCGGAAACAGCAGTGGTCACTGCTACTTTCAGGTCTGGAGGATGAGGAGGACGGGGCAGAGGCCGCAGGCGTGGCCGTGGGACTTCAAGGGTCCAGGGTAGAGGAGACCAGCAACCAGGCAAAACCTACTCTTGGGCTGACATTGCCAATAACCCATGTGTGCATCACTTAGACGCCAATGGGGGCTCGTCCCACACCAACGCTGAATGTCGTTTCAATGACGACATCAAAAGAGATGAAACCACGGGCTACAAAGCTAAGCAGAAGAAGGGAAAGAAAAATCTTGAAAAAGACAAAGAGACCAAGGAAGATTCCGACATGGAGGAAGCTGATGCTTCAAATCCCAAGCCGGAAGGGAAGAAAACTTTTCCCACCAAGAAGGATACTTACGTCACTTTCCTCGGATCTCAACCAGCAAAGGTCAAGAAAGCAGTTCTACATGAGCTCAACGCAATAGTTCCGGCTGTCCCTCAATACTTGGACTGGTCGGAAGTGGCAATCACATTTGACCGCGCTGATCATCGGCCTAAGTTGCACAGGAGAGGAAAATATGCCTTAATCGTCAATCCACTTATTGACGGTTATGGTTTCTCCAAGACCCTCATGGACGGTGGTAGCAGTATCAATATTCTCTATGTCGAAACGCTACGCCGGATGAAGATCTCGGAAACCCAGCTGAATCATAGCTCTGTGATCTTTCACGGAGTTGTCCCAGGAAGACAAGCTAATTCCCTAGGAGATATTACTTTGGATGTCACCATTGGAACTCCAAAGAACTATCGGACGGAGGCACTTTCCTTCGAAGTGGTCCCATTCAAGAGCACGTACCACGCTATATTCGGACATCCGGCTTACTGGGCTTTTATGGCTCGTTCGTGTTACATTTACAATATGATGAAAATTCCAGGTCCCAACAGCGTGATCACCATCAGGGGAGACCCAAAGAAAGCACGAGAGTGTGAGGATGGAAATGCCGCCTTTGCCGAAGCCGTGCTACATGCCCAGGAGTAATAGGAGATCAAGAAGAGCATAGATCCGTCCAAGATGCCTGCAATGAAGAAGGAGGTGACAAAGCCAAATCCGGAGTTCAAGGCATCAGAAGAGACGAAGAAGACGCCGTTGAAGGATGATGACCCCTCCAAGGTGACCCAGATAGGCGTAGGCCTAGATAGCGCATAGGAAAGCGTGCTCATCAAGTTCCTCCAAGCAAATCAAGATATCTTCGCATGGCAGCCATCTGACATGACTGGAGTACCTAGGGAATTTGCCAAGCACTCTTTAAATGTAAACCCGAACGCTAAACCCGTCAAACAGTCCCTACGATGTTTTGGCGATGAAAAGCGTAAGGCAATAGCTAAGGAACTAGCACGGCTCGAGTTAGCCGGATTCATAGAAGAGGTCATCCACACTGAGTGGTCGGCCAATCCTGTAATGGTCCCTAAAAAGGACATCACTGAATTAAGGATGTGTGTTGATTATACTGCCTTGAAGAAGGCTTGTCCAAAAGATCCAGTCGCTCTGCCTAGAATTGATCAAGTTATCGATTCTACGGCAGGCTCGGAACTCCTCTGTTTTCTCGACGTATATTCCGGTTATCACCAAATCCGGATGAAGGAATCTGACAAAGTCAAAACTTCATTCATAACCCCTTTCGGAACCTGCTGTTTTGTTACGATGCCCTTTGGGCTAAAGAACACAGGAGCTACGTACCATCGCACGATGCAGCGTTGCCTCCACGACCAACTCGGACGCAATGTACATGCATACGTGGATGATATTGCGGTGATGTCCAAAAAGAAGGAAACGTTGATTTCCGACTTGGAGGAAACGTTCGCCAATCTACGAAAATACAACATCATGCTTAACCCGAAGAAATGCTTCTTTGGAATACCAGCCGGAAAATTGTTAGGTTTCATCGTGTCTCAAAGAGGCATAGAGGTGAACCGGGACAAAATCAAGGCTATACTCAATATTTCCGGGCCAACTCGCCTGAAGGACGTACAAATATTAACTGGCTGCATCGCCGTAGTCAGTCGATTCGTAAGCCGGCTTGGTGAAAGAGCCGCACCATTATACAAACTCTTGAAAAGACCAAGGAATTTGTTTGGACCGACGAAGCTGAAGCTGCATTACAAGACTTGAAGAAAGTACTCTCATCTGCTCCTATCCTTGCAGCGCCGGAACCTCAGGAACCGATGTTGCTCTATCTTGCTGCGACAAATAAGGTCGTTAGTATCATCATGGTGGTGGAGAGACCAGAGGAAAATCAGGAACACCTGGTGCAGCGTCTGACTTACTTTGTTAGTGAGGTCCTGACAGAGTCAAAACAGCGGTATCCGCACTATCAAAAGTTGGCTTACGGTGTTTTTCTAGCAATTCGTAAGTTACAACACTATTTTTAGGAGCATCCAATTACCGTGGTGAGCACAACTCCCATGAGAGATATAATCAACAACAGTGACACCACATGATGCATCGCCAAATGGGGCATAGAGCTTTCAGCTTTCGATATTGAGTATAAACCCCGTACATCAATCAAATCCCAAATCCTTGCTGACTTTGTCGCTGATTGGACAGAGACAAAGGAAAATATGATCCTGCCTGAGTCGGAAATATTGGACCCTCTACTTTGATGGGTCTAAGGCTCGCGGGGGCTGGCGTGGTGCTAAAATCACCCCAAGGAGATAAACTTCTATACGTGTTGCAGATCCACTTCACAGCGACAAACAATATTGCCGAGTATGAAGCACTGCTGCATGGAATCCAGATTGCTAAGGATATTCGCATCCGACGTTTGATGTGTTACGGAGATTCGGATCTTGTTGCTCAACAAGTGTCGGATATTTGTAATGCAAATAAACACATGGCAGCATATAAAGTTGTCGTGGATGATTTATCTAAATCGTTCGAAGGGTTTGAGGTTCAACACATTCCTCGAGCAGAAAACGAGGAAGTGGATGCACTATCTAGGATAGGCTCTACACGGAAAGAGGTCCCGGATGACGCTTTTTAGAGCACCTCAAAGTTCCCTCAATAAAGGGATTAGATGAGGAATATCCGACCAAATCCAACTCACCTCTAATAGCAGTTCTGGCTGTAATTCCCAGCTGGACTCAGCCCTACCTAGATTATCTAGTAGATGGCAAATTATCCGAAGACGAGGTTCTGAGCCAGCATATTATCCGGCGAGCAAAAGCCTATACTATTGTTAAAGGTGAGCTCCATAAACGGAGTGTTTCTAGGGTTTTTCAGCGGTGCGTATCTCCGGAAGAAGGAGTGGAAGTCTTAAGAGAAATCCATGAAGGCGAGTGTGGGCACCACGCTGCAGCCAAATCTTTAGTGGCAAAAGCTTTCAGACACGGATTTTTCTAGCTTACAGCTCAGGCAGATGCCGAACGATTAGTCAAGACGTGCAACGACTGCCAAAAGTACGCCAAACAAGCTCATGTTTCGGCTGATCAGCTGCGAACAATACCTATAACATGGCCCTTTGCGGTATGGGGGCTTGATATGGTAGGACCATTTAAACGAGCTCCAAGTGGATTTACTCACCTCTTAGTGATGGTGGATAAATTCACCAAATGGATTGAGGCTAAACCTGTCACAAGTTGTGATGGAGCAACAACCAAAAGATTTGTCGAGGATGTTATAATCCGGTATGGTTATCCGCATAGCATTATCACGGACAATGGGAGTAACTTTTCTATGGGAGAATTGGCTGAATTCTGCAACGAGCAAAATATCCGGCTTGACATTGCGTCAGTCGCACATCCATAGGCTAACGGACAAGTCGAAATAGCAAATGGTTTAATCCTACAAGGCCTAAAATCGAGACTTGAAGCACCACTACGACGTGCTGCGGGGGCTTGGGCAGAGGAATTACCCTCTGTAATTTAGAGTTTACGAACAACTCCAAACAGGTCAACAGGATACACACCTTTCTTCTTGGTCTATGGTGCAGAAGCAGTTCTTCCTAGTGATTTGATTCATACTTCTCCTAGAGTGGCCGCGTATATTGAAGAGGATGCCAAGATTTCTCGACAAAATGATCTCGACTTAGTCGAAGAAGTTCGTGTCGTTGCTGAAATGAGATCTACAGCCTATCAGCAGAAGTTACGCAAGTATCATAGCCAGAGAGTCCGAAATAGATCTTTCAATAAAGGTGATTTGGTTCTCCGGCTTGTGCAACAAAGAAAGCATAAACTTTCCCCAGTATGGGAAGGGCCTTTAGTTAGTCGAGTATTGCACAATGGATCGTACTACTTAACTGACATGAGGCCAGTCAAAGAAAGACCTGCTACTAAGAAGAGAAAGAGAGCTGGAGGCAGTACAAATCCGGATGAGTAAGACAGACCATTGAATATTGCTCAGCTACGTCCCTTTTATTCTTAGTTTATCCTTCTTTGTAATCATATATATGTACATGCTCAGAGAGAAATAAAAGTTTTGGTTGCCTCAAGTTTTTCTGAGAAGTTTTTACCATCTTATTTCCAAATGATCATGTCATAGTTGAAAAGCCTAGAATGCTTGAAAGTACTTTATGCTCATGTTCGTTCTGGTTTAGATTTCTGATCCTAAAATTGCTACCTTCAGGTATAACTCTAAAGTTTCTAGTCTTTACTGTGGTTATTTGTCTGATTGCTGGATGCGGGCATTTTCCGAGTAGTGAATTGTTGGTACTGGAAGCCGGCTTTGTTTCCGTGTTTAAACTGGTTTAGCAATTGAGCTCCGTTGCTCGGCAAAGTTTCCGGCAGAAGGTTTAGACGGCTCACGAAAGGAACGAGGCGGAAAGCCAGATAAACGATAAGTATAGACGAAAAAATACAAGTGCTTCTGTAAACATTTCAGGCACACAAAAAAATTAAAGCCAAAAGTGCTGAATAGATCAAAATCTTAGCGCTAGCAAAATAATAGTACTTCATAATTACAGACGCATCATGTTTTTCAGGATAATACAAATATTTCTGGCAATTTATGATGCAGGAGGAGATGAAGGAGCTGCCGACTCGCTGGAGACCTCGCCTTGGTATCGTTTCGGGATATCCGCATCCGAGGTGGTGCATTCATCGTCGGAAACTTCTGCTGAATCTTCTGGAGGCGAAGGCGGAGTGTCCATGCGGGTGAAGAAAGGGGTCTCGTAGCTGGTCAAATCAGCCACGTGACACCCATATCCAGTGCAGGAGTCCATGATGGCTTGGATGTCTTGCTCCTGTCCGTCTTCATCTACTTTGCAGTACCCTCTGGTCACTTGCCATATTTCTAGGTTTCCATGGTGGCTCATGACCATGGTAAGAGCGTTTTGCGCCGCAGTCTGAGCGTAAGACATGTTCCAATCCTGGACGAGCTGCGGCATCTCCTTTGCCTTGTCCCGCACCTGAAAATCCGACATGCTATGCATGTCCAGAATCTTGAGAGCTTCGCCAATGTCTTCAATGGATTGGCGGAACTCATGAAGCAGGTCACCGACTTTTGTAAGCCGGTGGGTGCGGGGCTCGGCGGAGGTGGAGTCCGTCAAGTTCAGAGGACCTGTAAACAAAGACAGTTAAAGAAAAATCCGACATTGAAAGAAGTCGAAGGAAAAAGACAAATCAGACAGATGGAACGTACCGAAAATAACGTCGTCAATTTTGGTCATCTCTTCCCGAAGACTCTAGAGTTCAGCCCGGAGCGCTTCGGAAAGGTCCCTCTCTCTGCACAACTCATTATTGAGGTCCGAGATTTTTTTATCTTGAGCAGCAATCTTGCAATCACGCTCACCAGTAGCCATGGAGCAGGATTCAAGGATTTGAGCAATGCTTTTTTCATGATCTGCCTTGAGCTGATCTAGCCCTTGGCGAAGCTCCTTGTTCTCCATCACCAAAGTCTTGAGGTTCTCGGCCTCTTCAATCATAGCACAGGATTGTTTCACCAGTGCTGTAAGTCAAAAAGAACAACAGTTCAACAAAAAAATTCGACATTGAAAACACAAAGACAAGGTTTGAGTCTCGGAATGTTTACCTTCGGCTTCTTCCTTGGCAACTTTCAGCTCAACATTTTTAAGTCGGAGAGCTCTGATCTCTCTCCGGTTATCAAAGACATTCTTCAACAAATCCTGGTTATAGGAATATACTTTCTGTAAGTCAGAATACCCAAAGTCAGAAAGCTAATAAAGACTCAGGCTAATATTTTTGCTAATATCAGCACGAGCCTTGGGGGCTACACTAGTTCGTTCTTTGGCATCCTAAGGAAGCATAAACCCGGATTATTTATCCTACTTCATGCTTGGGGGCTAGGCGATATGATATGAAATAAAGGGAAAAACAAGAGTTGGAATTCCGACTTACATATTGTTCGCGAGTGAGTTTATCCAAACTCGCGTTAACTTCAACTACAACCTTCTCAGCGAGAGTTAGAGGGGTCACATGAGCAGTTGGAAGCTCCCCGGACCTGATCCTCTCATTGCGAAGAAGCACTTGTTGAAGAAGGTTAGAGTGCTTGACATCCTCTGCTTCTTGCGCTTCTTCTTCGGCAGATAAGGTACTTTTCTCCAGTCATTTCCTGGCCAGCCGCTAGATCTCTTCAGCAAATTTCCGGGATAGGCCAAACTTAGCAAGTCCCGGATTGCTGAGAATGTTTTCGGTGAAGGTTTCTGCCGAGGGATCATTACCCAAAGAGGGTTCACCCTTATCTAAATCTGACTCACCCATGGTGATGTCAGTTTGCGATTCAAGGATCGCAGGCTCCGTTGAAGGAGCCGGATCTTCTGCGACGACCGGAGAAGGGATGATCATCGGCGTTGTGGAAGGTTGAGGGGCAAGAGTCGGAGGAGCCACGGCAGGAGAAGCTATGGTAAGCTTCGTCTGTTGCAGGGGCTTCGAAGAAGTTCCCTTCCCCTTGCCCTTGATGAGCAGTTTTGCTCTGAGAATGTAGTAAAGTCGGAAACATTACATCTCAGAAGGAAATTCGAGTAAAGTGCAAAGGCGAAAGTTGTGTTTGAAAGTTACCTCTTCACGACGGGCACCTCCTTTGTACCAACTTCCACTGTTGGAGCTTTGTGCTTCTTAAGCGCAAGGTCCGGCAATGGTACCACTTCTGTCTCCTTAGAAAACTCTGGAGGATATCCTTCGAGCGGAACAAATTCCGACTCGGGGAGGTCAGCAAGCTGAAAAGAACAAAACATATCAGTATTGCAGTATAACTCAAAGATTGAAACACATAAAAAGGTGTACTGATAGAAGCTTACCAGCACTACGGGGTTTTCCGCCGTATGCATATCCAGAGAAAACTCCGGGATCCTCCTCTCGATCCGCTCCCTGATCAGCCACTTAATCTGGCTTATATAACCCTGCGTGGTGTAGGCTTTGGGGCTGATGCGGAGGGAGTCTTCCTTGGACGACATGATGGAGTGCATCAGTCAATCTCCGTGGTACTGAAGGGGCTGGATCCGGCGTGAGACCCAACATTGGACCAAGTCGGATCCCTTCAGTCCCTTGTGTTTGATCAAATATTCGACCTGCCTCTTAGCGAGGATTAGATCGTCACTGAGAGCCGGAGCGGCCTCGTCCCAAGACGATTGGGCCGTGGCAGCTCCGTCAACAAAAGCCGGCAAAGCAGTAGCTTTGTCGGGTGCTGGAATATCCCTATGGTAAAAGAACGTGGCTGGCCATTGTTTGACCGAGTCACTGGCTAGGATTTTGGGATATGCGCGCTCGCGTCTAAGCAAAAACTAATGGTACCAGTGATATAAGGAACACCGGCGGTAATAGAGTTTCTCCGGACATGAAAGTAGTACCGGAATAACGTCAAACTTGGCCTAATGCCGAGAAAGCCCTCACACAAAAAAGAGTAAGCGCTCATCTCTAAGAGAGAGTTGGGAGGAAGATGATGGAGTTGAACTCCGTAATGGTAAATCACCTCGGAGAAGAACTCCGAGGGAGGAAACGACAAACCACTGTCGAGGTGGGTGCCGAAGTGGACCCGCTCGCCGGCGCACGGGTTGGGGACGGTTTCCTCGAAGCCGCTCCGCCAGTCGCCGGCGCGGAGGAGCCCTTCATTCTCCATGTTTTGGAGCTTCTCGTTGTCAAGCACGCAGGGGATCTAGACCCCGCGGAAGCTTTCCTTCTCCACCGCCGCTTCCGTCGCCGTCGTCGCCGCCGCTGCCGCCAAGCCAGAATAGGAAGAAGAAGCCATTTCTCTGGCTGGCAGATGACCTAGGATGGGCGGCGCTAGGAGTTTTTTGGGGGAAAACGGAGGAGCTCTGTGCGCGCGGAGGAGATATGGAGGAGAGGAAAAGGCAAGGGAACAGGTGAAGAGAGAAGGAGAAAATCATAACCCCTTGTATCCACCTAACCACGCCAAGATTCATGCAAATGCTACAATGTAACCGCCACGCGTCGTGGAAGGAACTAGGAAGGACCCACGCGATGATTACGTCGCCTCGATCTCCGCGCACGCATTGAAACGGCACCTCGGTTCCGCGAACCTTAGACCCACCAACGTTCATGCTGACAGGATGTCTGTCAGATGACGTGACTTGACCATGACTTGTGTCAGGTGGCGTTAGAGACCAAATTTCGGCTTAGTTTGAAATCAAGCTAGAAAATCTGAGTAACCTGTTGATAGGTCCGACTTATTTTTAAGACCCGGATCGTATTTTTTGTTGTGAAGTTTCAGGAACCCTTCAAGATTCTGCAAGCCGAAGATCAAGCTAGACGATGATGAATCCAACTTTGGATCTTGGAGGCCTCCGGGGGCTGCTGTTGGGGATATACTTTCCGGGTATCCTCACAGTTCCTCATTGACCAGGGTGGCCCACTTCGGGTTAGAGCTTTGCTTCACGGGCGGCCCAGTCAGGGAGAAAGACGGAGTCCAATCCGCCTACGGGAAGGCCCAGAAGACTTACCGACTTAGGCCCATAATGTTACTTGTAGTTCAAGATGTACTCTGTAACCAACTCTTAGTCGTAGCCGGATAGATCTCTCATGTAAAGCCTAGGCCGGATATCTATATAAGCCGTCCTAGGGAGAGCCTTTAGGGCACCTAACACTTTAGACCTTCAACTCGCACAGGCGAAACCCTTGTAACCCATATTCCGGCTCTGCCGTATTACTGGATTGCTAGCAGGAGTAGGATCCGTCCAAAGCCGGCGGATTCGAACTTGGGTAAACTTGTGTGCTCACCGTCCCAGAACACCGTACGTCTCACACCCCTCTCTTCCGCACGCCTTGAGGACCCCCTCATGGCGTACTTGTCCTCAATCCGACGACAAATCTTCTTTAGCTTGCTAAGTGTTGTGTGGGTGAACCTATGCTAATGTACCGACCTTCCTAGGACTAATACATACTTTTGATTATACCCCTTGCAAACATCCGTAAGTACAAGAAAGTAATTAAGGTAGAACCTAACCACATCTTTAAACTCTAAGACCCTGACGCCCCTTGTGCAATGGTTTCCTAACGGGGGTTCAGGTTTCTGTCACTCCAGCAACCCCTACGATTAGTATCCAAATATACAATGCATTCCCCTAGGTTCATGTTGGTTAAGTGTCATGTAGTCGATGTTCACATGACACCACTAGAATAAGTACACCACAACTTAAATATCAAACCATTGAATCTTTCCCAACACAATTCCACTACTAACTCCCATGTCCTCAAGAACAAAATGAACTACTCACAAGACATCATATGGATCATGATCAGAGATGAAATAATGATGTGTAACAATCTGAAAATAAACAGTAATTCAATGGTTCACTCAATAGCATCAACTACAAGGAGTAATCGACACCGAGAAAGTTTCCCCTAAGAACTATGCAAGATTCAACCCAATTGTTACAGCGATATGGAGATGGTGATGATGGTGCTGGTGATGATGATGGTGGTGGTGATGATGACGATGATCCCGATGAAGTCCAGCTTGATGGTGGTGTTGATGGCGATGATCTCCCCTCTCCGGGAAGGAATTCCCCTGGCAGAATTCTGTCTACCGGAGAGATCTTTCTCTCTCGGTGTTTTCCGCCCCGCGGAGGCGGCAGAATCTTTCTATGGTCGCTGATACGTCCATTTTGCATCACTATTCTATGCCTTAATTCACTATTATTCATTGATATATTTCGTATTGAGAGGTGATACTTATGTTATTTCATCTATTTTTGCATGGTTGATGACTTTTGGAGAATGGACCGATGCAGTCAGGATTCTGATGGAAAATGTGCTGTTTGGAGGCAAAATTCGCGAAGATCAGAAAATCCGGGAAAATATATGGAAAATCCTATTTTTCTAGAAGACTCGGGATGCCAGAAGATGGAGTGGAGGTGGGCCACAGGGGGGCCACACCACCCCATGGCGTGGGAATGCCTAGGCCGCGCCTGTAGGTGGTGTGGCCGCACTTGCCCACTCCAGCCTCTCCCCTCTGGCGTATATCATCCCCACGAAACCCTAAGACTCGGAGAGCGACCACAGAAAGATTCCGCCGCCTCTGCGGGGCGGAAAACACCGAGAGAGAAAGATCTCTCCGGTAGACAGATTTCTGCCGGGGGAATTCCTTCCCGGAGAGGGGAGATCGTCGCCATCAACACCACCGTCAAGCTGGACTTCATCGGGATCATCATCATCATCACCACCATCATTACCATCAGCACCCTCATCACCATCTCCATATTGCTGTAACAATTGGTTGAATCTTGCATAGTTCATAGGGGAAACTTTCCCGGTGTTGATTACTCTTTGTAGTTGATGCTATTGAGTGAACCATTGAATTATTGTTTATGTTCAGATTGTTATATACCATTATTCCATCTCTGATCATGATCCATATGATGTCTTGTGAGTAGTTCGTTTTGTTCTTGAGCACATGGGAGAAGTCTTGTTGTTAGTAGTGGAGTTGCATTGAGAAAGATTCAATAGATTGTTATTTAAGTTGTGGTGTACTTCTTCTAGTGGTGTCATGTGAACGTCGCCTACATGAAACTTCACCTATAAGGGCCTTGGGGAATGCATTGTGTATTTGGCTACTAATCGTAGGGGTTGCCGGAGTGACAGAAACCTGAACCCCCGTTAGGAAACCATTGCACAAGGGACGTAAGGGTCTTAGAGTTTAAAGCTGTGGTTAGGTTCCTATCTTAATTACTTTATTGTACTTACGGATGTTTGCAAGGGGTATAATCACAAGTATGTATTAGTCTTGGATGGGGCGGTACATTAGCACAGGTTCACCCACACAACACTTAGCAAGCTAAAGAAGATTAATCGACTATATGCAGCGAAATCACTTGACAGTCTTCCCATGTGTCCTCGAGAACGATTGGTCATCTTAAGTAATACAACCGGCTTGTCCTTTGCTGCATAAAGGATTGGGCCACTTGCTACATTTATTCCTACTATCTTTTATTTAATCGTACTTTGTTTACTTGCTTTATCAAAAACCCCTAAAAATCCGTTTGCTAAGTATTTGCAGAAAATTCCTGATCCATACCACTAGCCAGCACCTTCTGCTCCTCGTTGGGTTCGACACTCTTACTTATGGAAAATACTGCAATACACCCCCTATACTTGTGGGTCATCAAGACTATTTTCTGGCGCCGTTGCCGGGGAGTGAAGCGCTATTGGAGAGTGGAATTGGTAAAGGAAACTTCTACTGTGAGTATTGTTTACTTCTGCTAGTTTCTTTATTTTCATTATGGATAGTTTGCTGAGTTTCTTATTTGGTAATGCTACTACCACTGCTAAGGTAGTAGGTAAGCCACCACATGCTGAGGAAGATGTTTTCAAAATACCTACAAGAATTATTGATCGTGTTATGGATAACTACTATGTTGGGGATGGAACTGTCCATCCCGGTGATCATTTACTCTTTATACATGAATTATGCGGGTTGTTCAAGTGTGCAGGTATTACTACAGATCAAGTTAAGAAGAATTTATTCTCATTATCACTCAAAGGAAGAGCTGATGAATGGTATAAGCTGCTGAAGAATGGTCAAGCTCTGGAATGGGAGAAAATAGTGCCTCTCTTTTATTCAAAGTTTTATCCTCCTAGTGAGATTCATAAAGATCGGAATCAAATATACAACTTTTGGCCTCTTGATGGAGAGAGTACAGCTCAAGCTTGGGGGAGATTGAAGTTACTAATGCTCAAATGTCCCATTCATGAGCTCCCCAATAATATTATTATCAACAACTTTTATGCAAGGCTACCTCTACATGACAAGGATTTATTGGATGCTTCTTGTGCTGGATCATTCACTCGTATGGAAGAAGAAGTTAAATGGGACCTTCTAGATCGTATTCAAGACAATGCTGAAGCTTGGGAGAATGACAAAGGTAGAAGGTCAGGTATAAATTATGATTATTGATGCATTGAATCTTTTATGGGAACTGATGACTTTCAAAATATTAGTAATATTTATGGTCTTGATTTGCAAGTTATTACGAATTGCTTTAGAGCTTTTGCTTCCTATATCGAAATTCCAAAAAGGGAATGGAACAAATACCATGCACCTTACAAAGATATTGTTGACTATGCTCCTATTGGAAGTGCTGAGTATTGCATTATTGATCCCATCTTACCCAAACCTTATATCGAGAAGATTCCCTTCCCTGAAAAGGTAAAGGACCAACCTATGATAACTAATGTAATCACCAAAAGTGAAAAAAGAACTGCAAAACCTGATGAACAAATAAATATTGAACCTGTGGTAGCAATTGTGAAAGACCTTGTCACTAAAAGCGTAGAAGATGGGCACATAGTCTTTTGTAAGGATGCTTCTAATATTGTTTCACATCCCAATAGAACTAAAAAGGCTAGTGTTCCTGTGCTTTCTGTTAGAATTGGTGATCATTGCTATTATGGTTTATGTGATATTGGTGCAAGTTCTAGTGCTATTCCTTATGAGCTTTACAGAGAAATTATGCATGCAATCAGTCCTTGTGAGTTGGAAGAGATTGATGTGGTTATTCACCTTGCTAATAGAGAGACCATCTCTCCAATTGGTATTGTACGAGACGTGGAAGTTCTTTGTGGTAAGATTAAGTACCCTCTGATTTTCTAGTACTTGGTTCGGCTGCTAGTAAAACCTACCCTATCATTTTTGGTAGACCTTTCTTGAGTACTTGTGGAGCTATTATTGATTGCAAGAGGGAGAAAATCTTGACTAAGTTTGATGGGGAATCTTATGAGTTTCATTTTTCGAAATTTGCTAAAGAACCTTGCGAAGAGGAAAAGCATAATGAGGATTTTAGGGTTGAACACCTTGCTTCTATTTCTCTTGCTCCTAACAATGCTTTGCAGCAATTTATGGAAGATCATGAAAGTGAAATCTTCATGGAAGAAAGGAATGAGATTGACAGGATTCTCCGTGATCAACCTATGATGCTTAAGCACGGCTTGCCTGTAGAAGACTTGGGTACCACGATGCCACCTAAAAAGGATCCTGTTTTCGATCTAAAACATCTCCCTGATGATCTTAAATATGCTTATATTGATGATAAAAAGATATATCATGTTATTGTTAGCGCTAAACTTTCAGGGAAGGAAGAAGAACGGTTATTGGAAGTTTTGAGGAAACATCGAGGAGCTATGGGCTATACTCTGGATGATTTAAAAGGGATTTCACCTACTATATGTCAGCACTCTATCAACATAGAACCAGATGCGAAGCCGGTAGTGGAGCACCAACGACATTTAAATCCTAGGATGAAGGAAGTGGTAAGGAATGAGGTATTGAAACTCCTTGATGCTGGTATTATTTACCCTATTGCTGATAGTGAATGGGTTAGTCCTGTTCATTGTGTTCCTAAAAAGGGAGGTTTTACCGTTGTCCGTAATGATAATGATGAGCTTATTCCTCAAAGAATAGTGGTAGGCTATAGGATGTGCATCGATTTTAGGAAATTCAATAAAGTTACTAAGAAAGATCACTACCCGCTTCCTTTTATTGATCAAATGTTGGAAAGGTTGTCTAAAAAGACCCATTTTTGTTTTCTTGATGGTTATTCTGGTTTCTCTCAAATTGCTGTTAAACAACAAGATCAAGAAAAAACTACTTTTACTTGTCCTTATGGAACTTATGCTTATAGACGTATGCCTTTTGGTTTATGTAATGCTCCTGCTACTTTCCAAAGGTGTATGTCTGCTATCTTTCATGGTTTTTGTGAGGAAATTGTAGAAGTGTTCATGGATGACTTTTCTGTCTATGGAACTTCTTTTGATAATTATCTACAGAACATTGATAAAGTTTTGCAGAGATGTGAAGAAATTAATCTCGTTCTTAATTGGGAGAAATGCTACTTCATGGTTAATGAAGGGATTGTTCTTGGGCATAAAGTTTCTGAAAGAGGCATAGAAGTTGATAGAGCTAAGGTTGAGGCAATTGAGAAGATGCCATGTCCAAGAGACATCAAAGGTATTCGTAGTATCCTTGGTCATGCTGGTTTCTATAGGAGGTTTATTAAAGACTTCTCTAGGATATCAAAACCTCTCACTAATCTTCTTCAAAAATATGTACCTTTTGTTTTTTACGATGATTGCAGGGAAGCTTTTGAAACTCTTAAGAAGGCTTTAACTACGGCCCCTATTGTTCAACCACCTGATTGGAGTTTACCCTTTGAAATAATGTGTGATGCTAGTGATTTTGCTGTAGGGGCTGTCCTTGGGCAACGTATTAATAAAAAGCTAAACATTATCCATTATGCTAGTAAGACTCTAGATGCTGCTCGAAGGAATTATGCTACTACTGAAAAGGAATTTCTAGCTGTTGTTTTTGCTTGTGATAAGTTTAGGCCCTATATTGTGGACTCAAAAGTAACCATTCATACTGATCATGCTACTATTAAATATCTTATGACGAAGAAGGACGCTAAGCCTAGGCTTATTAGATAGGCACTGCTTTTACAAGAGTTTGATCTACATATAGTAGATAGAAAGGGTGATGAAAATCCTGTAGCTGATAATTTATCTCGCTTGGAAAACATCTCTTTTGACCCTATGCCTGTTAATGATAGTTTCCCGAATGAATAGTTAGCTGCAGTGGGAGTGACCTCGCGAGGAAGTCCTTGGTATGCTGATTATGCTAACTTTATTGTCTCCAAGTATTTGCCTCCAACTTTTACAGCTCAGCAAAGAAGAAAGTTCTTTTATGATTTGAGGCATTATTTTTGGGATGACCCACACTTATGCAAAGAAGGAGTTGATGGTATTATGCGAAGATGTGTTCCAGAATATGAACAAAAAGAGATATTGTGTAAATGTCATGGTAGCGCCTACGGAGGACATCATGCAGGGGATAGAACTGCACAAAAGGTATTACAATCAGGTTTCTACTGGCCTACCCTTTTTAAAGATGCAAGAAAATCTGTTTTACCCTGTGATGAATGTCAGCGTGTGGGTAATATTTCTAGACGCAATGAAATGCCTATGAACTACTCTCTAGTTATTGAACCTTTTGATTGTTGGAGATTCGACTTTATGGGTCCTTTCCCTCATTCGAAGGGTTACACTCATATTCTTATTGCCGTTGATTATGTCACTAAGTGGGTAGAAGCCATTCCAACGAAAAGTGTTGACGGGGAAACCTCTCTAGGCTTAAGGACGTTATCTTTCCTAGGTTTGGAGTGCCTAGGTATCTCATGACTGATGGGGGTTCTCATTTCATTCATGGCGGTTTTAGGAAGACCCTCGCTAAATATGATGTTAATCATAGAATTTCTTCAGCTTATCACCCCCAAACTAGCGGGCAAGTAGAGTTATCAAATAGAGAAATTAAATCTATCTTGCAAAATACTATTAATAGGTCTAGAAAAAACTGGGCTAAGAAGTTGAATGATGCCTTATGGGCTTATAGAACTGCTTACAAAAATCCTATGGGAATGTCTCCTTATAAAATGGTTTATGGGAAAGCTTGCCACCTACCCTTAGAATAAGAACACAAAGCTTACTAGGCAGTGAAAGAACTCAATAGAGATTGTAAGCTTGCTGGTGAGAAAAGATTATTTGATTTAAGTTCCTTAGATGAATGGAGGAGTGAAGCCTATGAGAATGCTAGGCTCTTTAAGGAAAAAGTTAAAAGATGGCATGACAAGCGAATACTTAAGAGAGAATTTCATGTTGGTGAGAAAGTTCTATTATATAGGTCTCGTCTCAGATTTTTTGCAGGTAAGCTACTATCAAAATGGGAAGGACCTTTCATCATTGAAGAAGTATACCGTTCAGGAGCAATAAAAATTTCTTCTCTAAAAGATAATACTACACAAGTAGTGAATAGACAGCGACTCAAACACTATATTGCTGGAGATTCTTACAATGAAGATGTTTATGCCTTTCAAGTTATAACACCAGAGAAATTCATTGAGGACCAAATTCAGAGACCTACAGAGTCCGTGTTCAAATAGGTAATAGTTCTGGTAAGAAAAGTTCCGCAAAAATACAATCCAACTATATTTTTGCAGTTTTCAGTCAATAAGGAAAGCTACGAAGCGAAAAAGGGATGGAAACGGAGCCAGGTTGGCCCACACCACCCCATGGCGCGGGCCCACCCCTGGCTGTGCCACCAGGTGGTGAGGCCACCCAGGACTCCGCCTCCGACTCGTTTTCTCCCAATACCTTCCTCTTGATGTGAAACTCCGTAATATATAACCCCCCTCGGATCTTTAGAGGTTCATATATCGTGTTTTCGTCATGTTTTTGTTTCGATATGTTCCTGCCAGGTAGAATCCCAGATTTGGAGCCACAATGTCTTCCTCTAGATCATCCAAGGGGGATTCCTTAGAAGATATCGTCAACCCATACATGAGAGAATTGAAGATTCATCCTAAGGAGTTGTTGCTCGAAGGTGGGGAGGTCCGGATTAAAGAAGTTCAAGGCCCTAAAGGTGAAGGAAGTCTGGAGGACAGGATGGGAGCACTTGAGCAAGAAGTCTTTAGGTACAGGAAGATGGCAGAGCGCGAAGTGGATATCATCCATAAGATGCTCCGAACTCATCACCGAGCACCAAAAGGAGACTGCTAAACTCAAAGACAAAGTCCTCTCACTCTACCAAACAACCAACGAACTGCAAGCACAGTTCTATGACGTTCAAAATCAAAACTGTGAGTATGAGGCTAGATTTAAACGCATAAGTGCTGCTGCAAGTTTCAGGATGTTGGAAACCACGATGTCCTTTGTTGATGGGAAGCCTCTACCCTGGAAGACAGACGAAGATGAGAGGATACCACCACCACCTAAGGAGTAATTCGTCATCAGGTTTGGCATCCCCTTGGTTTGTTCCAAGCTTGCAGGACTACCGCGGTATCATATCACTATCTTCTATCTTTTTTACCTTATTAGTAGAGTCATATCATGAATAGCAGAGTTATTTTGTAGTATGGTTTGCATTATGGAAGTGTCCCCTCTCTCGTTATATTTGTATTCCTTGGTGTGAGTTTCCGTTATGGAATATTAATGAGAAGTTCTATCATTCACTCTTTTTGCATAGCTTATGTTAGTTTTCAATTCGTGTTTATATGATTGATCTTGTTGTTAGTATTGGTATCACTTTGGGATCATTGAGTTAATTTAGTTGGTTTTGGCAAACCTGGCTCGGTCAGTAGCAACACCTTTTTGAGACTTGAAAAGAAAAAGATAGAAGTACTCTAGAGAAAAATAATTTCATCATATTTCTTTCTTGATTTGCTCATAAGTTTAGTATTCTCTAGTTAAGATCTTTTGTGCTTCCAAGGAAGATTGCATGTTTGTCTTTATCACTTGTATGTTTGTTTGTTTCCTTCAACTCTTATACTTGCTACCCAGCCTTGCTAGCCAAAAACCTGTACTGAGAGGGTATTCTTCTCGTGCGTCCACTCCTTTAAACCAAAACCCTTGCCATTTGCGTCCACCATACCTACCTCGTAGCATTATTTCTATTCCAAGTAAAATCTTGTTTTGTCTACCTCCCAAATTAAACTTGTTATGCGAAAATTAGTGATTAAAGCTCTCACGAACTTGATGGCACATTTTACTTTCTTGCATTTAATAAACCTGAACCATTGTGAACTCTCCATGAAAGTTATATGCTTCCAAATTATCGGCTGGGGATTAGCAGAACCGTGCTGTCACGGGGAACGCTTTCAACACTTGTAAATATATACCCTGTTGATACCTTGCTCTTTTGTTTGCGGATGTCGTCGGTGTGAAATAAAAGGGGAGCTTGTAAGTCCATGGAGTTATGTATGTGTGTTAGAGAAATGCCTGGGCCGCTGGTCTAATCCATGCTGACATGGTGGAAACCTGCAGCGTAACCATAATGATATCTATGAAGCATTCTTCTTATAAAAAAGAGAAGATAACTATTGAGAAAAAGAAAAAAAAGATACTATGAAAAGAGGAAAGAGAGAAAAAAGCACCATTTTCCCATGGTAAATAAGAAGATTGCTGAGATACTCATTGTCTGCTTGCCTTGACATTTTGATATGGGGATTCTTCCGTATCATCAGGGAAGGGGTACCCCGTTGGCGGTTCTCAATGATACACACATACTTATGATGACAAGAATTTACCGGTAACTAAAGTTGAGTAGCATGAGGAGTGGCCCTCATACTCAAGGGACTTGGGATTTTCAGTTTATAGTCTGTCAAGCATATAACTCAGATTGGACCTCACTTTCACCTTAATCACCTAAAGATGCCTATGATAGGGGCAATGAGAACTGAAAGCTAGTAAGTATCATAATTTTTGGGAGCTCTTTATGAGACTTGCAATCCCTGCTTCCCTCTTTGAAGGGGCCTTTCTTTTACTTTGTAGTTGAGTCAGTAAACCTACTCCCTTCTACCTCAGCAAGTATTTTCAGTTGATGTGTTTCATTCATTCATATGATGATTTATTCAATCATGTTTCTTATGTTCCTTGTTTTGCACATTGCTCTTATCTTGATGTTTACTACTTTGAAAGATATCATTGAAAAACTAGCTATTTGTGAACTCCAGCAAATTATCAACTATTCTTCGACCAAGAGCTAAGTTTGCCATTACCAATTCTGATTTACTCTATGTATCTTTATTGTGTTTCCTTTACTCATTACAAGTTGAGTTATATAATAGTGAGTTGTCTTCTATTATGATCTATGTATTTGATGAATGTGATGCTTCTTGTCCGTATTCTTTTATCGACTCTTCACTCCATAAACCTGAGGTCATGTTTATTGAGCTCAGTTTCGCTTGGGGACAAGCGAAGTCTAAGCTTGGGGGGAGTTGATACGTCCATTTTGCATCACTATTCTATGCCTTAATTCACTATTATTCATTGATATATTTCGTATTGAGAGGTGATACTTATCTTATTTCATCTATTTTTGCATGGTTGATGAATTTTGGAGCATGGACCGCTGTAGTCAGGATTCTGATGGAAAAGGTGTTGTTTGGAGGCAAAATTCGCGAAGATCAGAAAATCCGGGAAAGTATATGGAAAATCCTATTTTTCCAGAAGACTCGGGATGCCAGAAGATGGAGTGGAGGTGGGCCACAAGGGGCCCACACCACCCCATGGCGCGGGCAGGCCTAGGCCGCGCCTAGAGGTTGTGTGGCCGCCCTAGCCCACTCCAGCCTCTCCCCTCTAGCGTATATCATCCCCACGAAACCCTAAGACTCGAAGAGCGACCACAGAAAGATTTCGCCGCCTCTGCGGGGCGGAAAACACCGAGAGAGAAAGATCTCTCCGACAGACAGATTTTTGCCGGGGGAATTCCTTCCCGGACAGGGGAGATCGTCGCCATCAACACCACCATCAAGCTGGACTTCATCGGGATCATCATCATCATCACCACCATCATCACCATCATCACCCTCATCACCATCTCCATATTGCTGTAACAATTGGTTGAATCTTGCATAGTTCATAGGGGAAACTTTCCTAGTGTTGATTACTCTTTGTAGTTGATGCTATTGAGTGAACCATTGAATTATTGTTTATGTTCAGATTGTTATACAC
The DNA here is from genome assembly GCA_910589775.1 of Avena eriantha. Taxonomy (NCBI): domain Eukaryota; kingdom Viridiplantae; phylum Streptophyta; class Magnoliopsida; order Poales; family Poaceae; genus Avena; species Avena eriantha. The sequence goes on along the minus strand of OU342742.1, from coordinate 250,233,061 downwards.
CATTATTCCATCTCTGATCATGATCCATATGATGTCTTGTGAGTAGTTCGTTTTGTTCTTGAGGACATGGGAGAAGTCTCGTTGTTAGTAGTGGAGTTGCGTTGAGAAAGATTCAATAGATTGTTATTTAAGTTGTGGTGTACTTCTTCTAGTGGTGTCATGTGAACGTCGACTACATGACACTTCACCTATAAGGGCCTAGGGAAATGCATTGTGTATTTGGCTACTAATCGTAGGGGTTGCCGGAGTGACAGAAACTTAAACCACCGTTAGGAAACCATTGCACAAGGGACGTAAGGGTCTTAGAGTTTAAAGCTGTGGTTAGGTTTATACCTTAATTACTTTCTTGTACTTACGGATGTTTGCAAGGGGTATAATCACAAGTATGTATTAGTCTTGGATGGGGTGGTACATTAGCATAGGTTCACCCATAACAACACTTAGCAAGCTAAAGAAGATTAATCGACTATATGAAGCGAAAGCACTTGACAGTCTTCCCATGTGTCCTCGAGAACGTTTGGTCATCTTAAGTAATACAACCGACTTGTCCTTTGCTGCATAAAGGATTGGGCCACTTGCTGCATTTATTTCTACTGTCTTTTATTTACTCGTACTTTGTTTACTTGCTTTATCGAAAACCCCTAAAAATCCGTTTGCTAAGTATTTGCAGAAAATTCCTGATCCATACCACTAGCCAGCACCTTCTGCTCCTCGTTGGGTTCGACACTCTTACTTATGGAAAATACTGCGATACACCACCTATACTTGTGGGTCATCAGTCGCCCCTCGAGCCTTAGGGTTTCGGGAGGATAATATACGCTAGAGGGGAGAGCTGGAGGTGGACCAGGGCGGCCACACCACCTGGTGGCGCAGCCTAGGGTGGCCCTCGCCAGGGGGTGGTGTGGGCCCCCTGTGGCCCATCTCCACTCCTCCTTCTGGCTTCCTTCGTCTTCTGGAAAAATAGGATTTTTTGTATATTTTCCCGGATTTTCTGATCTTTGTGAATTTTTCCTCCAAACAGCACCTTTTCCATCAGAATCCTGACTGCAGCGGTCCATGCTCCAAAAGTCATCAACCATGCAAAAACAGATGAAATTATATAAGTATCATATCTTAATATGAAATATATCAATGAATAACAGTAAATTATGATATAGAATAGTGATGCAAAATGGACATATCAGTCATCACCGCCGCGAGCCTCGCCGATTCGTCCAAACATCTTCTTGACTCGGCAAAATATAGTGCAACTTTACATGCTTCTTAGCCGTTTGGCCTCCCCTGTGTTCTTCATTCTCACCCGACTAAGAAACCATGGGAATGCAATGAGTACTTCGAGGGCAAGGGCACGACATGCAAGCTGACGCCGTTAGACAGGTTCTCCTCTAACGCTGTGTTCCTGAATTGTATGGGTAAGAAGTGGGTATGTGCCAATGGAGATTGGATCGCCACTGTTGGGTCCAAGTGCAAGTGGGAGCTTGTCAATGTGTACACTCATCAACGCGTTCCTCCCCCACAAGTCAATGAGTTTGTACCCACCAACGATCCGTTTACATTCATGCATAATGATCGCCCTATTATCCTCCGGAAGATTTCTATTTGCCGAGCTCCCACAGCTGTGGATGATTATTTAGATTTCTCTCTTGTCGCTATCTTTGACTACTCAATTGATACCCTTGATGGCGCTGAGTATGCATGGACAGTTCTTGAGAACCAGTTCCAGTGCTATTTTAAATACAACGATGCACTTATCCATAAGGGTCTGGTGTTTGCAGCCACTGAGAGTGGTTGTGTTTATGTTTGGAATCATTTGTATTTTTGTAAGTTTGATCCATTCCTGTTCTAAACACTAGCTTCAGTTTTAATGGATGTAAACTAGTGTTGGCTGATTTGGCCGTCATTTCCTTTTGTAGGTCCTATTCTTCTCCCGTCACCTGTTGTGCATATCGAGGAGGGCAACCTTGATGCCATAGATGATGACGAGCATGAACCTGGTTTATGGTTCTTAGCAATATCTGCAGATGAATGTCGCCTTCTTCTTATCCATACTGTGGGTGTTACTGATGAGGAATTTTATGGCGATACTTATTATGGTCATGGCAATCTTGTTGCTAATCATAGTGTTGATCGCTGCGGTCACACTTGTGGCACCTATGCTATTGGGTTTGGCTGCAAGGTGTACTCAAAGGACACTGCTTACTTGTATGCACCTAAGCCATGGATAGAGATTGTTAACCTGGGAGCATATTCTCTTTTCCTTGGATTGAACTATCCGATTAATATTGCGATAGGCGGTGCAGATGTTGGCCCAGGATATTTGACGAGAAGCAACTGTGTCTACACCTCCCACAATGCAATAGGACTTGGATATACGCTGCTTCCTGAAATATGCTGCTTCAGTATAAATACCGAAGAAGCAACTGTTGGTTTCTCAACCAATGTTGCATGGAAATCTCCGGAGACTCCATTATGGTTCATCGCGAGCATTGCCAATGCCCACGATTGGAACCAAACTACCGTAAGTAATCATAATACTATGTAATAGGATAGCTCAGTTTAGATCAAGTGTAGTAGATGGTCTTGCTTTTCTTTTGTAACTTGGCCTTGTCATAAACTCATAATCTAGATAAGGCTTTGGGCATTTTGAGTTGCCTATGGAGGTCACACATAGGCATTAATGAGAGAAGGAGGCATGCACACAAAAGCAGACTTGATCATCAGTTTTGTTTCTTCCAATGACGAGTGTTCATTGAAAAGGGCAAACTGAATCTGTCACTTTGAAATGCTGCTGAATATGTCCAAGTGACGCTGAATGTGAACTGTGAATCTGTCGATATTTTTCTTTCTTATTATGTACTGCTGCATCTTTCAAATGCTACTGAACCTATCAAAAGTTTGTTCGGTACTTGTTCAGATCGACCGGTCGAGTGCAGAATATGGTCTCACTTTCCTTTTGAATCATTCCTTGCTACATCTATTGAATTTCAATGTTCGCATTGCTGAATATGTCAATTCTTTTGGTCACTGTCTGTGTACTGCCACAACCGGTCACTTTGAAATGTTGTGCTGACTCTGTCATGTGCTGCTGAATATGAACCGGGAGTCTATCTGATATCTTTACGGTTTATTCTATACTGCTGAATCTTCCAAATACTACTGAATCTATCAAATGTTCCGTCGTTACTATTAGTACAATATTTTGTAGAATGAACTATGATGTACTAGTACTTGGTTAGATGAAGTGCATCAGATTGTCTTGCTTTTCTTTTGAAATTTAGCATTGTTACAATTATCTGGATGAATCTTGGGCATTTTGGGTTACTATGGGCGGTCACAGAGGCATTGATGTAAGGAGGAGGTACTCACACAGAAGCAGACTTGATCGTCAGTTTTGCTTGCTCCAATGATTGAGTCTATTAGGAGAACAGGCCAAACTGATCGTGGGCCAAGTTTTTTTTAGCTGGAACAAGAACTGATTCTCTCTGTACTACTATTGAATTTCAAGCAGGAAAGCTACTAAATCTCTAAAATATTATGTCGTTGCTATTACTAAAGCATTTGTGCAACTAATACTGATGTACTGGTATTGTATTTCATTGTCTGTATTGCTGCATTGGTGACTTTTGAAATGCTACTGAATTGGTCAAGTGCTCCCGAATATTAACTTCGAATATGTTGATAATTTTTCTACCTTATTCTGTACTGCTGAATTTTGACATGAATATCTGCCAAAAAGAATTATTGCTTTTCTCCACCCTCGCCGAGGTCTTTGTTTCAAATCCGGCAGAGCACATCACAATGCAATTTTTATTAACCAGGAGAAGAAATCTAGTACTCCCTCCGATCCAAATTAATGTTCTCACATTTGTCTAGAGTCTGACATATCTAGTCATGTTTTAGTGCTAGACACATCCGAATCTAGCCAAATCCGAGAACATTAATTTTGATTGGAGGGAGTGGAGTAGCTCATTTGGCCCCTCTTTAGGCCAGAATATTTTAATTCAGTCTTTTCGGGGTCAGGTAGTGCTGACCACAGGCCAGCGGAAATTTTAGAAAGGAGCCCATGGAGCATAGCCGAGAACATGTTAGTTCGGTCTTTTACGGGTCAGCGGACTGCTAAGCACAAGCTAGTGAAATTTGAGAATGAAGCCCATGGAGCATAGCCTATGGAATATAACCCACGTAGAGAAATAGTCAAACTCTTTTTAATTCGGCCTTTTGGGCATTGCCCCCCACCTCTCATAATAAAAAAAACTCTGCCTACCCATGTTTTCAAGAAAATACCCCATTATGTGGCATTTTATAAATTGGGATGCCAGAAGCGCTGCCCTATTATATTTTAAAAGAGATAAACATAGACACATAAAATATTTTAAGAAGACTAATACAAAAGTTGTAGTACTAATAAAAGTTTAATGATATTTTTTCTATAAATATCTTTGTTGTATTTGGCACTCAGTTTACGTTTATTTGATTTGAAGGTCTTTTGTTCGAATCACCTTTGTGTGTCTGTGTACCTTGGGTTTACATTTTTTCTAGCAATATCGCATTACGGAGAGGCTGACATCATGGACCCACCAGCATGCAGTGTCCCTGGTGTTTGTTTTGAGGGTGGGTTCGAAAAAAAGTTTAAATACTTGTACAGAGAGGCTCGCATCGGGGACCCACCAGACAGAACATACAAGGCTGCATCAGGGACCCACAAGCCAGAACATGCTAGAGAGGTTGACATAAGGGCCCCAATAGTAAGACCATACACGGCTGCCACGGGGAAAAAAGCGGACACGGCCAAAAAAATCCATCATACACACGTTGCACTTACAGAGAAGCTGACATGTCGGACCCAGCAGGCCCAAGCATAGCCCATGAAATTAGCCTATCAGCCCCAAGCATAGCCCAATACTATTCAATTTAATAGTGAGCCCATGGAATATAAGCCATGAAGAATAGGGCATCCGCCCCAAGTTAGCCTAGAATCTTTTTAATTCGGCCTCTCTGAGCATTTTTTGTACTCTAAGGCTAACATCTAGGACCCAAAAAACAGTCCAACATACACACGTTTCTTTCAAATAGAGTCTGTTAGCTAGGATCTACCATAGACACGTTTCCTGCACTGAGGTGGTTGACATCTGGGACCCAGCAAGTTACCAAGGTCAAAACAACGGACATGGCCAAAAAAGTACATCATACGCACATTTTATTTATAGAGAGGCTGATATGTGGGACCCAACAGTGCAACCTTATACAGATGCTGCATCTAGCAACGTTGCCAGTTCAAAACAGGGAGGCACGAGCGAGAAAAAAGTTCAGCATGCACACGTTTCTTGTAATGAGAGGCTAAAATGGGGGACCCAGCACCGTGGGCAAATGGCTAATTCGTCGAGCAACGCTATCTAGTTCGGAATAGGGTAGCGCTAGAGAAGAAAAAAATTCCATCATACCCACGATTCTTCTAATGTGAGGCTAACATAAGGGACCCACCAGCCTAAATAAATGGCTGATGCAACGAGCAACGTTATCAAGTTCGCAACACGAAGGCGCGGCAGAGAGTAAAAAATTCCATCATATACACGTTTCTTCTAATGAGAGGATCACATGTGGGGCCCAACATCGTGATTAAACGGTAGATGCATCGAACAACGCTATCAAGTTCGGAACAGGGTAGCGCGAGCCAAGGAAAAAATCCATCATACACACGTTTCTTCTAATGACAGGATGACATGTGGGGCTCATGAGGTTGGTTAAACGGTACATGCGTCGAGAAGCTCTATTGATTCAGAACGGGGTAGCGCTAGTGAAGGAAAAAATTCCATCATACACACATTTCTTCTAATGAGAGGATGACATGTGGGTCCCAGGAGGTTGATTACACGGTAGATGCATCGAGCAGCGCTATCAACTTCGGAACAGGTTGCTCGAGCGAAGGAAAAAAATTTCGTCATACACACGATCCTTCTAATGAGAGGATGACATGTGGGACCTAGCAGCCTGAATAAACGGCAGACGCCTCGAGCTACGTTAACGAGTTCAAATCAGGAAGGCGCAACCGAAAAGTATGGTCCGCTAGAGACACTGATGTCCGGGACCAACACGCCTCAAAAGACTTCGGCGAGTCAACATCGCGCGAGGAAATGAAAATCTTGCTTCTGCCACGCGCTGGCCGAGCTTCCTCCATGTTTTTAGCAGATCCATCATAGTAGACGGCTGTGAAACTGGAAAAAAAAGTTTTCCATCGGCCACGGCCGAGCCGAGAATTTCGTCGCGGAAGACGCGCCTTCTATGACGACCGTCGAGCCAATTCGTTATAGAAGGAAACTTTTCTTGTAGTGGAACTTAAGGTTTAGACTAGGTACATATGGCATGAATCCTTTTGGGGAGCAGAGCTACAGTCATAGCACCTGTCCTGCGACTATATGTATCTATAACCTTCCTCCTTGGTTGTGCATACATCGGAAGTTCATTATGATGCTAATGCTCATCCAAGGCTTGAAGGAACCCGAGAACGACATTAATATGTATCTAAGGCTATTAGTTAAAAAACTTCTACAGTTGCACGAAAGAGGCGTACGTGTGTGGGATGAGCACAAACGAGGAATTTTACCTACGAGCGTTGTTGTTCGTAACAATCAATGATTGGTTTGCTCTTTGTAACCTTTCAGGACAGACAAACAAGGGATAAAATGCATACATGCACAATTTAGATGAGACTGAAAGTATATATTTGGATACATGTAAGTATAATGTATACCCGGGGCATCGTCGTTTTCTTCTGACTAGGCATCTCTTAAGAAAGAAAGGCAATCATTTCAAAGGTGAGGCATATCACCAAAGGAATCCCATCCCTCGTACTGGCGATGATGTATTTGGTATGTTCAAGGATTTAAAAGTAATCTTTGGAAAGGGTCCTAGAAGACAATGTGTTCCAAATGACGCTAACGGACACGCACCCATGTGGAAGAAGAAATCTATATTTTGGGAACTACCCTATTGGAAAGTCCTAGAGGTCCGCTCTGCAATCGACGTGATGCAAGTGATGAAGAATCTTTGCATGAACCTGCTAGGATTCTTGGGTGTGTATGGGAAGGAAAAGGATACACCGGAAGCACGACATGACCAACAACGTCTGAAGAACTAGACGACCTGCATCTAGAGCAGTATCAAGGTCCTGCCAGCTACGCTCTTACCAAAAAAGAGAAGGAAATCTTTTTTGAAGTCTTGAGCAGTATCAAGATCCCGTCTGGCTTCTTGTCGAATATAAAGGAAATAATAAATATGGCAGAGAAAAAAATTCCAAAACCTAAAGTCTCATGACTTCCACGTGCTTATGACACAATGACTTCCTGTTGCATTGAGGGGGATTCTACCAGAAAATGTTCGAGTACCCATCGTGAAGCTATGTGCACTCTCAATGCAATTTATGCAAATGTAATCGATCCAGAATGATGTGGTTCAATGACTCTAGTGGATATATCAATGTGGTTTAGGAAATTAAAAGAACACGTGCAATTAATGACTACTCTAGGGGATAGATCCATGTGTCAAACCATGGTGTATAGAGACCAACATATAGGAAAGCAGCTTCCACATTTCATGTTACACCAGTGTGACAGAAGTAGCATCACAGAATCCACTGGAGTGTGTGTGGTCATGTAGATATTAATGTGGTTTTGGAAAAGAACGCATGCAGTTGTGGTAATGTGGATCAATGCTGACTCTAGTGGATATCAATAATGTGGTTTAGGAAAAGAACACATGCAATGACTACTCTAGGGGATATCCATGTGTCAAACCATGGTGTATAGAGACGAAAAACACATAGGAAAGAAGCTTCCACATTGAATGTTGCACCAGTGTGACAAAAGTTGCATCGCAGAATCCACTGGAGTACTGTGTGTGGTCATGTGGATATCAATGTGGTTTTGGAAAATAACACATGCAATGACTCTAGGGGATTCATGTGTCAAACCATCATGGTCACAGAGACTAAAAACACATAGGAAAATAACTTCCACATTGCATGTTGCACCAGTGTGATAGAAGTTGCATCACAAAATTCATTGGAGTGTGTGTGGTCATGTAGATATCGATGTGGTTTTAGAAAACAACACATGCAATGTGAGGTCATGTGGATTAATGACTCTAGTGGAGATGATATCAATGTGTGGTTTATGAAAAGAATACATGCGATGACTCTAGGGGATCCATGTATCGAAACCATCATGGTCATAGAGACTAAAAACACATAGTAAAGCAGCTTCCATATTGCATGTAGCACCAGTGTGACTCTAGGGGTCCACATGCATGCATGGAGTATCTAGAGTTGCATGTGTTCTTTTCCAAACCACATTGATCCACATGATCACAAACACACTCCAATATGGATGCTTCTATTACATTGGTGCATATCATGCAAGTTGACAGTTGCATTATTCCAGGTGCTTTTTGGTCTGCATGCATGCATGCATTGATCTACGACATCGATCAAACATTTCATATATATACATGCAATGACTCTAGATACTCCATGCATGCATGCATTCATGTGGTCAGAAAGCCCAAAAAGCCCCTAGAATGCAACTGCCAACATGCATGATCGATGCACCAGTGTGAGAGAAGCATCCATATTGGAGTGTGTGCTCATGTAGATCAATGTGGTTTGGAAAAGAACACGTGCAACTCTAGATACTAAAAAATTAGATCTGAACTGTGAACGAGGTTTTTATTTATTTTACTGTTCATATTTTTATAGGGTTTTCTAATCTTGTAGAGTTTGATTAATTAATTTGTTCCGCGTTTAGTAGTTCTATGCTCATATTTTATTGGTCGTTTGATCTGCCCCATTTTCTAGTTTGATGTGATATGCCCCTAGTAGTTCTAGGCGGATATTTTGTTGTTTGATTGATCTGTTGTACGTTCTAGTGATATAATTTCATGTGGAGTTTAGATCTTATCTAGCTTGTGTTCATGTTGTCCAATATATAGTTTGATTTGTATGATATAAGTCACATATATAGTAATCATATGAGCTCATGATTACATTAACATAAATTTAATATTTCGTAACTGAAAGCTAATGTCTAATTTAATATTTCGTAACTAAAAGCCAATTTCTAATTTATAGAAACCTTGCTAAAATTAACTTAAAAATTATTTAGTAAGTTCATCTCTGTTATAGTAAGTTATATATGTATATGAATAGATGCATTAAAATGCAGATAAATGTCCATCTCTGTTTGTGAACACCCGGATTTTTAATCCCAAATGCCTGTTATGCCATACATCGCAATCCCAGGATTATCATTTTTGCGAGACATAACATAATTGGTACCACAGTACATCAATGATTACAAACCATAATAAAGGTCTTAAAATAAAGGATCTCATGATCCAGTCTTAATACAATCAAGGCAGCGGAAAATAAACGTAGTAGGGGCTCCATCTTCAGGATCACAACCAATGCTGACGGTGGGAGATGATCGTAGTTGTCATAGACCTCCTGCTGTCCATCTTCCTAGTAGTCCTCCTCATAGTCTGGCCACGGGAATAGCCAGTGACAAAGCCATGAGTACTCTTTAAGTACTCGCATACTATCACTAACAAGTAAGATAGTTCTAGTAGGAATCTTAAGCTCTAGGTTCCAAGTTTATTTCATACTAAGTTTAGAAGTAAAGAAAACTAATTTAATGTTCTACATCACCTAAATGGGAATCTAGTTTTCATGTCCACAATCCTTTTGTGGTCAAGTCAAAGTCATAGTTATATTCACAAGTCATTTTTGGGAAAAACATCTGACAACGGAACAGTATGGCCACTCCAACTGTTCATGACCGTGGACGCGGCCATTTGAATAGTTTAACACTCTGCAGATTGGGTACACTTTCACCACAAAATTCGATACATCCGTGAGGGATAACCCTGAATCATCATACTTATTATACGGATAATCAATCATAACATTTCAATTACACACTCTAGTATAGGTACCTCCCCTATGAGCTTGGCCTCCTAGCCATGGCCATCTGCCATCCTAGGCACTACATAGGTGGACATTCACACAAGGTAGCCTCAGCTCAACCTCTTCCACAAGGGAACCCATACTAAGGCATATAAACTTCCAGTTAATCCCTACCCAATTCAGGTATTGTGGTTGTACGGTAAAATTGAAATGGTATCGCATCCGAACCCAACCATCAGTTTTTGTGTAAAAGGGCCAAGGCTGATGCCTCAACATTTTCATCATCATATCCTTTTGTGTTCATAACACATGTCAAAACATTTCAATATAATGAACCATCATTCCAAGGTTTTCATAATCATTTTGACCAAGTATTCCCATCTATAGTGATCAACTTTTATACTTAGCACTAGCCACAAAAGTTGAGAGTATTCCCTAATGAGGGGTGCTAATCCAATGTAACTATCCAACTCTAGTTTTATGCCTTTTGATAACATCTAAGTATAACTACTTAGGTCTAGTTTTATACTTTTTATGGTATCTATCCTATTTTCCAATACTCACAAATCCACTAACTAAAGGTAAAGAACTTTAGTAAAGGTAAATGAATAAAGCTTGCAAGTAAAACTTGGGATTGGTATAATCAAGGTTGCATAACCAAAGCATGCATAATGCATCTTGCATAGGTTATCTTGCAAGGATGGCTTGCATAGTTAACTTGTAGTGTTAGGCTTACCTTGAGTAGTGCAGTGGTTGAAGTTTTCTTCTTCCTCTTCTTCGTAGTACTCCTCCTCCTCGTATCTCGGGTCGGTACTAGCGTTTATAAATGAATACGAGGTACACAATCACCAAACAATACTTAACTACTTCTATTCAGCACATTAGGGCTCACACTTGATGATCTAGCATCATCACAAACATCACATAAGATAAAGACCTAGTCTTAATTACCCTATTTTAGAAAAGTAATTTCTACTCACTGAAAATACTTAAGATTTAATATTCTCCAATTATAATATGGGATCATGTTGACACATGTCATCACCACATATTCTAATACTTGGAATGTGATTTAAATTGGTGGTCATATTTTATAAAGTCTAAAATTACTATTTAATAAAATTAAAGTGACTAGAAATGCCTATATAGCATTATTTTAGTACTAGTCCAAGATCACTGCATGTAAACCTAAATATTTTTATGTATTCTGATATATCTTGTCAAATGTGATATTTGAGAGGTGGGACCAACTCAAAAGCATTTATGGTTGATTTTTGAAAAATGTTTGAAGTGGAAAAAGTCTCGGTCTTGTTATTTTTGGTATAGGTGATCTATAATTTCAAATGGTTTAAATCCAACGGGCTTGGATAGATATTTTGAATACCTTTCTAACAAAATTGGAATCATGCAATTTGGTTCAGTGAATCTCTTTGAATTGATTTTTGAATCCACTGATAGAATCTAGTTTTAACTAAAATGGAAAAATCTATTTGAATCGACGGGCTCTACGCGGGAAACTAATTGGGCCAGCCCAGCTGCACAGCACTGGCGGAGCAGGCTGCTGATAGGATGGTCCACTAGTCAGTGGCTCATTTAACCCAAATCGGTATCGTCCAATCTCAGCGCTACGATTAGAACATGATCTAACGGCTGAGGTTCATCTTCTATGTCGAACGGCTCCGACAAGATTCTAACCCTAACACAGTGGTGGGGGTCGTGTGAGGCTCACCAGGGCTCTAGCTAGGGTCGGCGATGGGGGCGAATGAGGTTGTCGTTGACGGTGGTTCGAGGCGCGGTCATGGCAGCTCCTGGGGTGGCTCCAATCGACGGCTTCGTTCCTCCTCTGCAGAGGTGGACTCTGGCTAAATTCCGGCGGGCTGGTGCTCGCCTTGCTCCGGGGAGAGGTGTGGGAGGTTCTGTGAGGAGTGGGGAGTGGAATGGTGTGTCGAATTGAGGCTGGAGTGTCCTCTATTTATACACTGGCGATGGTGACAGAGCGGCATGGTCTGGCTCCTCCGGCGACGGTGGTACATGGGCTATCGGCGTGGCTGAGGGTAGGGGTCGACGCGCTGCTTCGAGGCGGTCGTCATACGCTTGATGGCGCGGCAAGGGGCGGTCGAGAATGGTCGGGCGCGGTCGGTGCTCTACGCGGGAGCGACGGTGTTCGAGACAGCGCACAACGTCTGCGGTCCCCGCGGTGGCAAACGGGCGTGTCTGGGGGTAGCTAGTATCGCGTTGAGTGCGGGCACGCGTGGTGAGGGCGAGGCACGACGTGTGTTAGCAACGGCGCTCTGGCACGCTATCGGCATGGCAAGCAGAGAAATGGGCACGGTGTTCTCGGGTGGTCCACGGCGTGCCTGCGGTCGAGGGGTGGCCAGAGGGTGGCGGTGGACGGTCGCCTGTCTCCTGGTCGTCATGGGAGAGGGAGGCGTTGGCTGTGGCGAGTGGTTCTTGGTCGGCCGACACGGCGAGCTTCGGGTGGCGCTGCACTGGTGCGAACGGCAAAGGGGGAATGTGTGCACTGCGCTACTAGGTGTTGGGTGAGACCAGAGGAGAGAAATGAGGGGTTAGTGGGGTGTGATCACTGCTCAGAATAGTAGATGTTAGGCAGCTGTTTTCTGTGTCTTCCAGGTGTTCGACCAAATGGCCGCATGAATTCAAGTTTTGAATTTTTGAATGAAATTTGGTGAGTGTTCGGAGTACTTTCTTGAGTGTCTATGGTTGCTTGGGTTTGCCAAGGTGAATTGATTTGAGTGGTTTTTGCAAAATGGTGATCTTAGTACATACACTTGATTCAATTTTGAATTATCCTTTAAATTGATTTGAAAATAGTTTTTGTGAGTTTGTAAAGTGGGCTTGGGTTCACTTTTACTTGGTCTAGCAAGGGGTGAAAAGAATTGAGAAAGTTTCTGTTAGAAATCTTTGACTAGAATAACTCCAAGTGCTTGATGGCTCGTGTTGATGTAGAGCTCATTGGGAACCCCAAGAGGAAGGTATGATGAGCACAACAACAAGTTTCCCTCAGTTATGAAACCAAGGTTTAATCAAACCAGTAGGAGCAAGGAAACACCCCAAAGGTGTTGCTAGCTGAGCCTTAGCAGGGCGCACTACCGGTGCTAGTAGCAACATGGAGACCTGCACAACACAACCACAGAACTCTGTCCCCAACTTGCGATGAGGTTGTCAATCTCTCCGTGTTTTGCTGAAAACAAAGGATTAAACGTATCGAATGGAAGGAAGTAATAGTTTGCAGAAAGTAAACACAAAGCAGTAAATAGTTTATAGATTGTATGTAAAAGAAAAGGACCAGGATCCATAGTTCACTAGAGGTGGCTCTCCTTAAGATAGATAACATGCTGGGTGAACAAATTACAGCGGGGCAATTGACAAACATCGAGAAAGCAATACATGCATATTCCAATCATCTTGACTCCTTTGGAACTTGATTGGGCATTACAACATTATACATAGACCGCCATCCAACTGCATCTATGACTAATAATCCACCTTCAGGTTATTATCCGAACCCCCTCCAGTATTAAGATGCAAGCAACAGATTATTGCTTTACGAATTGCATGTAATGTAAACAATACGATTGTTCTATGAACAAAGGATTGTTGTTTTCTCCCTAGTAGCAACAGCACATCTAGTACCTTAGAGATTTCTGTCACTTCCCCAGATTACCAGAGGCATGAACCCACTATCGAGCATAAATACTAACTCTTGGAGTTGCTAGCATCTACTTGGCCAAGATAGCTACTAACAACGGAAAGCATGCAAGATCACAAATAACAAAGACATGATAGAATCAATAATCAATTTGAAATAGCATCTCAATATCCATCGGATCCCCGCAAACACAACATGCATAATTACAAATAGATGATCTTGATCATGAACGGAGCTCACAAATCTAAACATGAAAGCACAAAGGAGGAGAACCAGCCATCTAGCTACTACATGGATCCGTGGTCCAAGGATGAACTACTCATGCATCACACCGAAGGCTTGTATGGTGATCAAGAAGGCCTCCAGGGTGAATTCCCCTCTCCGGCAGGGTGCCAGGAAGAGCTTCATATCCCTTCCCATCTAGGGATGGAGATGACGGCGGCTACAGACTCTTTTGTGGATTTTTTGATTGGGTACTTAGGGTTTTCGTCCCGAGGGCATCTTATAGGCGGAAGGAGAGGCCGAGGGGGTGCTGGGGTCGGCCAGACCACCCCCTGGCACGGGCCAGGCCTGGCCGCGCGGCCAGGTGGTGTGGCCGGCTCCCAGCCCTTGTCCGTCTCGTATTCTGACGTATGATGACTTCTGGAAAAATAGGCACTTTGGCTTTTGTCCCGTCCAATTCCGAGAATATTCATTTTCTGACTTTCCTAGAACCAAAAACAGCAGAAAACATGCAGCTGGCACTGTGGCTCTTGTTAATAGGTTAGTCCAAGAAATCATATGAAAAGTACTCCAAAGTGTGGACAAAACACAAGAAAGTGGATAAAACCAAGCATGGAACATCAAAAAATATAGATACATTTTCAAAGTATCAACATCCCCAAGGTTAACTCCTGCTCGTCCTCGAGTAGGTAAGTGATAAAAAGAAAGAATAATTTTTGAGGTGACATGCACCATCAAAGACTTGATTAAAGTATTTGTAAAACATTCAAAGCTAGGATCATAGTACTTCAATCATAACATAAAAGACAAAGTTCTAGCAATAAGACAAAGAAACTATGATACAACATGAAAATGCACAAACAAAAGATTCATGAATAACAATGCTTTGCAAGATGTTTATCTGTTTCACATAAAGAAAACATAGCATAATAGTATTCAGCTTGTCCCTCATAGAGTAGCAAATATAAATGCACATGACACCTTCAAAGTTCATAAGAGTGACTAGATACAAATAGTTTAAAACAAGCAATATCAAGTTATGCGCCAATCAACTAGTCTTGGGACAATGCACATAGAACTAAGAATGGCCACTATGCTCTCAAAGTAGGTGCATAAAGGTAGAAGGTGGAGACTCAATATAATGGTGGAAGAAAGGCCTTCATAAAAGGAAGTAGGGATTCAAGTCTCATAAAGAGTTTCCAAAAATTATGGTACTTATAGCTTTCAGCTCTCATTGCCCCTATCATAAGCATCTTGAAGGTTATTAAGGTTAAAGTGACACAACTAAGAGGATATGCTTGACAAGTTATAAACCGAAATCTCATGCCCCTTACTTACAAAGACCGAACCTCATGCTACTAAACTTTAGTCACAGGTAAGCTCTTGTCATTGTAAGTACATATGTATCATAAAGAACCACCAACGGGGTAGCCCTTGCACATGATACAGGAGCTATCCCATAATCAAAATGATAAGGCAAGCAGACAATGAGCATCTCAGCGATCTTTTTATTTGCTATTTGCATAGGTTTTTATTGAGGATGCTTCATAGAGTGCTCATTATGGTTATGATGCAAGTTTCCACCATGATTAGGCATGGCTTAGGCTAGAGGCCCAGGTGTTTCTCTAACACACATACAAACTCCATGATCTTACAAGGTCCACTTTTATTTCACACCGCCGGGATCCGTAAGCAAAAGAACATGATATCAACGGGGTACAAAGTACAAGTGCAATGTTGAAAGCGTTCCCCGTGATACATGGTTCTACTAATTTCAACTTATAAAGTGCAAGCTTATACGCAACAAAGAAGGACCCAATGGTTCAAGTTTATTAAGGGCAAGAAAAGTAAAGTGTGCCATCAAGTTCGTGAGAGCTTTAATCACCAGTTTCCTCATAACAAGTTTAATTTGGAAGATAAAAAAACATGAATATACTTGGAATAGAATAAGCTAATAGGTAGGTATGGTGGACTCTTTGGAATAACTTGGTTTAGTGAGTTGGATGCATGAGTGGAACTCATACTTGGTTCTGGAGGCTAGCAAAAGACTGGGAGCGACAAACTAAGAGAGCAGTAATGGCCATAATCATGCAGAGCGACAAAACATCATTGATCAAAACATAAAGTGATACTACAAGTTGAAAACTAAAGGATCATAAAGGCTATGGTGACTTGAGATAGTCATAACATGGTGTGAGCATGCGCCAAGTCAACCCAAATAAAGCATCAAAGGAGAATACTGCTATACTATGCTTTAATATGCTAAAACAACACATGATTCATCCAAGGCACATTAAGCAATCTCAATTGTTTATAACAAGTCATGCTACAGCAAAGAATACTAAGCATGAAGCCAAAACAATATCAAGCATGGCATGACAAAGCATAGGCCACAGTCAAAAACGAGCTCTTTTTACCACATAAGCATGAACTTTCCTACTCTTTTCCAAACCAAACCAAACTATTTGCAAACCAATGTATGAAAGAGGGGGTCCAAACAATTTATTCAGCAAACTAAGCAAACGAAAAACCAAAACGAAAATGAAAAAGAAGACGCTCCAAGAACAACACAACTGTGCATGAAACAATAAAAATGAACCGTTTGGAAGAAACCTAGGATTTTTATTGATGAAGAGGGGATGCCTTGGGCATACCCAAGCTTTGACGCTTGGATATTTCTTGGGGTGACACGCGTGGCATCCCCAAGCTTGATATTTAGTCCATCCTTCATCTCATTACTCATTTCTTCCATACACCTGAAATTTAAACTTCACACAATCTTTATTAGCAACATTAGTGCACTTAAGATAAATAAGTCTTAAGGTTCAGTTCAACACCAAATAAACTTCCATTAGAACACTAGATACTGAAGCATTTCCCTCAAAAAGCTCAATTCCCCAAAAGAACTCAAAAAGGAACCAACAAGAAGTAAATGCAGAAAATAGCAGAAATCTGTCAAAACAGAACAACAGGTAAATACGAATTTTTTCGAAGAACTTCTGTTGCACGAATTTTTACGGTGAAGCACAAAAATCTGTTTCGGGGCAGCAACTTTTCCAATCATTACTTCTCTCTCATTAGAGGTTACTCTTGCACAAAAAGCAAATAAAAAGGATAAGGAGCGGTTATTACTTAAGTAATAACTTCCAAAACTCATCTAAAATTTTTGGGTTATCTCCTAATAAGTACTTTTCTTTAACGCCTTTAAGTTAGGCATAAGAAGCAAGAAAAAGAATCAAGTGTTCTCAAATGAAGAAGCATTAAGACCAAATCTTTTTTTCATAGGAGAAGCAAAATAAATCTTCTCTCTCTTCTTAGGGAAGTGTTCTATACCTTTCTTGAGTGGGAGTTGATATTTAATGGTGCCTTCTTTCATATCAATAATGGCACCAATAGTTCTAAGAAAAGGTCTTCCCAAAGTAATAGGACAAGAAGCATTTCATTCAACATCCAAAACATAGAAATCAACAGGGACATAGGCATTGTTAACCATAATAAGAACATCATTAAGACTCCCCGTGAGTTTCTTTTTAGCATTATCATCAAGTGGGATATTCAAATAACAATCTTCAAGTGGAGGCAAATCAAGCATATCATAAATCCTTCTAGGCATAATAGAAACACTACTATCAAGATCACATAAAGCTTTGAAATCAAAGTCATTCACTTTCATATTAATGATGGGTTCCCAACCATCTTCTTGTTTTATAGGAATAGAAGCTTTATGTTTCATCTTTTCTTCTTTAATCTTTATGAGAGCATCAGTAATGTGTTTTGTAAAGGCCATGTTCATAGCACTAGGACTTTTAGCAAGCTTTTGTAGGAACTTAATAACTTCAGAGATATTGCAACCATCAAGATCAAAATCAAATTTATCATCTAAAGTAGTAGAACTATTACTAGCCTCAACACTAGTGGTGGTAATAGTAGAAACACTAATGTTTCTAGCAATTTCATCTTCTCTTTCCCACTTAGCATGTAACTCAGCTAATAGTCTAACATTTTCATCAATCCTTACTTGTATAGCATTAGTAGCTGCAAAGGGATTATCATTAGTTTCAGGTTTAGCAGCCATTTTATTAATCAATGAAGATTGAGCTTCAGACAAAGATGCTATATTTCTTTCAGCATTAGAGAGTTTTTCCTCAATAGTTTTATTGAAAGCAGTTTGCTTACTAATAAAGTCTTTAAGCATAACTTCAAGTTCAGAGGGTGCACTCCTATTATTGTTGTAAGAATTTCCATAAGCATTACCATTGTTGGGAGGATATGGCTTATAATTGTTGTTACCAAAATTATTCCTATAAGCATTATTGCCAAAATTGTTATTTCTTATGAAGTTCACATCAACTTGCTCTTCTTGAGCAATCAAAGAGGCTAAATGAACATTATTTGGATCAATATGGGCTTTCCCATTAACAAGCATAGACATAATAATATCAATTTTATCACTCAAGGAGGAAGTTTCCTCAATAGAATTTACCTTCCTACCTTGTGGAGCTCTCTCAGTATGCCATTCAGAATAATTAACCATCATATTATCCAGAAGTTCCATTGCAGCACCCAAAGTAATGGTCATAAAGGTCCCTCCAGCAGCAGAGTCCAATAGGTTCCTTGAAGAATAGTTCAATCCTGCATAAAAGGTTTGGATGATCATCCAAGCAGTCAGTCCATGAGTGGGACAATTCTTTACCAAATATTTCATTCTTTCCCAAGCTTGAGCAACATGTTCATTATCAGATTGTTTAAACTTCATTATTTCACTTCTCATAGATATAATCTTAGCAGGAGGATAGTATTTTCCAATGAAAGCATCTTTGCACTTAGTCCAAGAATCAATACTATTCCTAGTTAAGGAATTCAACCATTCTTTAGATTTTCCTCTCAAAGAGAAAGGAAACAATTTAAGCTTAATAATATCACCATCTACATCCCTATGCTTTTGCATCTCACAAAGTTGAACAAAGTTATTTAGATGGGCAGTGATACGTCCAAAACGTATCTACTTCCCAAACACTTTTGCTATTGTTTCTCCTCTATACTTGTGTGATTTGGATGCAACTAATGCAAACTGATGCTGTTTTCAGCAGAATTGCCTTGGTCACTACTATTTGTGCAGAAAATCAACTATTAGGAAAAATCCCGGAAAATATGCCAAAAATCCTATTTCACCCGAAGACTCTAGGAGCCAGAATACAAGTAGGAGAAGAGCCAGGGGGTGGCCACACCACCTGGTGGCGCGGGCCAGGCCAGGCTGCGCAAGGGGGTGGTGTGCCCCCCCAGGCACCCCCTCGGCCTCTCTCTTCGCCTATAAGGAGCCTTCTGACCTAAAAACTTCGGGGGGGGGGTTCGACGTTTTTCCAGCAGGAGTTCCGCTTCGCCGCCACCACCAGGTTCCACGAAACAGCACCAGAAACCCCGTTCTGGCACCCTGCCGGGATGGGGAATTGGAGGAGATCATCGTCATCATCATCATCATCACCATCGCTTCTCCATCGACCATCCATGTGTCCCCCATCTATGAGTGAGTAATCCCCCGCTGTAGGCTATGGGGATGGTAGGGATTGGATGAGATCGTTCATGTAATGGCATCAGATTGTTAGGGCATGGTGCCTAGTATATTTTATTAGTGCTTTATGACTTTGTTGCGACTTGTTGTGCTTAATGCTTGTCACTAGGGCCCGAGTGCCATGTTTTCAGATCTAAACTTATTATTGATTCATTATGATAGTATTGTTCCTGGTCTTACCTACAAGTTGTATACAAACGCTATTGTCCGGAACCTATGGCCCCGAAGTGACAGAAATCAGGATAACCGGAAGGGAAAGGCTTTGATGTGAGGATCAAATGTGTTCACGGAGTGTTAATGCTTTGCTCCGGTGCTCTATTAAAAGGAGCACCTTAATTGCCAGTAGTTCCCTAGAGGCCCCGCTGCAAACGGGCTGGCAGGACAAAAGATGTTGTGCAAGTTCTCATTGCGAGCACGTATGACTATATATGGAACACATGCCTAGGATTGTCTAGTACTTGGGTGCTTTATCTTATTTATCTGCAATTGCCCTATGTTATGATTGCTATGTGAATTTTCTTGTCCATGCAATGCCCGTCCATCCATCCCTATGCCTACCGCACTCGAATCCCACTGTTTACTGCTTTTGTTACTACTGTCTTTGCTTTACTACTGTTGTTACTTTGCTATACCTACTACAAAACTGTTGCTACTGATAAACTGTTGTGAGCAAGATTGTTTCCAGGTGCAGCTGAATGGACAACTCAGTTGTTAAGGCTTATAAATATTCTTTGGCTCCCCTTGTGTCGAATCAATAAATTGGGTTTCACTTGCCTCGAAAATACTGGGATACACCCCCTATACTTGTGGGTCATCAAGACTAATTTCTAGCGCCGTTGCCAGAGAGCATACATTTATTTATCAAGTTCACTTGGATTCTCTATTGTTCGCTGCTATCCATCCATCATGGGTAAGTCTCATGATGGCAAGGTTCCTATTTTACCATCCACTACAAGAAGAGGTACGGTTCTAAACACCTCTGCTGCTCTTGATTCATCGTCTGTTATAAGTAAGCTCGTTACACCACCACATACACATGCTACACACACTGCTACTACTGCTGAATCTGAAACTTCTGATGCTTATGATGCTGCTTCTACTGTGCTTGATACGAGTGGTTCATTAGGTCCTTTCCTAGATGCTACGATTGCTAGAACTATAGCTGGAAATATTGAAACTCCTAATGAAGATACTACCACACCTGTTAGCTCACCTGAGTCTAGTGAGAGTTATGATATTGAAGATGGTTATGTTGAGATGATCGATGAGTTTATTAAAGAATGTAAGAACACCCATGATAGGAGCGCTGCTAAGGGTCTCCTTGAGAGGCATACTATTAGACCGAAATTATATCTTGCTGCTAAGTTTGCTGCTTCTCCCATAAACATTATAGATGAAGATTATGATTTCTCTCTTGATCTATCTTACATAGCTATTGTCGAGAAAGAACCTTTTTGTGGGACTAAGAATGAAAGTGCGGTAGCACATATGAATGAACTTTCTACCATGGGTGGCTTGTTTTCTGATGATATTAAGATGCGTACTTACTTTGTTGCTAAGATTTTTCCCTTTTCACTGAAAGGAGAAGCTAAAACTTGGTTTAGTAATTTACCTCCTGGATCTATTGATAGCCCTGAGTGCTTGATTAGTACTTTCCTGCAGAAATATTTTCCTCCTAGTGCTAGACATGCTATTTTGCAGGAACTTTTTGATTTTAAACAGGGAGAAAAAGAGGTACTGCCCGAATCTTGGGCAAGGTTTTGTGCTTTGATTCATGCACAGGCTGGAAGTCCATTACCTAAGAATGAGCTTCTTGATATATTTTATAATGGACTAACCGAGGAATCTAGGACATACCTAGATAGTTGTGCTGATTGTGTTTTCAGGAATAGGACTCCAAAGGAAGCTGAGGAATTAATGGCTAAAATAAGCAAGAATTATGAAGATTGGACTCCTCCTAAACAAGCTATACCTGAAGTAATTGTACCTGAACCATCTATTCCCGTGCCTATTCCAACATCAAAGAAGAGGGGAGTTATTGAATTAAATGATGAAGTGATGAAGGAAGCTAAGAAATGTCTTAAGGAGAAGGGAATTAAAGCTGCAGATGTCAAGAATTTACCTCCTATAGAAGAATTATGTAAGCCTATTCCCTACTCACCCACTATTGTGGTACACTCTCTCCAACACTTTGATGAAGGTGATATCCCTTACTCTAAACCTCCTATCAATGCTTAGAAGAATTTGATATCTTTATTGTTAAGCAAGATAACTTTAATAAAAGGGTGCAAAATCATCTAATGGAAAACACTAGAGCTATTGTTGAGTTGAAAGATATTGTGGAAAGAACCTCTAATGATGTTAAAATGATTGTTAAACACTTTCAAATGGTTCAAACTCAAATAGATCAACTCGTTAAAGTGCAAAACGACTTGCTAGTTAATGCTGCTAAAGAAAAACATGCTTATGAAATTAGAACTAGAAGTGGTGCTGCTACCCAGGATCCTCTATATCCTGAGGGGCATCCCAAAAGAATTGAGAAGGATTCTCAACAAGCTGAAAATAGTGGTTCTACTCATAAGAAAAGGAAAAAGAAACATAAAACTGTTGTAGAACCCTCTGAACCTGCTATAGATCCTAATAGTATATCTATCTCTGATGCTGAAACTGAAAGTGGTAATGAAGAAAATGTTGTTCCTAATAAAGAAAAAGTTGAAGAAGAACCTGAAAACCACACTAACAATACTAAATACACCAAAGAAGATTCTATTGCTAAGAAACATGGTAGTGAAAGAGAACCTTGGGTCCAAAAACCTATGCCTTTCCCTGATAAGAAACACAAGTCAAAGGAAGATGAACACTATAATAAGTTTTGTGAGTGGATGAAGCCTTTGATTTTGCAAATTCCTTTTACTGATGCTATTAAATTGCCTCCTTACTCAAAGTATATGAAGGACATTGTCTCGAATAAAAGGAAGATCCCTAATGAAGAAATTTCTACTTTGCTTGCTAATTATTCCTTCAATGGTAAGGTTCCTAAGAAACTTGGAGACCCAGGGATTCCAACTATCCCTTGCTCTATTAAGAATAGTTATGTTAGAACTGCTTTGTGTGATTTGGGAGCTGGAGTTAGTGTTATGCCTTTCTCTCTCTATAAGAGGCTTCAACTTGAAAAATTAATACCAACTGATATATCTTTGCAAATGGCTGATAAATCTACCACCATTCCTATGGGTATATGTGAGGATGTACCTATTCAGGTGGCTCACAATTGCTTGATATTAACTGATTTTGTTGTGCTTGAAATGCCTGAAGATGATAATATGTCTATTATTCTTGGGAGACATTTTCTTAATACTTCAGGAGCTGTTATTAATTGTAATCAAGGAAAGGTGACCTTCAATGTTAATGACAAGGAACATACTGTCTATTTCCCCAAGAAGATTGAAAGGACTTATGGTTTAAATTCAATTGAACATGTTGAAGGCATTCAAGTTGGAGAAATATATTGTCCCATACCAAGAGAAAAATTTGAAACTATTATGATTGGGACCATTGCTATCAAGGTTGAGGTAACATAATCATTAGTGGATTACAAAGTTTTGTCTCATATGCAATTGTTTTGGTAGCAAGACTTGATCAACCTTGCTAACAAAAGGATTCCATTGAACAAAACAATGTTTTCATTATGATTATCTCCGTTTATTTCTATCCTTTGCTTCTTAGTTTTTGCTTTCGTTTAGTTTTCTTTGTGTTGTTAGTTGCTTGCATGTTAGAACTTCTGTAGTTCTAGCCTTGTTTTGTCTTTGCATCATGTTTCCAAAAGAAAAAATATGTCTATCAGAAAAATCATTCTTCTACTTCTGAAAATTGACCAAAAATAAAGTGTCCCGAAAAATTCCAGAAAACTCATATTAAATTTTTACGTGAAAAAAGGGGCAGAGGAGTACCTGGTAGGTACTAGGGGGGCCCACCAGGCAGGAACACCACATGGTGGCGCGGCCAGCCTTGGGTGGCGCCATGCCCTGGTGTGGGCCACCCCTGGCCCCCCCACTAACTCTCTCACCTGCCACTTTCTTCTCTCTCCCGAGTAAGCTCCAATTCATAGCTCAAAATCGTGTTCTTGCTGTGCTTGCTCTCGATTTTTTCGATCTCCTTGCTCAGCCCATCTTTCTTGCTGAAATTTGGAGCATTTGTTCCCTGGTATGTGACTCCTCCCCTTGTCCAAGTATATTTGTGTTTAGTGGTTTATATGTTGAGTATTTTTCTGCTGTAGGTGACTGGTTATGAGAGCTTGTAAGCTTGTTTGATGCTTAGAGATATAGTTTTTATGCATGTTTAGGCCTTTTGCAAGTCCCTATGAGTAGAATCCTTCATTATATTTACTTTGCAATCACTTGTTTAATAAGTGTTTAAATTTCAGAATACCAAGCATGAACAACCATACTTTTGGAGAGATATTTGAGAGTGATGCACCTAGGAGGTCGAGGCCCTCAAGAACAGCCTCTCAAGCTAGGCCATCATACAATGAAGATCTCATTGCAACTCGTATTGGTAGTGAAAGGGATGATGGGGATGCTCACCCATCCTCTTTTCCCTGTTTTACTTTCTTGCAAGCTGCAGGTATTCTTGATGATTTCTTGCTACTGATTGAGAGGGTTGGTTTGACCTCATATATGCAAGATGAGAGCACACAATACGCTATGCTCACCAATTTTTTTGTTGAGAGCTTCACGTTTACTAACACACCCTATCAATCTACTGTCTCTTTTAAAATCTATGATATGCCCTTCACCATGCCTTTGGAGATATTTTGCAGTATTGTAGGTGTGCCGCATGACAGGGACCGTGAAGAAAATTCAAGGGCGACCCGCTGATTTGTTGGAGCTTTACCGAGGGGTGACCAATGATGATGACCACGTGGCGCATCGCGGAAAGATAAGAAATATTCAACTCCATGCTCTTAGATACTTTGCATATTATCTTGCTACTAGTGTATTGGGTAGGGAGAACACTAGTAATATCTCCAACTATCATTTAGCTTTCCTAGCTGCTGCGCTTAACAATGATACTCGGTACAATCTTGGCTCGCTTATTCCTCTCCGCCTGGCTGCTAGGGGGCCTATCTATGGGGGCATCATTGCATCGCGCATAGTCAATGCATTAGGTCTTTCAGTGGATCCCGATGATGCTATGCTAGCACCACAGAGGCTTGACCTTGTTGCCATGAAAACTCATCACTTTGTCACTGCTACCTCTGATTTGAACAATCTAGTATATAGGATGCTTTTCACTGACGGGGATGAAAGGGAGATCCTTTTGCCATAGCCTGCTTTGTTTAGTGTTCACAGGAGACCATGGTCGCGCTCCAAGGAGGAGGTGGACGAGCAGCTTCGCTTGCTGGGTTTCCATGAGCAGCACCAGGAGGATGTGTCCTCCTATGATTACTCCGCACATTACGGAGGGACGTACTCGAGCTCGCACCAGGACGAGGGGACCTCTTCGTCGTACCACGGTGACACTTCATCCTGGCCAGCTTGGGATTGATACCCACTTAGGCCAAAAGCCTAAGCTTGGGGGGAGGTACGCCGACACCGCACTCATCTCCATATCATGTTGCATCGGTACTTTGTATATTCATGTTTTCGTTCTCTTTTTAGTTTTCGTTCTTCTTTGTTTTTGCTTTATATTTCTATTGCTTTATATTTCCAACTATCATTCACGCCGACAGCCTTTGTATATTTCTATTGTTTCTCTTTGGTTTGCTTCTTCTTTTTGCCTTGGTTTGCTTTTCCCTTTTTGGTTTGTTTGAACTATTCGAAAAACCCAAAAAGATTTTGCTTTGCTTGTTTTTCTCTTTTGGTTCTTGTTTAAAAATCGAAAACACCAAAAATATTTGTCGTTCTTGTTTGGTTTTTACGATTTTTCTTCAGGGTTCGGTAGTCCTCAGTGGATATTGGTTTCATATTATTCAAGCCACACAAGTGAAGAGCAATAATGAGGATCAATGACAACTTGAGGCGTGGTAAGAGGCTGGTAACGAACTCTATTTGTTTTCATTTTTGTACATATACTCATCACTGTGGGCATGCTTAGTCCGTTCATGTAGAGTGGATGTTTTCTTTGGATGCTTAGTAGTTCTTGCTTTCTTATGATTAGCTCCAGCTTGCTAATAGTTGGTAGCATGTCTTATGAATGTTTGCTTGCATTGCTCTATTCATAAATTGGTATGACACCGTGGTATCCTCCTCTGAATGTTTCATTTGATTGACTTGGCACATGCTCACGCATGCACATGACTGTAATAATCAGTTAAGCCTCGATGAATTATTTTGCCTTGAAGATCTTGAATCACTTTCATACCATGAGTAATCCTGTTTTGTTGCAATCATGGTAATGACAACTATTGCTCTCTCGTTTGTTGCTACCTTACTATTGCTAGCCTTCAGTTTCACTGAGTATGTTTTACTCAAGTTCCCAACTCCCTAAACCAAATATTTCCAAAGTGTCCACCATACCTACCCATTAGCATCATTTGCTACTTCCGTGCATATTTAATATGCCTTGTTTTCTTCCGAATAAAATGTTTGCTTGTTATGACAAAGTTAGTTAGTAAAGCTCTCACGAACTTGATGGCACACTTTATTTGCTTGCACTTAATAAACCTGAACCATTGCGTCCTTCTTTGTTGTGCATATGCTTGCGCTTTATGAGTTGAAGTTAGCAGAGCCATGTATCATGGGGACCGCTTTCAACGCTTCATAGGTACTTTGCACCTAGTTGATATCATGTTCTTTTGCTTATGGATCCCGGCGGTGTGAAATAAAAGTGGAACTTGTAAGATCATGGAGTTTGTATGTATGTTAGAGAAACGCCTGGGCCGCTAGCCTAAGCCATGCCTAATCATGGTGGAAACTTGCAGCATAACCATAATGAGCATTCTATGAAGCATCCTCAATAAAAATCTATGCACATAGTAAATAAAAAGATCGCCGAGATGCTCATTGTCTGCTTGCCTTGTATTTTGATTATGGGATAGCTCCCGTGTCATGTGCAAGGGGTACCTCGTTGGCGGTTCTCTATGATACGTATATACTTACAATGACAAGAGCTTACTTGTGACTGAAGTTGAGTAGCATGAGGATCGGTCTTCGTAAGTAAGGGGCATGAGACTTCGATTTATAACTTGTCAAGCATATCCTCTTAGTTGTGTCACTTTCACCTTAACCACATTAAAGATGCTTATGATAGGGGCAATGAGAGCTCAAAGCTAACGAGTACCATACTTTCAGCATTTGGAAGCCTTTCAAATTATTCAAAACCTTTTCTTCTACTTGTTGAGTCTCCACATATTCTTTGAGCACCTTCTTGAGAGCATAGTTGTCATTCTTTGTGTTTGTTCCATTACTTGATTATTTGTGTTATGACTTTGATGCTTGTATCCTTGATATCTTTACTTCTAGTCATCACATGAACTTCAGAGGTGCCTTGACATTCATAATCAAAGGCAAGCGAGATACCACTCTATCATACCTTTCTATGAGCATTGTAATGTTGCTTATGTTCGTGCTTCATGCTACTTATTATTCTTGAGTTGGAATCTCTTCATAGCTTGCAAAGACTATTAAGTAGACTTGGTTGCATAATCTTTATTATGAATTGTCCAAGTAGTTGATCACATTGCTGAGAATATTTACATCATATGAAGCAAATGTCTTTGTGAAAGTTCTTTTATCGCACTCAGTTTTCAACTGAATTGCTTGAGGACAAGCAATAAGCTAAGCTTGGGGGGTTGATACGTCCAAAACGTATCTACTTTCAGGAAATACTTGTGTGATTTGGATGCAACTAATGCGAACGGACGCTGTTTTCAGCAGAATTTCTTTGGTGTCTACTTTTTGTGCAGAAAATCAACTATCAGGAAAAATCCCGGAAAATATGCCAAAAATCCTATTTCACCCGAAGACTCCAGGAGCCAGAATACGAGACGGAGAAGAGCCAGGGGTGGCCACACCACCTGGTGGCGTGGGCCAGGCCAGGTCGCGCGAGGGGGTGGTGTGGGCCCCCCCAGGCACCCCCTCGGCCTCTCTCTTCGCCTATAAGGAGCCTTCTGGCCTAAAAACTTTGGGGGGTTCGACATTTTTGTAGAAGGAGTTCCGCTCCGCCGCCACCGAGGGGGATATTCGGGACACAAAAAGTCTCTGTTCCGGCACCCTGCCGGGACGGGGAAGTTCCCCCGGAGCCATTGCCATCGATCTTCACCATCATCTCCATCGACCATCCATGTTTCCCCCATCTATGAGTGAGTAATCCCTCGATATAGGCTATGGGGATGGTAGGGATTGGATGAGATCATTCATGTAATGGCATCAGATTGTTAGGGCATGGTGCCTAGTATCTTCTATTAGTGCTTTATGACTTTGTTGCGACTTGTTGCGCTTCATGCTTGTCACTAGGGCCCGAGTTCCATGATTTCAAATATGAACTTATTATTGATTCATTATGATAGTATTGTTCCTAGTCTTATCTACAAGTTGTATACACACGTTATTGTCTGGAACCTACGGCCCCGAAGTGACAGAAATCGGGATAACCAGAAGGGAAAGATTTTGATGTGAGGATCACATGTGTTCGCGGAGTGTTTATGCTTTGCTCCGGTGCTCTATTAAAAGGAGCACCTTAATTGCAGTAGTTCCCTAGAGGCCCCGCTGCAAACAGGCTGGCAGGACAAAAGATGTTGTGCAAGTTCTCATTGCGAGCACGTATGACTATATATGGAACACATGCCTAGGATTGTCTAGTACTTGGATGCTTTATCTTATTTATCTGCAATTGCCCTATGTTCTGATTGCTATGTCAATTGTCTTGTCCATGCAATGCCCGTCCATCCATCCCTATGCCTACCGCACTCGAATCCCACTATTTACTGCTTTTGTTACTGCTGTCTTTACTTTACTATTGTTGTTACTTTGCTATTCCTACTAAAAAACTATTGCTACTGATAAACTATTGTGAGCAAGATTGTTTCCAGGTCCAGTTGAATTGACAACTCAGTTGTTAAGGCTTATAAATATTCTTTGGCTCCCCTTGTGTCGAATCAATAAATTGGGTTTTACTTCCCTCGAAAATACTGCGATACACCCCCTATACTTGTGGGTCATCAGGCAGCAGCATCTTCATTACCAATACCAGAAAATTGTTCTCTCATAACAAGACTGAGTAAAGCAGGTTTTATCTCAAAGAAAGTATCTTCAGGCATAGGTGGAGCAATAGGTGTGCTCATAAAATCATTGTTGTTGGTGCTAGTGAAGTCACACAACTTAGTGTTTTCAAGGGTAGTCATTTTTTTGTAAGAAAGCAAACTAGTAAAACTAATTTTTTTGTGTTTTTAATAAAGAAACAAGCAAACAAAGCAAAAATAAACTAAGCAAAACAAAAATAACAAAGTAAAGAGATTGGTTATGAGGGACTCCCCTTGTGAAGATGTCCTTGACTCCCCGGCAACGGCGCCAGAAAAGTGCTTGATGGCTCGTGTTGATGTAGAGCTCGTTGGTAACCCCAAGAGGAAGGTATGATGAGCACAGCAGCAAGTTTACCTCAGTTATGAAACCAAGGTTTAATCAAACCAGTAGGAGCAAGGAAACACCCCAAAGGTGTTGCTAGCTGAGCCTTGGCAGGGCGCACTACCGGTGCTAGTAGCAACGTGGAGACCTGCACAACACAACCACAGAACTTTGTCCCCAATTTGCGAAAAGGTTGTCAATCTCACCGTGTTTTGCTAAAAACAAAGGATTAAACGTATCCACTACTAGGAAACAGCCTATGGATAGACAAGATATTCAGTGGCGCATATGTAAAACCAATGGCGCACTAGAAAATATGCGCCACAGAAGTGTGGTACTTCAGTGGCACACGAAACCAATATGCGCCACAAAAGTCCATATCTCTGTGGCGCATATTTTCGTGTGCGCCACTGAAGTGCCAAACTTCTGTGGCGCATATAGACGTATGCGCCACAGAAGGTTGATGGGACCAAGCAGCAAAAAAAGGGGGGAACTTCTGTGGCGCATATGTCCATATGCGCCATAGAAAGTGATGTTTCTGTGGCGCATATAGGTGTATGCGCCACAGAACAAGCATATATGGGGGGGGGAATAGATCCCACCCCCCATGGATCGCCTTTTCAGTTTTGTAAAAAATAAACAAAAATGATAGAAACTTCAAAATAATAATTCCTTTAAGTTGTAGTTAGATTTTAGGGTATAGATCTAGACAAAATTGAAAAAAATGAATTTCGATGTATTTTGCAAAAGTAGGTCATGGCACGGTAAAACGGCTATAACTTTTGCATACGATGTCGGAAAAAAATCTTTAACCTATCAAAATGATCGTCTCGAAATTCCCTACTCGAATTCAACGCCCTATTGTGGATTTTACAGAATCCTCAAATTCGAAAAGAGTAAAAAGTTATTTAGGGTAGAAGATTTTTTACTGCAAAAAAATAAAAAAAAGGGGAGAAACTTCTGTGGCGCATTTCCCCCATATGCGCCACAGAAGTCTTGGGCGGGATTCGAAATTTGAATCCCGCCAGCGCCCTTCTCCCTCCCTTTTTCCTTTTTGTCCCCCTCCCCACTTCTCCTGCCCTCCACACTTCTCCCCTTCTCCTCCCCTCCACACTTCTCCCCTTCTCCTCCCTCCTCCTTCTCCACTCTCCGGCGACCTCGTCCTCCTCCTCCTCCACCACCACCAACTCCGACGACCAACTCCGGCGACCACCTCCTCTTCCTCCTCCTCCTCCTCCTCCACCACCACCACCAACTCTGGCGACCTCCTCCTCCTCCTCCACCAACTCCGGCGACCTCCTCCTCCTCCTTCTTCTCCTCCTCTTCCACCACCAACTCCGGCAAGCTCCTCCTCCACCACCAACTCCGGTAACCTCCTCCTCCTCCACCACCAACTTCGGCAACCTCCTCCTAGCCCTAGCCGCCGCCCGCCACCACCACCACCACCAACTCCGGCCAGATCTAGATCTGGCCCGGTTTTTTTTGAAATTTGAAAAAAACTTCTGTGGCGCATATTGGCCATATGCGCCATAGAAGTTCGAGACCTAGCCCGCCTTTTTTGTTGAATTTTGGAAAACAACTTCTGTGGCGCATATTGGCCATATGCGCCACAGAAGTTTGAGACTTCTGTGGCGCATTTTGAAATGCGCCACTTAAGTTAGTTATCAGTGGCGAGGTATCAGTGGCGACTAGGAAATGCGTCACAGAAGTTGAAAAAAGGTGCGCCACAGAAGAGTTGTTTCCTAGTAGTGATCGAATGGAAGGAAGTAATAGTTTGCAGAAAGTAAACACAAAGCAGTAAACAGTTTATAGATTGTATGTAAAAGAAAAGGACGGGGATCCATAGTTCACTAGAGGTGGCTCTCCTTAAGAAAGATAACATGCTGGGTGAACAGATTACAGCGGGGCAATTGACAAACATCGAGAAAGCAATACATGCATATTCCAATCATCTTGACTCCTTTGGAACTTGATTGGGCATTACAACATTATACATAGACCGCCATCCAACTGCATCTATGACTAATAATCCACCTTCAGGTTATTATCCGAACCCCCTCCAGTATTAAGTTGCAAGCAACAGATTATTGCTTTACGAATTGCATGTAATGTAAACAATACGATTGTTCTATGAACAAAGGATTGTTGTTTTCTCCCTAGTAGCAACAGCACATCTAGTACCTTAGAGATTTCTTTCACTTCCCCAGATTACCAGAGGCATGAACCCACTATCGAGCATAAATACTAACTCTTGGAGTTGCTAGCATCTACTTGGCAAAGATAGCTACTAACAACGGAAAGCATGCAAGATCACAAATAACAAAGACATGATAGAATCAATAATCAATCTGAAATAGAATCTCAATATCCATCGGATCCCCACAAACACAACATGCAGAATTACAAATAGATGATCTTGATCATGAACGAAGCTCACAAGATCTAAACATGAAAGCACAAAGGAGGAGAACCATCCATCTAGCTACTACATGGATCCGTAGTCCAAGGATGAACTACTCACGCATCACACCGGAGGCTTGCATGGTGATGAAGAAGGCCTCCAGGGTGAATTCCCCTCTCCGGCAGGGTGCCGGGAAGAGCTTCAGATCGCTCCCGATCTAGGGATGGAGATGACGGTGGCTACAGACTCTTTTGTTGATTTTTTGATCGGGTACTTAGGGTTTTCGTCCCGAGGGAATCTTATAGGCGGCAGGAGAGGCCGAGGGGGTGCTGGGGTTGGCCAGACCACCCCCTGGCACGGGCCAGGCCTGGCCGCGCTGCTAGGTGGTGTGGCCGGCCCCCAGCCCTTCTCCGTCTCGTATTCTGGCATTTGATGACTTCCGAAAAATAGGCACTTTGGCTTTTGTCCCGTCCAATTCCGAGAATATTCATTTTCTGACTTTTTTGGAACCAAAAACGGCAGAAAACATGCAGTTGGGACTGTGGCTCTTGTTAATAGGTTAGTCCAAGAAATCATACGAAAAGTACTCCAAAGTGTGGACAAAACACAAGAAAGTGGATAAAACCAAGCATGGAACATCAAAAATTATAGATACATTTGCAATGTATCAGTGGTCTAGTTGTTAATTTTGGTCAAAATGACCATTTGCTTATATGGTTCATATTTGATTTTCTTTTCTTTTGATTTTGTTTGTAATTGGCCTAGATGATGTAGCATTCATCTTTAAAACCTTCCTTATCATTGGTAGCAATCAAACATGGTATTTGCACTCATTCATACACTAATGCAAATCACACATACACTCATATTAGATTTAATAATAAAACTTTTTGTTAACCCTAAACTTAGGTGATTAGAACTTGATAATCTGGATTAATATTTTTGGGGTGTTACACTGTTATATTTAGGGAAACAAATTATTAAATTCCTAATTCTAACTAAGTATATTTAGGAGAAGCAAATTCCTATTTATACCATGTTCAAACTGAATAAAACTAGCTAGTCATAACTTTTTTTTGTTTTGCCAATTTACTGATAAGATGAGTGGAAAGAATTACTCTATCTGCCGTAAGTAAAGGATGTCTTGGTTTTCTTAAATTTTGGATGAATCTATACATATGCTGAAACTTGTATATTCATTCAAATGATTTGAAATAACAGTATAGTTTTAACTTAAGTGGAGTTACCTATACATTAATGTATATGTTAAATACTGGATCATACATGTTATCCAATCTCTATTATAGTAAAATCTATATATATATAGAATAGATGCATTAAAATGCTGATAAATTAAATTTCTCTATGTAGTCCATATCTGTTATATATTTAGGAAAATAAATTGTTAAATTCATAATTCACTGAGTATATATTTAGGAGAAACAAATTCCTATTTATACCATGTTCAAACTAAATAAAAGTAACTAGTCATAACTTATTTTTGTTTTACCAATTTACTGATAACATAAATGGAAAGAATTACTCCATTTGTCCTAAAAAATGATGTCTCAGTTTTGTTAAAATTTGGATGTATATATATATAGAGTGGTGCTATTT
This sequence comes from Avena eriantha, assembly GCA_910589775.1. Lineage (NCBI taxonomy): Eukaryota > Viridiplantae > Streptophyta > Magnoliopsida > Poales > Poaceae > Avena > Avena eriantha. Next base: position 250,200,064 of record OU342742.1, on the reverse strand, counting down.
GACCCCAGGGTGTAGAGTAGTTATTCTCTACCCACCCTTTATCTTCCAAACCGTATATTATTTTTATGTCACGTAAATTTTCTCTGATCTTAGAAGTTGAGAAGGATATAAGAAAATTTAGACATGTCGTAAAAAAATTAGTTTACATGTTGTATAAAAATACGACTTAAAATACATATTTTCTATGTTTTTACACTATAATGAGTCATAAATCGTATTTTTATGTCGATTTTTTTTACGTTTCTGATGAACATGAACATAATTATTAGTATACAAAACATAAATTTCTATATGTGAGAACATAATAATATATCGGATGCAAAATAACTATTCTGCACCCTAGGTGCTAAATAGGGTTTCTATATATGTATATACTGAAACTTGTATACATACCCGTTCAAGTTATTTGAAAGAACAGTATAATTTTAACTTAAGTGGAGTTATATATACATTAATGTATATGTTAAATACTGGATCATGTATGTTACCTAATCTCTATTATAGTAAGTTTTGTATGTATATGAACAGATGCATTAAAATGCTGATAAACTAAATTTGTCTGTGTAGTCCGTCTCTGTTATATATTTAGGAAAACAAATTGTTAAATTCCTAATATACTAAGTATATTTAGGAGAAACAAATTCCTGTTTATAGCATGTTCAAACTGAATAAAACTAGCTAGTATTATAACTTGTTTTTGTTTTCCCAATTTAGTGATAAGATAAATGGAAAAAATTACTCCATCTAATCTAAAAAAAGGATGTTATGGTTTTGTTAAAATTTGGATGTATCTTTATGTACTGAAACTTGCATAGAATCATTCAAATTATTTGAAATAACAATATAATTTTATATAGCACTTATTTTATCATATATGTATGCAAACATATATATGTTTAATGGACTAGTTTGTTCAAAACCTAATTCAACTTGTTCGCACATGCTAAAATTAATCCCTCAACACAACCCTTACCTAGTTTGATCTCATGATTTTGGGAGAGTAATTTTTTTCATTCACTAATTTCTTTTCTCTACTTGCTAATTTGCAGGAACGAGATAGTGATGTTGGTGAAAGTATGTGGTCCAGGCACGCAAAAAGCCACCACATCCTGAAGCAGATGAGGAATGGGAGGTTCCCCTTCCATCGAGGTCCAAACAAGTACAGATGCCCCTTCTGCGTAAGAAGGATTGCGGAAGATCTGATCATCTTCGTGCAACATGCCGAGGGTATTGCCCATGGAGGACAACAGCGTGTGAATCATACGAAGGCCAAGCACGCTACCTTTGTGGTTTACCTGAGCAAGTATGCCAACCTCGGTCACATCACTATGTGGCCCTAACTGCTAGCTCTTGTTGTCTCTGCTGCCTCCTTTTGCCGCCTCCTATTGCATTTGTTGCCGCCTCTACTGCTCCTGTTGCCTGTTGTCTGTTGCTGCCTCCTATTTATCTAATGGTGGTAATGTTATATTTCGTTTCGGTTGTGTACTAGTACTATATTATATGCAAGCAGTATGTGGTGGTTGTGATTGAACCTATTTAACTAGTACATATATATTATCAGTACCTTTTAAGTTGTTTGGTATGATTATTCCTGGTTGCCCATATTTCTCACCTTTCAAAATATTTTTTAGTGTGAATCTTTGAGAAACACACACACATGATTGTTCCTGGTTTTGCAACAATATATAAAATCCATGGTTATTGTTCCTGGTTGCACCATGTTTGAAATCAACAAAAGATAAATACACATTACTTGCAACCTTGATTTTTCCTAGTTGCAACAAGTTTGGTACAACAAGTTAAATACATCTCATGAATACTAAAAACAACTGACTAGCTAGCTAGCTAACTAAACATCCAACAAAAGATCATTCTTCGCGGTTACTGATGATCATTTCTTCTCAAAAGTTTTGACAATGAGCATGAAACTCATTTCTCATACTGATTTCCAACAAAATTCAATACTTATTTCCTCAATTGCCAACAACAACAAGAAGAACACACCCTAAAGTGACTACCACACTAAGCATCATCATGAACCCAACTTGCTTGCTTTCCATTTCTTTTCTCATTTTCTTCAACCTCAGTTTAGATATCTGCAGATCCATGTCTCTATCTTCTAGCCTTAGCTCAATCATCATCTTATCATATGCCTTCTTACATAGCTGGGCAAGCATCCTCTGCATTTGTGTTGGCCATGGGTTGTCCATCCAGTACAAGTAAGAGAACACCTCATCTAGACAACCTAAAAAAATTCTACCAATGTCTACACCATAGGAGGCAACCTTCCTATCAGGAACATGGTTGCACTAGCATCTCCAACTAGGATCTAGCTCCTTCCCACCAATCTCTTGATCTATGATGGAAATTGGCAGCTCCCCATCGATTCCAACCCAACTCTGCAGAACAATTCATGGAAAATCTTAAATTCTCCTAACTGCTAGAACCCTAGCTAGAACAGATTCAAGGACGAAGGAAGACCTAATTTACCTGGTCCACAATGTTTCCCTCTCCTACCCGCTCATGCTGTCCCCATGGCAGCCGAGATGTGGCAGCGACGATGGCGGAGATGTGATAGCGATGTGCGGTCTACTGCGGTGCGGCGCTGCACGATCTCGTGCGGTGTGGTCGGGGGAACAGCTCGTTATGGGGCACTCGTCAGCTCCAGCGTGGTCCCCACTTGTCGTTGGGTATTACAGGTCCCTTCCACACTCGCCCAAATCCACTCACCTCCTAGTGCTAGGAAAACCCTCTCTAGCGACGGCCGAATCCCCTCCCCAGCGACGGACAAATCCCCTCCCATCCCTCCCCGGTGATGGGTAAATCCCCTCCCCTCTCGTACCCTCCCCGGCGATGGAAAAATCCCATCCCATCCCCTCCCCAGCAACGGGCAAATCACCTCCCCTCCCCTTCCCGGTGATTACCAACCACCATCCCCTCCTCGGTGATGACGGCTCCAATGTAACTGCTCCTCGACCTACTTCCCTTCACCGCATCACCTCCTCGTTCTAGGTTCACCGTGTTAGTGCTCCATCTAGGTCATTGGTGATGGATCTTGGCCTCAGTGTCACCGCCTCGTTTTAGGACAGAGCGACGGTGTTGCTGTCTATGTCACTAGATGTTCTTGAAGTAGTCACCAAATTAATGCCCCAAATTGTTGTTTTTCATAGCTATATGTCAGTGCTGATGGGTAATCTTATGATATTAACTGTTTACAACTAGCCAATGATGAATATGTGGCACTTACCATGTTTATGGGACGATCTCCATCTACTTAGTGTCTTTGTACAACCACTATGGCTCTACATCTCCTTGGTAGATACAGATTCATCTCATTGACTTGTGTGTGTTATCTTACTATGGAGCCCACATTATCTATTGATGTAGGTCATTGTCTTCTTCACATACATTTGGCCAATGATTAAAGTGTGGCACCATCGATGTCCATGGGATAATGTGAATATAACACGTGTTTTGTACAAACACATTTGTTGTGCATGCTTCTTTCTATATGTTTGATTATCTCATTGATTTATGTGTGCTTTGTTAGTATGAGGCCCAAATTGATGTTTTTCATAGCTATGTTAGTGCTAAGGGATAATCTTATGATTTTCACTATTTACAACTGGTCAATGATGAAAATGTGGCACTTTGAATGTTGATGGGATGATAGGCATCTACGTACTGTCTTTGCATGGCCATTATGGTTGTACATGCTCCTTGGTATATACAGATTCATTGGATGATGCTTGTAGTTGTGACCAAACCATATGCTTTTAAATTTGTTTTTTGCAGTTCACTAATTATTATTTGATTCTTCTAGTTAGCAAGTCTCCAAATGGCTGCACTCTCAAGGGAAGAATTAGAAAAAGGCGCCTGTAGAAACTGTGAATACTACAAAATGGAAGGGCTGATGTAGAAGGAGCCTACTATATAGCATAGCATCGAAATACAGGTTTTAAAATTGTTGCTACTGACTCTAATATAGTAGTTAAACCTACTATACAACATCAAATCAAAACATTCTAATTACTGTAGTGTCCATTTAGGTTTCTAAAACCAACACTGGCTTAATCAGTGTCACGTCCTATGATGATGATGATGATGATGATGATGATGATGATTATGATGTGAAGCAACATGTAGTCAAGAGACCTAAAATAGTGAGGTTCAGAGCATCTGATGATGAATTGAATCAACCTATAGTCAAGAGACCTAAGAAAGCGAGGTTCGGAGCATCTGATGATGATGTGAAGCAACTAGTCAAGAGACCTAAGAAAGCGAGGTTTAGAGCACCTGATGTTGTTGTTAGAATAACCAAAGCTAAGAAAACTAGGATCCAACTCAAGTGTTTAAATTATAATACGTTTAATGTATATATACAGTCTATTCCTTTTGAGAGTTTAGTTCCATATATCATTTAGACATTCATCATTTTTGCCTAACAGGATTTGGCGTCGTGTCTAGTATGCAAGAGCAATTTCGAATCCAGGTTCTCACCGGGCATGTCCTTTTGTATCTACTTGTCAGAGTCAGAGGGGTTACAGAACTCAGTGGTAAGTGGTAACAAGCAATTTTCTTTCAAACTACATTGTAAGTCTATAACCGTTTGTTTACTGTATGATTGTTTTGTTTTTGGTGCACAGACTCTGCCATGCAATTCAAGGTTCATATTCAATCTAGACACATCTGAATGCAAGAGTGTGACCTTCAAGGTGCTTAGGCACACCTACAAGATTGACCTCGAGAAAAGAAAGGTCGTGACTATCATGGGAGGTGAAGGATGAAAGAAATTTATTACACATAATGATCTTACCGGGGAAGAATTGTTATGTTTTTTCTTTTACAGGACCTGTGCCAAGGATAACTATTCTCTATATCTATGGTCTTGGTATATGAATCTGTGGTTGTCGCCCAAAGATGCCACCTTACCAATGATGAGATGGAACACCTCCTAGATACTCTACCGCCAATCAACACATTCATCGGGGTTCCATTTGTGACCCGTTTGACAAGGAAAAATCTTGTCCAACATAAGATGGTATGACAACTACCTTTTGTTTGTTCCTTGTATGGTTCCATATATAATTTGTGGTGGTGGTCGTCTGACATGATTACTTCTTCTTTTTAATCCACGGCGCGACATCGCAGAGATTACCTACAAAAGTGGCTTCCTCCATGGGCATCTCTGATGATGGTGTGGCTGGAGTACATCTAGGAGATTTTTACATCACCCCAATTGCATACAAAACTGACTCAGATGGTCGTGTCGTCTTCAATAATCAGGGGTAGAAGAAATTCCACCAGAGTAAAGATGATCTAAAGGTTAGACAAGCAGTGCTAATCACTGGCAGGAAGACCACATAAGAGATGTTGGACATGAAGTTTGTGTTCGAGGCCATCTAGAGTGTAGTTATGGTTGGGAAGTGTTAGTTTAACTAGTGTGGCGTAGTACAATTAATTAGTCGTTTGAAACCTAGTGTATATATGTATATATAATATTTGCCTGATTAGTCTACTTTTGAAAGATTTTGCCAGGCATGGTTATGATTGTGTGAATTGAAGCTACTACAAAGAATTATGGAAGCTACTAGTACAAAGAATTCACTTTCCTGTACACATCCATTCCGGTCGTTTGGGCTTCTCGCGAGAGGGTCCCTGGTCACGAGTTCGAGAGATTTTCATGAGACTCTGATCTCTAAATCAGTAATTACAACTTGAGTGCTATGAGAAAAAGCTGAAAGATAATACTTGCACATAATTCTGAAAGCTAACGCAGAGAATTCTGAAAGAAGCTACTAAAAATTGATACTTTGAATTTTGAAAGTACTAAAATTAAATATATTACAATTTTATCTGAAAGGTAATACGCATACTGCTGAAATAATATAAACACAATACAAATTTCTACTTTGAATAGACCTAGAAATGCTAGCAAATAACCTAGGATGAATATGGGATTCATTCTCCCCTATATTTTTCATCGTCGGTGGCTCCCATGTGCTGCAACACATGTTCAGAGAACTCTCTCCGTCTGCTATATGCTGCCAGTATCTCATCCAGAGGGTAAGGCATCGGTGTATGTTCCAGACTTAAGCCATAAATTACCATTGTTGGTTCCTCTTCCTAGGCTTGAACCTCATGATTGTATAGTCTGATATAATTCCTGTAGTATATGCAACCGGGTTTGACTGTGGGGTGTAACCGGGTGTCAATGGAGATAAACCGATGGTAATCAACGAAGAGGGCACGAGTTCCAATGTCACCGATGGCCTCGAGAGAGCGGTTCTCCATGTCCAACTGGTACAACACCGGTTGACCTTTGGTGAAATCCCCGTTCAACACAAGAAGAAGATCACCATCTGACTCCACAAGGTAAAAATTGTAGGTTCCATGTATCTGTGCAAACACTAGGGCTGCAATTATTTTGGCCATCGTGATAGTGCTTGAGTGCTACTCTAACTGGATGTTGGTTGACACGGTATCTCCATTCTCAAGTAATGCATATACTTCCCCTCGGAATGCCGTCATGCAGACTAGAAGCACATCGGGTGGCAGCGAATACATTCCTTCTCCAAATGATTCATTGATTTTTCCCGTTGGGGTTCTCTCATTGGCCCATGCAATAATATCCGGATAATATGTGCAAACGAACACCATCATCGGGGACTTCGTCATGATGACAGATTGTAGAATATGAGTGCTTGAAACTCGGTGTTAGACTTATGAGTGATTAGGTTCAGAAGACGAATCTTGTACAACTCCACCCTCTGAGCAAGCACAATGATGCCATGAGAAACACCGACGAAGTAGAAGCTTTGAAAGAAGAAGCCAATTAGCGTTAAGATGTTTACAATGGAAAGTACAAATAAATGAATATTATATATATCGGATGTGAATGTGAACCTGTGATGGATATCCATTAGATTCATCGTGATGCAATGACCAGTAGCGAGGTTGAGGAAGGTGAAGTCGCCAATGTCTGGAAGTGTGTGATCTATCATGATCCAGTTGTTAAGATGGAATTCAGGCTCTTTTAAAGTGCGGCGCCTATCGGTGCAGACTTAACAGACAAGCAGCATAGGTGTCGACGTACTCCTTTTTCTCCAGCAAGTAGTCGGTGATCTTACGAAGTGGGTCGGCAGGGAGATCGAACCAGTTCCTCTTCATCCGGCTGTTGGCCATGGCTTACGTGGGAATGGTTCCTATTGATCGAGGAAGAAAGAAGAACAGGGAGAGACAAGGAGAAGAAGAAGAGAAGAGACGAGGGAGACGAAGCGGAACTACCACTACGAGGAGACGAGGAGACGAGTGAGAAGAAGCGGAACTACCACTACAAGTTTGGATCAATGGGCTTTTTTCGGAACTAGCGCGTGAACTAGCCATGCACTACATGCAAGTTTGGATCAATAGTCTCACATGTGGGACCGGAAAAACCACCCCCATATTCCATGAAGTGCTACCGTGCATACTGCACTGACAAGTGGGGTTAGTTCACGGATGACGCGATCGTGGAAAAAAATGATTCAAACATGCGGCGCGATGATATCCATGATGATTATACGCGAGACGAATTGGCTAACTGGGCTTCAGGGCTAGGGACAAAATCCACGACGATTTCACCACTACGAAATCCGGAAACGTTATGAACGACACGACCGGAGGCCCTTTGAGCCCCTCCCGACAAAAAAACTAGACCGTCACGGATCCACGACATTTTTAGGTATCATCATGAAAAAAATGACATGGATCATACGGATTATTGTAGTGACTAGATGGGGATGTTGGTGATGTGTAAAATGTATTAAACCTTTTTTGTAACCGTGTCACATAATATGACACCACGCGAAGGTTTTACATTGCTTGGATCGTTTTTGAATTTCTTATGCTCGTTTCAAACTACGGTCAAAACGGCGGGCATGAAGATTGTTAGCTCAGGGCTAAGACTTGCTAAACTTGCAGTAGATCTATGATGAAATAGCATATTGTGAACCTAAAAATTATTTTTGTGAAAAATCATGAGCATCAAATCATGTACCTGTAGTTCAAATCTGACTCACTTCCTACAGATTCGGCAGGAATTTGTCTTTTTCACAAGGGGTGGATGGAAAGGTTTATGATACCCCGGTTAGGATATTGTCCATGCACAGTGGTCTAGTATTTTTGAAAAATGTGTTGGTACCAATTTGAAACTTTCATTTGGTGGTTGCTTCACAAAACATCCTGTTTTGGACCCTCAAAAAATAGAAAATAACTTTTGTCCAACGAAAAGGAAAACTTCCTCCTGCAACATTGTTTGCCATCCCATGATGCACATGCGTCCACAATATAGTCACATTATCACAAACTATGCCATAATTCTGGCCATAACATTGGTCGTTTGGCCTAAGTGGCATGAAACATCAAACATGACAGCTCATTTCCGAGAAGGTTTTTTTGAGATGCAATCAATATACCAAGTTTGATATTTTTTCTTGCAAATATGTCACATAATATGACACCACGTGAAGGTTTTACATTGTTTGGATCGTTTTTGAATTTCTTATGCTCGTTTCAAACAATGGTTAAAATGACGGGAATGAAGATTCTTATCTCGGAGCTGAGCCTTGCTAAACTTGCAGTCGATCTCTAATGAAATAGCATATTGTGAATCTAAAAATATATATCTCATTTTTCTTCATATTTTGATATAGTATACATATTTTTCTAACTTAAAATGAATTATTTTTGAATTTCTCCATATTTAATTCATTTTAAATAATTTTTAAAAGAATTAAAAGCATTTTTTGATTATATAAAATATTCTTAGAAAATGTATTTGATAGTTGGGTTCATTTTTATTTCAGCTAAGCATCAATTGAGATTATTACTATTACTCTATCTTAAATAATTAATAGAAAAGACATAAATTGTTTTAGATAACCTTTTTATGAATTAAAATAAAGGAAAAAAGTTTTAAATAAGGTTTATCAAATCTCTATATTTTATTTTACTTCAAATGTGAAATATTATATTTTTATTGTGTAGATTATATTTCGTGATCATTTCAGTATATTATATGTATTTTTCTGAGTTTGGAATAATAGAGTATGTTTTTTCCAAGATTTATACTTAATAGGATATTTGTTAAACAATAAAGTTTTTCATTTAAATTGTATAACAGAGTATGATAATAGATTTAAATTATAGATCTTCTTTTTTTGAAATTTTTGATATATAATACATATTTTTCTGAATTATAGAATAATAAATATTGATTTTATTCGATTTACTTATTTTCTAAAAAAACTATCACGAAAGCCAATTTAGTCCCGGTTGGCAATAGCAACCGAGACTAAAGGTGGGACTCGCGTGCGAATTCTAGTGGGCGTCCCAAAATATTTTTAGTCCCGGTCTTTAGTCTCGGTTGGTGGATAGACCTTTAGTCTGGTTCGTACCAGCAACCAGGACTAAAGGGTCACAGTATATATAACCACAAGGAGGCCGTTGTCGCCGTCGTCTACGCGCAAGGAGAGGAGGAGGCGCCGCCACCATCGCGCAAGGAGAGGCTGTCGTCATCTCCGTCCGCACGCAAGGAGAGGAGGAGGCGTCGCCGCTCGCACGCAAGGAGGAGGAGGCGCGCCGCAAAATAGTCACGTATCTTGTATCTTTCCGGAAGTTCGTGGTCCCACTATTAAAATAGTCCCGTTAGCTTGACATACCGTCTCGAAACAGGCTTCCATCCAGCTTGACATACTGCTGGTAACATGGTTTGCAAAACTGCAATAAGTATTAAACAGACCCAAACTTCTCAAAGTATCGAAAACCATAGATTTCCCAAAAACAAGGGTACTGAGAGAAAAGAAAACCTTAACAATACTTTGCATCTTGATAGGGCATTACCTTTTGTAGTACTAGAAGGTGACCATTTATGTAGTGCAACTAAAATCACAAAACAAAGCAAGTGTCACAACTTGTACCATAGTTTTTTGTGTGGTACCCTACCTTTTGATATCTAAACTAACCCAAAACATGTGTGTCATGAAATTTCTTGGAAGCGTTGCCTTGGGTGCTACTCCATTCCTCCTCCTGCGGCTTTGACACGAGAGGGAAACCTCGAATCCTATACCAGGTGATGGTGCACATTTCCCCTTCTTTGGGGGATTGTCTCGAAGTCATGTACAACCAAGGGTCTAGTGAAGGAGGGCTAGTTGCCATGCATGTGTCCTAGGGCATTGCGTGTAGTTTGGTATCCAGCAGAGTTTGGGGCGCGACTCAGGCTTTGGTAGTCGGTTTGCGGCGAGTCCTATGTGTTCTCTCATGATTCGTTATGTAGTTGTGGAGTCGTAGCTGTCCTGATGCGTGTCCAGGTGGTGACGATGATCGGCAACCAGTGGTTTTTTGCTAAGGACTCGGTGAGCACAAGCCATTAGCTCATCCTTGAAGTCAGAGTTATCTATCGTTGGCATGTGTGGGTGAGTGTTAGCATGTGCCAACATGGTTCTATCATCATTTGTTGCGTGGCTTTGATGATTGTCGTGAAGGTGAAGTCATTGGCTCGAGGAGTGATGCCAACGGTGTTCGATTGCAACCTCCGCAGTAGTCTTTCTTCTCTATGGCGCTTGTGTGCTTCATGTGTGTTAGAGTATGATATGGACACGGTCATTATGGTAGTTTAGGATAGTTAGGACTCTAGCTTAACTTGTCTTGGACTCCAAGATGATCCCTGTATGTCTATATATACTCGCCCATGAGGCTCAATAATACATCCAACATGTTCCACCAATCTCTCTCTCTATCGTTCTACATGGTATCAGAGCAGCAAGATCCTTGACCTAGCCTCCGCCTCATCCACCTAGGCGTCGCCACCGCCACTTCCCAAACCCTAGCACCGCCGCCCGCCATGGCACCGCACTAGCCAAGCAACACGATTCCGTCGCGCCACCCCCAGGGAGGTCGATCTCCATGATCTCTGCCAGGGGCCATGCAACCCATACGCAGGGTTCGTCTGGCGATCCGTGATCGGCTGCCCTATAAGTATTTTTTTCCGATCTCTTCATCAGTTTTCTTTTTTGGTTTACTGATCTTAGATTGGATTGAGTCGCCCACCACCATCTTCATCGCTGCGCCACTACTCCGACCATCAGTATCAACGATCCACACCGCGCCCGTGTGCCTGCCCTCTCCATTGCCACGCCTGCCTCGGCAGGCTGCTGCGGTCTCTCGTTAGGCTGCCGCACACCACGGACGGCTGCTACGCCCCCCGTCGGATCGTCTTTGTCGTCATCGTCCGGGACTTCACCGACAACACCGTCATCAAATCCGTTCTACGCATCGTCCACGCCATGATGTGTACGGCGCACCGTCGGTCTGATCAACTGATCCCGTGCCTGTCTATGCCAAGCACGTCCCTGAGCACGTGCCTACCACCGATTGAGCTACGGGCTGCCGCTGCGTCGCCCCCTCGGGCCACAGCGCCGCCACCTTTGGTCCACGCTATCGGCTTCCAATGCACCTTTCTTGGCATGTACGTCGCTGGTTTCTCCCAGCCGCTACACCGACTTGCGCCCCGCAGCTATGCTGCCCCCGGGTCGTAGCGTGGCTGCACGCGGTCTACTTCACCGTCCTCGTGCATCGACAACCTCGGATTTCACCACACCATCTCCTACATCACAGATCACCACCGTCTGCACATGGTCTTCGTCACGTCGCCGGGTTCTTCCTCGCCTACTTCGAGCATCGCTTCTGTGCTTCACAAGGTAACCTTCAGGGCGCCCTCTCACTGTCGTAGGTCCTGTCGACTACCCCATTGCCACTTTTGGGATCCAGCATGACTACCCTAGGTCACCGCTATTTTCGCCGCCTTCTACGTCTTCGTCCACTACAATTTCGCGGCCAGCATCATCGCCTCATCCCCGACTACACCACCTGCTACTCTACTCCAACAACCACGGACAACGCCGACATCTCTCCCTTAGCCGCTCTGTGCATCGCAACCGTTCTGGAGGCTTCCTCTGCTAGTCTTTCTGACATGGCGACAACTTCATGATGGTCCTTGCCCCCGCACGCCTGGTACTGGTAACACCGGGAGTGCCTTCGTCCCCAACGCGTTCTCGAGTCTGCCAAGCTCGGATCAGCGCCTCGTCTTCATCGGCTTCGACAACCTCTTCTTCGACATCGACCCCTCTATGATTGCCTCGACCACGTCAACAATGAGTTCTTCTTTGCATACTCGATTCTGGCAAAACCGGAGTGTGCGTTCGTCCCTGTCGTGTGCCTACTTCTGGCAAAACTATGGCCGCATGATACGCTACAAACATATCTATAATTTTTGATGTTCCATGCTTGGTTTTTATCTACTTTCTTATGTTTTGTTCCAACTATGGAGTAATTTTTATACACTTTCTTGGACTAACCAATTAACAAGATGCTACAGTGCTAGCTGCCTATTTTCTGCTGTTTTTGGTTCCAGGAAAGTCAGAAAATGAATATTCTCGGAATTGGATGGGACAAAAGCCAAAGTCAGATTTTCACTGAGGGGGACACGGAGCCAGAATACGAGACGGAGAGGGGCTAGGGGGCACCACACCACCTGGTCGTGCGACCAAGCCTGGCCCACGCCAGGGGGTGGTCTGGCTGCCCTAGGCACCCCCTCGGCCTCCCCTTTCGCCTATAAGATGCCTTTGATACATAAACCCTAAGTACCCGATCAAAATTCCACAAAAGAGTCTGTAGCCGCCGTCATCTCCATCCCTAGATCGGGAGGGATCTGAAGCTCTTCCCTACACCCTGCCGGAGAGGGGAATTCACCCTGGAGGCCTTCTTCATCACCATGCAAGCCTCCGGTGTGATGCGTGAGTAGTTCATCCTTGGACTACGGGTCCATGTAGTAGCTAGATGGCTGGTTATTCTCCTTTGTGCTATCATGTTTAGATCTTGTGAGCTCCGTTCATGATCAAGATCATCTATTGGTAATCCTACATGTTGTGTTTGCGGGAATCCGATGGATATTGAGATGCTATTTCAGATTGATTATTAATTCTATCATGTCTTTTTTATTTGTGATCTTGCATGCTTTCCGTTGTTAGTAGCTATCATGGCCAAGTAGATGCTAGCAAGTCCAAGAGTTAGTATTTATGCTCGATAGTGGGTTCATGCCTCTAGTAATCTTGGGAAGTGACAGAAATCTCTAAGGTACTAGATGTGTTGTTGCTACTAGGGAGAAAACAACAATCCTTTGTTCATAGAACAATCGTATAGTTTACTTTACATGCAATGCGTAATGCAATTATCTGTTGCTTGCAACTTAATACTGGAGGGGGTTCGGATGATAACCTGAAGGTGGATTATTAGTCATAGATGCAGTTGTATTACGGTCTATGTATAATTTTGTAATGCCCAATCAAATCTCAAAGGAGTCAAGATGATTAGTATATGCATGTAAGCTTTCTCGATGTTTGTCAATTGCCCCACGGTAATTTGTTCACCCAACATGTTATCTATCTTAAGGAGAGCCACCACTAGTGAACTATGGACCCCGGTCCTTTCTTTTATCATCAATCTACAATTGTTTATTGTTTTTCTGTTTACTTTCTGCAAGCTTTTACTTTCTTCCACTCGATACGTTTAATCCTTTGTTTTCAGCAAAACCGGTGAGATTGACAACCTCACTGTAAGTTGGGGGCAAAGTTCTGTGGTTGTGTTGTGCAGGTTTCCACGTCGCTGCTGGCACTGGTAGTGTGCGCTGCCAAAGTCCAGCTAGCAACACCTTGGAGGTGTTTCCTTGCTCCTACTGGTTCGATAACCTTGGTTTCATAACTGAGGGAAAACTTGTTGCTATGCTCATCATACCTTCCTCTTGGGGTTCCCCAATGAGCTCGATATATTTTGGGCTATCAAGCATATTTTCTGGTGCCGTTGCCGGGGAGTCAAGGACATCTTCACAAGGGGAGTCCATCATAACCAATCTCTTTACTTTGTTGTTTTTGTTTTTCTTAGTTTATTTTTTGCTTAGTTTGCTTGTTTCTTTATCAAAAACAAAAAAATAGTTTTACTAATTTGCTTTCTTTATTAAAAATACAAAAAATGACTACTCTTGAAAACACTAAGTTGTGTGACTTCACTAGCACTAACAACAATGATTTCATGTGCACACCTATTGCTCCACCTGTTCCTGAAGCTACTTTCTTTGAAATTAAACCTGCTTTACTCAATCTTGTTATGAGGGAACAATTTTATGGTATTGGTAATGAAGATGCTGCTGCTCATCTAAATAACTTTGTTGAACTTTGTGAGATGCAAAATCATAAGGATATAGATAGGGATATTATTAAACTTAAATTGTTTCCTTTCTCTTTGAGAGGAAAAGCTAATGAATGGTTGAATTCCTTAACTAGGAATAGTATTGATTCTTGGACTAAATGCAAAGATGCTTTCATTGGAAAATACTATCCTCCTGCTAAGATTATATCTATGAGAAGTGAAATAATGAAGTTTAAACAATTTGATAATGAACAGGTTGCTAAATCTTGGGAAAGAATGAAATCTTTGGTAAAGAATTGTCCCACTCATGGACTTACCGATTGGATGATTATCCAAACCTTTTATGCAGGATTGAACTATTCTTCAAGAAATCTATTGGATTCTGCTGCTGGAGGTACCTTTATGACCATTACTTTGGGTGTGATGACCCACAAGTATAGGGGGTGTATCGCAGTATTTTCGAGGGAAGTGAAACCCAATTTATTGATTCCACACAAGGGGACCAAAGAATATTTATAAGCCTTAACAACTGAGTTGTCAATTCAGCGGCACCTGGAAACAATCTTGCTCACAGCAGTTTATCAGTAGCAACAGTTTTGTAGTAGGAATAGCAAAGTAATAGCAGTAGTAAAGTAAAGACAGCAGTAACAAAAGCAGTAAATAGTGGGATTCGAGTGCGGTAGGCATAGGGATGGATGGACGGGCATTGCATGGACAAGACAATTCACATAGCAATCAGAACATAGGGCAACTGCAGATAAATAAGATAAAGCACCCAAGTACTAGACAATCCTAGGCATGTGTTCCATATATAGTCATACGTGCTCGCAATGAGAACTTGCACAACATCTTTTGTCCTGCCAGCCCATTTGCAGCGGGGCCTCTAGGGAACTACTGGCAATTAAGGTGCTCCTTTTAATAGAGCACCGGAGCAAAGCATTAACACTCCGTGAACACATGTGATCCTCACATCAAAGCCTTTCCCTTTCGGTTATCCCGATTTCTGTCACTTCGGGGCCATTGGTTCCGGACAACAACGTGTGTATACAACTTGCAGATAAGACCAAAAACAATACTATAATAATGAATCAATAACATGTTCAGATCTGAAATCATGGCACTCAGGCCCAGTGACAAGCATTAAGCATAACAAGTCGCAACAAAGTCATAAAGTACTAATAAAAGATACTAGGCACTGATACGTCCAAAACGTATCTACTTTCCCGAACACTTTTGCTATTGTTTCTCCTCTATACTTGTGTGATTTGGATCCAACTAATGCAAACTGACGCTGTTTTCAGCAGAATTGCCTTGGTGTCTACTTTTTGTGCAGAAAATCAACTATCAGGAATAATCCCGGAAAATATGCCAAAAATCCTATTTCACCCGAAGACTCTAGGAGCCAGAATACGAGATTGAGAAGAGCCAGGGGGTGGCCACACCACCTGGTGGCGCGGGCCAGGCCAGGCCGCGCCAGGGGGTGGTGTGCCCCCCCCCCCAGGCACCCCCTCGGCCTCTCTCTTCGCCTATAAGGAGCCTTCTGACCTAAAAACTTTGGGGGGGGGCGACGTTTTTCCAGAAGCAGTTCCGCTCCGCCGCCAACACTAGATTCCACGAAACAGCACTAGAAACTCTGTTCTGGCACCCTGCCGGGACAGGGAATTGGAGGAGATCATCGCCATCATCATCACCATCGCTTCCCCATCATCCATCCATGTTTCCCCCATCTATGAGTGAGTAATCCCCTACTGTAGGCTATGGGGATGGTAGGGATTGGATGAGATCGTTCATGTAATGGCATCAGATTGTTAGGGCATGGTGCCTAGTATCTTTATTAGTGCTTTATGACTTTGTTGTGACTTGTTGTGCTTAATGCTTGTCACTAGGGCCCGAG
Source organism: Avena eriantha (assembly GCA_910589775.1). Taxonomy (NCBI): domain Eukaryota; kingdom Viridiplantae; phylum Streptophyta; class Magnoliopsida; order Poales; family Poaceae; genus Avena; species Avena eriantha. The sequence continues at coordinate 250,183,929 of OU342742.1, read as the reverse complement.
TGCCATGTTTTAAGATCTGAACTTATTATTGATTCATTATGATAGTATTGTTCCTGGTCTTCTCTACAAGTTGTATACACACGTTATTGTCCGGAACCTATGGCCCCGAAGTGACAGAAATTGGGATAACCGGAAGGGAAAGGCTTTGATGTGAGGATCACATGTGTTCACGGAGTGTTAATTCTTTGCTCCGGTGCTCTATTAAAAGGAGCACCTTAATTGCCAGTAGTTCCCTAGAGGCCCCGCTGCAAACGGGCTGGCAGGACAAAAGATGTTGTGCAAGTTCTCATTGCGAGCACGTATGACTATATATGGAACACATGCCTAGGATTGTCTAGTACTTGGGTGCTTTATCTTATTTATCTGCAGTTGCCCTATGTTCTGATTGCTATGTGAATTGTCTTGTCCATGCAACGCCCGTCCATCCATCCCTATGCCTACCGCACTCGAATCCCACTGTTTACTGCTTTTGTTACTACTGTCTTTACTTTACTACTGCTATTACTTTGCTATTCCTACTACAAAACTATTGCTACTGATAAACTGCTATGAGCAAGATTTTTTCCAGGTGCAGCTGAATTGACAACTCGGTTGTTAAGGCTTATAAATATTCTTTGGCTCCCCTTGTGTCGAATCAATAAATTGAGTTTCACTTCCCTCGAAAATACTGCGATACACCCCCTATACTTGTGGGTCATCAAGACTATTTTCTGGCGCCGTTGTCGGGGAGCATAACTTTATTTATCAAGTTCACTTGGATTCTCTATTGTTCGTTGCTATCCATCCATCATGGGTAAGTCTCGTGATGGCAAGGTTCCTATTTTACCATCCACTACAATAAGAGGTACGGTTCTGAACACCTCTGCTGCTCTTGATTCACCGTCTGTTATAAGTAAGCTCGTTACACCACCACATACACATGCTACACACACTGCTACTACTGCTGAATCTGAAACTTCTGATGCTTATGATGCTGTTTCTACTATGCTTGATAAGAGTGGTTCATTAGGTCCATTCCTAGATGCTATGATTGCTAGAACTATAGCTGGAAATACCGAAACTCCTAATGAAGATACTACCACACCTGTTAGCTCACCCGAGTCTAGTGAGAGTTATGATATTGAAGATGGTTATGTTGAGATGACCAGTGAGTTTATTAAAGAATGTAAGAACACCCATGATAGGAGCACTGCTAAGGGTCTCCTTGAGAGGCATACTATTAGACCGAAATTATATCCTGCTGCTAAGTTTGCTGCTTCTCCCATAAACATTATAGATGAAGATTATGATTTCTCTCTTGATCTATCTTACATAGCTATTGTCGAGAAAGAACCTTTTTGTGGGACTAAGAATGAAAGTGCGGTAGCACATATGAATGAACTTTCTACCATGGGTGGCTTGTTTTCTGATGATATTAAGATGCGTACTTACTTTGTTGCTAAGATTTTTCCCTTTTCACTAAAAGGAGAAGCTAAAACTTGGTTTAGTAATTTACCTCCTAGATCTATTGATAGTCCTGAGTGCTTGATTAGTACTTTCCTGCAGAAATATTTTCCTCCCAGTGCTAGACATGCTATTTTGCAGGAACTTTTTGATTTTAAACAAGGAGAAAAAGAGGTATTGCCTGAATCTTGGGCAAGGTTTTGTGCTTTGATTCATGCACAGGCTGGAAGTCCATTACCTAAGAATGAGCTTCTTGATATATTTTATAATGGACTAACCGAGGAATCTAGGACATACCTAGATAGTTGTGCTGATTGTGTTTTCAGGAATAGGACTCCAAAGGAAGCTGAGGAATTAATGGCTAAAATAAGCAAGAATTATGAAGATTGGACTCCTCCTAAACAAGCTATACCTGAAGTAATTGTACCTGAACCATCTATTCCCGTGCCTATTCCAACATCAAAGAAGAGGGGAGTTATTGAATTAAATGATGAAGTGATGAAGGAAGCTAAGAAATGTCGTACGGAGAAGGGAATTAAAGCTGCAGATGTCAGGAATTTACCTCCTATAGAAGAATTATGTAAGCCTATTCCCTACTCACCCACTATTGAGGTACACTCTCTCCAACACTTTGATGAAGGTGATATCCCTTACTCTAAACCTCCTAATCAATGCTTAGAAGAATTTGATATCTTTATTGTTAAGCAAGATAACTTTAATAAAAGGGTGCAAAATCATCTAATGGAAAACACTAGAGCTATTGTTGAGTTGAAAGATATTGTGGAAAGAACCTCTAATGATGATAAAATGATTGTTAAACACTTTCAAATGGTTCAAACTCAAATAGATCAACTCGTTAAAGTGCAAAACGACTTGCTAGTTAATGCTGCTAAAGAAAAACATGCTTATGAAATTAGAACTAGAAGTGGTGCTGCTACCCAGGATCCTCTATATCCTGAGGGGCATCCCAAAAGAATTGAGCAGGATTCTCAACAAGCTGAAAATAGTGGTTCTACTCATAAGAAAAGGAAAAGGAAACATAAAACTGTTGTAGAACCGTCTGAACCTCCTATAGATCCTAATAGTATATTTATCTCTGATGCTGAAACTGAAAGTGGTAATGAAGAAAATGTTGTTCCTAATGAAGAAAAAGTTGAAGAAGAACCTGAAAACCACACTAACAATACTAAATACACCAAATAAGATTCTATTGTTTTGTCACATATGCAATTGTTTTGGTAGCAAGACTTGATCAACACTTGCTAACAAAAGGATTCCATTGAACAAAACAATGTTTATCTCCGTTTATTTCTATCCTTTGCTTCTTAGTTTTTGCTTTCGTTTAGTTTTCTTTGTGTTGTTAGTTGCTTGCATGTTAGAACTTCTGTAGTTCTAGCCTTGTTTTGTCTTTGCATCATGTTTCCAAAAGAAAAAAATATGTCTATCAGAAAAATCATTCTTCTATTTCTGAAAATTGACCAAAAATAAAGTGTCTCGAAAAATTCCAGAAAATTCATATTAAATTTTTACGTGAAAAAAGGGGCAGAGGAGTACCTGGTAGGTACTAGGGGGGCCCACCAGGTAGGAACACCACATGGTGGCGCGGCCAGCCTTGGGTGGCGCCATGCCCTGGTGTGGGCCACCCCTGGCCCCCCCCACTAACTCTCTCACCTGCAACTTTCTTCTCTCTCCCGAGTAAGCTCCAGTTCATAGCTCAAAATCGTGTTCATGCTGTCCTTGCTCTCGATTTTTTCGATCTCCTTGCTCAGCCCATCTTTCTTGCTGAAATTTGGAGCATTTGTTCCCTGGTATGTGACTCCTCCCCTTGTCCAAGTAGATTTGTGTTTAGTGGTTTATATGTTGAGTATTTTTCTGCTGTAGGTGACTAGTTATGAGAGCTTGTAAGCTTGTTTGATGCTTAGAGATATAGTTTTTTGCATGTTTAGGCCTCTTGCAAGTCCCTATGAGTAGAATCCTTCATTATATTTACTTTGCAATCACTTGTTTAATACGTGTTTACATTTCAGAATACCAAGCATGAACAACCATATTTTTGGAGAGATATTTGAGAGTGATGCACCTAGGAGGTCGAGGCCCTCAAGAACAGCCTCTCAAGCTAGGCCATCATACAATGAAGATCTCATTGCAACTCGTATTGGTAGTGAAAGGGATGATGGGGATGCTCACCCATCCTCTTTTCCCTGTTTTACTTTCTTGCAAGCTGCAGGTATTCTTGATGATTTCTTACTACTGATTGAGAGGGTTGGTTTGACCTCATATATGCAAGATGAGAGCACACAATACGCTATGCTCACCAAATTTTTTGTTGAGAGCTTCACGTTTATTAACACACCCTATCAATCTACTGTCTCTTTTAAAATCTATGATATGCCCTTCACCATGCCTTTGGAGAGAATTTGCAGTATTGTAGGTGTGCCGCATGACAGGGACCGTGAAGAAAATTCAAGGGCGACCCGCTGATTTGTTGGAGCTTTACCGAGGGGTGACCAATGATGATGACCGTGTGGCGTAGCGCGGAAAGATAAGAAATATCCAACTCCATGCTCTTAGATACTTTGCATATTATCTTGCTACTAGTGTATTGGGTAGGGAGAACACTAGTAATATCTCCAACTATCATTTAGCTTTCCTAGTTGCTGCACTTAACAATGATACTCGGTACAATCTTGGCTCGCTTATTCCTCTCCGCCTGGCTGCTAGGGGGCCTATCTATGGGGGCATCATTGCATCGCGCATAGTCAATGCATTAGGTCTTTCAGTGGATCCCGATGATGCTATGCTAGCACCATAGAGGCTTGACCTTGTTGCCATGAAAACTCATCACTTTGTCACTGCTACCTCTGATTTGAACAATCTAGTATATAGGATGCTTTTCACTGACGGGGATGAAAGGGAGATCCTTTTGCCATAGCCTGCTTTGTTTAGTATTCACAGGAGACCATGGTCGCGCTCCAAGGAGGAGGTGGACGAGCAGCTTCGCTTGCTGGGTTTCCACGAGCAGCACCAGGAGGATGTGCCCTCCTATGATTACTCCGCACATTACGGAGGGACGTACTCGAGCTCGCACCAGGACAAGAAGACCTCTTCGTCGTACCATGGTGACACTTCATCCTGGCCAGCTTGGGATTGACACCCACTTAGGCCAAAATCCTAAGCTTGGGGGAGGTACGCCGACACCGCACTCATCTCCATATCATGTTGCGTCGGTACTTTGTATATTCATGTTTTCGTTCTCTTTTTAGTTTTCATTCTTCTTTGTTTTTGCTTTCTAAAAACACAAAAGACCAAAAATATTTCTGTTGTTTCTCTTTGGTTTGCTTCTTATTTTTGCCGTGGTTTGCTTTTCCCTTTTATGCTTTGTTTGAACTATTCGAAAACCCCAAAAAGATTTTGCTTTACTTATTTTTCTCTTTTGGTTCTTATTTAAAAATCGAAAACACCAAAAATATTTGTCGTTCTTCTTTGGTTTTTGCGAGTTTGCTTCAGGGTTTGGCAGTCCTCAGTGGATATTGGTTTCATATTATTCAAGCCACACAAGTGAAGAGCAATAATGAGGATCAATGACAACTTGAGGCGTGGTAAGAGGCTGGTAACGAACTCTATTTATTTTCATTTTTGTACATATACTCATCACTGTGGGCATGCTTAGTCCGTTCATGTAGAGTGTATGTTTTCTTTGGATGCTTAGTAGTTCTTGATTTCTTATGATTAGCTCCATCTCGCTAATAGTTGGTAGCATGCCTTATGAATGTTTGCTTGCATTGCTCTATTCATAAATTGGTATGACACTGTGGTATCCTCCTCTGAATGTTTCATTTGATTGACTTGGCACATGCTCACGCATGCACAAGACTGTAATAATCAGTTAAGCCTCGATGAATTATTTTTCCTTGAGGATCTTGAATCACTTTCATACCATGAGTAGTTCTGTTTTGTTACAACCATGATAATGACAACTATTGCTCTCTCGTTTGTCGCTACCTTACTATTGCTAGCCATCACTTTCACTGAGTATGTTTTACTCAAGTTCCCAACTCCCTAAATCAAATATTTCCAAAGTGTCCACCATACCTACCCATTAGCATCATTTGCTACTTCCGTGCATATTTAATATGCCTTGTTTTCTTCCGAATAAAATGTTTGCTTGTTATGAGAAAGTTAGTTATTAAAGCTCTCACGAACTTGATGGCACACTTTATTTTCTTGCACTTAATAAACCTGAACCATTGTGTCCTTCTTTATTGTGCATATACTTGCGCTTTATGAGTTGAAGTTAGTAGAGACATGTATCATGGGGACCACTTTCAACGCTTCATAGGTACTTTGTACCTAGTTGATATCATGTTCTTTTGCTTATGGATCCCGGCGGTGTGAAATAAAAGTGGAACTTGTAAGATCATGGAGTTTGTATGTATGTTAGAGAAACGCCTGGGCCGCTAGCCTAAGCCATGCCTAATCATGGTGGAAACTTTCAGCATAATCATAATGAGCATTCTATGAAGCATCCTCAATAAAAATCTATGCACATAGTAAATAAAAACATCGCCGAGATGCTCATTGTCTGCTTGCCTTGTATTTTGATTATGGGATAGCTCCTATGTCATGTGCAAGGGGTACCCCGTTGGCGGTTCTCTATGATACGTATATACTTACAATGACAAGAGCTTACTTGTGACTGAAGTTGAGTAGCATGATGATCGGTCTTCGTAAGTAAGGGGCATGAGACTTCGATTTATAACTTGTCAAGCATATCCTCTTAGTTGTGTCACTTTCACCTTAACCACATTAAAGATGCTTATGATAGGGGCAATGAGAGCTCAAAGCTAACGAGTACCATACTTTCAGCATTTGGAAGCCTTTCAAATTATTCAAAACCTTTTCTTCTACTTGTTGAGTCTCCACATATTCTTTGAGCACCTTCTTGAGAGCATAGTTGTCATTCTTTGTGTTTGTTCCATTACTTGATTATTTGTGTTATGACTTTGATGCTTGTATCCTTGATATCTTTACTTCTAGTCATCACTTGAACTTCAGAGGTGCCTTGACATTCATAATCAAAGGCAACCGAGATACCACTCTATCATACCTTTCTATGAGCATTGCAATGTTGCTTATGTTCGTGCTTCATGCTACTTATTATTCTTGAGTTGGAATCTCTTCATAGCTTGCAAAGTCTATTAAGTAGACTTGGTTGCATAATCTTTATTATGAATTGTCCAAGTAATTGATCAGATTGCTGAGAATATTTACATCATATGAAGCAAATGTGTTTGTGAAAGTTCTTTTATCGCACTCAGTTTTCAACTGAAATGCTTGAGGACAAGCAATAAGCTAAGCTTGGGGGAGTTGATATGTCCAAAACACATCTACTTTCCTGAACACTTTTGCTATTGTTTCTCCTCTATACTTGTGTGATTTGGATGCAACTAATGCGAACTGATGTTGTTTTCAGCAGAATTGCCTTGGTGTCTACTTTTTGTGTAGAAAATCAACTATCAGGAAAAATCCCAGAAAATATGCCAAAAATCCTATTACACTCGAAGACTCCAGGAGCCAGAATACGAGACGGAGAAGAGCCAGGGGGTGGCCACACCACCTGGTGGCGCGGGCCAGGCCAGGCCGCGCCAGGGGTGGTGTGGGCCCCCCAGGCACCCCCTAGGCCTCTCTCTTCGCCTATAAGGAGCCTTCTGACCTAAAAACTTCGGGAGGGGGTCGGCGTTTTTCTAGAAGGAGTTTCGCTCCGCTGCCGCCACCAGATTCCACGAAACAGCACCAGAAACGCCGTTCTGGCACCCTGCCGGGACGGGGAATTGGAGGAGATCATCGCCATCATCATCACCATCACTTCTCCATCAACCATCCATGTTTCCCCCATCTATGAGTGATCAATCCCCCACTGTAGGCTATGGGGATGGTAGGGATTGGATGAGATCGTTCATGTAATGGCATCAGATTGTTAGGGCATGGTGCCTAGTATCTTTTATTAGTGCTTTATGACTTTGTTGCGACTTGTTGTGCTTAATGCTTGTCACTAGGGCCCGAGTGCCATGTTTTCAGATCTGAACTTATTATTGATTCATTATGATAATATTGTTCCTGGTCTTATCTACAAGTTGTATACACACGTTATTGTCCGGAACCTATGGCCCCGAAGTGACAGAAATCGGGATAAACGGAAGGGAAAGGCTTTGATGTGAGGATCACATGTGTTCACGGAGTGTTAATTCTTTGCTCCGGTGCTCTATTAAAAGGAGCACCTTAATTGCCAGTAGTTCCCTAGAGGCCCCACTGCAAACGGGCTGGCAGGACAAAACATGTTGTGCAAGTTCTCATTGCGAGCACGTATGACTATATATGGAACAAATGCCTAGGATTGTCTAGTACTTGGGTGCTTTATCTTATTTATATGCAATTGCCCTATGTTCTGATTGCTATGTGAATTGTCTTGTCCATGCAACGCCCGTCCATCCATCCCTATTCCTACCGCACTCGAATCCCACTGTTTACTGCTTTTGTTACTACTGTCTTTGCTTTACTACTGCTGTTGCTTTGCTATTCCTACTACAAAACTGTTGCTACTGATAAACTGCTATGAGCAAGATTGTTTCCAGGTGCAGCTGAATTGACAACTCAGTTGTTAAGGCTTATAAATGTTCTTTGGCTCCCCTTGTGTCGAATCAATAAATTGGGTTTCACTTCCCTCGAAAATACTGCGATACACCCCCTATACTGGTGGGTCATCAGGCACCATGCCCTAACAATCTGATGCCATTACATGAACGATCTCATCCAATCCCTACCATCCCCATGGCCTACAACGGGGGATTACTCACTCATAGATGGGGGAAACATGGATGGTCGATGGAGAAGTGATGGTGATGATGAAGGTGATTATCTCCTCCAATTCCCCGTCCCGACAGGGTGCCAGAACAGAGTTTCTGGTGCTGTTTCGTGGAACCTGGTGGTGGCGGCGAAGCGGAACTCCTTCTGGAAAAATGTCGACCCCCCCGGAGTTTTTAGGTCAGAGGGCTTCTTATAGGCGAAGAGGGAGACCGAGGAGATGCCTGGGGCGGCCAGACCATGCCCTGGCATGGCCAAGCCTAGCCCGTGTCTAGGGGGTGGCCAGCCCCTGGTCCTCCTCTGTCTCGTATTTTGGCTCCGTGAGTCTTCCGGAAAAATAGGCACTTTGGCTTTTGTCCCATCCAATTCCGAGAATATTCATTTTCTGACTTTCCTGGAACCAAAAACAGCAGAAAACAGGCAGCTGGCACTGTGGCTGTTGTTAATAGGTTAGTCCAAGAAATCATATGAAAAGTACTCCAAAGTATGGACAAAACACAAGAAAGTGGATAAAACCAAGCATGGAACATCAAAAATTATAGATACATTTGCAATGTAGCAACATCCCCAAGCTTAACTCCTGCTCATCCTCGAGTAGGTAAGTGATAAAAAGAAAGAATAATTTTTGAGGTGACATGTGCCATCATAAACTTGATCAAAGTATTTGTAAAACATTCAAAGCTGGGATCGTAGTACTTTAATCATAACATGAAAGACAAAGTTCTAGCAATAAGACATAGCAACTATGTTGCAACATGAAAAGGCACAAACAAAAGATTCATGAATAACAATTCTTTGCAAGACGTTTGTTTGTTTCACATAAAGAAAACATAGCATAGTGGCATTCAGCTTGTCCCTCATAGAGTAGCAAACATAAATGCATAGGACACCTTCAAACATTACAAGAGTGACTAGATACAAATAGTTTAAAACAAGAAATATCAAGGTATGCATCAATCAACAAGTTTTGGGACAATGCACACAGAACTAAGAATGGCCACTATGCTCTCAAGAAAGTGCTCATAGAATGTGCGGAGACTCGACAAGGAAATGAACAGGTTTTGAAAAGTTTGAAAGGCTTCCAAATGTTGAAAGTATGGTACTTGTTAGCTTTGAGCTCTCATTGCTCCTATCATAAGCATCTTTAATGTGGTTAAGGTGAAAGTGAGGTCCAATCTGAGTTATATGCTTGACAGACTATAAACTGAAAATCCCATGTCCCTTGAGTACGAGGGCCGCTCCTCATGCTACTCAACTGTAGTTACCGGTAAGTTCTTGTCATCGTAAATATGTGTGTATCATAGAGAACCGCCAACGGGGTACCCTTTGCCTGAAGATACGGAAGAATCCCCATATCAAAATGACAAGGCAAGCAAACAATGAGTATCTCAGCAATCTTATTATTTACAATGGGAAAATGGTGCGTTTTTCTCTCTTTCCTCTTTTCATAAATCTTTTTTTAATTTTTCTCAATAGCTATCTCTCTGTTTTTTTATAAGAAGAATGCTTCATAGATATCATTATGGTTACGCTGCAGGTTTCCACCATGTCAGCATGGATTAGACCAGCGGCCCAAGCGTTTCTCTGACACACATACATAACTCCATGGACTTACAAGCTCCCCTTTTATTTCACACCGACGACATCCGCAAACAAAAGAGCAAGGTATCAACTAGGTATATATTTACAAGTGTTGAAAGCGTTCCCCGTGACAGCACGGTTCTGCTAATCCCCAGCCTATAATTTGCAAGAATATAACTTTCATGGAGAGTCACAATGGTTCAGGTTTATTAAGTGCAGGAAAAATAAAGTGTGTCATCAAGTTTGTGAGAGCTTTACTAACTAACTTTCTCATAACAAGCAAACATTTTATTCGGAAGAAAACAAGGCATATTGAATATGCAAAGAAGTAGCAAATGATGCTAATAGGTAGGTATGGTGGACACTTTGGCAACATTTGGTTTTGGGGAGTTGGAAACATGAGTAAAACATACTCAGTGAAGGTGAAGGCTAGCAATAGTAAGGGAGCGACAAACGAGAGAGCAATAATGGCCATAATCATGCAGAGCGACAAAACATCATTGATCAAAGCATAAAGTGATACCACAAGTCGAAAACTAAAGGATCATAAAGGCTTATGGTGACTAGGGATAGTCATAACATGGAGTGAGCATGTGCCAAGTCAACCCAAATAAAGCATCAAAGGAGAATACCACTATACTATGCTTTAATATCCTAAAACAACGCATGATTCATCCAAGGCACATTAAGCAATCTCAATTGTTTATAACAAGTCATGCTACATCAAAGAATACTAAGCATAAAGCCAAAACAATATCAAGCATGGCATGACAAAGCATAGACCACAGTCAAAAACAAGCTCTCTTTACCACTCAAGCATGAGCTTTCCTACTCTTTTCCGAACAAAACCAAACCATTTGAACACCAATGTATGAAAGAGGGGGTCCAACCAATTTATTCAGCAAACTAAGCGAACAAAACAAACGAAAAACCAAAACAAAAATGAAAAAGAAGACGCTCCAAGAACAACACAACTGTGCATGAAACAATAAAAATGAAGCGTTTGGAAGAAACCTGGGATTTTTATTGATGAAGAGGGGGATGCCTTGGGCATCCCCAAGCTTTGACGCTTGTACTTCTTGGATATTTCTTGGGGTGACACGCGTGGCATCCCCAAGCTTGAGCTTTAGTCCATCCTTCATCTCAGTACTCATTCCTTCCATACACCTGAAATTTTTCCTTCATACAAAACTTCACACAATCTTTATTAGCAACATTAGTGCACTCAAGATAATAAGTTTTAAGGTTCAGTTTTAACACCAAATAAACTTCCATTAAATCACTAGCTACTGTAGCACTTCCCTCAAAAAGCTCAATTCCCCAAAAGAACTTAAAAAGGAACCAACAAGAAGCAAATGCAAAAATGGCAGAAATCTGTCAAAACAGACCAGCAGGTAAAGACGAATTTTTTCGAAGACCTTCTGTTGCTCAAATCAAAAAGTGTTGAACCAACTAAAGTTATATAACAACCTGGGTCATAAGCACAAAAATTCACGCCTCAAAAAGACGTTCAGAGATTTTACATGAATTTTTTACAGTGAAGCACAAAAATCTGTTTCGGGACAGCAACTTTCCCAATCATTACTTCTCTCTCATTAGAGGTTACTCTAGGAACAAAAAGCAAATAAAAAGGATAAAGAGCAGTTATTAATAAAGTAATAACTTCCAAGACTCAACTAAAACTTTTGGGTTATCTCCCAATAAGTACTTTTCTTTAACGCCTTTAAGTTAGGCATAAGCAAAACCTAAAATGGATAGAATAGAAGTAAGTGGAGATAATCATGGTGAAAACATTATTTTGTTCAATGAAATCCTTTTGTTAACAAGGTTGATCAGGTATTGTTACCAAAACAATTTCATATGAGACAAAACTTTGTATTCCACTAATTATTATGTTACCTCAAACTTGATAGCAATGGTCCCAATCATAATAGTTTCAAATTTTTCTCTTGGTATGGGACAATATATTTCTCCAACTTGAATGCCCTCAACATGTTCAATTGAATTCAAAACCATAAGTCCTATAAATCTTCTTGGGTAAATAGATAGTATGTTCCCTGTCATTAACATTGAAGGTCACCTTCCCTTGATTACAATTAATAACAGCTCCTGCAGTATTTAAGAAAAGGTCTCCCAAGAATAATAGACATATTATCATCTTCAGGCATGATAGTTTGAGAGAATGCTCACATAAGAAATATGAATTGAAGTAAAAGAGAGCATCAAGAAGCAAATTCAAAACACATTTATGTCTAACCCACTTCCTATGCATAGGAATCGTGTATGCAAATAAATTTGCAAAGAACAAAGTGACAGGCATAGGAAGATAAAACAAGAGTAACTTCAAAACTTTCAGCACATAGAGAGGTGTTTCAATACCATGAACTTCTACAACCATATTTTCCTCTCTCATAATAATTTTTAGTAGCCTCATGAATAAACTCAACAATATAACTATCACATAAAGCATGCTTTTCATGATCTACACGCACTAGAGCTTTATTATAAACATTTTCAAAAGAATCCTCAGGAACATAACATTCATCCTCCTTTAGTAAGCATGGAGGACAATCAAATAATCGAAGGGTTACTCTCATTAGAAGGTAGGCATGGGTAGCTAATCCATTCTTCCTCCTTTTGTTCATCACTCTCCTCCTCTTTTTCATCTAATGAGATTTCAGGTTCATCAATTTCTTCTTCCATAGGATCCTGCAAGGCATTAGTCTCTTCCATTTGTGGAAAGCATCTATTAATATATTCAAGAATATAGCCATTTTCATCCTTGTAATTATCAAAGCAAAATTTAAGTATACCATAAACCTCATATTTGTAAGGTGAATCATCAATATTTTCAAGCAAACTAGCAAGTTCAAAAGCACCCTTCCAAGCAATAAATTCTTCAATTTGTTCTGCATCATAAAAGTCATAAATTCCTTTAGCATAAGAAGATATGGCATCATTATCATTATACTCACATTGAAAAGGGAGGTGTTTATACCTCTTTATGCAACAAGATTTATCACAACAATAAGTAACATTATAAGTAGAGCACATGTTTCTAGCAATGGTATACAATTTATCAATTTGTTCCCATAAGTGTTTCCCTTTTTGTGACAAGCGGTGTTCCTTATAATAATATTTTTGATCTTCCGTGAACCCACCTTGCCAATAAGATTCAGTTTCAAAGAAACCAACCATTGCCAACAAGCATGATAAAGCAAGACAATAACAGACCAACGAAAATAACAACTAGAGTAGGAACTACTTTTTTGTATTTTTTATAAAGAAATAGAAAACAAGGCAAAAATAAACTTAGCTTGAACAATAGTGATTCCACGTGGACTTGATAAATAAAGCTATGCTCCCCGGCAACGGCGCCAGAAAATAGTCTTGATGACCCACAAGTATATGGGGTGTATCGCAGTATTTTCGAGGGAAGTGAAACTCAATTTATTGATTCGACACAAGGGGAGCCAAAGAATATTTATAAGCCTTAACAACCGAGTTGTCAATTCAGCTGCACCTGGAAAAAATCTTGCTCATAGCAGTTTATCAGTAGCAACAGTTTTGTAGTAGGAATAGCAAAGCAATAGCAGTAGTAAAGTAAAGACAGTAGTAACAAAAGCAGTAAACAGTGGGATTCGAGTGCGGTAGGCATAGGGATGGATGGACGGGCGTTGCATGGACAAGACAATTCACATAGCAATCAGAACATAGGGCAATTGTAGATAATAAATAAGATAAAGCACCCAAGTACTAGATAATCCTAGGCATGTGTTCCATATATAGTCATACGTGCTCGCAATGAGAACTTGCACAACATCTTTTGTCCTGCCAGCCCGTTTGCAGCGGGGCCTCAAGGGAACTACTGGCAATTAAGGTGCTCCTTTTAATAGAGCACCGGAGCAAAGCATTAACACACCGTGAACACATGTGATCCCCACATCAAAGCCATTCCCTCCGGTTATCCCGATTTCTACACTTTGGGGCCATTGGTTCCGGACAACAACGTGTGTATACAACTTTTAGATAAGACCAAAAACAATACTATAATAATGAATCAATAACATGTTCAGATCTGAAATCATGGCACTCAGGCCCTAGTGACAAGCATTAAGCATAACAAGTCGCAACAAAGTCATAAAGTACTAATAAAAGATACTAGGCACCAGGCCCTAACAATCTGATGCCATTACATGAACGATCTCATCCAATCCCTACCATGCCCATGGCCTACAGCGGGGGATTACTCACTCATAGATGGGGGAAACATGGATGGTCGATGGAGAAGCGATGATGATGATGGTGGCGATGATCTCCTCCAATTCCCTGTCCCGGCAGGGTGCCAGAACGGAGTTTCTGGTGCTGTTTCGTGGAATCTGGTGGTGGCGGCGGAGCGGAACTCCTTCTAGAAAAACGTTGAACCCCCCAGAGTTTTTAGGTCAGAGGGCTTCTTATAGGCGAAGATGGAGACCGAGGAGATGCATGGGCCGGCCAGACCATGCCCTAGCGTGGCTAGGCCCAGCCCGCGCCTGGGGGGTGGCCAGCCCCTGGCCCTCCTCCGTCTCGTATTCTGGCTCCATGAGTCTTCCAAAAAAATAGGCACTTTGGCTTTTGTCCCGTCCAATTCTGAGAATATTCATTTTCTGACTTTCCTGGAACGAATAACAGCAGAAAACAGGCAGCTGGCACTGTGGCTCTTGTTGATAGGTTAGTCCACGAAATCATATGAAAAGTATTCCAAAGTGTGGACGAAACACAAGAAAGTGGATAAAACCAAGCATGGAACATCAAAAATTATAGATACATTGTCAATGTATCAGGGTGCTGCAACGAAGCTTCTGGATAATATGATGGTTAACTATTCTGAATGGCATACCGAGAGACCTCCACAAGGTAAGAAGGTAAATTCTGTTGAAGAAACCTCCTCCTTGAGTGATAAAATTGATGTTATTATGTCTATGCTTGTTAATGAGAAAGCTCATATTGATCCAAATCATGTTCCTTTAGCTTCTTTGGTTGCTCAAGAAGAGCAAGTTGATGTGAACTTCATAAGAAATAATAATTTTAGCAACAATGCCTATAGGAATAATTCTGGTCATAATAATTATATGCCCTATCCTCCCAATAATGCTAATGCCTACAACAATAGTAGGAGTGCTCCCTCTGAACTTGAGGTTATGCTTAAATATTTTATTAGTAAACAAAATGCTTTCAATAAAACTATTGAGCAAAAACTCTCTAATGCTGAAAGAAATATAGCCTCATTGGCTGAAGCACAATCTTCTTTGAATAAAACGACTGCTAAACCTGAAAAAAAATGAGAATCCCTTTGCTGTTACTAATTCCATACAAGTTATAATTGATGAAAATGTTAGACTATTAGCTGAACTGCATGCTAAGTGGGAAAGGGAAGATGAAATTGCTAGAAACATTAGTGTTTCTACTATCACTACCACTAGTGTTGAAGCTAGTAATAGCTCTACTACTTTAGATGATAATTATGATTTTGATCTTGATGGTTGCAATATCTCTGAAGTTATTAAGTTCCTACAAAATCTTGCTAAAAGTCCTAATGCTAGTGCTATGAATATGGCCTTTACAAAACACATCACTGATGCTCTCATAAAAATTAAAGAAGAAAAGATGAAACATAAAGCTTCTATTCCCATAAAACAAGAAGATGGTTGGGAACCCATCATTAATATGAAAGTGAATAATTTTTATTTCAAAGCTTTATGTGATCTAGATAGTAGTGTTTCTATTATGCCTAGAAAGATTTATGATATGCTTGATTTGCCACCACTTGAAGATTGCTATTTAAATGTCCCACTTGATGATAATGCTAAAAATAAACTCATGGGGAGTATTAATGATGTTATTATTATGGTTAACAATGCCTATGTCCCCGTTGATTTCTATGTTTTGGATGTTGAATGCAATGCTTCTTGTCCTATTACTTTGGGAAGACCTTTTCTTAGAACTGTTGGTGCCATTATTGATATGAAAGAAGGCACCATTAAATATCAACTCCCACTCAAGAAAGGTATAGAACACTTCCCTAAGAAGAGAGAGAAGATTCATTTTTCCTCTCCTATGAAAACAAAATTTTCTCTTAATGCTTCTTCATTGGAGAACACTTGATTCTTTTTATTGCTTCTTATGCCTAACTTAAAGGCGTTAAATAAAAGTACTTATTGGGAGATAACCCAAAAGGTTTAGATGAGTCTTCGAAGTTATTAATTCTATAATAACTCCTTATCCTTTTTATTTGCTTTTTGTGCCAAGAGTAACCTCTAATGAGAGAGAAGTAATGCTTGGGAAAGTTGTTGTCCCGAAACAGATTTTTGTTCTTCACCGTAAAAATTCGGGTAAAATCTCTGTACGTCTTTCGGAGGCATAAATTTTTGTGCGTCTCCCCAGGTTGTTATCTAACTTTCGTTAGTTCAACACTTTTTGATTTGAGCAACACAAGGTCTTCGAAAAAATTCGTCTTTACCTGTTGGTCTGTTTTGACAGATTTCTGCCATTCTTTGCATTTGCTTCTTGTTGGTTCCTTTTTGAGTTCTTTTGGTGAATTGACCTATTTAAGGGAAATGCTAAAGTAGCTTTTTTTTAATGGAAGTTTTATTGGTGTTGAAACTGAACCCAAAAGACTTATTATCTTGAGTGCACTAATGTTGCTAATAAAGATTGTGTGAAGTTTTGTATGAAGGAAAAAATTCAGGTGTATGGAAGGAATGAGTAATGAGATGAAGAATGGACTAAAGCTCAAGCTTAGGGATGCCACGCGTGTCACCCCAAGAAATATCCAAGAAGTACAAGCGTTAAAGCTTGGGGATGCCCAAGGCATCCCCCTTCTTCATCAATAAAAATCCCAGGTTTCTTCCAAACACTTCATTTTTATTGTTTCATGCACAATTGTGTTGTTCTTGGAGCGTCTTCTTTTTCATTTTCATTTTGGTTTTTCGTTTGCTTGTTTTTCTTAGTTTTCTGAATAAATTGGTTGGACCCCCTCTTTCATGCATTGGTTTTCAAATGGTTTGGTTTGGATTGAAAAAGAGTAGGAAAGCATATGCTTAAGTGATAAAGAGAGCTTGTTTTTGACTGTGGCCTATGCTTGGCCATGCCATGCTTGATATTGTTTTGGCTTTATGCTTAGTGATATTTGCTATAGCAAGACATGTTATAAACAATTGAGATTGCTTTATGTGCCTTGGAAGAATCATGCGTTGTTTTAGCATATTAAAGCATAGTATTGTGGTATTCTCCTTTGATGTTTTATTTGGGTTGACTTGGCGCATGCTCACACCATGTTATGACTATCCCAAGTCACCAATAGCCTTTTTGATTAATGATGTTTTGTCGCTCTGGATGATTATGGCTATTATTGCTCTCTTAGTTGGTCGCTCCC
Organism: Avena eriantha; assembly: GCA_910589775.1. Classification (NCBI taxonomy): domain Eukaryota; kingdom Viridiplantae; phylum Streptophyta; class Magnoliopsida; order Poales; family Poaceae; genus Avena; species Avena eriantha. The sequence goes on along the minus strand of OU342742.1, from coordinate 250,166,630 downwards.
AGTCTTTTGCTAGCCTCCGTAACCAAGTATGAGTTCCACTCATGCATCCAACTCCTAAAACCAAGTTATTCCAAAGAGTCCACCATACCTACCTATTAGCATTTGCTATTCCAAGTATATTCATGCTTTTATCTACCTTCCTAATTAAATTTGTTATGAGAAAACTAGTGATTAAAGCTCTCACGAACTTAATGGCACACTTTACTTTTCTTGCCCTTAATAAACTTGAACCATTGTGTCGTCTATGTTGTATATGCTTGCACTTATATGTTGGGGATTAGCAGAACCATGATGTCATGGGGAACGCTTTCAACATTGCACTTGTACTTTGTACATAGTTGATATCATGCTCTTTTGTCTATGGATGTCGTCGATGTGAAATGAAAGGGGAGCTTGTAAGTCCATGGAGTTATGTATGTGTGTTAGAGAAACACCTAGGCCGCCGGTCTAATCCATGCCGTCATGGTGGAAACCTGCAGCGTAACCATAATGAGTTATCTATGAAGCATTCTTCTTATAAAAAAGAGTCAGATATTGAGAAAAAAAAGAGAAAAAGAAAAAGAAAAAGAAAAAAAGAGATATGAGAAAAGAGGAAAGAGAGAAAAAAGCACCATTTTCCCATGGTAAATAAGAAGATTGCTGAGATGCTCGTTGTCTGCTTGCCTTGTCATTTTGATATGGGGATTCCTCCGTATCATCGGGCAAGGGGTACCCCGTTGGCGGTTCTCTATGATACACATGTACTTACGATGAGAAGAACTTACCGGTGACTAAACTTGAGTAGCATGAGGAGCAGCCCTCGTATTCAAGGGACATGAGATTTCCAACTTATACTTTGTCAAGCATATACTCCATAGTTTGTTCACTTTAACCTTAATAACTTCAAGATGCTTATGATAGGGGCAATGAGAGCTGAAAGCTAGTAAGTACCATAATTTTTGGAAGCTCTTTATGAAACTTGAATCTCTGCTTCCTTCTATGAAGGCATTTCTTTTACTTTTATGTTGAGTCTCCACCTTCTATCTTTATGCACCTACTTTGAGAGCATATTGGCCATTCTTAGTTCTATGTGCATTGTCCCAAGACTTGTTGATTGATGCATAACTTGATATTGCTTGTTCTTAAACTACTTGAATCTAGTCACTCTTATAAACTTTGAAGGTGTCCTATGCATTTATATTTGCTACTCTATGAGGGACAAGCTGAATGCCACTATGATATGTTTTCTGTATGTGAAACAAACAAACGTCTTGCAAAGCATTGTTATTCATGAATCTTTGTTTGTGCCTTTTCATGTTGCAACATAGTTGCTATGTCTTAATTGCTAGAACTTTATCTTTCATGCTATGTTGAAGTACTTTGATCCTAGCTATCCATGTTTTACGAATACTTCGATCAAGTTTATGATGGTGCATGTCACCTCAAAAATTATTCTTTCTTTTTATCACTTACCTACTCGAGGACGAGCAGGAGTTAAGCTTGGGGATGTTGATACGTTGCAAACGTATCTATAATTTTTGATGTTCCATGCTTGGTTTTTATCTACTTTCTTATGTTTTGTTCCAACTTTGGAGTACTTTTTATACACATTCTTGGACTAACCTATTAACAAGATGCCACAGTGCCAGCGGCCTGTTTTCTGCTGTTTTTGGTTCCAGGAAAGTCAGAAAATGAATATTCTCGGAATTGGACGGGACAAAAGCCAAAGTCAGTTTTTCACCGAGGGGGACACAGAGCTAGAATACGAGACGGGACCAGGGGGTCGCCACACCACCTGGCCGCGCGGCCAAGCCTGGCTCACGCCAGCGGGTGGTCTGGCCGCCCCAGGCACCACCTCGGCCCCCCTTTTGCCTATAAGATGCCTCCGATATAGAAACCCTAAGTACCCGATCAAAATTTCACGAAAGAGTCTGTAGCCACCGTCATCTCCATCCCTAGATTGGGAGGGATCTGAAACTCTTCCCTACACCCTGCCGAAGAGGGGAATTCACCCTGGAGGCCTTCTTCATCACCATGCAAGCTTCCGGTGTGATGCGTGAGTAGTTCATCCTTGGACTATGGGTCCATGTAGTAGCTAGATGGCTGGTTCTTCTCCTTTGTGCTATCATGTTTAGATCTTGTGAGCTCTGTTCATGATCAAGATCATCTATTTGTAAGCCTACATGTTGTGTTTGCGGGGATCCGATGGATATTGAGATGCTATTTCAGATTGATTATTGATTCTATCATGTCTTTGTTATTTATGATCTTGCATGCTTTTCGTTGTTAGTAGCTATCCTGGCCAAGTAGATGCTAGCAACTCCAAGAGTTAGTATTTATGCTCGATAGTGGGTTCATGCCTCTAGTAGTCTGGGGAAGTGACAGAAATACCTAAGATACTAGATGTTCTGTTGCTACTAGGGAGAAAACAACAATCATTTGTTCATAGAACAATCGTATTGTTTACTTTACATGCAATGCGTAATGCAATTATCTGTTGCTTGCAACTTAATACTGGAGGGGGTTCGGATGATGACCTGAAGGTGGATTATTAGTCATAGATGAAATTGGATTACGGTCTATGTATAATGTTGTAATGCCCAATCAAATCTCAAAGGAGTCAAGATGATTAGTATATGCATGTATGCTTTCTCGATGTTTTTCAATTGCCCCAGTCTATCTATCTTAAGGAGAGCCACCACTAGTGAACTATGGGCCCCGGTCCTTTCTTTTATCATCAATCTACAATTGTTTACTATTTTTCTGTTTACTTTCTACAAGCTTTTACTTTCTTCCACTCGATACATTTAATCCTTTGTTTTCAGCAAAACCGGTGAGATTGACAACCTCACTATAAGTTGGCGGCAAAGTTCTGTGGTTGTGTTGTGCAGGTTTCCACGTCGCTGCTGGCACCGGTAGTGCGCCCTGCCAAAGTCCAGCTAGCAACACCTTGGAGGTGTTTCCTTGCTCCTACTGGTTCGATAACCTTGGTTTCATAACTGCGGGAAAACTTGCTGCTATGCTCATCGTACCTTCCTCTTGGGGTTCCCCAACGAGCTCGATATATTTTGGGCCATCACCGCACCTCGTCCTCGATGACTCGGACTGCATCAACTTCGACATCGACACCCTCGACGACTGCCTCGACGCGTCTCTGTCATTCTACTCGCGCACTATGCGCTTGTGGCTTCACATGCGGCTACCTCGATACCGGCATCCCCGACCACGAGATTGACCATGGCGACCCCTCGCACGGCTACCTCGACCTTGGCACCGCCTCATGCTCTCGGCTTCCTCGACATCGGCACAAGGGCTACCACCTCGCTTGAGCATCATCAGCTTCATCTATAGTCCAAGTTACCGTGATGCGACACCGTCCACGACGTTCTCGCTCCTACTGCGGGGGGATGTCAGCCCACTGGTTCTACTTCGGTTTATCTCTAGTCTGACCGTCTGCGATGTTCCAGTTGTTCACGACGCTACCGCTACGACTGCGGGGGGATGTTAGAGTATGATACAGACACGATCATTATGGTAGTTTAGGATAGTTAGGACTCTAGCTTAACTTGTCTTGCACTCCAAGATGATCCATGTACGCCTATATATACTCACCCATGAGGCTCAATAATACATCCAACATATTCCGCCAATCTCTCTCTCTATCGTTCTACAATGTGGTTAGGTCGGCCGGTGGTACACAATATGGTCGTGTCTCGTGACGATATTGGTACATCCGTAGCAATTTTTTGATGACATTGATGCTTCTGTAGCGATTTTTGACTCGCTTTCCTTTAATAAAGCAACCAACTCTATTATTCCTTAATAGATAAAAATGAAAACTATTTTGTCTCATTTCACTTGATCAAATTATTGGTTACCTGGAAATGCGCATATCTTACATAAAAATGAAGGGAGTAGCGTGATCCATATTGGCGGCTTATAAACCTGCAATTGTACCTAGTTTTTTTTACAGAAGCATCACATAGGGACCGCTCCATCCTTATCCCCTCGCCCCGTCTTATCCCCTCGCCCCCTTGAGAGTCTGCCGCCGACCCGATTGATGAGGACATCCCTACGGTTGATACAACCGTTGCACCTACAACCACACTTCCTTACGTTCCACAATTCCAAGGACCTCTCACAAGAGCTCGCACATGCCAACTAAATTATCAGGTACTTTCGTTTCTAGGAACTATTCCTAATATTCATGAGAATATGATGCCGCCTAAATCAGATGTGTGTATGTTACTTAGGAATGATGGGCCTAGCATGGATGAGAGGGACAAGCATTGGAGCATGATCATGCATGGAGATGATGGCAGCAATCGTGTGAGGATCCAGGATGACGCTGCAAGTGAAGATTTCAGAACTTTGAAGCCACCATAATGAAAAGATGAAGACATGGACGAAATAGAGAGCTACACACTTCAAATTTTCGTCCATGTGATTAGATGGTGCTACGTCACCTTTAAATATGGGCCAGGCCCATGTAATTTTTGTCCAAATAAAGGGGCTGAACTTTTAGAGTTCGTATGGTGGAGGAAACCGGCCTGGAGATGGATTTTGACCTCCTCCCCAAGGCTGGACGAAATTCTCTTCTGTTCCTCCATATATACTCCCATTAGGTCATTGTTTAGACGGGGATTTTTGTTTAGTAAAAGACTTAGCCACGAGCTACTCTTCTCCATAGGCACAAGTGTCAAACCGACCTTTTGTACTACGCACAGACAGAATCCCACCTCTTCAATAAAGCTTTCATCTATATTCGCAATATCTTGATTGCATCTATAATTCTTGCTGGTTCTTCGATTTCTTCAGGGATTGATCCTCGTGATCAGGTTGATCTAGCTCCGGCGTGATCAATAGCCTCGAAAGTTGGTGTATCGATTGCTAAGGCGTAACGTCTCGCACGTTTGTAGTCGGATTGTCAATGTCGACCTCCACCATAATCGACAGATATCGTCTCATCGAAAGATCGGGCACCTTTATCCTATCAAGAGGTATCAGATTTTGGGTTTCTCGATGAGATCTTACAGTTTTCGTAGTTTAGATTGCATCTATTCTTCTTTCTATAAACCATAAAAAGCCAACAAATTAGGGTTAGATCTGTATCCTAGAAACACTTTCGGGCCTATTGCATCGTTTCTTTTCAGTATTTGCTTTGTTGAGTTCTAGTCTGCATCGTCGTGTCCAGTGGTGGTTTTAGATCTAGATCTTTAGAGTTTCGAGTTCTTGTCATAGTCATCACCACCGCCACCACCGATTCTTCCATCACCACCGATTCCGCTATCACCACCGCCATACACTTGCTACAACCCTACACCCACATACCGCCTCCGCCACCACATATCCTTGTTCCAGTCCAGTTCGGTTGGTTATTCGTTTTCCTGCTCTTGCTTTCCATCATTGTAGATCCGATCCGCATTGTAACTTGATCCGAGTTCCAGAAAGTTTCGACCAGAAGGGAAGAGGAGTTTCGTGCAGTTTTGCAGAGCAGTTTCGTGCAGTTTTCAGAAATTTCAAAAAAAAATCTTGAGCCTATCGTGATATTCCACTTTGCTGATCGTTTTGAGACACTTTCCATACTAGTGATTTGCGCCATTATAGTGAAAAAATTTTGGCGTCTGCATGCTTTGCAGAGCAGTTTCGTGCAGTTTTCAGAAATTTCAAAAAAAAATCTTGAGCCTATCGTGATATTCCACTTTGCTGATCGTTTTGAGACACTTTCCATACTAGTGATTTGCGCCTCATTCGCGCGCTGTTTAGAGCACTGGTGCCTGTTGCTTTTTGATGTCGCGGCATGCCTCGTAGTGTTCCAGGCTCGCGTCTCTAGATTGGGATAGTCTAGGACCAGCATAGTACCGTCGTTGAGCTGTTACTCAACCTTGCATTGCTTTTTTGAAATTGTGTCTACAGATATTGCAGCCACCCAGAACTCCACATATTCCTACACCGTGCATTGACACCACCTGGCAATCTCTCTATTCAATCTTCCTGAAGCTTGATCACGAAGGTTGCTGCTCACCACCTGCTGCAGGGTAAGAACGGGTAAGAATCTTAGTTTGCTTGACAGATTAAGCGCTTTCCACCACTGTTCCTGTTGTATCTCTATTATATACCTATGTTTTTTTCATACTAATCATGCCACCAGAAAACACTGAGGCATAGCCACTGGAGGGGGAAGCCTTGCAGGCTCACGTCACCACACTTTTGGCTGACCATATGCCAGATGTGGACGAGCGTTTTACTGACACTATGGAGCAACTCGAGGGACTCGAGACCACCTTCACCACCAAACTCGACGCTAAATTCCAGGAGGTGCTAGCACGCTTACCTCCACCACTGACGGCTCGCGCGCCTCCTCCATAGCCGACTCACGGGGCTCCTACACCGCACTTGTTGGGACGTGCACAGCGCATTCTCAAACATCCGGCACAAAATTCGGCTACGGGTGCTGCTGCCGCGGGCACTGCTGCTGCTGGCGTTGCAGGAGCTACGGGCGTCACATATGCCTATGATGCTCAGTTGGATGATTATTACAGGGAAGATGAGGACGAGGGCGAGTACGCGGAAGACTTCACAGTTGATCAGCCAGCTGGTCGTCCTAGGCAATACAATCCCCACATTCGCCGTCCACCTCCTTTTCCGTTGGTACGTGATGATGACCGTGTTGCTAAACTGAAATTAAATGTTCCTACGTTTAATGGTCACTATAATCCTGATGCATACCTCTCTTGGGAATTAGAATTAGACCAGCGTTTTGCATGCTTAAATTATCCCGAGGATAGACGTGTTAGTGCTGCTACTTGTGCGTTCACTAGTTTTGCTTCCATATGGTGGTCTGAATATTGTCGTGCTAATCATGCTAATCCAATCACTATGTGGGATGCTTTAAAACATGCTATGCGTATTCGTTTTGTTCCACCATATTATCAGCGTTCCATGCTTACCAAATTAGCACGTCTAGATCAAGGCCAAAATTCTGTAGAGGATTACTATCAGGAGTTGCAAACTGGCATGCTACGTTGTGGTATAGAGGAGGATAATGAAGCATTAATGGCACGATTCGTAGGTGGGTTAAATAAGGAATTCAGACCATTCTTCGATATAAATCTTATCACACTATTACCCATTTATTCCATCTTGCTTGCAATGCTAAACGTGAAGTGCATGATCGACGCAAGGCAATACGAACTAATTATTCTGCAGGGCGTTCTACTTGGAGATCATCGAATTCGGCGTCACGGGCTGCTGCATCTACACCTCCAGCGACCACATCCACGTGATCTACATCATCTACACCACCTCCGTTTGCTGCACGGAAGACTACTACGGGACCAGCCCCGAGTGCTGCGTCCTCCATGGCATCTCCGGGCAAGTCCAGCCAAATTTAGTGCCACAAATGTGGTGGACTTGGTCACTTTGCACGTGATTGTGCCTCCTCTCGTGTGATGATTTCTCTTGAGGATGGTGGATATGATGGCCCCAGTGATTATGATGAAGATACTTTGGCTCTTATTGCATATGATGAGCAATGTGCTGCAGCACCCACGGAGCAAGATTCTGAATATATGGCTGCGGAACATACGGAGAAATACCCGAGTTTAATTGCATAGCGAGTCTTGAGTGCACAAATTACCAAGGACGAGCCTGACCAGCGCCATAATCTGTTCCATACCAAGGGTGTGGTTAAAGATCGTTGTATTCGCATTATTATTGATGGAGGGAGCTGCAACAACTTGGCGAGCATGGAGATGGTTGAAAAGCTTTCTCTCACGACACGACCCCATCCTTGTCCATATCACATTCAATGGTTTAATAACAGCGGCAAGGTTAAGGCAACACGTACAGTTTGTGTGCATTTTACTATTGTTGCATATGCTGATTATGTTGAGTGTGATGTTGTTCCTATGCAAGCGTGTGCTCTTTTACTTGGTAGACCATGGAAATTTGATACAAATTCTATACACTATGGTAGCACAAATCAGTATTCTCTTGTTCATAATGATAAGAAAATTGTGTTACTTCCCATGTCTCCTGAAAGTATTTTAAAAGATGATCTTGCTAGAGCTAGTAGAGTACATAATGAGGGGAAAAAGCTGAGCGAAAATTAGATTGTTGCTAAGGAACTTATGCCTTCTCCAAGTACTTCTAAATCTAATCCAAAACATGGTAATGAAATTCGTTTGAAAAGTACTTGTTTGCTAGCTAGAAAATCTGATATTTCTAAAATTGATGTGAGTACTACTGCTTGTTATGCTATCATTTGCAAAGAAGTGTTGTTTTCGGCTGAGGAGATTCCTCCTTCGTTGCCACCTGCTATTGCTAACATTTTGCAGGAGTATGAGGATGCTTTCCCCCAAGATGTACCTTCAGGACTGCCACCTATTCGTGGAATTGAGCACCAAATTGATTTGATTCCTGGAGCATCTTTGGCCAACCGTGCGCCATATTGTACCAATCCGGAGGAGACGAAAGAGATTCAGTGACAAATTGAAGAACTTCTTGACAAGGGTCATATTCGTGAGTCTCTTAGTCCATGTGTTGTTTCTATTATTTTGGTACCAAGGAAAGATGGTTCTTCACGCATGTGTACTGATTGTAGAGCAATCAATAATATTACTATTCGATATCATCATCCTATTCCTCGATTAGATGACATGCTTGATGAATTGAGTGGCTCTACCATGTTCTCTAAGGTTGATTTGCGTAGTGGTTACCACTAGATTTGTATGAAGTTAGGAGATGAATGGAAAACTGCATTTAAAACTAAATTTGGCCTATATGAGTGGTTAGTGATGCCCTTTGGTTTAACTAATGCTCCCAGCACTTTCATGAGATTAATGAATGAAGTTTTACATGCTTTTATTGGACATTTTGTGGTGGTCTATTTTGATGATATATTGATATATATAGCAAATCTGTAGAAGAACATTTAGAACATTTGCGTGCTGTTTTTGATGCTTTACGTGTTGCACGTTTGTTTGCGAAGTGCACCTTTTGCACGGATAGAGTTGCTTTTCTTGGCTATGTTGTTACCGTACAGGGTATTGAAGTTGACCCCGCCAAGATTGAAGCAATTTCGAGTTGGCCACAACCCAAAACAGTCACACAAGTGAGGAGCCTCCTTGGCCTCGCTGGATTTTATAGGCGCTTTGTCAAATATTTTGGTTCCATTGCAGCGCTGCTGAACGAGCTTACTAAGAAAGATGTGCCCTTTGTTTGGTGCGATGCACAACAAGAAGCCTTCATGCTACTCAAAGATAAGCTTACACATGCTCCTTTACTCCAAATTCCTGATTTTAATAAGACCTTTGAGTTGGAATGTGAAGCTAGTGGAATTGGTTTGGGAGGAGTGTTGTTACAAGAGGGAAAACCTGTTGCATATTTCAGTGAGAAATTGAGTGGAGCTAGTTTGAACTATTCTACTTATGATAAGGAATTATATGCTCTTGTTTGGACATTACAAACTTGGCAACATTATTTATGGCCTAAAGAATTTGTTATACATTCTGATCATGAATCTTTGAAGCATATTCGTAGTCAAGCTAAGTTGAATAAACGTCATGCAAAGTGGGTTGAATTCATTGAATCTTTTCCTTATGTTATTAAACACAAAAAGGGTAAAGATAATATTATTGCTGATGCTTTGTCACGTCGTTATACCATGTTATCTCAACTTGACTTCAAAATCTTTGGATTGGAAACTATTAAAGAACAATATATGAAAGATGCAGATTTTAAAGATGTTTTGCAGCATTGTCTAGAGGGTAGAACTTGGAACAAATTCGTCCTCAATGGTGGGTTTGTGTTCGGTGCTAACAAACTATGCATTCCAGAAGGTTCCGTTCATCTTTTGTTGTTGCAGGAGGCGCATGGAGGAGGATTGATGGGTCACTTTAGAGTAAAGAAGACAGAAGACGTACTTGCTACACACTTATTTTGGCCACGCATGCGAAGGGATGTTGAGAGGTTTATTGCTTGCTGCACAACATGTCAAAAAGCTAAGTCACGCCTTAATCCACATGGTTTATATATGCCTCTCCTGTTCCTAGTGTACCTTGGGAGGATATTTCTATGGACTTTGTTTTAGGATTACCTCGAACACAGAAGGGGAGGGATAGTATTTTTGTGGTTATGGATAGATTTTCTAAGATGGCACACTTTATTCCTTGTCATAAGAGTGATGATACTGTTCATGTTGCTGAATTATTCTTTCGCAATGTTGTTCGCTTGCATGGTGTGCCTAATACTATTGCTTCAGATCGTGATACTAAATTTCTTAGCCATTTTTGGAAATGTTTATGGGCTAAGTTGGGGACTAAGTTGCTGTTTAGTACCACATGTCATCCCCAAACTGATGGACAAACTAAAGTAGTTAATAGAACTTTGTCTACCATGTTACGGGCTGTTTTAAAGACGAACTTAAAAATGTGGGAAGATTATTTACCTCATATTGAATTTGCTTACAATCGTTCCGTGCATTCTACAACTAAGTTATGCCCTTTTGAGATTGTGTATGGTTTTGTTCCTCGTGCACCTATTGATTTATTACCTATTCCATCTTCGGTGCAACATAATTTTGATGCTACACAACATGCTGAACAGATTCTTACGTCGCATAGGATTACTAAGGAAAATATAGAACGTATGAATGCTAAATATAAAGTTGCTGGTGATAAAGGACGCAAGCATATTGTGTTTGATGTGGGAGATTTAGTTTGGTTGCATTTGCGCAAAGATCGTTTTCCTGATTTGCGCAAGTCTAAATTAATGCCACGTGCTGCTGGTCCTTTTAAAGTGTTAGAGAAAATGAATGATAATGCATATAAACATGAGCTTCCTGCAGAGATGGGCACGGTAAGTCCCTCATTTAACATTGCAGATTTGAAACCATACTTTGGAGAAGAAGATGATATTGCGTCGAGGACGACTTCAATTCAAGAAGGGGAGGATGAGGAGGACATCCCTACGGTTGATACAACCTTTGCACCTATAGCCACACTTCCTCATGTTCCACAATTCCAAGGACCTCTCACAAGAGCTCGTGCACGCCAACTAAATTATCAGGTACTTTCGTTTCTAGGAACTATTCCTAATATTCATGAGAATATGATGCTGCCTAAATCAGATGTGTGTATGTTACTTAGGAATGATGGGTCTAGCATGAATGAGAGGGACAAGCATTGGAGCATGATCATGCATGGAGATGATGGCAGCAATCGTGTGAGGATCCAGGATGACGCTGCAAGTAAAGATTTCAGAACTTTGAAGCCACCATAATGAAAAGATGAAGACATGGACGAACTAGAGAGCTACACACTTCAAATTTTCGTCCATGTGATTAGATGGTGCTGCGTCACCTTTAAATATGGGCCAGGCCCATGTAATTTTCGTCCAAATAAAGGGGCTGAACTTTTAGAGTCCGTATAGTAGAGGAAACAGGCCTGGAGATGGATTTCGACCTCCTCCCCAAGGCTGGCCGAAATTCCCTTCTGTTCCTCCATATATACTCCCATTAGGTCATCGTTTAGACGGGGATTTTTGTTTAGTAAAAGACTTAGCCACGAGCTACTCTTTGCCATAGGCACAAGTGTCAAACCGACCTTTTGTACTACGCACAGACAGAATCCCACCTCTTCAATAAAGCTTTCATCTATATTCGCAATATCTTGATTGCATCTACAATTCTTGCTAGTTCTTCGATTGCTTATAGGGATTGATCCTCGTGATCAGGTTGATCTTGCTCCGGCGTGATCAATAGCCTTGGAAGTTGGTGTATCGATTGCTAAGGCGCAACGTCTCGCACGTTTGTAGTCGGATCGTCAATGTCAACCTCCACCATAATCGACAGATATCGTCTCATCGAAAGATCGGGCACCTTTACCCTATCACCGATCCACCGCCCTATCTGCCCGAATAGTCGCCCAAAGCAGGAAACGAAGAGGCACCGGAGCTAGATTTAGGTCTGGTAGGTTTAGAGTGCGGCTTGATGCTGCGGTTTGGCGTATTGCCAGGAGTTGGAGAGGAGTTCTTCAGGCCGAGTTCCTTCCTTGCTTGCTGGTGCTGCTCCCCTTATTGTCCCGGCGGCCGGAGCTGTTGGTGGAGGGCGACCATGGCTACTCCATGAATAAGGACCTGGGCATCTTCCCTCTTGTGGTGCCTCCTCTGCTTCTCCCTCCTCTATTGGCCGGCCGTGGCGGCGAGGGACGGGGGTGTGAGAGCAGGGCTGGGTGCCGGTGGGAAGGAGGCTGGGAAGTTTTCCCTGCGGCGGTGCTTGGGCGCAGCGCCGGCGGGGAGTTGCCGAGCTTCTACGTCGTGCCTCCATGGAAGAGGAAGACAAGGAGTGTCTCGGCGGCGGGCTTCCCCTGGCGCTTTTGTGTTTCCTGCCTTACTCCTGGTGACGTTGTGTGGTTACCCTTCCTCTCGGTCGGCTGTGGCGGCGAGGAGAGGGTGGCGACCTTTCTGCTGCGGCCTAGGCAAGGCAGGTAGTGGATGGGGTCGTTGGCTTGCAATTCCCTCGAGTGTCATCTCGCCGGCAAGAGGGCCAGTGCTACCTTCTCTCCTAGGTGTAATGGCGAGCTCCACCCCGGAAGCTACGAAGAAGCAATGATGTTGGGAAGCAATCTTCTTGAGCACCATCTCGGCGGCGGGTGATAGCCGTCCAACATCCAAGGCCAGAATATGGCCTATCCAAAAGTCGGCGAAGGGTCCCGCCATTTGTCAAACCTCCTCGATGAGGCCCCTCTCGAGGTCGACAGCCGCGTTTCTCGTATGCATGGAAGCAAGTGGTTTTGTCCCCGCTTCCGAGTTTGACAGCGGCGAGTCCGACTTCCGGCTCGGCGGTGTTGAAAGAGAAGGACTGGATTGTTATCTTCCATCTTTCAATGAGGTCTTTTTTGCTTTTATCAGAGACCTATGTTTTTTCATACTTTATGGGGCCAGTTGTACATCCACCGCTTAGATTTAATGATGTTGAGTAAAAGGCAATTTTCCCAAAGATTTAACCATAGTAAAAGACAGATAAAACACAGGCAGAATAATAGAGAATAACCAGAAGATATGACAGACTATCTGAATATGATAAACAAGATTGAGGAAGATGATATACATCACAGTAGAGGAACCGCCGGTGTTTGTGTTAGCGTTGGCACCGTCGTCAGCCATGTTGTCGAGGAAAGGTTGTTGATGTCGGGGAAGAAATCGTCGTTGGGGAAGACGTCGGTGCATTCGCTATCTGTGAAAGAGTCTGTGATGAAGCCAGTAGTCACGCTGGTAGCGCTCCCCAAAAACCTTATCGCCCTTCTCCCGTACAGGACTCAAAGCAGCGGGGTCTCGGAGGCCTACTGTCCCAGCTCGCGGTGCACGCCGCAAGACGGGATGGGGAAGATCTAGGCAGCGCAATGCTCTAGAACTGGAGGCGCAAGAATGTGCGTTGGTGTGTCTGAGGAGAGGAGTGACCTCTCACTCTTATAGGCACGGGTAGGCAAGCGAACAATCGGTGTTGTGAGAGGAAACGAATAGGCATCGGCCGAAACCGAACAGCCTCCACTAAGCTCGAATTAATTCTCCACTGAGTTCGTATTAAACATCCACTCACGCAGACTGTTCAGATTATTATCCATTCATGCATGGCAAAAAGAGAGAGAAGCTCTCTCCTTGAGGCATTCCCGCAACCCGCGGCGTGCGCACGTCGTGATGAGGCAAGGCGTGGCGAGGCGGGAGGCGGAGGAGGAGGAGCATGCGTGTTACGTCTTCTCTTGTCAAGCTCGTACAAGTGGTAGAAGAGCTCACCTTATAAGCTGGTCCAACTTTCACTCAACTAGCAATGTGGGACTAAACTTTTGTCCCACCTCTTGCCTTGCATGAATGGGCCAAGTGGGCCTCTAGGATTTCAGGAATTGTTAAATAGTATAAATGGGCTAGGCCTTTATTAGGCAAAATTCGAACAATCCCCCACCAAATCCCAGAGGCACACATAAATTTGCCTATGGTTCCAAAACATTGTTTATATACTAGTACTAGTGGAGATTGTTAAGTTGAACTTACACCTAGAACTCTATGCTACACTAGTTTGCAACTTGTACAGTGGACTATGCCTTGAACTACAAGTTTGCTGCATTCTAGCTTTACACAAAGCCTTGACCAATACTGGGTTGTCGTGGGACTTCCCCTCGGGTGGAGCTTATGTGTCATACTCCATAGCCTTTCATGAGTTTATTACAGAGCACCCAACTCTCATAGACTGCGACGTTTAACAGTCAGACTCATATAGGTGTGTTCTTCAAAAGATGTTCTGCAGGACAACATCTCTACTTAAACTAAGCCACTTAGAACACATTAAGATAAATCAACCTGCCATGCAGAATAGAAAAGTATTGCATCTTCACGGAGTGGTGATTAAAGTAGAGATACTTTCCTCTCAGTTAACCAACAGCTTGTCTCCCAATTCTAATTCACGGGATCTTTGATCACATAGAGTGGTTTACCACTATGGAAAACTTATATTGTGGGTCTCATACCCATCTCCTTTGATGCATTTTCTATCACGTTATGTGATAGACCCTTTATGAAGGGATCTGCCAGATTCTTAGATGTTTGGATATAATCCAACGCAATAACTCTGGAGTTTCTCATTTTCCTAACGGATTTCAATCTCCTCTTCACATGTCTTGAGGACTTCATGTTATCCTTAGAACTATTCACTTTAACAATCACAGTTCATTGGGATTGCGGGTATAGGTTTCTCAACCACAGGTAAGTCCATCAAGAGTTCTTGAAGCCACTCTGCTTCAACAGTGGCTATGTCTAATGCTGCGAGTTCTGCTTCCATAGTTGACCTTGTTAAGATAGTCTGCTTGCAAGACTTCCAAGAAATAGCGCCACCACCAAGTGTAAATACATATCCACTCGTGGCCTTTATCTCATCAGCATCATATATCCAATTTGAATCACTATAGCCCTCCAGCACCCTTGGGTACCCAGTATAGTGAATGTCGTACCTCGCATTGCCATTTAGATAGCGCATGACTCTCTCAAGAGCTTGCCAATGATCATCTCTAGGATTTGAAACAAACCAACTGAGTTTGCTCACAACAAAAGTGATGTCAGGCCTCGTAGTGCTAGCTAAATACATAAGCGACCCAATAATTTGAAAGTATGTCAATTGATCTCTAGTAGTGCCTCTATTCTTTTGAAGTAACACACTAGGATCATACGGTGTTGGAGAAGACTTGCAGTTTCTATACCCAAAGAGACTCAAGATCTTTTCCACATAGTGAGACTGAAGCAGTGTTATCCCACCATTATCATCTCTCAATAGCTTGATGTTCAAAATAACATCGGCTACTCCTAGATCCTTCATCTCAAAAGCCTGAGACAAGAAATCCTTGACTTCCTTAATCACATTAAGATTGGTCCCAAAAATCAGTATGTCATCAATATACAAACATAGAATCACTCCCTCGCCCCCACCATAGCGATAGTACACACATTTGTCAGCTTCGTTTACAGCAAAGCCTGCAGTGGTTAGGGTTCTCTCAAACTTCTCGTGCCACTGCTTAGGTGCTTGTTTAAGTCCATATAAAGACTTCAACAACTTACACACTTTTCCTTCTTGGCCACTCACTACAAATCCATCTGTCTGATCCATATAAATTTCCTCGTCCAACTCTCCATTTAGGAAAACCGTCTTAATGTCCATTTGATGAACGAGAAGACCATGTGAGGCAGCCAAAGATAGTAGTACTCGAATGGTGGTCAATCTGGCTACGGGTGAGTAAGTATCAAAGTAGTCCTCACCTTATTTTTGGGTATAACCCTTGGCTACAAGTCTTGCCTTGTACTTCTCAATAGTACCATCAGGCCTAAGTTTCTTCTTAAACACCCATTTGCATCCTACAGGTTTGCACCCATAAGGACGATCGGTGATCTCCCATGTTCCATTGGCTAAGATGGAATCCATCTCACTACGAACGGCTTCCTTCCAGTAGTCAGCATTAGGAGATGCATAGGCTTCTGAAATAGAAGTAGGAGTATCATCCACAAGGTACACAATGAAATCATTACCAAAAGACTTTGCAGTCCTCTGTCTCTTACTCCTCTTAGGAATTTCATTATCATCCTCCTCAGGTTTTTCTGAGTGTTCAATAGGAATGGTATGTTCAGGAATTGTGGGTATTTCCTGATTCAATGAGTTAGGTATCTCCTGATTTGATAAGCTAGGTATATCCTTCATGGGAAAGATATACTCAAAGAAAGTCACATCATTTGACTCCATGATTGTACCAACATGCATGTATGGTACTCCAGATTTTACTATCAAGAATCTATAGCCTATGAAAAGCATATCCTAGAAAAACATAGTCCATGGTTTTTGGTCCAAGTTTGCGCTTCTTTGGGATTGGCACATGAACCTTTTCCAGACAACCCCAAGTTTGCAAGTAAGAAAGATTTAATCTTTTCTTTTCCCATTCTTCAAATGGAGTAATCTCTTTGTTCTTAGTGGGAACTCGGTTTAGGACATGACATGCAGTCAGTAATGCCCCCCCCACCATTCCTTGGAGAGACCCAATGTGTCTAGCATGGCGTTAACCAAATCTGTTAGAGTAGAGTTCTTTCTTTCGCCTACCCCGTTTGACTGGGGCGAGTAGGGAGGCGTCCTCTCATGGATTATACCATGTTCTACACAAAAAGAATCAAACTCGTTGGAAAAGTACTCTCCACCACGATCAGACCTAAGCCTCTTAATCTTTTGATCAAGTTGGTTTTCCGCTTTAGCTTTATATATTTTGAAGAAACTCAAAGCCTCATCTTTTGGTTTTAGAAGATACACATGACAATATCTCGTAGAGTCATCGATCAATGTCATAAAATATTTCTTTCCACCTTTTGTCAACACACCATTTATCTCACAAAGATCTGAATGTATGAGCTCTAGTGGTGCCAAATCTCTCACCTCTACAGACGTATGTGACTTGCGAGGTTGCTTCGCTTGCACACAAGTTTGGCATTTAGATCCCTTCACAGTAGTGAATTTTGGGATTACATTTATTTTAGCTAACCGCATCATGCAACCAAAATTAACATGACAAAGACGTGAATGCCAGACATTTGATACAAGATCAGATGAAACATGATTCACGACTTTATTACACAATCTGATAGTGATAGGCGGAACAAACCTCCACACTCATAGCCTTTACCAATAAATGTTCTAAACTTAGACAATACAAATTTATTGGACTCAAATACAATCTTGTAGCCATCACGACATAGAAGTGATCCACTAACAAGATTCTTATTTATTGAGGGAACATGATGCACGTTCTTCAGGCGCACGGTCTTTCCCGAAGTGAACTTCAAATCGACCATACCAACACCATGAACAGAAGCATGCGAGTTGTTCCCCATCAGCACGGACTGAGTCCCTCTGACCCAACATCTTTCATCTCAACGTCGCTCATGACAACATTTGCAGTCTTGCTGCCTTTTCCATGCTGGCGCTTGTCAAAGCGGTTGGGGCATGCAAGAGCCCAATGATCAGGATCACCGCACACATGACAAACACATTTCTTCTTACCAATCTTCTTATTGGAACTAGTAGACTGTGAGGCTTTATTCTTTCCATCGAACTTTCCTTTTCCATCAAACTTCCCTTGTTCTTGGACTTGTGAGACTGAAAGTTCTTTTTCTGTACTAGGTTTTCACTTGAACCTCCCTCAGCACCTCGAGCACGTGTGTCTTTTTCTCTCGCCTTCTCTTCCACGCCAAGAGTCCCAATGAGATCCAATACGGAAAACTCTTGTCTCTTGTGTTTCAGGGAAGTAGCAAAGTTCCTCCACGAAGGGGGAAGCTTGGCAATAATGCCCCTAACAATGAACTTGTCCGGTAACACACAAGGGAAGTGCTCAAGCTCCTTGGACAGTGACTGTATTTCATGAGCCTGCTCAACCACGTAGCGGTCATCAGTCATCTTGTAGTCATAGAATTGTTCCATGACATACAGTTCACTGCCAGCGTCCGAGACCCCAAACTTGGCCTCGAGCGTAGCCCACATGTCCCTTGCCATTATCAAATGACATATAGGGTTCAACAATGTTTTCCCCTAGAATAGACAGCAAAGCAGCCTTGAATAGGGTATTAGTTTTCCGAAAAACTTGTTCCTGAGCAGGAGTAAGCTCTCCCTCAGGCTTGCCAATAGTGGCGTCATAGTAGTTCATGTTCTGAAACCAGAGAACTGCTCTCATGCGCCACCTCTTATAATGCGTACCCTCAAAAACAGGTGGCTTCACAGAAGCAACGAAACCACTTGGAGAAAATTGCGTATAATAAGGTTTTTGGATTGTTGAGTAAAAGAGCAATTTTCCAAGAGATTTAACCATAGTTAAAGACAGATAAAACATAGACAGAATAATAGAAAAGGACCAGAAGATACGACAGACTATCTGAATATGATAAGCAAGACTGAGGAAGATGATATACATCACAGTAGAGGAACCACCGGTGTTCGTGTTAGCGTTGGCACCGTCGTCAGCCATGTTGTCGAGAAAAAAGTTGTTGATGTCGGGGAAGATGTCGGTGCAGTCGTTATCCATGAAAGAGTCCGTGATGAAGCCAGTAGTCGTGCTGGTAGCGCTCCCCAAAAACCTTATCGCCCTTCTCCCGTACAGGACTCGAAGCAGCGGGGTCTCGGAGGCCTACTGTCCCAGCTCGCGGTGCACACCGTAAGACGGGATGGGGAAGATCTAGGCACTGCAATGCTCTGTAACTGATGTGCGTTGGTGTGTCTGAGCAGAGGAGCGACCTCTCACTTATAGGCACGGGTAGGCAAGCGAACAGTCGGTGTTGGGAGAGGAAACGAACATGCATCGGGCGAGAGAAGCTCTTGGCTCGAGGCATTCCCGCAACCCGCGGCGTGCGCGCGTCGTGACGAGGCGTGGCGAGGCGGGCGACGGAGGAGGAGCGCGCGTGTATATGTCTTCTCTTCTCAAGCTCGTACAAGTGGTGAAAGATCTTATAAGCTGGTCCAACTTCCACTCAACTAGGAATGTGGTACTAAATTTTTGTCCCACTTCTTGCCTTGCATGAATGGGCCAAATGGGACTCTAGGATTTCAGGAATTGTTAAATAGTATAAATGGGCTGGGCCTTATTTCAAAGTTCCAACAAATGAATGCTTTCGGTCCCTTCGGGGACCTGCCTGTTCAAAAAAAATCGATGGCTTACCCAATTGTTGGCTTGGTATCGTCCGGTGAAGCGTAGGACAATGCATCGAGCTGTCTTGATACACAACGTTCTGCTCCGGATTAGATGTCCTAAATTTGTTTAGATTTAGGTACTCCTTCCGACCTATACTAGTTGACTTAAATTTGTCTAGATTTGGATGTATCTAGTATTAAAATATGTCTACATACATTCGAATTTAAATAAATCTAAGTCAACTAATATGGATCGGATGGAGTATATTAATAGACTAAAATCTGCAACGAGTAATTCATGACAGAGAGAGTATAATGTTGCCTTAAACAGAAGGTTCTGTTACTCCCTCCGATTTATATTATTTGTCACTAAAATGGATGTATCTAGACATATTTTAGTGCTAGATACATTCATTTCAACGACAAGTAATATGGATAAGTTCATTGTATCTGGTCGCCTTGGTAGGCAAGCAGGCGTTTCTTGAACTACATTCACCATTCCGTTAGTAGAGAACGACGGTTACAGAGACATCGGTCTACGTGTATGTATATGTGTTGCCAGAGCTATTTTACTTGAACCTGCACGGTTTGATCTATACGAACTCTGTATCTTCCTTGATTCAGGTCGGCGTTCACAGTGGGCCACTGGGGCAAGAAACTTCCCAAAACTGTTTCAGATGGCAAGCTAAAATAGTAGTACTACGTTGATTAGCCGAACACACATACGAGACCAGCATTTTGTTTACATCTATCTAGTAACAAAAGTCTGGTTAAGTTTTCGATACCTCGGGTAAAACGTGACAGGTACAGACCAATCACCAATAATATGGCAATATATTGGAGCCGGCTCCTCTTGCTCGGTGAAGAAAAGTCAATTGAGCTACAATTCCAGGTCTTACCTGTCCCACAGCCATCTGCTTTATAGAGGAAAGTCACGTCATAGAGTGGAGTTTTACTACGACCGTCTCATGGTTGGACAGTTAGAAGGACGGTGGCACTCCAAGTTTATCAGAGTTTAAACCTTTGATTTAATGCTTTGGTGTCTCATAAAAACGTAAAACATTTTTTCGTGGAAGGCGATGTTCCTCTTGACAGGAAGACGTCTTTGGTAACTCCGTCAATCTCAAAACTCACGGATCAATCTCTCGGACTTAGTTTTTCGGAGGTGTTTATAAAGATAGAATGTGCGTGCCTGTATGAGTGTGTTTATACTATGTGTATGAGTGAGTGTTTATACACGACGTCTGCTTCTGAATTGTGTTTCATAAAAAAGGTGGAGTTTTATAAATGGGTACATAGTACTCCCTCCATTCTGAAAAGGTTGTCACAAATTTATCTAATTCGATAGAGGGAGTAGAATATTTTTTTGAACTGAGTAAAAATCATTTATATTATTCTTAATTTATTATAAAAATCATGCAAGTAGAAAATGAAAATAATCTTACCACTATATTTTTATAAGGAAATATAACCTGTGAGATATTCAAATAAAGGAAACAGATGGTATGATTTGTACTCCCGTTCTAAAATAAGTGATGTGGTTTTGTCTAAATCTGCGTAGACACATGTATATTCAGATAAAACCGCGCTTACTTATTTTGAGACAGAGAAAATATTATATACCCTGCAAGGTGAAATGAGTATATACTTTTTCCCATTAAATAAATTTTGATTTTTATTGCAGAAATATACGATGGTAAATGATTAACAAATACTTACCTGTATGATAGCTTTAATAAATGATTAACAAATACAGTTTCTCTAAGCTTCTGAAGCTGTTTCTTAAACAAAAAAGTCGTCCACGTGGACTTTCATGTCAAAAAGAAATCATGGTTTCTTTATAACCTTTAGTAAAAAAGAAAAAGAAAAAGAAAAAGAAAACATGGTCCACTTCGGTAAGAATCGAACGCGTGCTCTCGGGGCCCACTGTCCATCGGCATCACCCTCATTCCAGGATCTATTTCAGCCAATGGCGGGCTCGTCACGGCGAGCAGAGCATCCGCGCGCGAGCTCCTTCAAGTTATACCTTCACCGTTACCGCCATGCCGTCGCCGGCGACGGCTAAGACGAAGACCACGAAGAAGCGCAACGCGCGCCTCAACAACCCTTTCCCGAGCGCCGTCCCAGCCGCCGCCTTCCGCAACGGCGAGGCGGCGCCGCCCCTCTCCTTCGGCCCGTTCTCCAAGTTCGCCCACGCACACGATTACCCCGTCGGCTCAAGATTCCGGCTAAGTTGGGACCCCTCGCTCGGCGGGGCGGTCTCCCTGGCACGCGTCTCTGTCTCCAGCGGCGGCGATCCTAGAGGCCGCGTGATGTGGGGGACCATCCCAGGCGTCGCGTTCGTCTCCGCAGCCTCCGCAACCACCGAGGCCGACGAGTGCCGCGGATCGTTAGCTCTCCACGACGGACGCGCCCGCCTCGTCCCGGAACGCCAGAGCGTCGACAGGATCAGGGCCTTCTACCGCTGCGACGTCGAGGCCGGCGCCGACCCCCTGCGCGGCGCCGCGTTCGAAGCGTCAGACGAGACACGCTTCCCGGTGCTCCTGATCACCGGGATCGTGTCCGCGAAGAAGGCGGACCCGGCGTCGCCGTGCTGCTGCGGCCTGCGCGCCGGCCGCCGCGCCAGGGCCCGTGGGGAAAAGCCGGTCCTGTCAGCGCGGTACTGGGTCCTTCTCGAGGAGAAGAGCGACACGCAGGTGGGGTTCAGCGTCAAGATGGCCGACTACCAGTGGAGCTGCGGCCACGCCGGCGATACTTGGAGCCCACCGCCGCCTGCCTCGACAGCTCCAAGGCCCCACCGGATCAGCCTGCGCATGCGCCTGGCGGGGCGCGTCAGGAACAGCACCAAGAAGAAGAAACTGATCTCCTCCGGGTCCCCTATCCGGGAGGAGCTCTCGGCGCTCCTGCCGCCGCCCGGGAGAGAAACAGCGGCAGAGGAGGAGGCCCCGCCGGAGGAGTTCAACCGGGTATTCCTGACGTACGCGAGCGAGCGCGAGGAGCGGTTCTACGGCTTCGGCGAGCAGTTCAGCCGCATGGAGTTCAAGGGGAGGAGGGTGCCCGTCCTTGTGCAGGAGCAGGGGATCGGCAGGGGAGACCAGCCCATTACTTTTGCAGCTAATCTCGTCAGCTACAGGTATACATAATCATGTCCACATATTATGATGCAAGTAGTATGTTGAATTGATTGTGATTTTTTTTTGAAAGAAATTGATTGTGATTTTCAGTTCCAATATCAACATGAACTCTACGCTAGTACAGTTTCTTTTTCCTTTTGCAAAAAGAAATACAGCGGCATTATTTTCACACAGTCAAGCTTTCTTTTTGCCGCAAAATTTTCGCACGGTCAACTAGTTTCTCGGTTCCGAGATAGACCATCCAATACATAATAAGTGTTGCCCACTTTGTACAACTACAATATATTAAATCAGCGACACTTATTATAAATCGGAGGAAGTAATATAAATTTGGTCAAAGTTTCAAAAGTTTGATCACGCAGGTTCAAAGAGTTTGGGCATCATTTGGATTGGGACTTATCTTGTTGTCTCAGCACGTGCCTTAACGAGCTTGAAACGTACACGTACGTATTTAAGATGATTGGTCAGTGTAACGAACTAGGAACTGCATCATTTGAGGAATTATCATAGAGCTACTAGTGTGTACACTGCGAATTGGTTCAGAGCTAGCGACAGTGACCATGGTCTGTCTACTTGCGGCGCAGTTTTCTTCCGCGTGTGCGCTTGGAACTCCTCTGCCCCAAAATAAGAAAATCATGTGATAACTTTCAATTTTATCGAGTCATATTATTTATTTTGGGGGTTGATTTTGGGATGCTGTTGTGTTGCGTGTAGGTCAGGAGGAAACTGGAGCACCACGTATGCACCATCTCCTTTCTACATGACCTCCAAGATGAGGTCCTTGTACCTGGAAGGATACGATTACTCCATATTTGACCTCACAAAACCCGATAGGGTGCAGATTCAGGTACTCATCCATCCTAGAACATGACCAGTCTTAGCACAGCTCTGCGAACTGAAATGAACAACTCCGGACAGACCAACTCGACGCGCTGCGCCTGCGCACACACGATTGAGCGATTCCAATGGTTTATTTCGCAGATTTATGGGAATTCGGTTCAGGGACGAATACTGCAGGGAGACTCGCCGACCGAGCTGATCACGAGCTACACGGGATCCACGGGACGGCCGCCGGTTCTTCCCCGGTGGATCACCTCCGGCGCGGTCGTAGGAATGCAGGGCGGCACGGACGCCGTCCGCCGCGTGTGGAGCCAGCTGCAAGACCACGGCGTCCCGGTCTCCGCGTTCTGGCTGCAGGTCTGTTCCCTCAGGCAGCTCTTGAGAAACACTCAACTCTGAAGTCTGAACTAGTGCATATTCGTTGCAGGATTGGGTCGGGCAGAGGAAGACGGCGATCGGGTCGCAGCTCTGGTGGAACTGGGAGGTCGACGACGATCACTACGCCGGATGGAAGGATCTCATCCGCGATCTCCGGTGCGGCGGCGTAAGGACGATGACATACTGCAATCCCTGCCTCGTCCCGGTTCGTGACAAGGGGAACGCCAGGAGGCACCTGTACGAGGAGGCCAAGGAGCTGGGCATCTTGGTGCGGGACGAGGCCGGCGAGCCGTATATGATGCCCAACACGGCGTTCGACGTGGCCATGCTGGACTTCACCAACCCGGAGGCGACCGCCTGGTTCAAGGGGATCCTGGGCGGGATGGCGGAGGGAGGCGTCAGCGGCTGGATGGCCGACTTCGGCGAGGGCCTGCCGCTGGACGCGCGGCTCCACTCCGGGGAGGACCCCGTCGCAGCGCACAACCGGTACCCGGAGCTGTGGGCGCGCGTCAACCGGGAGTTCGCCGACGAGTGGAAGGCCAGATCCAAGTCGTCCGGTCACGCTCACGCTCACGCGGCGGCGGAGGACGAGGAAGAGGGGCTGGTGTTCTTCGTGCGGGCGGGGTTCAGGGAGAGCTCGCGGTGGGCGATGCTGTTCTGGGAGGGGGACCAGATGGTGAGCTGGCAGGCCAACGACGGCATCAAGAGCAGCGTCCTTGGCCTGCTCAGCGGCGGCCTTTCGGGCATCCCGCTCAACCACAGCGACGTCGGCGGGTACTGCACCGTCGACCTCCCACTCCTGCGCTACCGCCGCAGCGAGGAGCTCCTCATGCGATGGATGGAGGTCAATGCCTTCACCGTCGTCTTCCGCACGCACGAGGTAACGCATGATGATTCCGATGAAAAAAAAAACACACACGAGCTGATCCCGCCATGAATCGATCGATTTGCAGGGGAACAAGCCCCGGTCCAACTGCCAGTTCTACTCCAACAGCAGGACGCTCGCGCATTTCGCGCGGTGCGCCAAGATCTACAAAGCCTGGGAATTCTACCGGATCCAGCTCGTCAAGGTACAGTTCAACATGGATGGTTCACGCGTACATGGATCCATCTTTGCAATGCCAGCTATTGATCGCGTGATCGGTCGATTTCTTCTCATGCAGGAGGCGGCAGAGAAAGGCCTCCCCGTGGCGCGGCACCTCTTCCTCCACTACCCGAAGGATCGGCGCGTGCAGGAGCTGACGTACCAGCAGTTCCTTGTCGGGACGGAGATGCTGGTGGTGCCAGTGCTAGACAAGGGAAGGAGCACCGTGACGGCCTACTTCCCGACATCGGACGGGGGATCCTGGAGGCACGTGTGGACCGGCGAAGAGTTCGGTGGTGGCCACCGGAGCGGGCACGGTAGTGTGACGGAGGGGACGGTGCACGGGTTCCAGGCCGAGGTCGCGGCCTCGGTGGGCTACCCGGCCGTGTTTGTCAGGGTTGGGTCGTCCGTTGGGGAAAGGTTTGTAAGAAATTTGAGAGATGAGAATGTTATTTAACCGGAAAGAGTGTGATGAGAAATACTAACTGTAACCAGTCCCCTGGTGGAAAAACTACCGGTTTTGTCCTCCGGCGGCTGACACCGTTGTCAGTCTACCGTCTGCCCTTATTCGATCACGTCGCTATCTACTCGTTTGCATAGCCATGGATGACAAGGGTGAGACTAGTGGATCCTCATTAAAGATGGCAATGAGTAGGGTATCGGCAGGGTAGAGCAATACTATACACATACCCGTATAGTTATGGGTACAAAAGTTTACCTATACCCGTATCCGTGGGTATAAAACTTTATCTATACCCATACCCGCCGGGTACCCATACCCATTGGGTACCGATGGGTAGATCCAATAGTACATAAGTTATTCGTAATTTTACGATTCATCAATAATATATATTTGAAAAAAGACAATTATCTCTACTTAATAATAGGTAGACGAGTACATGAAAGTATCGAAGTTTAGAATTCGCAATCGCATCCTTGTCCCTATGCTTCTTGGCCGCATAGGTTGATACTCTACAAGTAAGTTTACATGTCAGTTTAAACGGGCAGGAAATGGGTATACCCATGGGTACAAGTTTATACTTGTGCCCGTACCCGTAACTTAACGAGTAGGGTATGGGTATTACCCGTGAGTATAAACGTGTGCTCATACCCTACCCATACGAGTACGGTACCCGCGGGTACCCATACCCATGGGTAAAATTGCCATCCTTAATCCCCATTTGTCCTTATTCGATCCTATGTTTGGATAGCCATGGATGACAAGGGTGAGGCTAGTGGATCCGAAGGGAAGAGAACCAAGATGTGGAGGATCTCCTTAGGAGACTGAACCTGCATGAGGAAGCATATGAGTTAGTCTAGGAGGATGAGGCACCCGATCCGGGGAAGAAAGAGAAGTGGCTAGCAATCGCGAAGGTTCATATGTCAAGGGGTTTAGCCCTATTGCTCTCTATGCTGATATGAGACCGGCTTGGAACCCTGCGAGGAGGAAGGTAGATGATAATCTTTTTACCGTCAAATTTGGTTGTCCGGTGGATTAGAACAAGGCCATGCACATGGGGCCATGGCTATTCAGACATAACTATGCTTTGTTGGTTGAAGAATATGATGGGTTTCAAAACCCTAGGACCGTAATTCTGGATAAACTTGTTGTATGGGCTCGTGTGATGCAGTTGCTGAACAATTATCCGAATGAGGCGGTGATTAAGGGGATGTGTAGGTCAATGGGAAAGATCAAGGAGGTTTATACTAAACTACTCGCCAGTTTTGCAGGAGAATTCGCTCGATCGAATTAGAGTGAAATTGATGTAAACAAGAAACTCTTTCGATTTGTCTCAATCGCCAAAGACAAAAAGAAAGAGTAGTATCAGCTGAAATACAAGAAGCTCCCTACCTTCTATGGTGCCTATGGTTTGTGAAAGTGCACGTGTTCCCCCATGTGTGGTTTTGGTAATTAATGACAATCTCTATGGACTAATGGTTGAATTGAGTTACACTTGTAGGATTTGTCCATTGGCACCGCTTGGGCCATGTGTTGATTTCAAGGATGAAATGTGAAGAAATGAAGAAGAAGAAATGTCTAAGGGCTTTGGGCCTATTGGAATCTTGTTGAAGAAATAAGAAGTTTGGAAGTTGATCAAGAAAAGTGCAAAGAATTCATTCAAGATGGATCAACACTCAAGAAAAAATGAAGAAGTGAAATCTCAAGGTGCACCATCTCTAGAAGATCTCATGCTTGAAACTTGCCATTCTCGGTGATCATGGAGCGATTTAGAAAAGTTCAAAGAAGAGGTATCGCCATGAGTATGGGGGAGCAATTCACAATTCTTCATCAAGCAAAGCGCAATCGAGAGCAATAAAGAAAGATGTTCCATCTTAAAGAAGACAAGTTCATGTACATCAAGCTCAAGTGGAATGCTCAAGGTAAAGGTATGATCTTTATAGGTTTTTATTTTACTTGTCTCTTATATTTGTTGAGAGACCGGGTTTAGGATAGATAGTCGTACTATCAAGAGGGGATCTCGAGTGAGTAGCTCAATCATACCTTTCAGAGAGAGCTCAAACTTTTGCATATATAGCATCATATTTCTTGGTTGTTGTTTGTATCTTGTCCATGTGAGGATCTAGAGCTTGTGGATATCTTCATCAAAAACAGATTCCCCTTGAATATCTTATTGCATATTGGATCCTGCGGGTTTCTAGCTCCACACCTTGGGAGGTGTCTGACATATTTATCCATGATATTTTCTCCCTTGATGGTATCTAATAAAATTGGTTTCATCTCTTTTAGAGTTCGGATGAAAAAGTTATGGAAGTTTTCTCCCTTGATGGTATCCAATAAACTTCCGGCCTGTACAACCAGGTCATTTCAACTGCTTTCGAGCCGTTGGAGCTGAGCTAACTGGAACTTCCGGTGGGTCACCGGTACTATAAGCCAAGCACATTTTGGCCCAAACGGTTAGATTTGAGGATCCCTTTAAAAGGAGCTCCTCTTCCCCTTCGTGGGCACTAGCTCTTTTTGTCCGTCTCTCTCTCTCTCTCTCTCTCTCTCTCTCTCTCTCTCTCCTCCATTGTTGACTTGAAGAGCTTGTCCTCTCCCCTTCCCCCTCCTATGATTCTTGCATATTTTTGAGGGATTTGAGAGAGCAGATCCAGATCTACAACCCCACCAAACCAAATCCCTTCTTTGTGAAGGAATTCTTGGGATCTAGATCTTGGAGAGTTTTGTGTTCTCTCTTGTGTTCTTCCTCTCTTATTCCCCCAATAGCTTTTGTAGCTTTGGTGGAATTTGAGAGTGAAGGACTTGCCCTTGCATTTGGTACATAGGTTTGAGTTCTCCTCTAAGATTCGGCGAGTTAAAGCTTGAGGGTTGATGAGTCCAAAATTAAAGCATATTTACCTTTTGTTTTGCATACATAAAATAGGGATTTTGGTATTTCACTATGCTTGCGCACACCTTTTTGCATTTGTTTCAATAGGATCCCAAACTACTAAGTCTATTATGAACATATCAGTTGGAACTGTCATATTATGTTATAATATGATATTTTTAAGTGATAAAAGTCATTTTATTGATTTACCTTCGCTCCTGGGAGATTACCAAGAGAGAGGAAACCAATCGTGATAACGACCAGTGGTACGGGAAGAGCCCACCTGTACCTTCTGCATGTACCACATGGCATTGCGTTCGCCTCATCAAATACTTTCTCCTAGCAAAGACAGCAGGGAGATCCGACATTCACAGCCACTAGAAACCACAAAAAACCACATCTAAAAGGGATCTGAAGGAGGAATTTGGCAGAGGGCAAATCCCTGATGCCTCACGGATCATTGGAGGACATCGCATCATCCCCTTCATCATCAACCGCTACAATCGTCATCACCATCATCACCCCCATCTCTCATCTATTAGATCTTGTTGTAATTCCATATTCAATTGTGGTTTGCACTAGATTTATCCGCTTACTTTTATCCATCCATTTGATTATGATGATGCCGTTGATTGCTTCCATGTGTGAGTAGTTCCTTTGTTCTTGGGGAGATGGATAAATCCCAGCACTATTATGAACTTGCAATAAAGATGATCTATTCTTGTGTTCGTATGACTAGCCAGTCTATGATAGATTTATGATTTGTGTTTGATCTCTCTCTTTAGATGGTATCTGTAGTCGGCCACATATCATTTTCCTTTGGGACTAAAGGAAGGGAGAAATCCTTTGGACGTGTTTGGAAGCATGCCCGGAATAGCTTAGTGACAAATTGGCGCCGACTTGTAACCTACACGGTCAAAGTAGGATAAAGAGGGACTCCCTAAGCTAATTACGATATCTAGAGCGAAACCCTTAATTGTGGTGGTTTGTATGGATGATTTCTCTTAGACATCGCAGTGGTTATTTAGAGGTGACCCCACTCTTGGCTCAACAAAGTGGCTTCCTACGAGCCTTGTAGTGAACATCTTATTATGGAGCTCTCTCCACACATATCATGACACAAGAAGTATGTTATATTAATTAATAATAATAAAATTATGCTAGTTGTGTATCCTGCATCTCTGAGAATGTTTTAGCCCTATTGAGTTGAACCACATTTTCACACAACATTGTTACTTGCTTTCTTTTACAAGTTTTAATTACTTTTGTTCACACAACCAAAAACCTTCAAACAAATTTTACTTGAGATCAAAGGCAGCTTACAAGTATCCTTTGGTGGAAATTTACGAGGGGCATAAAGATCTCAACTAAATAGCTCTATGTGGGTTCGATACTTTTACTTCGAAACTAGCTACAATTGATCTGTGCACTTGTAGTCACCAAGCTATTTTCTGGCGTTGTTGCCGAGGAGCTAAGCGCTTTTGGTCTTTGTTCTTAGTTGCTTATTTCACTAATTGTTTTACTAAAGTTGTTTACTAGTTTCAGGTAAGCACCATGACTTCACTCGGACTAATGAATTAGCTTGATGCAACTAAATACCTCGAGAAGTTCAATAGAGGACTCGTTAAAGAATTCCCGAGTGAGAGCGAACTGTAATACGAGGTCAACCCTCGCTTTATCGCTATTATTAATGAGAAATTTTTTGCAGGAGATGATCCCGATGAGGATCCTTACACTCATTTAATGCATTTTACCGAGTTATGTTGGACACTTAAATTGAGAGGCTATTATGATGATGAATTGAAACTTAAATTGTTTAGCCAGTCCCTAACCAACACTGCTTTAGCTTGGTATATTATTTTCCCTATAGAGAGAATAGATACCTGGGAAAAACTCAAAGGAGAATTCATATTTCAATTCTTTCCTAAGGTAAAAACTACTTAAGCAAGAAGGGTAATCACAAATTTCAAGAACCACCCAGGTGAAGGCTTGGTAAGGGCTTTCAAAAGGAATAAGTCCCTTCTTAATAAATGTCCCCATCATGATTTGCCTAAATGGTATGTTTTACATATTTTCTAAGGGGACTTAATCAAGAAATTAAACATGAGCTTGATACAAATTCCGGAGGCTCCTTTATGGAGTTAACTATAACTAAAGCTTGGGAACTCCTAGAATGAATTCGTCGTAATAGAGAAACATGAGGATTTGACTTAGGCAGTGAAGGAGGTATCGAAATTGAATATGATTGTCTCAATTCTTATAAAGAATTTGGTAAAGTAAAAGAAAATGCTGATGAACTTCAACTTGATGATGATATTATTTTGCAAATCCTTCAGCCTTTTACAAAACATATTGAGGATCCTAAAAAATATTGGCTCCATTATACTCCTCCACCCAAGCCAGTTGAAGAAGTTGATAGAATAATTGCAGCTCATGTTGAGCCATTAAGGGAAACACCCCATATGTTGAACCTCTTCCTTTTCCAAGGACAACGAGAAAACATATGATAGCTCAGCAGCTCGAAGATCAACGCGAAGAGGAAATGCTATTCCTCAAGACACTGGAAGAGGAGGCACATACAAGAAAAATGAAGAAGTAAGTGTACAGGAGACCGGGGAACCAACGAAGGAGCATATATTAACCGTGTTTTCACATTGCAATGTGATAGAACTGGATACCGAAGCTTCACAATTCGTTGAAGCAAAGGTAAAAGCTAAATAAGTTGGTAAGCCTATTCTTCCTTGTACTTTCGGAGGAACTTCTTATTATGGCCTCTACGACATGGGAACAGCTGATAACGTAATCCCCATTAATTTTTATTTGAAAATCCAAAAAGAACTAACCTCAACTGAATTAGAGGATACTGACATAACTATAATGCTTGCAGATAAGACAGTAAAAGTTCCTATGGGAATAATTAGAGACGTTCCAATATAGGTTGGACCTTATAAATATCCCATTGATTTTGTGCTTATTGATATGCCTACTGATGTTTATTGTCCTATTATTTTTGGTACAATCTTCTTAAACACCGCAGGAGCAAACATTGATTGTAAGAGACAAACTGTGTCTCTCAAGTTTGGTGAAGAGAAAATGAACTTTCACTTCTCTAAATTTGACCATAAGCCGACTATCGAATATTTAGATGATAATGAGTATGAACAAGAAGGAAGGTAATATCGCTAATCTAGCTTCAGTAGTCAACTCCTGATGATGATTTAGCAAGGAGTTTAGTCAACAATTATAGTATTTTTCAAGATGTAGAGAAATTGGAAATAGATGATTATCTCGACTCCACACCTGAGGTGGACCCCGAGATAAATCAAAAATATGAAGAATCTATAAGAAAAGAAGACGAGGCACAACCACCTCCTACTCTCAAAACTTTACCCAAGGAGTTAAAATATAGGTTTCATGATGAAACTAATAATTTCCCTGCTATTATAAGTTCTATCCTTGCAGAGAAAGATGAGAAAACTTTAATGATGGTTCTCCGGATGCATCAGAATGCTCTTAAGTATTCGATGAGTTACTTTAAGGGGATTAGTCCCTCAACAACCACCCATAGAATATTTATGGAAGAAGGAGCCCAACCGGTCACGGACATTTTAGAGGTGACTCAAACCTCACATGAAAGAATAGGTAAGGAAGGAAATAATATGTGTGTTAGATGCAGGGATCATCTTTCATGTGGAAGAAAGTGAATGGGTAAGTCTAGTTCATTGTGTTCCTAAGAAAGGTAGATTTATCATTGTTGAAAATGAACATAATGAGATGATACCTACTAGAACCATTGTTGGTCACTGGATGTGTATTGACTATAGAAAACTTAATAAGGAAACTAGAAAGGATCATTATCCTTTGCCATTTATAGATCAAACTTTAGAAAGGCTAGTTGTGCACTCTCATTTTTGCTACTTAGACGTTTATTCCATTTTTTCTCAAATTGTTGTTCACCCTGATGACCAACTTAAAACTACATTTATTTGTCCTTATGGTTTATACGCCTATCGTCGGATGCCTTTTAGTTTTTGAAATGCCCCTGCCACCTTTCAAAGGTGTATGACTGCTATATTTTCTGATTATGTTGAAAGTATTATGGAAGTATTCATGGATGACTTCTCTATTTATAGAACTTCCTTTAATCATTGTCTCCATAACCTTCATAATGTTTTGCAGAGATGTGAAGACACTAACTTAGTCTTGAACTAGGAAAAATGTCATTTATGGTTCAAGAAGGTATAGCGCTTGGTCACTGATGGCCCAAAATATATCGAGCTCGTTGGGGAACCCCAAGAGGAAGGTATGATGAGCACATCAGCAAGTTTTCCCTCAGTTATGAAACCAAGGTTTAATCGAACCAGTAGGAGCAAGGAAACACCCCAAAGGTGTAGCTAGCTGAACTTTGGCAGGGCGCACTACCAGTGCCAGAAGAAACGTGGAGACTTGCACAACACAACCACAAAACTCTGTCCCCAACTTGCGATGAAGTTGTCAATCTCACTGGTTTTGCTGAAAACAAAGGATTAAACGTATTGAGTGGAAGAAAGTAATAGTTTGCAGAAAGTAAACACAAAACAGTAAACAATTGATTGTAGATTAATAGTAAAAGAAAGGACCGGGGTCCATAGTTCACTAGAGGTGGCTCTCCTTAAGATAGATAACATGTTGGGTGAACAAATTACAGCGGGGCAATTGACAAACATCGAGAAAGCATACAAGCATATACTACTCATCTTGACTCCTTCGAGATTTGATTGGGCATTACAACATTATATATAGACCGCCATCCAACTGCATCTATGACTAATAATCCACCTTCAGGTTATCATCCGAACCCCCTCCAGTATTAAGTTGCAAGCAACGGATAATTGCATTATGAATTGCGTGTAAAGTAAACAATACGATTGTTCTATGAACAAAGGATTGTTTTTTCTCCCTAGTATCAACAACACATCTAGTATCTTAGAGATTTCTGTCACTTCCCCAGATTACCAGAGGCATGAATCCACTATCAATCATAAATACTAACTCTTGGAGTTGCTAGCATCTACTTGGCCAAGATAGCTACTAACAACGGAAAGCATGCAAGATCACAAATAACAAAGACATGATAGAATCAATAATCAATCTGAAATAGCATCTCAATATCCATCGGATCCCCGCAAACACAACATGCAGAATTACAAATAGATGATCTTGATCATGAATGGAGCTCACAAGATCTAGACATGATAGCACAAAGGAGGAGAATCAACCATCTAGCTACTACATGGACCCGTAGTCCAGAGGTGAACTACTCACGCATCACACCGGAGGCTTGCATGATGATGAAGAAGGCCTCTAGGGTGAGTTCCCCTCTCTGGCAGGGTGCCGGGAAGAGCTTCAGATCCCTCTCGATCTAGGGATGGAGATGACGGCGGCTAAAGACTCATTCATGGAATTTTGATCGGGTACTTAGGGTTTCTATATCGGAGGCAACTTATAGGCGGAAGGAGAGTCCGAGGGGGTGCCTGGGGAGACCAGACCACCCCCTGGCGCAGGCCAGGCCTGGCCACACGGCCAGGTGGTGTGGCCGGGCCTCATCCCCTCTCCGTCTTGTATTCTGGCTCCAGGTATCCCTCGGTGAAAAACTGACTTTGGCTTTTGTCCCATCCACGCGACCAGGTGGTGTGGTCGGGCCTCAGCCCCTCTCTGTCTTGTATTCTGGCTCCAGGTGTCCCTCGGTGAAAAACTGACTTTGGGTTTTGTCCCGTCCAATTCTGAGAATATTCGGATCCCTACCGATCTAGGGATGGAGATGACGGCGGCTACAGACTCTTTCGTGGATTTTTGATCGGGTACTTAGGGTTTTCGTCCCGAGGGCAATATATAGGCGGAAGGAGAGGCCGAGGGTGTGCCGGGAGCGGCCACACCACCCCCTGGTGCGGACCAGGCCTGGCCGCGCAGCCAGGTTGTGTGGTGGCTCCCTAGCCCTTCTCCGTCTCATATTCTAGCACTTGATCACTTTCTAAAAATAGGCACTTTGGCTTTTGTCTCGTCTAATTCCGAGAATATTCATTTTCTGACTTTCCTGGAACCAAAAATAGCAGAAAACAGGCAGCTGGCACTATGGCTCTTGTTAATAGGTTAGTCCAATAAATCATATGAAAAGTACTCCAAAGTGTGGACAAAACATAAGAAAGTAGATAAAACCAAGCATGGAACATCAAAAATTATGGATACGTTTGCAACGTATCAACATCCCCAAGCTTAACTCCTGCTCGTTCTCGAGTAGGTAAGTGATAAAAAGAAAGAATATTTTTGAGGTGACATGCACCATCATAAACTTGATCAAAGTATTTGTAAAACATTCAAAGCTGGGATCATAGTACTTCAATCATAACATGAAAGACAAAGTTCTAGCAATAAGACAAATAAACTATGTTGCAACATGAAAAGGCACAAACAAAAGA
Source organism: Avena eriantha (assembly GCA_910589775.1). Lineage (NCBI taxonomy): Eukaryota > Viridiplantae > Streptophyta > Magnoliopsida > Poales > Poaceae > Avena > Avena eriantha. Next base: position 250,132,233 of record OU342742.1, on the reverse strand, counting down.
TTCATGAATAACAATGCTTTGCAAGACGTTTGTTTGTTTCACATAAAGAAAACATAGCATAGTGGCATTCAGATTGTCCCTCATAGAGTAGAAAACATAAATACATAGAACACCTTCAAAGTTCATAAGGGTGACTAGATACAAATAGTTTAAAACAAGCAATATCAAAGCTATGCATCAATCTACAAGTCTTGGGACAATGCACATAGAACTAAGAATGGCCACTATGCTCTCAAAGTAGGTGCATAAAGATAGAAGGTGGAGACTCAATATAAAAGTGGAAGAAGGGCCTTCATAGAAGGAAGTAGGGATTCAAGTTTCATAAACAACTTACAAAAATTATGGTACTTAATAGCTTTCAGCTCTCATTGCCCCTATCATAAGCATCTTGAAGTGATTAAGGTTAAAGTGAACAAACTATGGTGTATATGCTTGATGAAGTATAAGTTGGAAATCTCATGTCCCTTGAATACGAGGGCCGCTCCTCATGCTACTTAATTTTAGTCACCGGTAAGTTCTTGTCATCGTAAGTACATGTGTATCATAGAGAACCGCCAACGGGGTACCCCTTGCCCGATGATACGGAAGAATCCCCGTATCAAAATGACAAGGCAAACAAACAACGAGCATCTCAGCAATCTTCTTATTTACCATGGGAATATGGTGCTTTTTTATCTCTTTCCTCTTTTCATAATCTTTTTTTTCTTTTTCTCTTTTTTCTCTTTTTTCTCAACATCTGACTCTTTTTTTATAAGAAGAATGCTTCATAGACAGCTCACTATGGTTACGCTGCAGGTTTCCACCATGTCAGCATGGATTAGACCAGCGGCCCAGGCGTTTCTCTAACACATATACATAACTCCATGGACTTACAAGCTCCCCTTTCATTTCACACCGACGATATCCATAGACAAAACAACATGATATCAACTAGGTACAAAGTACAAGTGCAATGTAGAAAGCGTTCCCCATGATAGCATGGTTCTGCTAATCCCCAACAAATAAATGCAAGCATATACAACATATATGACACAATGGTTCAAGTTTATTAAGGGCAAGAAAATTAAAGTGTGCCATCAAGTTCGTGAGAGCTTTAATCACTAGTTTTCTCATAACAAGTTTAATTCGGAAGGTAGATAAAAACATGAATATACTTGGAATAGCATATGCTAGTAGGTAGGTATGGTGGACTCTTTGGAATAACTTGGTTTAAGGAGTTGGATGCATGAGTAGAACTCATACTTGGTTGTGGAGGCTAGCAAAAGACTGGGAGCGATAAACTAGGAGAGTAATAATGGCCATAATCATGTAGAGCGACAAAACATCATTGATCAAAGCATAAAGTGATACTACAAGTTGAAAACTAAAGGATCATAAAGGCTATGGTGACTTGGGATAGTCATAACATGGTGTGAGCATGCGCCAAGTCAACCCAAATAAAGCATCAAAGGAGAATACCACAATACTATGCTTTAATATGCTAAAACAACGCATGATCCTTCCAAGGCACATTAAGCAATCTCATTTTTTTTACAACAATTCATGCTACAGCAAAGAATACTAAGCATAAAGCCAAAAAAAATCAAGCATGGCATGACAAAGCATAGGCCACAGTCAAAAACAAGCTCTCTTTACCACTTAAGCATGAACTTTCCTACTCTTTTTCCAATCCAAACCAAACTATTTGAAAACCAATGTATGAAAGAGGGGGTCCAACCAATTTATTCAGCAAACTAAGCAAACAAAGCAAATGAAAACGAAAAAGAAGACGCTCCAAGAATAACACAACTGTGCATGAAATAATAAAATGAAGTGTCTGGAAGGAATCTGGAATTTTTATTGATGAAGAAAGGGATGCTTTGGGCATCCCCAAGCTTTGACACTTGTATTTCTTGGATATTTCTTAGGGTGACACGCGTGGCATCCCCAAGCTTGAGATTTAGTCCATCCTTCATCTCATTACTCATTCATTCCATACACCTGGCATTTTTCCTTCATACAAAACTTCACACAATCTTTATTAGAAACATTACTGCACTCAAGATAATAAGTCTTTAGGTTCAGTTCTAACACCAATAAAACTTCTATTAAAACACTATCTACTGTAGCACTTCCCTCAAGAATCTCGATTCCCTAAAAGTACTCAAAAAGGAACCAACAAGAAGCAAATGCAGAAAATGGCAGAAATCTGTCAAAACAGACCAGCAGGTAAAGACGAATTTTTTTCGAAGACCTTCTGTTGATCAAATCAAAAAGTGTTGAGCTAACGAAAGTTAGATAACAACCTGGGACCAAAGCACAAAAATTCATGCCTCAAAAGGGCGTTCAGATAATTTACACGAATTTTTACGGTGAAGCACAAAAATCTGTTTCGGGACAGCAACTTTCCCAATCATTACTTCTCTCCCGTTAGAGGTTACTCTTGACACAAAAAGCAAATAAAAAGGATAAGGAGCAGTTACTACATGGGTAATAACTTCCAAGACTCATCTAAAACTTTTGGGTTATCTCTCAATAAGTACTTTTCTTTAACGCCTTTAAGTTAGGCATAAGAAGCAAGAAAAAGGATCAAGTGTTCTCAAATGAAGAAGCATTAAAACCAAATTTTGTTTTCATAGGAGAGGAAAAAGAAATATTCTCTCTCTTCTTAAGGAAGTGTTCTATACCTTTCTTGAGTGGGAGTTGATATTTAATGGTGCCTTCTTTCATATCAATAATGGCACCAACAGTTCTAAGAAAAGGTCTTCCCAAAGTAATAGGACAAGAAGCATTGCTTTCAACATCCAAAACATAGAAATCAACGGGGACATAGGCATTGTTAACCATAATAAGAACATCATTAATACTCCCCATGAGTTTCTTTTTATCATTAGCATCAAGTGGGACATTCAAATAACAATCTTCAAGTGGTGGCAAATCAAGCATATCATAAATCCTTCTAGGCATAATAGAAACACTACTATCAAGATCACATAAAGATTTCAAATAAAAATCATTCACTTTCATATTAATGATAGGTTCCCAACCATCTTCTTGTTTTATAGGAATAGAAGCTTTATGTTTCATCTTTTCTTTGTTAATCTTTGTGAGAGCATCAGTAATGTGTTTTGTAAAGGCCATATTCATAGCACTAGCATTAGGACTTTTAGAAAGCTTTTGTAGGAACTTAATAACTTCAGAGATATTACAACCATCAAGATCAAAATCATAATTATCATCTAAAGTAGTAGAGCTATTACTAGCCTCAACTCTAGTGGTAGTGATAGTAGAAACACTAATGTTTCTAGCAATTTCATCTTCCCTTTCCCACTTAGCATGCAATTCAGCTAATATTCTAATATTTTCATCAATTCTTACTTGTAAGACATTAGTAGCAGCAAAGGGATTCTCATTAGTTTCAGGTTTAGCAGCCATTTTATTAATCAAAGAAGATTGTGCTTCAGACAAAGATGATATATTTCTTTTAGCATTAGAAATTTGCAATTGTAAACTAGGAATTTCCCTATTTAAACTCTCAAGTTGATGGCTAATATTCTTCAAAATGGTAGATTGTTCGTCCATAGTTTTAGTAAATAATTTATTTTGATCATATTGCATTTGCATGAAGTTCTTAGTGGCTCTTTCAACTTCTAAAATTCTTCCTTTACTAGGTAATCCTGGTTTGCCATTATAACCATAAGTATTATTAGGTGGGTAGGGCCTATAATTGTTATTACCATAAGCATTGTTGCCAAATTTTTTATTTCTTATAAAGTTCACATCAACTTGCTCTTCTTAAGCAACCAAAGAGGCTAAGGGAACATTATTTGGATCAATATGGGCTTTCCCATTAATAAGCATAGACATAATAACATCAATCTTATCACTCTAGGAGGAGGTTTCCTCAACAGAATTTACCTTCTTACCTTGTGGAGCTCTTTCAGTATGCCATTCAAAATAGTTAACCATCATATTAACTAGAAGCTTTGTTGCAGCACCCAAAGTAATGGTCATAAAGGTACCTCCAGCAGCAGAATCCAATAGATTTCTTGAAGAATAGTTCAATCTTGCATAAAAGGTTTGGATAATCATCCAAGCAGTTAGTCCATGAGTGGGACAATTCTTTACCAAAGATTTCATTCTTTCCCAAGCTTGAGCAACATGTTCATTATCAGATTGTTTAAACTTCATTATTTCACTTCTGATAGATATAATCTTAGCAGGAGGATACTATTTTCCAATGAAAGCATCTTTGCATTTAGTCCAAGAATCAATACTATTCCTAGTTAGGGAATTCAACCATTCTTTAGTTTTTCCTCTCAAAGAGAAAGGAAACAATTTAAGCTTAATAATATCTCCATCTATATCTCTGTGCATTTGCATCTCACAAAGTTCAACAAAGTTATTTAGGTGAGCAACCGCATCTTCATTACCAATACCAGAATTTTTTTCTCTCATAACATGATTGAGTAAAGCAGGTTTTATTTCAAAGAAAGTAGCTTCAGGAACAGGTGGAGCAATAGGTGTGCTCATAAAATCATTGTTGTTGGTGCTAGTGAAGTCACACAACTTAGTATTTTCAAGAGTAGTCATTTTTTTGTGTTTTTAATAAAGAAAGCAAACTTGTAAAACTAATTTTTCTGTGTTTTTGATAAGGAAACAAGCAAACAAAACGAAAGTAAACTAAGCAAAACAAAAATAACAAAGTAAAGAGATAGGTTATGAGGGACTCCCCTTGGTGAAGATGTCCTTGACTCCCCGGCAACAGCGCCAGAAAAGTAGCTTGATGGCCCAAAATATACTGAGCTCGAGGGGGAACCCCAAGAGGAAGGTATGATGAGCACAACAACAAGTTTTCCCTCAGTTATGAAACCAAGGTTTAATCGAATCAGTAGGATCAAGGAAACACCCCAAAGGTGTAGCTAGCTGAACTTTGGCAGGGTGCACTACCGGTGCCAGCAACAACGTGAAGACCTGCACAACACAACCACAGAACTATGTCCCCAACTTGCGACGAGGTTGTCAATCTCACCGGTTTTGCTGAAAACAAAGGATTAAACGTATCGAGTGGAAGAAAGTAATAGTTTGCAGAAAGTAAACACAAAACAGTAAATAGTTGATTGTAGATTAATAGTAAAAGAAAGGATCGGGGTCCATAATTCACTAGAGGTGGCTCTCCTTAAGATAGATAACATGTTGGGTGAACGAATTACAGCGGGGCAATTGACAAACATCGGGAAAACATACAAGCATATACTACTCATCTTGACTCCTTTGAGATTCGATTGGGCATTACAATATTATACATAGACCGCCATCCAACTGCATCTATGACTAATAATCCACCTTCATGTTATCATCCGAACCCCCTCCAGTATTAAGTTGCAAGCAACGGATAATTGCATTATGAATTGCGTGTAAAGTAAACAATACAATTGTTCTATGAACAAAGGATTGTTGTTTTCTCCCTAGTAGCAACAACACATCTAGTACCTTAGAGATTTCTGTCACTTCCCTAGATTACCAGAGGCATGAACCCACTATCGAGCATAAATACTAACTCTTGGAGTTGCTAGCACTACTTGGCCAAGATAGATACTAACAATGGAAAGCATGCAAGATCACAAATAACAAAGACATGATAGAATCAATAATCAATCTTAAATAGCATCTCAATATCCATCGGATCCCCACAAACACAACATGCAGAATTACAAATAGATGTTCTTGATCATGAACAGAGCTCACAAGATCTAGACATGATAGCACAAAGGAGGAGAACTAGCCATCTAGCTACTACATGGACCCGTAGTCCAGAGATGAACTACTCACGCATCACACCGGAGGCTTGCATGATGATGAAGAAGGCCTCCAGGGTGAATTCCCCTCTCCAGAAGGGTGCCGGGAAGAGCTTTAGATCCCTCCTGATCTAGGGATGGAGATGACGGCGGCTACAAACTCTTTCGTGGAATTTTGATCGGGTACTTAGGGTTTCTGTATCGGAGGCAACTTATAGGCGGAAGGAGAGGCCGAGGGGGTGCCTGGGGCGCCCAGACCACCCCCTGGCGTGAGCCAAGCCTGGCCACGCGGCCAGGTGGTGTGGCCGGGCCTCAGCCCCTCTCCGTCTCGTATTCTGGCTCCAGGTGTCCCTCGGTGAAAAAGTGACTTTGGCTTTTGTCCCGTCCAATTCCGAGAATATTCATTTTCTGACTTTCTGGAAGCAAAAACAGCAGAAAACAGGCAGTTGGCACTGTGGGTCTTGTTAATAGTTTAGTCCAAGAAATCATATGAAAAGTACTCCAAAGTGTGGATAAAACATAAGAAAGTAGATAAAATCAAGCAAGGAACATTAAAAATTATGGATACGTTTGCAACGTATCAGTCACAAAATCTCAGGTAAATGTATAGAAGTTGATAAAGCAAAGATTGAAGCAATAGAAAGGATTCCACCTCCACGAGATGTAAAAGGTATAACGAGTTTTTTAGACCATGCTGGATTTTATAGAAGGTTTATTAAGAACTTTTCATAAACCGTTAGACCTTTAACTAACCTTCTTCAAAAGGATCTTATTTTTATTTTTGATGAAAAGTGTCTCACTGCTTTGAAAGTATTAAAACAAGCCCTTCTTGAAGCTCCTATTATAAAACCACCTAATTGGAAGAAACCTTTTGATCTATTCTGTGAGGCTAGCCATGAATCTGTGGTAGCATTTCTTTTCAAGTATGATGGTGATGATCTTAATATCATTCATCATGCTAGTTGCACCTAAACGGGCCCCAAAAGAATTACCCTATGGCAGAAAAAGAATTTTTCGCTTTGGTTTTCTCCTGTGATAAGTTTAGATCTTATATTATTAACTCTAAAGTAAGAGTGCATACTGATCATGTTTGCTTAAAAGAGATTCTATAAAGGACTGACGTTAAGCAAGAATGATCCCCTGGACTCTACTTTTGTATGAATTTGATTTGTAGATCCTCCAAAGGAAAGAAAAGCGGGAGGAGGCATCCATGGACACTGATGAGGTTGATCTACCTAAGGTACTGTCATACATCTGCGTACCCTTGGAAACTACAATTGCTAAAAGGAAATTTTCGATTTCTCTTTGCAATAGTTTTGGTGATTTTCTGTAACCAACCGTGTTTGAAGGGAAAAGAAAAAGCTGATCCTAGAATTAAAAGAAGAAGAAGGTACCCGAATGAACTAATTTCTCCTTGATGAGCAAGACATTTGAAATCTTGAAAACATCTTTGTTCTGGATGATTTTCTATTACTTCTTTTTATATATTCGTTTCCCTTTCGTTTTTCTGAGTCCATTGCCGGTCTTGCGAGGTCAGTACGGGCGGGCGGTACGGCCAACTCCGCCCATACCACTAGTCGTTAAGGCGGCAGTGACCTTTGCCCCATTTTTCACATATTGGTACGACCGCACAGTACGAGCGTATCTGTCCGTACGACTGGTCGTTAGCGACTCTGTGCTTCTTCGTCCGTTCCTTGTTCGTTTTGTTTTAAAAAAAGGGGAACCCAAAGTTGGTAAAAGTCAGTATGGACGGGTAGTACGTGCGGAGTTCACCCATACCACATTTTCGGTTGGCGATTTATCGACTTATTTCCGTCGGATTTTTGGAAACGACCCGTTACAGGCGCGCCATACGGACGCCCGCCCGTACCAAGTGGTCATTACGATCGCTATTTCTTCCTTTTTGCACTTATTTCTTTCTATATTTGTTGGGATTTTTTTCTTGATCGACCCTTTTCCTTTCGGTATGAATTTTCCCTGTTTCTAACCCCTCATAAGCCCTCCGAGAGGCGGAAACCCCTTTCTACACCCGGGTGCATATGCACCTAGTATAATTTTTTTTTCAAAAAGTTGAAATTTTTGAAAAAAATATGATCATATGTAGCTTCATGTTTGAGGTGCACACGAAGTCATTCCACCGAAAATCGATATGTTTTGTGTGCTGTGTAAAAAATAAAAAAAATTGCGTCGTGGAGTACGTTACTTTAGCACCAAAATTTGTCTTTTTTACACAAGCCACCCAAAATGTTCATTTTTTGTGAAACGACTTTGCGCGCACCTAAAACTTGAAGTTCTATATGCACATTTTTTTTGTAATTTCAAATTTGGAAAAAAACAAATTCAAATAAAGGGTGCATATGCACCCGAGAGAAAAAATCCACGTCCCCCGAGAGGTCTCTTTTCTGCTCTTGACAAACAGATCTTCCCAACAACGCTCTTCCCTCTAGAGGACTTTGCAACCATGTCTTACCATTGGGACATCGTTCAAGCCAAGGAGGATCGCCGTGGATCTTCCTCAAGAATCACAAAAGACGTCAAGGTGGTAGCTGCAGCTCATAAGAAAGAGGAGGAAGCAATGTGTGATCAGTTAGAAGCCGATGATGGATTCAAGCTGATGGAGATGACCAAAGATGGACATAAGATGTTTAGCCTTAGTGTGGGTAAAGAAGGCGATTTCGAAGAGGTTTGACTCGATCTAAAGGAAGATGGAGAATCTTACCTGAAGAGGATGGAGAAACAAGAGGAAGACATCCAAGCCTCCCTAGAAAAACTCAATCGCTGCATCAAGAAAGTTGAGGTAAAATCTCCAGGATCTTACAAACACATTGAACTATTGCATTGTTATCTGAACCAGATGGACTTGAAGATAATGAAGGGATTGGAAGCCAACCTTGACACTAGCCTTCGGTCCATCAATGCACATAAACAGATAATTGAGATGTATAAGGCACTCGTGGAGCAATTGGAGAAGATTTGCGAACAACGCCGGATTCACATCTTGATCCTAGAAGCAACAAACAGGACACTTCGTGCAAGCCTTCGCAATATCAGAACTTCCCCTCCCGCGAATTGAAGATGTACCACGATATCGAATAATCGCAAGGGATTATTTGATCCACCCGGCTTGATCCAAGCTTGTGGGGATCTGTGAGAACCTTATAATCTATCTTACAGTTTTTACCCTGTTTATTTTCCCGCACGCATGTTAGATTTTAATTCCAAAATTTGCATTAGTTGCATCAACTTCGAGCTCCCTTTTGTTTGAGAGAAGATTTATATCCGTTGAGTTTCAAGACTTTATGATATTTGAAGTTATCTTTTGATTCATGATTATTATATTAGATGATTGAACTAGGTTGAGTGTTATGATACTTGTACAACTATCATGATTTAAAGGACTTCCACACCAATAAAAGTATTGATTAAATTATGGGAACAATAATTTTGGTAGCATATTATAGTCACGAGTTCTAAAAAGCCATAAAAGTAGTGAGCATGATAAAGTGGCTTTACTAAAAAAAGGAGGGGAAGAAAAAGAAGCGAAAACGAAAAAGAAAATAGAGGAGAGGTAAAAGAACAACTATAAAAATAAGTTCAAGAAAAGGAAAAGATACAAAAAGAAAAGAATGATCATGAACCATCATTACTGAAACCAAGTGCTCAGTCAGTCTAATTTTATGATTATATGATATGTTGAATCACTAAAAGCTTCTTATAACTTCGTTGATACTAAAAAGGGTGTGGAAGCCTCTAAGTCATGTGATGTGTAAGGGTATGATAATACCCACGAAGTAACTTTACATTTGGTGTTGTATTCCTGTTTTAATTTCTGCTTCATTTATTGTAACAACTCATGCCTCATGAACATGATGATCTTGTCCATAAGCCACCATCTTGCTCGGGGATGAGCAAGAGTCTAGCTTGGGGGAGTTGATGAGTCCAAAATTGAAGCATATTTACCTTTTGTTTTACATAAATAGAATAAGGATTTTGGTATTGCACTGCGCTTGCCCCCACCTTTTTGCCTTTGTTTCAACAGGATCCCAAACTACTAAGTCTATTATGAACATATAAGTTGGAACTGTCATATTATGTTATAATATGATATTTTTAAGTGATAAAAGTCATTTTACCAATTTACCTTCGCTCCTGGGAGATTACCAAGCGAGAGGAAACCATTAGTAGTGATAACGACCAGTGGTATGGGCAGAGCCCACTCGTACCACGCGGCATCGCCGGCCGGCTCATCAAATACTTTCTCCTGTCAAAGACGGCAGGGAGATCCGATATTCATAGCCACCAAAAAGCATGAAAACCCATATCTGAAAGGGATCTGAAGGAGGAACTTGGCAGAGGGCAAATCCCTGCCGCCTCACGAATCATTGGAGTACATCGCATCATCCCTTTCATCATCAACCGCTGCATCCTCATCACCATCATCACCTCATCTCTCATCTATTAGATCTTATTGTAATTCCAGATTCAATTGTGGTTTGCACTAGATTTATCCCCATACTTTTATCCATCCATTTGATTATGACGATGTCGTTGATTGCTTCCATGTGTGCGTAGTTCCTTTGTTCTTGGGGAGATGGAGAAACCCTAGCACTATTATGAACTTGCAATAAAGATGGTATATCCTTCTGTCCGTATGACTGGACGGTCTACGGTAGATTTATGGTTTGTGTTTGATCTCTCTCTTTAGATGGTATGTGTTGCCTTCAGAACTAAAGGAAGGGAGAAATCCTTTGGACGTGTTTGGAAGCATGCCCGGAATAGCTTAGTGAGAAATTGGCGCCGGCTTGTAACCTACATGGTCAAAGGAGGATAAAGAGAGACTCCCTAAGCTAATTACGATATCCACGGGGAAACCCTTAATTGCGGTGGTTTGTATGTGTGATTGCTCTTAGACATCACAGTGGTTATTTAGAGGTGACCTCACTCTTGGCTGAACAAAGTGGCTTCCTACGAGCCTTGTAGTGAGCATCTTATTATGGAGCTCTCTCCATACATATCATGGCACAAGAAGTATGTTATCTTAATTAATAATAATATTATGCTAGTGGTGTATCCTACATCCCTAAGAACGTTTTAGCCCTATGGAGTTCAACCACATTTTCACATAACATTGTTACTTGATTTCTTTTACTAGTTTTAATTACTTTTTTGCACACAACAAAAAACCTTTCAAACACCTTTACTTGAGATCAAAGGCAGCTTACAAGTATCCTTTGGTGAAAAGTGAGGAGGGTCATAAAGACCTCAACCAAATAGCTCTCTGTGGGTTTGATACTTTTATTTCGAAACTAGCTACAAGTGATCTGTGCACTTGCAGTCATCAAGGACTCTTGGGTTCTTGGAACCCTAGACGGTTGTGTGGAAGTGGTGTGATTCCTTTGGGGCCTCTAATTGAGTTGTGGAGTGTCCTCAAGCTAGAGGCCTTTGTGGTGATAGTTGGGAGCCTCCAATTGAGTTGTGGAGATTTTTCCAATCTTGTAGGGGTTTGGTGACCAGCCTCAAGTATCCCTTAGCGGATCGTTAGTGAGCCTTTGTGGTGAGCTCACAAGAGAATAAGGTAAGCCTGTTGTGTCGTCGATGAGTTGCATGCCTTCGCATCTTGGAGTGAGACCTTGTGTGGCGTTAGGTGAGCATCGAGCCACCACACCTCAAGGTCAGCCATTTGTGGCGTTCGAAGAGCATTGTACCATCGCACCTCTCCAACTAAAATGTAGCTTCTTTGAAAGTGAACTTCAGGATAAAAATCATCATCTCCACGTCCATTGGTTATCTCTCAATTGAGTCCTTTACTTATGCAATTTATAGTATGATAGATATCTTGCTTAAAGTATTATATCTTGTTATTACCTTGTTGTTTGTCTTGCTTAGCATAGGTTGTTGGTGCACTTAGTTGAACCTAGTGGTTTTAGGTTTTGTGCTTTAATAAATTAAAAGTTAGTTTTATTCCGCATTTGTTATAGCCTAAACCGTAATTATTTTAAAAGCCTATTCAACCCCTTTAGGAGACATCCTTTGTCCTTTCAGTTTGCTTGGACAGTGGTTCCAGCAGTGTGTTTTAGGCGAGCATGATGAATATAAACTGCAATGGGGTTTTTTTATCGCCGCCGATGGTGGTAGAGAACATGGATGAGGTAGAGGTCCTAGACGTGGTACTAGTGGGGGTAGAAACCCATGGATGGACAGAGGGAGAGGATGGTCGTTCCAAGGCTATGAATATTACTTTGATGGTAACATGATGGGGGTAAGGCATAACATTTCACGATACAGTCGAGGCAAAGCGAGGCAAAAAAACAAAAGTAAAATACTATAAGATCTCGGATCTCCATCGCTATCCGCGTACAACAGCAGTTTAGTGGAACTGAATAAGACGTAACATCTATTTTTTGCGGGTAGACATAACAACTATCTTAAACGGCCTATTACTACAAACATTAAACCTAAAAATATGGAGAAGAAAATTTAGATCTTGCGAGACCACCCTGTGCTGGCGTCGTAGTTGTCGCTGTAAGCGTGTATTTCACATGTGTAATCCTCGCTGACATTCACGTTGACGACCTCTATCTCAGTGATGGTACCCTTAAAAAATTGTGCATCAATCCGTGCATAGATCAAATATACCTCCGATTCGGCCCTTCGTACCATTCCGACAGCTACGGCGCACCGAGCTGCCTGCCATACCAAACGCCAATGCTCGCTCACCATGCGCGCAAGCACTAGGTGATGTCGCCTGGAGCCACACGCTTTTGTATCGCTTGTTCTGGTCCGTGCACCCATCTCGTCGCGCATGCATACGCTTGTCCGAGATGACCTTGACCCAGACGACGTCGTTCGTTGATGCGGCCGACATCATCTTCCTTCGAGGACCACACCGACGCGGTCCAGAATCGTTAGTCTCTATCCATGCCAAGTCGGTGTGGGGTCGATACGGTCGATCGCAACAAAGAATCCATCATCGGTGGGCGGATTCCTTTGTGGGCCGCGTCGATACAGTCCAGAAAGGTTACCCTGTATCCATGCGAGCTCCTCGACAGGAATGCTGCTTTGTCACGACCGAAACGAAAGTAAATGATGTCCTCAGTAGACGCCCCCATTGCGCCCCCACACCAACGCAGATGCGCTTGGTAGGCAACGTGTGACCGACCCTCATGCCCGACATCAGGAGGCGACACGTCTAGAAATGGATGCGCATGCACGATGAACTCTGCATCACCGATCGCCCGTGCATCCACCGTGAATCCTTCTGCACCGCCGTGGACTTGACCACATCGTATCGGGGCCATGCAATGCATGGTGCGATAGCTAAACAGATTTCACTAGCGAGGAGTTGCGAGGATAGGTGAAAGAGGAAAAATGGTAAATGGGTCGGACTGGCAAAAAGAGACCACAACTACTATTACAGTAGAACGTCACCACGGGAATGACTTGCATGCAGTGGCCACCGTCGCGTCTCCATGAGAGAAGCTGGTTGGTTTGTGTGTCATTTACTATCGACAAGGAAGTGACCACTGTTAGTATGATCTCCCCACGGTCACCCCAACGGGCGACCGACTCGGTCTCGCACCCTGATCGGGGGCACCCAACGTCACCATCGTTGGTGGGCCCCCGTCGCGCAGCGCATATAAAGAGGTGGGGTCCGGAGGCACGAACCCCAAGGTTCGTCTGCCGAATCGCCCACCAAACAACCTAAACCCTAGAGCCTCCAATCGGCCTAGCGCTATAGCGGCGAGAAGTGCCACCTCGCCGCCGCCACCACTCTGTCGACCCCCATGTCGACTTCATCCTCGGCAACGAAGACCGATGGTAAGACACCAAAACCAACCCCTCTCCCTCTCTCTGTTTTTCCTCTCGAAAGTTGTTTTCATTAGAGAGTTAGTCTACAACTCGCTAGATCTAGCACCTAGGAAAACAAAAGACCTTACAATGGTATCAGAGCCACCTAGAGTCATTGATCTAGTTGAGGTAGTCGAAAAAAGGAGAGGGCTAGGGTTTCAAGAAGCGCCGCCGCTAGGCTGCCCCGTTCCTCTCGATTCCGATGCGCATCGGCAAGCCGAGGCATCCAGAAGAAGAACTCCACCCTAGCCCGAATGCCCTAACCCCAAAACCAACTGAATCCACTTCGGGAAGACAAAATCAAAGAGGGAAAGGGAAGAAGAAAGGGGAGGCGGCTCCCGCCAGCCTCCACTCACCGGAGATCTCTGGGTAGAAGGGCCTCCGCGCCCGGAAGGGCAGAGCGGCTAGACCGCTCGACGAGGGCGCGCCCACCCGCAAAGGGGACGCGCGCACCGGCGAGGGGACCGACCAGGGCACCACCATGAAAGGGGCCGGCCGCGGCGCTGCATCTCCTCTCCCAAAACGTGCGCCACCACCGCCGCGTGTGCGTGCGTCCGCTGCTGCCGCGCGTGCGTGCGCCGCCGCCGCCGCAGCGTGTGCGTGCGAGCGTCCGCCGCGCGTGCGTGCACCGCCGCCGCCGTGGGTGCGTGCGTGGAAGAAGGGGGAGAATTACAATGCGGCTTAGGGTTAGGGGGGCGCTGCCGTCCCGGTTTTGTTCGGGCGAGATAGCCGCTGGACCGTCCGATCCCATCAGATGGCCAGCAGCAAGCGGCGCGGCTCTCCCCGCGGGCCACATGTGTATGGGCCGCAATGGTCGTGGGCCGGTGCGGGAGTTCCCCAGCGGGCCGTTTTCAGCCTCTCAGCAGCCCATGGGCGGCTGTTTTGACGCCCAGTAGCAGTTTTTTTCTAGAAAAAACATTGTCTTTTTAGGTTTATTTTTTCTGGGAATTATTTGATGTGTACATTGACTTAAGGATTTTTTTCCTGTGGGTTAAAATTTGAAGTTTAAATTGAATTTCCGCTGTGCTAGTTAAGTTGAAGTCATATGTTTTATCTCCTAATTTAGTTGGAACCAACGGGAAAACTAATTAGGAAATGAGAATTAAGAATGATGTTTTTATTTGATGACCAACGTTGTTAGTGAAATTTTCATTCTGAAAAGTTAATGTTATCACTATTAGTTCTATTTCTTCCCAACGGTGATGTAGAATTAATATTGAGAAGGTTCGTGTTTTAATTTGACCAACGTTAAATTAACTCATTTTAATGATATTTTGCTTTCAGGCAATCCTATGAGTTTTATCTCGGCCATTGAGCCCCTCAATGGAGGGAACTACGGCTCATGGCGAGAGAAGGTTGAGATGGGGCTTGCTTTGCTTGACCTCGACTTGGCACTGATTGAGACATGTCCCAAAGAACCTGAGGACCCCATGAGGGGCGAAAAAGAAAGTGAAGATGACTTCAACAAAAGGGTCCATGAACATGGACCAATAAGAATGAAGTACGACCTTGATCGTGCAAAGTGGGACTTATCCAATAGAAAGTGCTTGATGGTCATTAAGAGCTCCATTATGGAAGCAATAAGGGGAGCAATCCCAGAGTGTAGCACTGCTAGTGAGTACCTAAAGAAGGTAGAGAGTCAGTTTACTGGGTCTTCAAAGGCCTATGCAAGATCTCTCATTAAGAAACTTGTTACTACAAGATACACTGGTGGTGGAGTAAGGGACCACATATTGCGAATGAGCAACATGTCTTCCAAGCTCAAGCCGATGGGCATGTAGCTCCCAGTCGAGTTCATTATTCATCTGATCTTTGCCTCACTGCCAAACCAATTTGAGACTTTTGCTATGAACTACAACGCACAGCCAGAAAATTGGGGCATTGAGAAGATGATGGCCATGTGCGTACAAGAAGAAGAGAGGCTCAAGGGGCAATGTGGTGATTCTGTGAACTACCTGAGCCCAACCAAGAAGAGGAACTTTCAGGGTTCCAGGCCACAAGGGAGGCCACAAGGGACACCTCAGGGGCATCCCCCTCCTTCTAAGCCACATGGAAAGGATGATGATCACCGACAACAGGAGGTGGACAAGGACACCTGCAGGTGGTGCAAGGAAAAGGGACACTACATGAGTGACTGTGTGAGCTTCCTAAAGCATCTATGCAAGAAAGGTGAGGATTTAATTACTTTTGTTGATGAATCACTATTTTTAAGTTATGCAAAATCTACTTGGTGGATTGACTCAGGTGCGACTGTCCATGTTGCAAATTCATTGCAGGGATTTCGTATGAGAAGGACCCTGCAAAGAGGAGAAAGAATAATTAAAGTGGCAAATGGCGTCCAAGCTGAAGTCGAAGCTATTGGGGATCTCCCATTAGAATTATCAAATGGATTTGTACTTTTACTAGTAGATGTACTTTATGTACCCTCTTTGCATCGAAACTTAATAAGTGTATCGCGCTTAGATGATGATGGTTTTGCTTGCCATTTTGGTGATGGTCAATGTAAAATCAAGCGTAATAATGAGATTGTTGGTCTTGCCTTTAGACAAGACAAGCTTTATTTGTTATCACTTTGTGAGAATGTGTATGCATTAAGCGCTGAGAATGAGAATGCCTCCTCATCCTTGAATGGAAAGAATAAAAGGAAAAGAATTGATGACGTCTCTTCGAAATTATGGCACTGACGTTTAGGCCATATTTCAAGGGAGAGAATATAACACTTAGTAAACGAATCAATTCTACCGCCTTTAGAATTTTCGAATTTAGAGCAATGCATTGATTGCATTAAAGGAAAGTTTGTAAAGAACATTAAAAAGGGCGCCAAAAGAAGTACATGAGTCTTAGAAATAATTCATACGGATATATGCGGTCCGTTTCCTGTGACATATGTGGATGGATATGATTCTTTCATAACATTCATGGATGATTATTCGCGTTATGGTTATATTTATCCAATTAGAGAGCGTTCAGAAGCATTGGATAAATTTAAGATATTTAAGGCTGAAGTTGAAAATCAGCATAGTTTAAAAATTAAAGTAGTAAGGTCCGATCGTGGAGGCGAATACTACGGTCGGCACACCCCATATGGCCAAGTTCCTAGACCTTTTGCAAGGTTTCTACATGAACATGGTATAGTTACCCAGTATTCAACGCCGGGCGAGCCTCAGCAGAATGGAGTAACTGAAAGACGTAACCGTACCTTGATGGATATGGTAAGAAGCATGTTAAGTTACTCCACCTTACCGGTTGGTTTGTGGATGGAGGCGTTAAAAACCGCCATTCACATACTTAATCGAGTTCCCAGTAAGTCGGTGTCTAAAACACCATATGAGTTATGGACTAGTCGCGAACCTTCACTCAATTATTTGCGAGTGTGGGGCTGTCCAGCTGAGGCTAAGCTCTTCAACCCAAACCTTGGGAAGTTAGATCCTAAAACAGTAAGTTGCCATTTCATTGGCTATCCAGACAAGTCAAAAGGTTATCGTTTCTATTGTCCAGACAGATTTACTAAGTTTGTGGAAACGAGACACGCTGTGTTTCTATAGGATCAGATGATCATGGGGAGCACGGTATCGCGAGAAATCAACCTTGAGGAGAAGCGGGTGCATGCACCCACTCCGATGATTCAGGAATCATTTTTTTCGATACCTGCTGCTGCACCGACACAGGACAATGTCGATGTGACACCTGTTGTTAGTTCTCCTGTGGCAACAATGAATGAAAATGAAGACCCCGTTGTCACACAAGAGGGAGAGCTGCAACAGCCCCAAACATAGAATGTGCCAGAAGGCGAGACCCTTAGAAGGTCTCAAAGAACTAGAAAGCCAGCTATTCCCAACGATTTTGAAGTCTATGTTAGTGAAGAAGTTCAAATGGAGGGTGATCCCACCACTTTTGAAGAAGCCATTAAAGGTGCTCACTCATCGAAGTGGCTTGAAGCTATGGAACATGAAATGAGATCCATGAGTAGCAACAAAGTCTGGGATTTAGAAGAAATTCCTAAAGGAGCCAAAACAATAGGCTGTAAATGCGTCTACAAAACAAAATGTGACTCTAGAGGGAATATTGAAAGATATAAAGCACGACTTGTTGCTAAAGGCTTCACCCAAAGAGAGGGAATAGATTATAATGAGACACTTTCTCCAGTCTCAAGTAAGGATTCTTTTAGAATCGTAATGGCTTTAGTGGCACACTATGATTTAGAATTGCATCAGATGGATGTAAAGACGGCTTTCCTAAATGGAGACCTAGAAGAAAAGGTTTACATGGCACAACCCAAGGGTTTTGTTGTGGAAGGAAAATAACGTATAGGATGTCGTCTGAAGAAATCCATTTATGGATTAAAACAGGCCTCCAGGCAATGGTACTTAAAGTTCCATGAAACAATAAGAAAGTTTGGGTTCGATGAGAATGAAGAGGACAATTGCGTATATGCAAAGTTCAAGAATGGGAAATTCATTTTCCTTATCCTGTATGTGGATGACATTCTACTTGCCAGTAGTGATGTCAGTCTACTATTGGAAACAAAGAAGTTCTTGTCCTCGAACTTTGATATGAAAGATCTCGGTGAAGCTTCATTCGTTCTAGGAATTGAGATTCTCCGAGATAGAGAAAAAAGGGTCTTAGGGCTATCGCAGAAGGCATACTTAGAGAAGATTCTAAAGAAGTATAGTATGCATGCGAGTAATCCTACGCCTGCCCCTATAGTCAAGGGCGATAGATTTGGGAATTTTCAATGTCCCAGGAACCAATATGAGATCGATCAAATGAAAGTGGTTCCATATGCTTCTACTGTCGGAAGCTTGATGTATGCTCAAGTATGTACACGCTCTGACTTAGCTTTTGTTACCGGGGTACTTGGCGGATTTCAAAGTAATCTAGGAATAGATCATTGGAAAATGGTAAAGAAGGCATTGCGTTATGCAAAAGGCACAAAAGGCCTCATGTTGACATACAGAAGATCTGACTCCCTTGAGATAGAAGGGTATTCAGATGCAGACTATGCGAGAGATATAGATGAAAGAAAATCCACGTCAGGATACATATTTACTCTCGCAGGTGGAGCTATATCGTGGAAAAACTCCAAGAAAACCATTACGGCATCGTCCACGATGGTAGCTGAGTATGTGGCATGTTATGAGGCCACGGGGCAGGCAAACTGGTTAAAGAAGTTTGTACCCGGGTTAAGAGTGGTGGACAACATTCAAAGACCACTCAGAATGTACTGCGACAATGAGCCAACAGTATTCTATGCTCACAACAATAAGTCAAGTGTTGTTGCCAAACACATTAACATTAAGTTTTATGTTGTGAAAGAAAGAATCCAGGATCATACCATAAGTTTGGAGCATATAAGTACAAAATGCTCGCGGATCCGCTCACAAAAGGCTTACCATCCAGTGTGTTCAGAGAACACTTAGCCGGCATGGGTTTAAGGGAAAGCCTATGATACCTGGATATTGAGGGCCTAAGAACAAAAGTCTGTTTCAAAATAGAGAGGTGTATAGTGGCTGTTGAATCTATGGTGCGTAACTGACCATTATGATGAGACATGCTCTATATGTTGATATGTGATAAAATGGGTGCAAAAGTATGAGTTGAATGGAAGATGAGATCAAGGGGGAGAATGTTAGTATGATCTCCCCCTGGTCACCCAACGGGCGACCGACTCGGTCTCGCGCCCTGACCGGGAGCGCCCAACGTCACCATCGTTCGTGGGCCCCCGTCGCGCAGCGCATATAAAGAGGTGGGGTCCGGAGGCACGAACCCCAAGGTCCGTCTGCCGACTCGCCCACCAAACAACCTAAACCCTAGAGCCTCCGATCAGCCTAGCGCTATAGCGGCGGGAAGTGCCACCTCGCCGCCGCCACCACTCCGTCGACCCCCATGTCGACTTCATCCTCGGCAGCGAAGACCGATGGTAAGACACCAAAACCAACCCCTCTCCCTCTCTCTGTTTTTCCTCTCTAAAGCTGTTTTCATCAGAGAGTTAGTCTACAACTCGCTAGATCTAGCACCTAGGAAAACAAAAGACCTTAACCACACGTCTAATGCGAGATGAGCCTAGAAGACCTATTTCCGCGTATCTGCTAACTACGCTGGGCATTAAACTTCGACACGAAACACGAAGGCTAGCTTCTCAGCCTTACAGCAGGCCACGACGCTACGTGGGAAGACATGCCATACAGATGTTGGAAGGGTATACACACAAGGGGAGGAAGTAGGAAACACATGTCTGCTAAGCGTCGCTACATGAAGTGGCCAACGACATGTCACGTGAGAGAAGATAGGTAGTCTGCGTGTTATTTACTAGATCTCAGAAAGAGTTGACTACACGTCTGATGTTAGCTGTTCTTGTAAAACCTATTTCTGCATGTCTTCTACTGGTACATGCATTAAACGTGGACAAGAAACACGAAGGCCCGGTTCTCAGCTAGACTACGAGATATGGCGCACCGAGAGCAGAAACACCATGCATGCATTAGAAGGCCACGTACACGATGGAAGAATGCACATCTGATAACCAGTATGGAGACTATACATGTACACGAAAACGAAAAGCAGCTGAGAGTTGAGGCAAGGGCAAAGCACACGAAACAACAGTGCGTGCTATCCAAAATGTAAGTTCTATAACTTGGAATCAAAGTACTAAGAAGAGACAGAACATGAAGAGCCGAAAGAGGAAAACGCAAGTAGAACATCTTATAGATGATGGCACAATAACTCAAACACAACAACACGCACACAGAGATGCAAACGTGTATTTTCGATGCATACAACTTTGACCATAGAGATGCAAACATGTAAACATTTTTTTATCACGAAATATACATGTTGTAAACGTACAATTTTTTCATGAAGAATGCAACACGAGACATAAAGAGGGAAACATAGCTCTACATAATTACGGTACATTCCTACTAAACTACACGAAGCTTCTAGGCGAGCGTCGCTAGCAGTGAAGCTTCTCTTACACACAGTCCATCATCGAGGAAGGTCGTCGTTGACGAAATCAGTGGAGATAGAAACTGTGTATATTTTCACGCCAACCATCTAGAGCCGCCTTAGCTTCTACGGAGCGAGCCTCCTCGCCGTGGACACGTGAAACAACAATTCTCTCATCGCCTTTGTACTTTTGTTACCGGCTCTGCGCGGGTCGCGAGAGAAGGTAGAGAACACCGAGGACAGGGAGAAGAGTATTATTAGGCGCATGTAAAGTGCATAATCATACCCTACTCCTCATCATTAATGTTACTCGCATACACCGACGTGCGCATATACATCTTTGGCGTTAATCGATACATAGAGATTACCGACTACTATTTTAGCAGCGAATACTACAAAAAATGTCGCTCGTCCCGCTCTCTAGCCTAAAAGAAACCACATATGCAACCAGATCACGTCCGATGCGGCTAGGTCGTTGTTCGTGGGCAGGTGGTGGTGATTCTAAGACGAAAAGCGACATGAGGCAAGGCCGTGAGAAGAGAGGAGAAGAGATAAGATGATGGGACAAAAGACGAAAAATAGAGGGCTATTTTATAGGCGAGTCCTGCCACATCACGGAATCTCTCGCCCAACGCGGGTTCTCGCTACCGCTTCGTTGCGATAATCCGTGAATAACAAGGGTTTTTTTCTGCCAGCTAAGCTCTTGGCTGCGAAAACCCATTTAGGGAGAGAGATTCTGATGCTAGCTCAGCTCCCGGCAGGGAGAACCCGTGAAAGGGTAGGGTTTTTGTTGCCATGTCGACATAAACGAGCCCCACCACCCGATGGGTGTGGGGTGCATGTCTCCCTCAAAACGGCTCTCAAAAGCGTTGCCACCCATAACCCTCACAATAGCTGATGCGTGGCCTAGGGACAGCATGCGACCCACCATGCAGCGACGTGGGGCGGGAAAAGGCATGTGATCTCTCAGTGGCAGGGAATACCGGGCCACGGGGCCGCCTTCCCTGGAGAGCCGGGTTCCATGGCAATGTCGCCGCACATCCTCCTCGTCGTCCATCCCATGGCCAGAAAGAACCGGGGAGACCTGGATAACAAATTCAGCTAAAACTTTCATGTGCTATTATTGACTTCGATGAATGAAGCTTTATCAGACAAATATCTTGGCCTTCCTGCTATGGCAGGGCTTGAACGAACAAGCAGTTTACATACTTGCTAGAGAGAGTTATTGATCGACTGACAGGATGTAAGGAGAAATTATTATCCATGTGAGGGGAAGAAATACTTTTAAAGCTATTATTTAATCTATTCTGGTGTATGCTATGGTTGTCTTCAAGATTCCAAAAAAAAATTGCAAGGAAATAATTGATGTATGAGTAAATTTTGGTGGGGAGACACGAATGAACAAAATACGATGCACTAGTTTGCGCGGTGGAGGATGTGTACTCTGAAAATTTCAGGTGGTATGGGTTTCCTGACCTACATGCTTTTAATTTGGCAATGCATTCCAAGCAGAGTTGGAGATTGATAACTAACCTTGACTCTCTTTGTATCTATGCGTTGAGAGAAAAAAATTATCCCAATGGAAATTTATTAAAAGCATGACCGAAGAGTGGATCTTTGTTCACATGGCAGAGTATAATATCAAGAATTGACACTTTTAAACCAAGTCATGAGAATTGGCTCCGGTACAAGTGTGAATATTTGGGAGGACCATTGGATTCTAACATGACACATAAATATGGTCTTATCGAGACATGGTTGATGCTTACTTTGTACTATTGATGATCTTATAACTCCCCGTACTCGGTTATGGGATGAGAGGAGATCTCGAGGAAAAACTTCCTACAAATTGATGTGGAGCATATACAGAAAATTCCCCTAAGTGAGCATTTCAATGAGGATTTATAGATTGGCACCACACCAAGAATTGCATATTCTTTGTTAGATTAGCTTATTATTTGTGATGGGAATATCTGTTTGGTGCTAAAGTGTGAGGCATCCGATCTATCAGAGAGATACCATGACCTATAATATGCAGATAAACTACTATGGTAGGGAAATCTAGTACATGAGGAATAAAATACATGAAAGGTAGATGAAAAAATATAGAGATTTTTAGGGTTTTCATATGTCGAGCCACCCAGCCTCCCACTCTCCATTCTTATCCTTGTTGACTGCGAGCCTCAATAATTAAGTTCCATCACTATAATAATGAGCCACTTAGGCTAATCCGATACATAAGATGAAAGTATGGTATGAAGAGGTAACTTAGGGACAACACCCTTGGATATATAGTGGATGGACGATAGTGTTCCAGAATAGGGGATAGCATCGGGTGACAAGGATCCTGCCAATTCCAGTCGCTCGAAATAAGACTTCAAGGCTTGAACAAAGGTAAAACCGCCTAACTGAACTTGGTGTCTTCCCATGTAGCTTCTTTCTTGGTAATATTCTCCCACTAAATGAGCCATTGGTCCATTGGTATATCATAGTCACCTGCTGAATGAGGAATCTCTCGATGTTGGAGATTTTTAGCAGGAGCTGTTTTGATATTACCTTCAGGGGTGAGGACTAGCATGTGAGGTTTTGGTACATCATCAGGTCCTATGTGTTGTTTAAGCTGGTTCACATGAAACACATCATTTAGCTTGGCGCCATCTTGCAGCTAGAGCTTGTAATATACTATCCCAACAAAATCTATCTATGAGTTCATACAGTAATGGGGATAGAGGTTTCGCTAACATACCCCTATAGACCAAAAGCGTTACTTTCCACAGGGAATGTTGGTGATGTAGTCGTAACCGTAGCGACCTTAAGGTCGCATTCATGCTCGCACGTCACCTCGTAGTCCTTGCACGACAGCTCCGGCGCCACAAGTGGCAGCTCCCCCAAGGTATTGCACACGTACGGTGTATGCCGACGACTCCCGTTCTCCTTGATCCAGACGGGATGTGGAAGTAGACCCACTGGAACTGTGATCCAACAGTGCGACGACGTGCTAGTGGTGTCGTCTGCCACATGTGCAGTTCTTCTTGGAACCGTACTCGTGAGATTAAATGGAGAGAGAAAGAGAGATATATGGAAAAATTCCCTAAGGAGAAACGCCTTAGGAAATTCCCTTCTATTTATTGTTGTATTCAATCCACCAATATAGACCCTCTTATACAGGGAAAAGGGGCGTACCCCCTCTCCCCAAAGTCCCGGGATGGGACGAAGAGGGGAGGTGGGGAGGCGCATGACCAAGTGGAGGCAGCGACGGCTGGCCCCCGCCAGCCCGCTCGCTCGCGGCACAAAGCGCGCGTGTGGAAGCGGCTGGCCGGGGTGGGCCCTGCCCGCTTTTCCCACTCGCCAGCCCACTTAGTAGACTGGCCGGAGGGGACCAGTGGCAGGGGAGGTGGCTGCCCCTTTCGGGGTGGCTTCCCTTTGGGCCCTTTTCCTTCGGGAATTTGTCCCAATAGGGGAAGTTGCCCATTAATATTAATTTTAAATATTTATTTAATATATAAATTCATAATTAATATACAAATGCATATTATAAAATCTCTATTAATCCTAAACACCTTTCGGCTTCTTCCGAACACCTTCAGATTCCCCTCAAAACTTTTTCGATAAATCTTCTCAGAACGATTCCAATTCTCCTTTTCATTGGTGATCCCTTCGCTTCCATAGAAATCTCAAAACGTCGTAAGACCCTTAAGTGTGTTATCCTACGGTTCGGGAATAACACCGACATGATGGAGATCTCTCTCTGATCAATAGCGGGACCAGGATGCCCAAATGACCCCATGCATTCCACAAAACTCTGTCATTTGAACGATAAACTCGGTGTCCCCATCCTTTTATTTCTTTGATACATGACTTGTCTGAGATTTGATCTTATCAAAAAGTCTACTTAACTCGTTATCGTGATATTGTATTCCATGACCTAGTCAATGGTTGCAACCTATTGGATGCAATCTCACCGAATGGGCCCAGTGTATCTTCCTGTCATGCGGGTGAACAAATCCCATTCTTGATGCATAGGCCTCAACCTGTTCCTTTGGAATACCCAATACACACCTTTATTATCACCCAGTTATGGTCATGATGTTTGATGTGATCAAAGCATCCACGGGAGATAGTGATTAATATGATCTCATGGTCTAAGGAGAAGGTCACCTAGTTTCTAACTATTGCAATGATAAACCATGTGACTTGATCACATTGCAATACTTGAAGAAGATATGCCTTAGATGCCAATAATAAAGATGTTTTTTTTGACATATTTCATTAGTTCGTAATAGTTTTGTATCATGCTATAACTGTATTAAGTGGAAACATTAATACATGTGTGATATATAAACAAACCAGGTCCCTAGTATCCTCTAGACTAGTTCGTTGGGCAGCTGATGACCGAGGTTTCCCGATCATGGGCTATACCATGTCAACTGACAATAAGGTCATTTATGAATTGTTGTACAACACCCAACCCCTAGTATTGCAATGCGATCCAGTTACAAAGTTCAACATTGCGATATCTAGCAAAGCATACTGATTCAGTCCTTCGATAGTGAGATCATATTAATCACCGTCTCCGTGGGCTGCTTTGATCACATAAACCATCATGACCATAACTAGGTCACTGTAAAGGTGTGTATTGGGTATTCCAGAGGAACTTTTGAGGCCTATGTATCAAGACCAGGATTTGCCCATCCGAGTGACGGATATATACCCTAGGTCCACTCAGTGATATATCTACAAGTTTGCAAACATGTGACTAGGTCACGAGGATGTAATATCACGATAACAAGTAAATGTGTTTGTCGGTAACAAGATCGAACTAGGTATATAGATACCTAAGATTAGATCTTGGACAAACTAGGTATCATAGAGAAAAGGGAATGAAACTCGACGTTCAAGGTTCAAGCGATCAAGTTATTGGTGAAATGCATGGGGGCTATTATGTGTTTCCAGATACCACTATTTGTCATTGATCAGAGAGGTCTCTCGATCATGTATATGTATTCCCGAGTCGTAGGGTGTCACACTTAAGGGTAGATGATGCATAGGGATTGATCTGAGATCGTAGGAGAAAAGAGAGAGAACTCTGGAACTATTTTGGAGTAATACCGGAATGGTTCTGGGGATATCTGATGATGATCAAAGGGTCCAAAAGGTATTTAGTACCAATTAAATAAATTAATATTTAAAATATTATTTAAAATGGATTTTTGGGGTAGCCCACCTAATTGGGCCTCACCAGAGGAAGCCCAAGAGGGGGCCACGCCCTAGGGATGGCCAAGGAGGGGGCGCCTGTCACTAAGTGGGCTCCCACCACATGTGACCCATGTAGGGGGCTAGCCGTTGCCTCCTCCCACCACCTCCTCTTGATTAGTCCCACCCTGGGACTTTGAGGGAGGTAGTACTTCCCTTCCACCTATAGAAAAAGGGGCACCCCTCTCCCCAAATCCATCCCATCAATTGGCTTTGTCTGTTCTCTCTCCTTATCCATCATGTGTGATTCCTAAGATCGGAATTGCATACGGTGATAGGGGTTTCTCCACCATACGCATGTCGTCGTGCTACTATACTCGAGCCAGATCAATCTTCTTCCGCTGCTTTGCTGTAATGGAGCCCAGGAGACGTCTCTACACCCTATGTGTGTAAGGCCATGAGGCACTACCACTTGCGGTGCTTTTTCTTGGATCTTGGAGCTTGGATATTGACACGACCCTAAGATCGGCTATGTCGGACAAGGACAAGGGGTTACTTGCGAGGAGCTTTGCGACCTTGAGGTCGTATACCAGTACGAATATGTCATCCATGTTCCCTCGAAATGTTAACCACTTTTGGTCTTCAAAGGTATGAACACCGAATCCCTGCTCGTTACTTTACATCTGGATAGATAGATCTTAGTTAGGTGCGTTCATCGAAGGATTTTTTGTTTTCTGCCATGGAACCCCTTCAATACTTATATGGGTAATGTCCATCACATCTTTCACTAATGATTAGAAAACCTTGATCATTGGTTTTCCAACGAACTATTTGAATAGAGGATACTAGGGACTTGGTTTGTTTACATACCACACTTGTATCAATGTTTCCTCTTGGTACAGTTATAGCACAATATGAAACTATTATGAACTAATTCAAGATATGACAATAAACATATTTATTATTTGCCTCTAGGGCATATATCCTTCAGTATCCCACTTGCACTAGAGTATAAATAATCTAGTTGCATTTGTTACTGATCATAAACAGAAATATTTTGATCATGCCTGCTTATGGGAAACGTCACGTCTTTGATCTACTTTACCAGATCCGTATGTCTTTTGCAAATCGTTAAGTGTCTCCTAATTCTGACACTTACAACATCATCTCATAATGTACCAAAGTATCCATTTGGTGGCAAAGTGAGACTTTGTTTTTGAGTATTCCCAATGATGGTCGATCAGTCACGAGAACTTTCAATGTTGTCATTCTACTCAAAACACACCTAGATGAAGTCGAACTTAATTTACCAAACTAGCCATACTTTCTATTACTTGAAGTAGCCACCTACTTATATGTAGATTCTTCCCTAGTCTTTTATGATTCTCTTATTACTAGTTCAGCGATCTAATAATCACCTTAGAACCTGTTCTATCAAGAACTTGGGTCATAGTTTAGCCAAGTATACAACATGTTGATTTCATGGAAGAGACATATGACATAGTCATATGTGATGAATATCAACCATTTTTTCTTCCCATCAACATTTTTTGTTCGTACCAATGTTTCACCTAGTTTAACAAGTAAGAACAACCTTCTTTGCTTGTTCCATTCCGAATTCTGTTCAGAATCCAATCTAGGTCATTCTGAACTTTCTTCAGAATCTAAACAGAAAAATTCTGTTTTTGATGTCTATTAAATACATTGATCTATCTTGATAGATTAATATTTTATTCAACTTCATCCACATAATATTTAACCTTAAATATCACTAATATCAATTACACCATCCATCCTATGTCAAGTACATATATTTAGGATGTTCGTCACGCTCCCACTCAAATTTTCGATCATATATGAGACTTTTGTGATATCCCTATAGCTCCCACTCAAAATACTTCATAACTATGGGCTTTCTCGATATTTTGGTAATCCCAAAATCCTTTCATCTGTTTATCAAATCGAGAACTTCCCACTACAAGATGTTTTAGCATCCACATGTTAACAAACTTCCACTCGTTGTACTAACTACAACCTTTCTTCCATCTAATATTGGAGAACATGCAGATTTGTTTAATCAACCATCAATTATTCAAAATTGTATTAATTTTTAATTAAATCTATTAGACTTCAAGCATCGCTACATTTTTGTAGTTAACCATTAAATTTGTCAAGACAATCTTCTTGGCAGATCGAGCTTTTAGGTCTTCTTCTAAAGTTGCATTTCTTCCTTATAACTCTATAGTTATTCGGGAAGGATCAAGTAACCACTTACTTTGGCAAGATCAAGTAATCACATTACTTTTGTAATGTATAAATGTAATTTACTATTGGATTTCATGATTCTTAATCATTTCTCGTACTTAGGTCCATCATCACTTCTTCGTAGTTCGTAGGTATGTCATGTTCACTCAACATGGCAAGTGAATCAATGTATTTCCACAAAGTAGGAAACACACCATTGAATCCTACTTTCCTTAGGTAAATTGTTTAATCGAAACGTTATGATCATAATCATTGGTTTCACCCTTGTGGATCTTTGTTTCATGGAACACATTTTGTTGCGCCACTCAGATTTGGGTAAGATCAAACATCTTGATTTCCACCTTTTACTTTCTTCCATCACCATCACTACAACATGGATCTCGGGCCCTGGCGCTTATAGACGTCGAGGCATAGCCTTAGTCACTGTGCTCGTGCTGGCATGTCAAAAAAAAGCTGTCATGGATAACCACGTTAGGGATTCTGCAACGACGATGGATTTTTTGGCTCGACACAATGTGATCCGCCGAGTTAGAGCTTCTACGACACGGCATATCATGCACCTCGTTACATTACTGAAGATGGCGGAACTTTAGTGCCGTTGTAACCGCGAATTATTTGTCGTGTTACAACGTCCAACATCACTGAAAGTTAATTACATTAACAATAACTGTTTATGTTGCTAATATAAATAGATTGTGATGCATAGTTATCTAAGATATAAAATTCCATTTTATATCAAAACATATATAAAACTCATAACATTATATTTAATTATTTCACTCTTCTAATGGTTTGGTTTTAAAATCGAGGAGGATTAGAAAAGAGCAATAATCATTCATCTAACCTAACCACCTAACCTAATTACACTAATTTTTTTCTTTGCTCTATTGACGGCGGTGGTGAAGCAGATGATGAAGGAGACGACCACCATCTCCCATGTGGTGAATGTGGAAGGTGATGACTGCAAGTGCACATATCGTTTGTAGCTAGTTTTCAAATAAATATATCGCTCCCACAGGGAGCAAGAGTCTGAAGTCTAATAATTCTTGAAATAAATATTACACTAGTAATGCCTAATAAAGTTCTAAGTGACAAGATAAAATGCGAGTATTGCGTAAAAAGGTGTTTTTGGGTTTTGGGTAAAAGAGCAACAATAAGTAAAGTAAAATAACTGAATACAGAAAGTAAGTATCGCGTATGTAAGAGAGGTTGGAGATGCAATAGGGAAAAAGGCGTTCTCAGGGAGTAGTGAATTCACCACTAGCATTATAAGGAGTTAAGGTAAAGATTATTATCATGAACATTCTCAACTATGTATGTGTGGGAGGAACTTTGTATTTGGACAAATAGGCAGCAACCGCTGCTCACATCATCCTCATAACCACAATAGTCAGCAATCGACATCAATCAAATTACTGCGCTATTAAGGGACGTAATCCCGTAGGACGTATCCCATGGCATGGACAGTGTTCCGTGAGTTTTCTCGGTTTCCCAACTTGATACGTAAGGAGTGCCAACAATTTTTTAGTCATTGTAAATGCTAACACACCTCCGTCTACCAACAAGTAGTTCCCTCCATCAAGTCCCCATGAGAGGAAAATATTGAGAGGTCGACTTTTCTCAACATCAAGATGAAGACAATCTAACACATGGTCATAGCGATGAATATCGTAATAAACTTTGTCTTATTTCAATCTCATACTAGGGTTTCTCCATCTCCCCAAGAACTAATGATCTACTCAGACATGGAGGCAATCAACATCATGACAATAACAATGGAATCTATCATAGATGAATTGTATAAATCCACAACGAGTATGGAAATCACAACAAGATCTAGGAAAGATGTAGATGAGATGGATGGAGATGGTGGTGATGCAGCGATGAATGATGAAGATCGATGCCTTAGCCTCCCGGATCTGCACAGGGCAAAGATGGATCCCCGGTGGACGAGTTCCCCCTCCAGATGCCTTCCGGAGGTGAGGTTTCTATGATTTCTAGGTGTTCTGTATGTCGTCTGCCCAATCCAGTTGCACGGGGTGAAACTATTTGAGGAGGCGGTGGTGGCGCCAACTATACGGGGGGAACTATACGGCCAGAAAATTTATTCCCGCCGTATAGTTGGTCGTTAAACCATCTGTCTCCCTTGATTGCTTTGGGTTTTCTTCTGGTATAATGAATATTTCCCAAATAAGCGATTGACGTTGTTTTTACTCATTTTCTCCTCAATACAACCGCTTCAAGAATTGTGTCCATTGTATTCATTATTTGTCCTGATCCTAGTGAAAACATACATAAAATGTGCGCGGGAGCGTCGTAAAATACCAAAATCCTGCATCTACAATGCAAAATAACAATATAAAACATGATGCAAGTATGCACTCATCAACTTCCCTAAGCTTAGACTCTTGCTCGTCCCGAGCAAGTTTACCTTAATGGATGTGATCCTCATATTCATGAAGCTGAGTCGATAAAATAAATGAGGCGGTTGCAGTATGTGTTTATCATATACGATACATAGGAATAAGTTCATGAATAGTACCTTACTCGAACCATCTGAATAGTATTAGCAGGCTTCCACACCTTAGTGATTAACAATTCAAAGATGAATCTCAACATAATGTAAAAGTATCCGGTTCAATCGAATGAGTTAGCGAGGTAGTCCCAAGTGTTTTAGGATTAACATATTCACTTGGGATTCAAAATCTCAAAAGTGTCTATTTGTCATACTACAATATAATGGTGTATGCCTATTTTCTCTTTGCACATTCGCTCTTTTTCTTCTTTCTTTTCTTCTCTTTTGTTTATATGCTCACACTTTTGTTTAAGTGATGTGCAAAGGAGCTAGCCATACATTCCACTTCATGTAGGAATTCAAAGTTTAACGATCTCAATTATCAAATTCCAATTGTATATGAAGCATTCTTATGACTTGAATATTCTACCTCGACTTGTTCTTACTCTATTTTTGATAGCACTCTTTATTTTCCTTTGTTCAAGGTTCTCTTTTTCAACTCAACAGATTAGATACGTTTTCTTTCTTTGTAAATCAAACCATGTACTTACAACATATTGACCAAATTATCTTTGTATGTTCCATTAATACCAATGGTGTGAAAGACTCCTATTGCTATCATAAAGTGCAAGTAAAATTATACTCAAGACATTTATATATCCAATAAGACAAACACAAACTCAAAATTTCTCCATATATAATAATAAACTTGGAATTTCATAAAAGGGATTGACTATTCCTGAAGGGAATTCTAATGATGCGAACTTATTTCTAGTTTGAACTAATGCGAAAATAGTAATAAAAACTTATAAGATAGATTACAAGGTATTAAAGATCCCCCCAAGCTTGGAATCAAGCCATGCGGGATCAAATAATCCCTTGCAATTATTTGATACCCTGATTATTATAGAGCATTGTGGCGCCATGGCATGTAACACCGCGGTGCGTAGCTTCTTGTTGGTATCCTCTAGAGCGTGATGCGGCTGTAGCACCTGCACAAATCAGATTGGAAGGTGTCCACCTTATCCGCTAGTTTAGTCATCAATGGGAGAAGATCATCTTTCTTCTCTATCTCCTTGATACGGTGATGGACTTTGAAGCGATGAAGTACCTCCTGCTTCTGATATATCTCCAGCACTCGCACGCGATCCTTGGTCTTGGGAGCAGTTGCCTCTTCCTCATCCATGATTGATGGATCGGTGAAGTGGAAACCGTTCCTCCACTCTTCTTGAGGCTTCACCCTCATACGAGCATTAATAGTAGGCTTTAAGAGTGGCGTCGTCGCTCCATTGCTAGCACCTACACCAATATTAGGTAATTGCTTATGCTTGTGCGGCCTGGGGTCCGTGGTGATGAACTTGACCGTCTCCACGCGCTCTTTTCCATGCAGCTTGTGACCTTCTCTCTCTTCTTGAGCCCTCTTCATTTCCGCCCAATTGATCTCCGGTGGATCATAAACATCGCGATAGATGTAGATGTCGCTCACTTCATCGGAATCGTTGTTGTAGTAGCTTGGCTCGACGTACTCCTTGTACTTTGGGATAAACCTCTTTACTTCCTCGTCATCGTCCTCCATGGACGGGCTGCTAGAGCGGTACCTAGAAGGAGCGACGAGACCCAAGGGGGAAGGAGCGATGAGACCTAAGGGTTTTCCACGACCTGGGGCGAGGTAACGCATTGCTAGATTGGTTCCTGGAGATTATGATAAGAGAGAGAGGCAATGGCAGTATATAAGGGGGGCCAGAGGTCGGTGATACTCGCGAGAAACACCAAATTGTTGCTTAATAAAAGAATTATAATGAAACAGAGAAAGAAATCACGGATTTGGAGGAGTCCTGTCGCGCAACGACCAACTATACGGGCGCGACCCGTATAGCTCTGGTCGTATAGTTGGTTCCGGGCAGATATTTCCAAATATCTCGAGTCCAGGTCGGTTAAGTAACGACTCGGAACCGACAATAACATTTTTTTTGTAAAAACGAAAAGGCAAATGAAAAACGTCTGGTAGTTTAATGACCAACTATACGGCCAGAATATTGGCTCCGGTCGTATAGTTGTGACCGTATAGATACACACATCCAAATCAAAAGTGCCTGAGAGTTCAACGACCAACTATACGGCTGAAATTATTTCATCCGGTCGTATAGTTGTGCCCGTATAGTTCTAGACATCAAAAACAATTTCACAAAGAAGATGCAGAGAATTTAACGACCAACTATACGGCGGGAGCTTCCTCTCCGGTCGTATAGTTCCGCCCGTATAGTTGGTAAAACCCCTAAAAAACTTCAGAAAAACACAAGGAATTCATAGGCAGAAATGTTAGGAGCAAAATCCGTGAAAATAAATCACTTATTGGAGTAAGAACACTTACCTTGATCTTACTATTTAATTATTTGGGGATGAAAAACTCCTCCAACAACAAAGGCTTCTTCTCTTTTGAAGGAATTGACCTTAGTTCAGTGAATAATTCTTGTAAACAAAAATCACCAGGACTAAAGTTCCTCTCAATAAGATTGGTGTTTTGCTAGGAAAACATGGACACTGCATTCAACATTTTTATTTCCTGCCTCTACATAATCTACAACTCAAATTTGTGAAGTAAAAGAATTCAACGGATCAGTCTTGGATTATGGTCTTTCATTTCAAGGAGTTCTTCTAAGCCATCACGATCCGTATGAACTCTTACTTTTACATCAACAAAATAAGAGCGAAATTTATCACAAGAGAAAAATGCAGCAAAAGCTCCATTTCTTCCCTAGGATAATTATTTTGAGCACCATTAAGATTTCTACTAGCATGATGTATAATATTAAATCTATGACCAATGTGTTGTCCCAGAGTTACTCCTACAACATCATCACTAGCTTCACATATTAAGTCAAAGTCATATCCCAGATAGGAGGTTTAATAATAGGATCACGGGATAAAGTGTTCTTGAGTTTATCAAAGGATATAAGACATTTATCATCAAAATTAAATATTACTCCCTTTTGCAGGATGTTAGTCAAAGGTTTAGATATTCTAGAGAAATTTCTAATGAACCTTCTATAAAAGCCCACACGACCAAGGAAACTTCTTATACCCTTAGTATCTATAGGTTATGGCCTTCTCTCTATGGCCTCAACCTTAACTCTATCCACTTCAATTCCCTTACCTAATACCTTATGTCCGAGGACTATACCTTATTTGACCATAAATTAGCACTTCTCCCAGTTTAGAACAAGATTGGTTTCTTCACAACGCTGCAAAACTATTTTGAGATTATCCAAGCAACTAGTAAACGAAGTTCCATCGACAAAAAAGTCATCCATAAATACTTCCATTATCAGTTCTATAAATCCACAAAAATAGCAGTCATGCATCTTTGAAAAGTAGTTGGAGCATTACATAAACCAAAAGGCATACGTTGGTAAGCATGTAAACCATAAGGACTAATGAAAGTTGTTTTAAGTTGGTCATCCAAATGAACAACTATTTGGGAAAAACCAGAGTATCCGTCCAAGTAGCAAAAATGAGTGTGGTTTGCTAACATTTCTAAAGTTTGATCTATGAACGGTAAAGGATAATGATCTTTCCTAGTTTCTTTATTCAATTTCCTGAAGTCTATGGACATTCTATGCCCAACAATAGTTCTAGTAGATATCAATTCATTGTTTTCTTTAGGAACAACAGTAAAACTGCCCTTCTTAGGGACACAATGAACAAGACTTACCCATTCACTTTCTTTAACATGATAGATTATACCTGCGTCCAGTAGGCGTACAATTTCTTTCCTTACCACTTCTTTCATTTCAGGCTTCAATCTTCTATTAAATTTCGCAACTGGTTTAGCACCTTCTTCCATGAATATTTGATGGACGGTTATCATGGGACTAATGCCCTTCAAATCATCCATTGAGTACCCAAAGGCCTTGCGATGCTCCTTGAGTATTTTCATGAGTTC
Organism: Avena eriantha; assembly: GCA_910589775.1. Classification (NCBI taxonomy): domain Eukaryota; kingdom Viridiplantae; phylum Streptophyta; class Magnoliopsida; order Poales; family Poaceae; genus Avena; species Avena eriantha. The sequence continues at coordinate 250,097,747 of OU342742.1, read as the reverse complement.
TTCTTCTTCTTCTCCTGAAAGTTTAACACTAATAATAACAGGAAATTTATTTGTATCATCTAAAACCCTATATTTAATATTATCTGGTAGAGTCTTCAACTCCGGGGGTGGTAATTCCTCGTCCCCTCTCTTTTCCGGCTCTTCAAAAGCCTCATCAGTTGGAGGCCCTATAATGGGAAGTGAATTGAGTTCATCTTCTAGTTCTTCTAGGTACTTGTCCTCCATAACTATTTCTTCATAATTTGAGTCTTCATTTATTTCTTCTTCTTGATTACTAAATAAAAGAGCTGCCATTTCCTCAATAGTTTTCTCTTTCGCTTCTTGTATTTGTGGAGGCCTGTCTTTAAATTTGGAAAAGTGGAATTCTTTTTTCCGCTCCCCCAATCTTAAGAGACACAATCTCCTTTTTGAAATCAACATAGGCACCTACATCACTCAAAAAGTTTCTTCCAAATATAATTGGGCAAAGAGTGTCAGCTGGCAGATCAACAACTACAAAATCAATGTGAAAGTTTTTGTTGCCAATTGTGACAGTTGCATCTTCAACTACTCCCATCAGAATTCTAAGATTTTTATTATCTAACATGATTTTCATGTTAGTACTTTCAATTGTAGCCGGTTCTATTTATTATTTTATTTCTAGATAGAAATCATGAGATATAACATTAACTTCAGTGCAAAAGATCACATAGACCATAATGCGAGGTTTCTTTAAATATGCAGGGAAGAATAGGCTTACCCATATCTTTTACCTTTGTTTTACCTTCAACCAATACAGAAGTCTCTTCATCAAGTTCAACTATGTTACAATGCGCGTACATAGCCATAATTGCTTCCTTGGTTACTTCTTCATCTTTTGTTTCTTCCAGATGTTCTACAACTTCTGGTATAATTTCCTCTTCCTTCTTTTCCTATGCTGTTTTGACCTGTTCATATTCAATAATATGCTTATGTGTAGTGTTAGGGAAAGGTATCTCATATGTTGGCTCTAGGAGGCTAGTGTTGCTTTAACTTCTCTTTTCTTCTCAGGTTCGGGTGGTGGATCATACTTGACCAAACCCTCTTTTGGAGCTTTGATATTTTCTGTAAAAGCTTTAGCAACTTGAAACACAAGATCTAGATCCAAATGAAGTTCTTTAGATAATTCTTTAACATGGCCTTTTTTTATTATAGTCATGAATACAATCATGTTCTATTTCTATGCCTCCTTCACTTCCTAGACCAAAATTCCATGAAACTCTATGATTGTGAATTCTATTAAGTAAAGCCCAAGCTTTAGCTATTGGAAGATTCATAAAGGCTCCTTCCGCGAAAGAGTCTAGTTCAATTTTATTAGGTAAAATTAAACCGCCATAAAAGATATGCCATAAATACCATTCGGGCAAATCATGATGAGGACATAGGTGAAGTAAATCTTTAAATCTGATATAAGCTCTTACTAGTCCTTCATTAGAACGGTTCTTCCAAGTCATTATAAGACGCCTGATTCCAAAAGATTTTGATAATGGATAATATTTTGCTAGAAATTCACAAGCTAGATTATCCCAAGTAGTAGTGGCTTCTGGGGTAGAGATCTATACCATGAGAGAGCTGTACTAGTCAAAGTTTGACTAAAAAGTTTAACCCTTACCTCATCAGCAGTATATCCTGTCAATTGAAAAGTGCCACATATATCTTTAAAACACGCAATATGCTCATATGGATCAGGATCTTCTTCATCTCTAGTAAATTGTTTCTTGTGTAGAATACCAAGTAATAGAGGATTTAGTTCAAACCCCCTTGTCTTCTCATTGGATTTATCTCTTTTATAAACATCATAGGGCTTCCCAAAGTGGCTGAGTGGGTTAGCACTTGTCATATGCTCAAACTCTATCATGTTGGTGGAAACCTATAACTCAAAACAAAACTTAGCAAGACAAAAAAAATAAGCAAAAACTAAAAGACCTACAACGCTTAGCTCCCCGGCAACGGCGCCAGAAAATAGCTTGATGACTGTAAGTGCACAACTCGTTTGTAGCTAGTTTCGAAATAAAGATATCGATCCCACAGGGAGCGGGAGTCTGAAGTCTAATAATTCTTAAAATAAATATTACACTAGTAATGCTTAATAAAGTTCTAGGTGACAAGATAAAATGCGAGTATTGCGTAAAAAGGTGTTTCTGGGTTTTGGGTATAAGAGCAACAATAAATAAAGTAAAATAACTGAATATAGAAAGTAAGTATCACGTATGTAAGAGAGGTTGGAGCTGCAATAGGGAAAAAGGTGTTCTCAGGAAGTAGCGGATTCACCACTAGCATTATAAGGAGCTAAGGTAAAGATTATTATCATGAACATTCTCAACTATGTCCATTGTATTCCTTAGTACAACTGCTTCAAGAATTATGTCCATTGTATTCCTCATTTGTCCCGATCCTGGTGAAAATAGACATAAAATGTGTGCGGGAGTGCCATAAAATACCAAAATCCTACATCTACAATGCAAAATAACAATATAAAACCTGATGCAAAAAAGCACTCATCAGAAGGCCATGTCCATCTTCCTTGAGGTGGATCTATAGGGCACTAGCCACCATCTTTCCCGTGGTGGACCTTCAAGGCATCGCCACCATCTTCCTCCTCGTGGATCTTCAAGGCCTCGCCACCAGCTTTCACGCGGTGGATCCGCTCACGGTCGATCTTCTCGTGGTTGATCTTCTGCAAGGTGGATCTTCTCGCTGTCGATCTGCCCATGGTGGATCTACCCGTAGTCGATCTTCCGCATGGTGGATTCGCTCGCAGTTGATCTACCTGTAGTCGAACTACTCATGGATCTAACTCGTACAAAGATGGGATTAAATAAGAGAAGAAGATGGAGTGGGAAAATTCCTGATTGAGATAGTGGGGAGATGCAAAAGTACGACGGCTACTGAGTGAAGCAAGGATTTGTTGTATCATATAGGAGCTAGGATTGGGGTATCGGATTAGGGTTTTTGATGGGCCTTTAGGTCATGCAACACAACATTATGGGATGTTGTAGCTCTAAGGGCCCATGGTAGGCTAATCCGCTGCTCACTTGTTGTTGGTGGGACACGCTAGTCAGTGAGAGTAAGCTATATTGAAAAGCTATATATTATTCTTGCCGAAAATACACACAAGTGTTTTACATATTTCTTCCTAAATTGAAAAGCTATATTACTCAGACGTAAGTTGATCTATAGTTTCTACAAGCAGCTCTAGCACGTCAGCCACAAACACGCACGTCGCCTTTATCGTGCTTATCGCAGGAGCCACCTCGTCCTCTGATTCCTTCTTCACTTGCATCGTCGTTTCCTCATAGTCATAGTCGGACAAGTCAGAAAAGTTGTGGATAGTGTCCTTCCATAAGGCCACCAACACACGTTGCAGCTCCGGGGAGTGTTCTTTATCAACATAAAATATGAAGTCGCACTTTGTTTGCTCATGGTGACACCTGAGGAACTTGCGGTTGGTGTTTCTGCCCTCGTATGCAATTAGGCTGTAGGCCAAACTTGCAAAGTACATCAGAGTTCGATTTGAAGATGTCGGTCCATCCATCTAATTTCAAATCAATCCACCTAGGCACCATGCCCTGATCAAGAAAATCCCAAATTAGTGTTTCAGGTATAGGAGATAAAAGAAATACAAAATTAATTTACATAAGCATGGACTTCACCACAGCCCTAAACACATCCATGATGCAGCATCTCAGTGCTGTCTTTGTGCTCAACACCTTGAGGGTTCTGCATCTTGATGTCATCGCCGACAACCGCCTCTATAGTCCCCTCTGTGCGTTAGTGAAAGCTATAGGAAGAGGGTGTGTGGATGTGGATGTAGTGTATATAATAGACAACAAAATAGTTTGGCCATGGTGGGTCACACCAATCAGTGAGACCAACCTGACCAGCCAATATGTGATGGTTGACCAGTCGACAATGTGGGACATACTCTAGTGTGGCACTACAATGCACTTCGCACTAATATATGCCCCCATCCATCTACTGTAGCATTACAATACGCTTGCCTACTCGAACACCTACTAGGACACCAAAATCCGCCGGTGCCCTGTGTGACCAGGAGTATAATTGGCCGCCACAGAAATGGTACCGCGATTTCTCATCTGCCGCGTATCCGACTATTGTAGGTACTTTTTGCTTATGCCGCCCCAAAAATCCGTCGGGTATAGAGGTATTTTTGTATTGCATTCTTATCAACAAACTTTTCTTGGTAAGGATGCATTAGACAAAAACTAGTTTGTCTTTCAGTTATGGAAGGCCTTTATTCATAGTTGCCTATAAATACTTGTATACAGATTTATTCGCAACGACTTTATCAAAGTCTCTAGAAACTCGAATGTGCATAACTTTTATGTTGTTGTTTCCACGAATCAGGATGATTCCTATTTCATAAGTGTTTTCTTATTCTATGACTTGCAGCTCTAGCTATACAATAACCTATTCATAGATTTTCTTCAGACCATATGTTCTAATGCACTATGATTATGACGTTTGAGGTATATCAATATGCTTTGATATATCTAATCACCGTAATTTGTGAAATAGTTTTCACAAGTCTTTCATGTGCTAAAATATCAACTCAAATGCCAGTCACTATGGTCGAATCATAGAGATTTAAACTTTGTTGTTAATATAATATATGTCTTTTATGCTAAAACATTGGACATTTTAAATAGTTTCAAACTCATGATTTGTCACGTGAATACCTTTTATTCACTTGATTCTGCAATCATTCTTACAAAATAATGATTTCCACTATATTGATGAATAATATATCGCTATGTACAGTATTCAACAATTTATACATTTTCTACCAGAACGTATTAGTTTTAGTCATCTTTTCCCAAAAGGCATAGTACTGTAAATGTTAAAATATTTTGAACATCTCATGACTTCATGCTTTAATAAACACGAATGCATACAACACTAATATGACTTAAACTACGGTGTCATTCATTATGAAGTTTGGATATCTTTTATTTTTGAATTTCATAAATTCATAAAACATTATCACCAAGACTATAATGAGAATAACATATCTATAATCGAACAATGTGCTCATAATAGAAATCATTCATAATAATTGAATAACTAATTTGTTACAAACTCATTATGAATAACCGTCGCGTGGGATACAAGACACACTAATAAGTTAACACTCTCAAATCGACTACAAATCTATCTAAATCTCAACTAATCCATATGATAAATGCAGAAGTAGAGATGTCATTAGCTATCAACATCGGCATGGCATCAATGTGTCTGGTCTCCTTGTCTTCTCCATGCAATGCTCTCGTAGACGGTCTTGTTTTTGTAAAACAAGAACAAGTATTAGTATACTTGATGAAACTGCAATAGCTTTTTGTGAGAAACACATTTACAAACTGAATATCATATATACCTCCTCAATCAATGATTTCCCTAGCGATGGGTTCTACCATCATAGTTCTCAACTGTTGCAGGAAGTCACGGAAGGTGAATAATTCCTCTCTCATGAAGCACTTCATCGAAGGGATCAAACGGGGCTCACTTCTTCGACATTCACTAAGGCGACATGATGCTGCTGGACTACTTACTCTCAGTTAAGTAATCGCAGCCGTTCATAACAATGCCGAGGCTGACACAGTTACTCCAGGCACCTACTCTACCGCTGCCGGCAAAAATAAGTTCATTGGCTATGTTGCTTCAGGATTAGGATCTACCTCCAAAATGGCCGACAATAACTCTGATTTAGTCCTGGATACCCACTACACCAACATCGGCGACATGGACTGTGGGAGTTAGTCACATAACCCGGAGGAACTCGATGCTGCCATGAGGGAGATCGAGGAGGATATCGAGCGAGAGGAGCGCAATGACTAAGCCATCGCTTCCCACTAGGTGCTCGTCACCATTAAGAACATGTTTGAAGAAAACAAGATACCGGAGTAGCTCCACCAGCAGCAAACCACACTGGAAGGGCAACGATGACATGTAAGAATGTTGTAGATACTATGGATCCAGCAAAGGCCATGCCCCCTTCGGCTATCCCCTCGCAGCAAACGCAGGAGCTGGTGACTAGACCAAGTCTACCAATCAAGCAAATCCTCCACCACTGCCATCAACCTGGGTAGTAGGGAACGTCTTTGTTACTCTGGTAGACAATGTGATGCACGACGAAACTCTCATAGAGCCCATGATCATGGATCATAACCAAAACATTATCCAGCTATATGAGAAGTGCCAAGAGATCCTATCAGAAGCCAATTGTGTCGTGGAGCAGAGCACTCAGCTCAACAAGGACCTAGCCAAGGCACATGAATCCATCAAGGCGGCAAGAGCAATGGAAGTAGAGTAAAAAAAGTTGTTGGCACAACAGAAAAAGGCACGAGCTCCCGCTCATGTCATCCAAGACCCCAAACTTTGACAAAGATTGGGATGGGGGTAGGACAAGGTAGAGAAACCAAAAGCTACCCCCTACATTGACAAGGCTGGGAAGAAGGTCATGCCCATGCCCTCACTGAACATAGTCGTCACCAAAAACCTACTGGAGCAGGATAGATCACCCGCAGAGGTTGCCCAAGTCTATGATCTAGTTGCCAAGGCTGTCAAACAATAGGAAAAGGTTGTCTTGTAGAGGCTTGAGACCAATCCGGAACTTTGCTAGTCTAGCAGTCGAAACTAACGCATGCCAAGATCTCCCCCTTAGCAAGTCAAGGACCTACTTCAATACGTCGAGTCTTTCATAGGTTCTACGGAACAGAGGCGGAGGCACGCACGAAATCGGGAGGGTGATATCCCCATATCCTCCAGCGACAGAGAAAAGGTGCGTACCTGTCATTTGCCGGTACCTCCCTAGTATTCTCGATGTTACAAGGAGGCACAACCTCACTACCCCAGGATGCCCCTCCAAGACACCCACAAGGTGGCATTGTCACACGATAACAAAGCATAGAAGGGGAACTATGGAGGAGATCGCAACGCCAATGATGGTCAAAGGAGCAAGGATCCAAACAATCATGATGGACACGGTGGTTCCTAAGATGGAGGAAGCAAGAGGACTAAACCTGCGCCGCCACCGCCACCATCACCACCAAGTAGCCATCATGCCAAAGGATCACGTAGGTCTCGCCCCTCGAGGCGTAACTCTCCTCCTCCTCATAACAGCGAACATAACGTTCAATATCTTTGATCCGGATTCATGATGTAGTATAATAGCTTTTTCCCTAGTAGACCTAGGTTTAATCGAACCTTGGAAAGCAATGCTAAAAGGAAATAAAAAGGACACATGACAAGCCTTTGGTTCTTTGTTTTACCTTCATTTACTGGACCAATCTAGTTTACTTTTATAATGGGTTGATTCAATAGATGGAGATAGGCCAGGGTTGAAGATCCACCTACAGCTGCACATCGTATGGGATAAAAGATAATAATAAGCATAGTCATGTGTAAAGTTTTAATAGGGATAATCTCTTGTGGGAAACACATCCTAATATACCAGAGCCCCGTGATGTAGTGGGCATAACAATAGTCTTCTAATCCAACCGAGTGCACCACGAATCAATGGGCTACAAATGATTATTAAGTGTAACACACAGATCAAAGCATTAAGTGGTGATGCTATTGTGATCCTGAATGGGTCGCTAAGCGAAGACTGTACTACCCTTTCTGTCACTGGGTTTCCTATGAGATTGCCGCTAGCCTAGTATCTCACCTCAAGACTTTATCAATCTATGGGGTCTTGGGTACCTACAAGTCCAAAGATCGAGACAAGAGACAAGGAAACAAAATAAACAAATCTCTATTTCAAACAATACATAATGCTCCCACAGATTAGATGCACATAATCATTGCGAGGTTTCTCCCCAACCCGCAACCCATGAGGATTACTCACTCATAACAATAAGATCAAGGATAGAAAACATTGTGCAAAATACTTAGATTGAAATCAAATATTCTTACAATGGTCACCGAATCACAAGAAGATCTAAAGTAAAAAGTAATGGCTATGTCTAATGGAGGGGATGGAAGATGGAAGGGATGAACAATGGTGTGGATCTCCTTAGGGTGTGTTGTGATGCAATCTGAGAATGGAGGCCCTCTGCACGGTGGCTGAGACCTCAAAATATATAGGCGTCTTCACGAAAGTTGTAGGGTTTGACGAGACGGAGCTGCTGCCACATGGTACAGGCGGGCCCTACCTGTACCAGTGTCCATTACGGCTGTTGTCGCCTGGAATTGACTCCACAATTACTTGGTCATGTGGACTTTCTCAAAAACCTTCATTATGACTCCATATTTCACATTAAAAAGCGTGATTTCCTGCACAACACAAATCAAAGCAGTGGTTTGCATACCTTTGCAATTATTAGTCATTAGTGGTAAGGACTGAGAGTTTCTTGTCAATTGCTTGACTAAAAACAATGTTAAAACATGGTGGAAGATGGATATTTTTGGACCCATCAATGTTCAACAACCAAAGCCATACTTTGCACGCTAGCACCTTGATGAGCTAGCGGAAGCCCGGGAAGAACCATACCTTGTGCCACGATGCTCCAGCCTAGTTATCCAAATAACAACTTACCCCAAGGGTCTCCAGATTGACAAGACCATCAAACCCTATGATGGCACTGCCCTACCAGCTACATGATTGTAGGACTACCATGAAGCGATAGCAATCATAGAGGGAAACCCAAATGTCACTGTTAAGTACCTCCCACTAATGCACACCGACACCAGCCGCAATGGATTGATGACTGATACATTGCAAATGTATCTATAATTTTTGATGCTCCATGCTTTGTTTTATCCACTTTCTTGTGTTTTGTCCACACTTTGGAGTATTTTTCATATGATTTCTTGGACTAACCTATTAACAAGAGGCATAGTGCCAGCTACCTGTTTTCTGTTGTTTTTGGTTCCAGGAAAGTCAGAAAATGAATATTCTCGGAATTGGACGAGACAAAAGCCAAAGTGCCTATTTTTCCAGAAGACTCCAAGAGCCAGAATACAAGACGGAGGAGGGCCAGGGGCTGGCCACCCCCCAGGGCGTGGGCTGGGCCTGGCCGCGCCAGGGCATGGTGTGGTGGCCTCAGGCACCCCCTTGGTCTCCCTCTTCGCCTATAAGAAGCCTTCTGACCTAAAAACTCTAGGGGGTTCGACGTTTTTCCATGAAAAGTTCCGCTGCGCCACCGCCACCAAAGGGGAGATTCGGGGGACAAAAAGTCTCTGTTCCGGCACCCTGCCGGGACGGGGAAGTGCCCCCGGAGTCATCACCATCATCATCACCATCGCTTCTCCATCGACCATCCATGTTTCCCCCATCTATGAGTGAGTAATCCCCCACTGTAGGCTATGGGGATGGTAGGGATTGGATGAGATCGTTCATGTAATGGTATCAGATTGTTAGGGCATGGTGCCTAGTATCTTTTATTAGTGCTTTATGACTTTGTTGCGACTTGTTGTGCTTAATGCTTGTAACTAGGGCCCGAGTGCCATGATTTCAGATCTGAACTTGTTATTGATTCATTATGATAGTATTGTTCTTGGTCTTATCTACAAGTTGTATACACACGTTATTGTCTGGAACCTATGGCCCCGAAGTGATAGAAATCGGGATAACCGGAAGGGAATGGCTTTGATGTGAGGATCACATGTGTTCACGGAGTGTTAATGCTTTGCTCCGGTGCTCTATTAAAAGGAGCACCTTAATTGCCAGTAGTTCCCTAGAGGCCCCGCTGCAAACGGGCTGGCAGGACAAAACATGTTGTGCAAGTTCTCATTGCGAGCACGTATGACTATATATGGAACACATGCCTAGGATTGTCTAGTACTTGGGTGATTTATCTTATTTATCTGCAATTGCCCTATGTTCTGATTGCTATGTGAATTGTCTTGTCCATGCAACGCCCGTCCATCCATCGCTATGCCTACCGCACTCGAATCCCACTGTTACTCCTTTTGTTACTACTGTCTTTTCTTTGCTACTGCTATTACTTTACTATCCCTACTACAAAACTGTTGCTACTGATAAACTGATGTGAGGAAGATTGTTTCCAGGTGCAGCTGAATTGACAACTCAGTTGTTAAGGCTTATAAATATTCTTTGGCTCCCCTTGTGTCGAATCAATAAATTGGGTTTCACTTCTCTCAAAAATATTGCGATACACCCCCTATACTTGTGGGTCATCAGTGACTTACCAGATAAATCCATCTGCAATTGGCTAGATATGCATGATACATTCACCAAGAATTTTTAGGGCACGTACAAGCTTCCCTGCATTGTCGGTGACCTACAACGGCGTGTATAGGAAAAGGATGAATCATCCCAGAACTACCTTTCCTGTTGGCTTGACATGAAAAACTCATGCGCTAGAGTACACAATCAAACTGATATGGTTGCCTTCATCGATGGTTTGGAAAGAGGATTTCTGTTCTAGCATACACTAAAGAGCACTTAGGACAAGGGCAAGCTTGACCTCAACATGATGATTGCCAAGGATAGCAAGTTCATAAATGTCTATGATGATGCTCGTGGTGCTCTACCTGTAGTTTCCATCCCCAACCAAGCCAAGAATAACAACAATAAGCGGAAGATTATGTCCGAACAAAAGCAAGTTGTCGACATGGTAGCCATGGTTTTCGTTGACAGAGGCAAAGGAGGACATCATGAACGTGTCCGGGGAGTTGGTCATGGGTAGCAACATAGTAGTGAACTGCACCTGCTACGCCCCGCGTTCCCCAGTCATTTTAGGAATACCAGGATATGCCATGCTACGTGCACATGGATGCCCATGGTAAGGCCACCCACACTAATCGCAAATGCAAATTTGTCATTGATCTCAAGGAATACCTTGAGTCTGGCTACAAGCCAAGTTAGAAGAACAAGCCTCACGGAAAGGGCAAAGGGAATAATGTATAACAACTACGGTGGACACAGGCAGTGGCTAAGTTGTTATCAATCTTAGAAGAAAGGTTAGTGGGTTGACATGTGGCTTTAGCCATGTGTGAGTGGGACCTGACGGTCTCGGTGTGTCTAGGTATAATACCCAGCTGTAATCAAACGATGTGGCAAGAATGAACAAAGAAAAGTCTGAAACGCTATCTCTCTCTGCTTCTCCTCTTCCCCAAGTATCCGAATTTCCTGATATCTTGTATCCAGATCGTGATCTCACGCTCGGCGACCCTGCCGTAGCCAGGGGATATAACAGTTGGTATCAGAGACCAAGTCGGTCGTGGGATTCGTCGGCCTTCAGCTATAAATTCCTGGTGGAGGGTCTCGGATTGGAGGGGAATTTCGATTTCGGTCGAGTTCTTCTCTAAATCGTGCCAATCCCTATACCGGTTGGCTCGGCTTGACGAGCGAACACGACGGCGCCACCGAAACCATTGCCTCAGACCCAAATCATTATCGAGACGAGCGAGGGAAGAAGCGATGCCGCGTTCGAGAAGATTAACGGCAAGATCGACATGCTCTACGCCAAGATCTCCGGCATGGACACCACGCAGAAGCAGATGGCAGCGCAGATCAAGCTCTCGGTGACGGTGCTGGAGAAAGCGGATCAGCACCAACACGACACTGCACTTCGCAGTGATGAACCAGCGTTTTGACGCGTTGGCTCGTCAGGTGGATCTGACCACAGAGGCGGTCACACGCCTCCAACGTGAGAAGATCGTGACGATGCACGGCGAGACCGACCCGGATCCCAGCTTCATCGGCCACACATGCCAGGGAATTCTCACAGACCTGCCTGGGGGATTTCAACCCAGCGCGAACAAAGCGCGGGCTGCGTGTAGTCATGAGGGCGGGGGCGTAGTTGGCGGCGGGGATGGCGGTTGTGGTGGCGGTAGACGTCCTGATGGCGGTGCTGGCGGCGGTATACCATCACTTGACGGTAGCTTTGGCGGCGGTAGACCTCTTGGTGGCGGTGGTAGACAAGGCAGGCATTCAGACGAACACCCTCACGGCGGACGCCCGCCGATTCCTAAAATCTCGTTTCCCAGGTTTGATGGTGAGCATCCGAGAATCTGGCGAGACAAGTGTGTTGATTATTTTACCATGTTCAATATATCCCCTACACTCTGGGTCACTTCCGCTACTTTGCACATCGAGGGGAATGCTGCTTTGTGGTTGCAGCAGTACAAATTGCACCATCCGGTGCTTTCCTGGGTACCTCTTATGGCAGACATTGAAGCAAAGTTTGGTCCTACGGATCATATGCAGTTCATGAAGCAGTTATTGGCCCTGAAGCAAACTGGATCAGTGAGCGAGTGCAAACAACAGTTTGACAAACTGATGTACCAGACGTGTATGCACAATCCTCACTATGACCAGCCCATGTTTGTCTCTCAGTTTATCAAGGGCCTTAAAACTGAACTCAGGGGATCCGTGGAGGCACAGTTGCCTGAAACTGTTGATCGAGCAGCTCTCCTCGCAGAGGTACACCAAGATATCCTGGCAAGGGTCAAACCATGGGCACACCGAGCTGCTGCACGAGGGGTCGCACCTGTTGGACGAGCGGTCCGGGCAGAAGGGGCAAGACCAGCCACACCAGGCAATACAGGCGAGTTGTGGAAGGATCGGCAACTTCGTGACTATAGACGGCAGAATGGCCTCTGTTTCAAATGTGGCGACAAATTCGATCCCACACACCAATGTCCACGGAAACCTCCTCAGCAACTCAATGCAATGCTTACGGACGAAACCCACATAGAGTTAGTTGACGCTGTACTTGAGGAACTAGAACTACAGGATGCAGCCACAGCAGAATTGCTCCATCTCTCTATGCATGCCATGGCCGGCACAGAAGCTGCCAAGACGATTCGCATTCGTGCTCTTGTTGGAAATCAAGTGATGCTTATCTTGATTGACTCAAGATCTTCGGGAAGTTTTGTGTGTGCAAATTTTGCAAGGCGCGTGGGTTGTTCAATCACCGATGCACCTGCCGCACGGGTAAAAATTGCTGATGGTTCCTTTATGACAAGCAACCAACAGGTGCAGCAACTGGAGTGGTGGACTCAAGGCACCACGTTTCGCACGGATATGCGCATCCTCGAGCTGGGAGGATGCGATGCAATCCTGGGCATGGACTGGCTCGGAGAACATAGCCCCATGGTTTGTGACTGGAAGGGCAGAAAACTAGTGGTGCCTCATGAAGGGAAGGATGTTTTCCTTTAGGGAATCACAACGGATACGCAAGATGAACTGCAAGAAATTGCAGTTACGCAGTACTGCAAATGGAGCAAAGGAAATAACATCTGGGCCGTGGCGCTGGTCAAGCCTCTATCTGAACCTGAACAGCATGCAATTCCGCAACCACCAGAAATTCAGGCTGTCTTGGACCAGTTCAGCAATGTTTTTAGACTCTGACAACTCTACCTCGGTCCAGGGAGTATGACCACACGGTCCCACTCCTGCCCAATGCTACAGCAGTGAATTCTCGACCATACTGTTACTCGCCATTACACAAGGACGAGATCGAGCGTCAAGTGGCCGAGATGCTCAGGACAGGCTTGATCAAGATAAGTACTAGCCCGTTCGCCTCGCCTGTCCTATTAATTCAGAAGAAGGATGGAAGCTGGCGTTTCTGCGTTGATTACAAGAGGTTGAACGCGTTGACACTTAAGAACAAGTTCCAATGCTGGTTATCGATGAACTACTTGATGAATTGGCCGGTACAAAGTTCTTCTCCAAGTTGCATTTACGGGCCGGATACCACCAGATACGTATGAACGAGGCTGACGAATTCAAGACTGCGTTCAAGACACACCATGGACACTATCAATTCTGTGTCATGCCCTTTGGTCTGACGAACGCGCCGGCTACATTCCAATGTGTAATGAACTCAGTCCTCGGTCCATTCCTTCGCAAGTTTGCGTTGGTTTTTCTGGATGATATACTCATCTCTAGTCCATCACTGTCAACACATGCCCAGCATTTGTCTGCTGTCCTCCAGGCTCTCCGCGACAATCAGCTATACGCCAAGGAGTCCAAGTGCTCATTCGCCCAGAACAAATTGGATTACCTCAGGCACATTATTTCGGACACCGGCGTCGCAACTGATCCAGGAAAGACAGCAGCGATGGTTCACTAGCCATGCCCTAAAAACACTACCGAGCTCCGAGGGTTTCTGGGTCTTATGGGGTACTACCGTAAGTTTGTACTGAACTATGGGATCATCACCAAACCACTGACCTCCTTACTGAAGAAGAAGGCATTTGAGTGGGATGACAAGGCCACAACAGCTTTTGAGCAGCTGAAATAGGCCATGGCCACGACACCGGTGTTGGCTCTGCCAGATTTTCAGTGTCAATTCGTGGTCGAGACGGATGCTTGTGCAGTGGCGTGGGTGCCGTCTTGATGCAGAATGATCATCCAATTGCATTTCTGAGTAAAGCTCTCGGTCCCTTGCATTAGAAGTTGTCCATATACGAAAAGGAATTGCTAGCATTAATCCTAGCAGTCGAGAAGTGGCGCCCGTACCTGCAACATTCAGAATTTCTCATTAGAACCAATCATCGTAGCCTTAGTTATCTTGAAGAGAAGAATTTGCAGTCTGAGATGCAGCGGAAAGCAATGATGAGGCTCATGGGACTACAGTTCAAAATTGTGTGCAGGAAAGGAAATGAAAACTTTGCGGCAGACACACTCTCTCGGGTGGGCCATCATTTCAGTCTGCAAGCAATATCAGAATGTAAGCCTCTATGGATCCAAGAGGTGTTGAATTCCTATGCAACAGATCTAGCAGCACAACTAAAGTTATCCAAGTTGGCTTTAGCATCTCCTGACGAGGAAGGGTATGTACTGGAACATGGCATTATCCACCTGCGTGACAGAATCTGGATTAGATCAAACTCAGCTTTGCAAACAAAATTGATCAACTCTTTCCACTCCACTGCCATAGGGGGGCATTCAGGGATACATGTCACTTAACCAACGCCTCAAGAATATGGTCATGTGGCCTGGCCTGAAATCACAAGTGGACAGTTTTGTCCGTCAATGCGCGTCTGTCAGCATGCCAAGCACACTCTGACCAAGCCAGCTGGCATTCTACAGCCTTTGCCTGTACCAACTAGGGCGTGGCAAGACCTGCGTATGGACTTCATTGAAGCTTTACCACTGTCTGAGGGTTACAATGTGATCATGGTAGTGGTTGACCGTTTCTCGAAGTATGCACATTTTGTGCCAATGCGTCATCCCTTCTCAGCTCAGAAGGTTTCCAAGGTGTTTATGGACAACATTGTGAAGCTTCATGGCATGCCTCTCACTATCGTCTCTGGCAAAGATAAAATCTTCACAAGTCAATTTTGGAAGGATTTGTTTGCTGCTCTTGACACGAAGCTGCTTTACTCAACCGCTTACCATCCTCAGACAGACGGACAGACTGAGCATGTGAATCAATGCTTGGAGATGTACCTGCGGTGTCTAGTTCACGAGGCTCCCAGGAAATGGCGTACACTGCTTCCACTTGTGGAGTTTTGGTATAATTCAAATTACCATTCATCGTTGGGCTGTTTTCCATTTCGTGCACTCTATAGACGTGATCCCAACTTTGGAGCGATGCCAATGTTGTCACCTGCAGGCTCTACTCCATTGGAAGAACTGCTCCAGGAACGTGCACTGTAGGCTGAGCATCTACGCCTACATTTGGTGGCCTCACAGCAGCGGATGAAAATTCAAGTAGATAAAAATCGAGTTGATAAGCAATTTCAGGTTGGGGAGAAGGTGTTTCTGAAATTACAGCCATATGCCCAACACTCTGTCACCAACAGGCCTTTTCTGAAGCTAGCATACAAGTTCTTTGGACCATTCAGTGTACTGGAGCGTATCGGTGATGCGGCATACAAATTGGACCTACTAGCAGCTGCAGCCATTCATCCTGTGTTCCATGTTTCACAGCTCAAACAGTTCACACCGGATTTCACACCAATCTACTCAGACTTACCAAAACTAATAGAGCTTGATCACCTCCTACCGGAACCTGAAGCTGTCCTAGAACGACGTCTCGTCAAGAAAGGTAACTCGGCTATTCCACAATGTTTGATCAAGTGGATTGGCATTCCTGCTATATCAGCAACCTGGGAAGATTATCATGTCATCCGAGCATGTTTTCCAAACGTTGTTGCTTGGGGACAAGCAACTTCTGCAGGAGAGGAAGGTGTAACACCTACGGTGGACACATGCATTGGCTAAGTTGTTATCAATCTTAGAAGACAGGTTAGTGGGTTGACGTGTGGCTTTAGCCATGTGTGAGTGGGACCCGACAGTCTCGGTGTGTCTAGGTATAATACCTAGCTGTAATCAAACGATGTGGCAAGAATGAACAAAGAAAAGTCTGAAACGCTATCTCTCTCTCTGCTTCTCCTCTTCCCCAAGTATCCAAATTTCCTAAGATCTTGTATCCAGATCGTGATCTCACGCTCGGCGATCCTGTCGTAGCCAGGGGATATAACATAATGAAGACAATGAGTCCAAGGATTCTAATGATATGTAGGAGGATACTGACCCCGAGCCCACCAATAAGGGCGGTGGTGAGGGAAAGAGAATAAATCCATTTGAGAATAAGAACCCCGTCTATCACACCTTCTTTGACACTCCAACAATTGAGGCGCGGAAAATCTCTTTGAGGATACAACTGGACACCCTCCCCAAGGTACCTCAATATATGAAGTGGTCAGAGATTCCAGTCACTTGGGATAGAGAAGATCATCCAGACCTCATCCTGGTGGAAAATCAGTATGCTATGGTCATCAACCCACTAATTGATGGCTATGAGTTCACCAAGTGCCTCGTGGATAGTGCAAGAAACATCAATATCATGTACATCGATGCACTGAATAAGATGAACTTGTCTCAGACCAATCTTAAGCAGATCAATACCATGTTTCACAGAGTGGTTCCTGGTCGACAGACTCAGTCACTTGGATGCATTACCCATATGGTCGCTTTTGGTGATGTTAATAATTACCACCAAGAGAAAATGACCTTTGAAGTGGTACCTTTCAAGAGTGTGTACCATGCCATATTTGGACGTGACATATTCCATGCTTTCCACTCCAGGTTATGTCACATCTACAACGAGCTCAAGATGCCGGGCCCTAACGGTATCATAACCGTTGTCGGAAGCTTCAAGAAGGCAAGGGAGTGCGAACTTGGAGAAGCAGCGTAAGCCGAAGCCGTCCTCTATGGTGAAGAGTTCAAGGAGATCTAGAGCCAGGTCGAAGCCTCAGATATGCTGGCTTCAAAGAAACAAATATCTGATTCTGAACCCGCATTTAAGGATACTATCAAGACCAAGCCGGTGCAACTTGTTGAAGGAGATTCCTCCAAGACCATCACCATTGGCACATCACTAGATCCCAAATAGGAAAGTGCGCTCGTCAAGTTCTTCCGTGAGAACAAGGACATATTCTCCTAGCAACCTGCTGACATGAAAGGTGTTCCTAGGGAACTTGCCGAGCACAGCTTAAACATCGATCATAAAGAAAAATTAGTGAAACAACCTCTACGATGCTTCGGTCACGAAAAGCGACGCGCCATTGGCAAGGAGCTAGCTAGGTTACTTAAAGCTAATTTTGTCCAAGAAGTGATCCACACCAAATGGGTGGCCAATCCTGTACTTGTACCTAAGAAGGAGACCAAAGTTTTAAGGATGTGTGTTGATTACACCGGCTTGAACAAAGTGTGCCCGAAAGATCTGTTTTCTTTGCCTCGCATTGACCAAGTCATTGACTCGATGGCTGGCTTGGAGCTTTTGTGTTTCCTAGATGCATATTCTGGATACCACCAAATCAAGATGCAAGAGTCAGACCAACTAGCCACTTCATTCATCACACCTTACGGCATGTACTGCTATGTCATGATACCCTTTGGGCTGAAAAACGCTGGTGCTACTTACTAATGGACGATGCAGTGTTGCCTACACGACCAAATTGGTCGTGATGTACACGCTTTCGTGTACGACATTGCAGTGATCTTAAATAAAGGAAACAATCTCATCGCTAACTTGTAGGAAACATTTGATAACCTCTGAAAATACAATAGGATGCTTCACCCTACGAAGTGTGTCCTCGGGGTCCTTGCTGGCAAACTATTGGGTTTCATTGTTTCATATCGTGGAATCAAAGTCAACCCGAAGAAGATCAAGTCCATCCTCAACATAAAACACTCAACATGCTTGAAGGACATCCAGGTCTCACAGGCCGCGTTGCAGCCGTAAGCCAGTTAATCAGCCAACTTAGAGAGAAGGCCATTCCACTTTATAGGTTGCTTACGAAGGCAAAAAAATCATTTTGATGGATGGAGCAGATGTTGCACTACAAGAGTTGAAGAGAATACTCTCCTCTGCATGAGAATTGGCCACACCGGAATCAAGGGATCCAATGTTAATCTACATGGTGGCAACCAACCAGGTCATTAGCATTTCTTCATAGTGGAGCGGAAGATCCAATGCACAAGCACAGAGTCCAGCAACTAGTTTACTATGTAAGCAAGGTCTTGACGGAATCTAAGTAGCGCTACCCGCACTACAAGAAGATAGCTTATGGAGTATTCCTTGCTTCTCGGAAGCTGAGGCATCACTTTTAGGAGCACCCCATCATAGTGGTGAGCAAAGCTCCACTGTCTGACATCATCAGCAACAACGACGCAATAGGATGGGTGGAGAAGTGAGGCATCGATCTTGCTGCCTTCGATATCACCTACAAAAAGAAAGATGCTATCAAATCTCAAGCCTCGGCGTATTTTATTGCAGATTGGGTAGAAACCCCAGCTGATACTCCTACACTAGAGCCAGAGTTTTGGGTCATGCACTTTGACGGATCCAAGATGCTCAATGGCTTGGGGGCTGGTGAGTTATTACAATCACCAACGGGAAAGAAGCTCCAGTATGTCTTGCAGATTCACTTCAACACCACAAACAATATGGCAGAGTACAAGGCTCACGGACTTAGCGTAGCCAAGGATATTGGCATCAAGCACTTAGTTTTCTGTGGAGATTCTGACTTGGTTGCCAGCAGGTGGCTGACACCTGGTATGCACGGAACCCTATGATAGTGACATGTCGAGATGAAGTAGAGGAAATAGCTAAGAGCTTCGACGGCTACGAGGTCAAGTATGTCAAGAGGGAGGATAACGAAGCAACGAATCTATTGTCAAAGCTTGGATCAACACATAAACTGATTCCACATGGCATATTCCTGGAGCATCTCTGGGCACCATCCATGAAGGGAGCAGACCCAGAAAATTAGGATAGAGTCGATTCATTTGTCAACAAAGTTGAAGTGGTCCCTCTGGCATGGATGAAACCGTTCATGGACTACCTCAAAGATGGAACCCTACCGACAGATAAAGTCGAAAGATGGAAGCTAGTACATAGAGCAAAGGCCTATACCATTATCAATGTCCAGCTGTATAAAAGAAGCACCACAGGTATATTCCTATGGTGCGTATCTTAGGAGCAAGGAATTGAGATCTTTAGGGAGATCCATCTCAGTGATTGCGGGCATCATGCCGCTCCCAGATCATTGGTCTCCAAAGCATTCCGACAAGTATTTTAGTGGCTTACCTCCAAGGTGGACGCTGACAAGCTTGTTCAAACATGTCTGGGGTGTCAATACTATGCGAGGCAACCACATGTTCCAACCGAAGAGTTGCAGACCATACCAATTACATGGTCATTCGTAGTCTGGAGGCTTGACATGGTTGGACCCTTAAAGATGGCACCCTATGGGTTTACTCATCTACTAGTAGAAGTTGATAAGTTCAAAAAATGGATTGAAACTAAACCCATTAGAAAGCTTGATGGGGCAACTGCCTTCACGTTTGTCCAGGATCAAGTGGTGAGATTTGATCTCCCACATAGCATCATCACTGATAATGGCAGCAACCTATCACTCAGAGAAGTAGAGGCCTATTGTCAAAAGAAAGGCATCTGCCTTGACTTAGCATATGTGGCACATCCATAGTCTAACGGTCAAGTTGAAAGGGCCAATGGACTAATTTTGCAGGGAATCAAGTCGCGCTTGGAGGCACTGCTACATAGAGCAGCAAGAGCCTAGGCAGCTGAACTACCATCTATACTATGGAGTTGGCAAACAATACCCAATAGATCCACTGGCTACACCCCTTTCTTCATGGTTTATGGAGCAGAAGTAGTCCTTCCTTCCAACATCGTCCACGATTCACCACAAGTTTCCGCCTATGAAGAATATGACACTGAAGAATCCAGACATCTCTCGATGTACCTGCTCGAGGAAGAACATGTTCTGGCAGCTCAGAGATCCTCCATCTACTAGCAGAAGCTATGCAGCTACCATAGTCGCCATGTTAGGCATCGCTCATTTAAGAAGCTGATCTAGTGCTTCGCCTCAAGCAAAAGAAGTCACAAAAAATCCCCGCCTTGAGAAAGACCGTTCGTCATAAGCAAAGCGTTGCTCAATGGTTACTATTACCTCGTTGATATTTGTGAGTTGAAAATTAGGTCAAGCAAGGACCACAAACGCAAGCGACATAACCCCGATGATAATTTTCCGGAGACAGATCGGCTATGGAACATAGCACATCTCTGTCCTTTTTATACTTAGCATCTTTCCCTTCTGTAATATGTACCTTATATGATCAACGAAATAAACCATCTGGTTCACTCATATTGCGAGTCTTTTACCTCATTTAGTTGTTGATTTTTAGATCACATAAAAACCTTTATACGCCAGATTGCCTTTGCACTTGTGAAATTTCCGCCTTAGGGCGTTAGCTTACATTTTCTGGTCAACATGCTTTTTATTGTTTTTATGTGGATTCTAGATTAATGATTTTTCGGCACTCAAAGTCGGCGGTTTTGCTCCTTAGGTTCTTGACGGTGCTATTAAGCATCATCATGGCAATGTTTTGTACTAAGAGTTTTCCATCTCACAAAAAGCCAAGCATAAGAACCATAATAACGGATAAGCCAGCACTTGCTTAAAATATATACATGTCAGACATAAATAAGTAGTTGGAGGCTTGTACTCAAGTGTTCCACCTTACTAAAAGTTTTTTCCACGTAACAAAATATACAAAGACATATTTGATACAATAGTGTTTTATGCCTTTGGTGCTGGAGACTTTGACGCAACATCATTAGCAGAAGGAGTATCCTCGAAATCCGATGAGCCCTAGGAAGAGTCTAATTCTTTGGGAATATCTTCTAGAAGAGTCTCAGCAGGAACGAAGACATCCGACTTGACCATCTTGGCTACACGATTGTCATATCCGGCAAGAGAGTTCCATATGATAGAGCTATCAATTTCTTTGCCATCCTCGTCAATGGCAGGCATGCTGGATATAATCAAGCTTACATCGACATCGTCATAGTAGGATTTTCTCAAGGATAGTACCATTCTTTCTCCTACCTAGATGGATGAGCTTTTCTAGTTGATGATCTTCTCGGGGGCTCGCCAGAGGATCTCGGAGAGCTTGGTAGTAGAGTCTACTACCTTGATGGTGATATCCAGGGATTTGGGTATCTCCTTCACCTAGCTGAAGACATTGCTGATGAAGTTTCTGGCAAGGCTCATTTGGCTCTTGAGATCTGGTGTGCTTGTTCCCATGTTGGTTAAACCTAGGGGGCTATAGTCAAAGGTGAATCAATAATGCTATGAGTTTTACTATATACTACCTCCGTCCCAAAATAAGTGACGTGAGTTTGTCTAGATTTGCATGTATCTAGACATGTTTTAGTATATAGATACGTGCGAATCTAGACAAACCCAAGTCCCTTATTTTGGGATGGAGGAGTACAAATTATTCTGACTTACTGGATGGAAAAGGTTCGAGAGGCTAGGTGTTACCAAGCACGCTTGTCTCTGCTTGTCGGCAAGCCTCCGCTAAGATGCCATGCTCTTTTTGAAGTTTCTTGAATGCTTAAAGGTTTAGATAATTTTTTTCTGCAATATCATTTCTCTCCTTGAGCATTTAAATCTCCTTGTTGAGCCCTTCAATGGTAGTGTCAGAGGATTCGTGCATAAACTTGAGAGCCTCCTCATGCATCTTGAAGATGTCTTCTAGGTCCTGCTTCAAAATCTTGTTGTCAGTGTATAGCTCCTGGATATGTTTGGATTGCTCCACAATACCCTTGGCTTTGGTGATGACATATGTAAGATGGAAACATTAAGTGATTGTTAAACAATCAAAATCACAACTGAGAAGATATAATGATGGAGTGTCCTAAGATGATGAATGTGATGCAGCCCGTCCTACGGACGCTACTACATCTACACCAACAAGTCCCCCAAGTGGACCCATGACTCGTGCTCGAGCCAAACTCCTTCAAGCTAAGGTGAACTCGCTCCTCTCCTCGTGCCAATTTGATACCTCCTTGGATGGTGTGCTACTTCATGCAACTACCCTATGCATCATCAGGTACGAAGCTTCGATACATCACCAAGCACCCAAGGATGGAGAACAAGGAGCAGAAAGTGAAGCACAAGCCGCTGGAGCTGCTCAGACCGGAGTCTCCGGTCTGCGCACACCGGAGTCTCCAGCCTGCCAAAATCTCCGGTCTGAAGACACCGGAGACTCCGGCCCTGTCTCCAGTCTGACCCCCTGCACCGGGCCCTGGGACAATCTGAAGACCCCTTCGGAGGTTGGTCTGGAGACTACATTGGATTCTCCGGCCTAGACCGGAGTCTCCGGTCCACCACACCGGAGTCTCCGGTCTGACCATCGCCAGGCATGAAAAGGCCTTTGGGCCTTCCGCCCATGTACCCCTTAGTCCGTCCAGAACTTGTCTTTTATTCCTAAAGTACCCCTGTTTAAGTGGCTGGCATATATATAGACCCTCACCTCCATTGTAAACCCTAGGCATGATATTGGAATTAGTGGAAACCCCTTTGTGGATCCGTCTAATTCTTGCCTCATGCTCCTTGACTAAGGAGCACCAATATCCCCAAACCTCGTTGGAGTTTGCATCGTGCCTCCGCGTTGTACAAGGCCTAGGCATTGGTGTCCTTTTGCCTAGACATCAAGATATCAACGAGTCTCCCATCTCGCCATGCCGGTTTGAGAGAGAGTCCTCCGCCCGATGCTAATCCTAGGGATTGCGCCGGACCGGTCGCCGCCGGCGTGAGCTATTGGTGTTTATCGTGGTTTTGCGTGTGTGTGTTCATCACGTTCTTCGTGCGTCTGTTCGTCATGTTCATCCTTCCCTCCTTCCCCGCACTCCACCCTCAATTTGAAAGGGAATCGTGAAAGATCGGGCCACCCTAGAGGTTTGCCCTCAACATATTGTTATCAAGAGCTTCGTTGCTCACGATTTCCCCCACAAAATTTTCTTCTATCCACCCAAAATTCGAAAATCCCCAAAAAAGAGCCCCAAATTTGCCTTTGGATCGAGCTCTTGATTTGGAGTGTTATTTATGGTTTTGATCCGACCAAACCTTGTCTTAGGAGTTGGTCCAGCTTTATCCTGCGTTTTCCCAGCCCAATTTGGCCAATTTTTCGCGGATTTGAGGACCCAAGGCGTGGATTTCCGCTCAAGAACACGAGCAGTTCGTGATCTGACTCCAGACCGGAGTCTCCGGCCTACACCGGAGTCTCCGGCCTACCCACACCAGAGTCTCCGGCCTGAACCGGAGTTTCCGGCCTGAGACCCCGGAGTCTCCGGCCTGACGCCTGATTTTGAAAGTTTTGCCTCTAATCTTGCATTGGCTAATTTCCTCTTATTTGTTTGTGCCGTGTGCGTGTCACCAACTAACAGCAAGCTTCCGCATCAACAACCCCCATGCTCATCGACACCACGGCCCACGAACATCATCCCGCACCACCGACGCCAAGTTCATCATCACCAACGAAGGTATAACTTGCGTCACCTTGTTAACCCCTATCTTCCTTTGTGTGTACCTATCCCATGAGAGTGGCTCATCTTGTGTTTGCTTGAGCATTGTGCATTTGTCCTTGGATAGTGAGAGTGCAAGAGCAATATCAAGTGTGACTAGGTAGCATCAAGGGAGAGCAAAAAAAAGATACAAAGAAAAAGCAAAAGAAAAATAGTCTCCCCTTGCAAAAGAGAGTCTCAAAGCTTGTAAGAAAAAGAGAAAGAAGAGCGTCCAAGGGAAGTGCACAAATCCGTTGCTCATTTTTCCTCTTTACAAACAAGCCACGGTCTCTCCTTGCATTGGCACGACAACGAGCTTAGTCTTTGTTAGGACATTTTGTTTGCTCATTTTCATAGTCGTGTCAATCCCAACTTTCTCCACGTGTGTGTACATAGTCGTAGGTTCCCGTCACCCCTTTGGGTTGTTGACCTTCGCCTTTGACTTGAGTTTTGTTGGATTTTACCCACTTTTGACTATCCCCTTTTCTTTTGGTTGGTTCTTTGGCTTTCCACAATCCTAACCTGCCACAAACAATCTTTTGAGAGTTAGTTCTTTCTTTAGTGTGATTTTTCTTTGCAATTCCACTTTGCACGCTAATAGCTCTCACTTGTGGTTTCTAGTTTGGTGCAATCCCCAAGGTGAGGTACAAGGCTAACACCACCATATTCCACTTCCATATACAAGACTTGTGTGTTTTGCATGATGGATAGGCACGGTGAGGCGAGCCAACCACCTCCCCATGAAGAAGATCAAGGACCGTACATGACGCGCGCAAGTCACTTCATCGTTCAACAAGAGTTCCGTGAACGTTGCCAAGCCCTTGAGACACGACAAGATGAACAATTTGGCGAGACGCAAGCCGAGTTCAAGAACATCGACAACCGCTTCGACGGCCTCGAATGACAAATGCATGCAATGCATCACAACTCCGGCCACCAAAATGAGCACTTCAACGCTCCGTTGCCGAAACAAATGGCAATCTTCGACGCCTCATCGATGGCATAGCAAGACCATGTTCACGCGCATCAAGCTCTTCAAGTTCTTCGCATCGTCATGCACCTCTTCCACAAGATCTACATCAAAGTGCTCAAAGACGCAATGATGCCCCCGTGGTTGAAGATGGAATCTCTTCGAACTATGTACCTTCCCCACGGCATGCCGCAACGTCAAGCTATGATGGTGACCTCTCTTCAAGGCCACGAGCAAGGCAAGAAGCAAACCGTCATCACGCAAGGCCACTAGTGATCCAACAAGAGCAACCACGAGAAGAACCACAAGTGCAATCGCAAGTCTACCACCATCGACCACGACACATACTTGACACAACAAGTGATGACTCCAATTTGGAATCAAGCTCGTCATCGACGTGAAGCTCTCCAAGATCCTCCTTCTCGTCATCAACGTCATGAACGTCAACAATGACACCATGGTCATCACGAGGCGCCCTCTCCACATCAACAAAACTTGGAGCGTCAAGTGATACAAGTTGAGCGACGCCCACCACATCAAGAGGCTCACGACCATGATCTTCGCCGTGAGGCCCATGTGCCTAACCAACGTCACCAACCGAGGAACGAGCCTCCCCTTCGTCGTCAACCGCGTCAAGAGGCTACACACCCTCACCACCATGAGGTACAAGCGCCTCAACCACGTCAACAACCACGCCAAGAGCAAGAGCAAGCTCCTCCACATCAATATCAAGAGCAAGCTCCGCAACAAGGTCACGAGAACCAAGTTACACCTCCCCAACTACAAGATCATCAACAAGGTCACCAAGCTCGTCACAATGACTGCAACGATGAAGAAACTTTTGCCAAGCTCAAGTTCACGATGCCCAAGTTCACCGGATCCAATGACCCCGAAGAATACCTCTTGTGGGCACTCAAAGTCGACAAGATCTTCCGCATGCACAACTATAGCAACGAGAAGATGGTCGCCATGGCTTTGCTTGAGTTTGATGATTACGCCAACCTTTGGTGGGAACAAGTTCAAGTTGCTCGTGATGCAAGACAAGAACCGCCAATCACAACTTGGCATGACATGAAGGCTCACATGAGATCCCGGTTCGTCCCCGCGCACTACACGCGTGACCTCTTCAACAACCTTCAAGCGCTTCGTCAAGGGACAAAGACCGTGGAAGAGTACTTCAAGGAAATGGAACTCAACTTGATTCGTGCTAACATTGATGAGCGCATGGAGCAAACAATGGCACGTTTCCTTATTGGCTTGAATCACCCAATCAAGCGCATCGTCGAGTTCCAAACATACAACACCATGGTTGACTTTTGCACATCGCAACAAAGGCTGAACGTCAAGTGCAAGAGGACATCAAGTACAACAAGCCCAAGACATATTTCACCTACAAGCAAGCTTCAACCGCTACGCCAACAACATTCAATGGAAGCTCATCAAGTACCTCCAAGCCTTCCTTCAAGCCCACAGTTCCTCAAGGAAAACTGCCCCCAAGTGGCAAGCAAGCAAAGAGTGATACACCTTTCAACGGTGAATGCTACAAGTGTGGAGGTAAAGGACACAAGTAGGCCGAATGTGGAAACAAGAAAGTCTTGTTCATCCATGACAATGGTGATGAAGAGTACTTGAGTGAATATGAGTTTGATGCCCGTGTCAAGGAAGCAATGGCAAGACAACGAGTGGAAGATGATCAAGAACTCCTCTTGTGTGAACATGACGCAAGTCCATCGATTGTTGTCACAAGGATCTTGACCACTCAAGCACAAGAGCATGAAGACCAATGCTCCAATATCTTCCAAACACGAGCCGGCATCAATGGCAAATCTATCAAGGTGATCATTGACGGAGGGAGTTGTCACAACCTTGCTAGCACCGAGTTGTGTGAGAAGCTCAACCTCACCCTCCATCCACACAAGCACCCCTACCACGTGCAATGGCTAAGTGACCAAGGGTCCGTGAAGATCAAGCATACCGTATCGGTCTCCTTCGCCATTGGTCCTTACAAAGATACGGTGGAGTGTGATGTGGTTCCTATGATAGTTTTCCACATGCTTCTTGGTCGACCATGGCAATTTGACAAGGCTGATCAACATGATGGTCGCACCAATGTATACACCTTCAAATGGCTCAACAAAACATGTGTTTTGCAACCGATGACTTCTAGCCAAATAATTGCGGACAATGCAAATGCTTTAGCGAGGGCGCAAAGCACAACACCTACTTGTGAGAAGAGCGGTGATAGAGAGAACCACCTCATAGTGAGTGAGAGCCACAAGCCAAATTCGAGTGGAAAAACTAAGAGTGTTCTCCTTGCCACCAAAAGTGAGATGAGAGATGTTCGAAACAACCCATCCATCTTGCACTATGTCCTCCTTTGCAAGGGACTAGCGCAAGGAACTAATGAATTAACAAATGTTCCTCCATCTTTGATGAGTGTTTTGTAGGAATTCAAGGATGTGTTCCCCGAAGAGCTCCCACATGGACTACCCCCTCTTCGCGGCATCGAACATCGCATTGAACACCACACCACTTACCGCACGAACTCGGAGGAGACGAAGGAGATCGAACGTCAAATCAACCAACTCGTCTCCAAAGGTTTGATCCAAGTTAGCACTAGTCCAAGTGTCGTACCCGTGATTCTTGTCCCAAAGACGGATGATACGTTACGGTTATGCATGGACTGCCGTCCAATCAATGCTATCACCATGCGTTATCGACATCCCATACCACGTCTCGATGACATTCTTGATGAGTTGTGTGGAGCCACTATTTTTCGAAAATTGATCTTCGTAGTGGTTACCATCAAATACGCATGGCTGAAGGTGATGAGTGGAAAACCGCCTTCAAGACCAAACTTGGTCTCTATGAACGGTTGGTTATGCCCTTTGGGTTATCAAATGCCCCATCCACCTTCATGCGCCTTATGAATCACATCTTGCGTTCTCTCATTGGAAAAAGTGTTGTTGTCTATTTCGATGATATTCTTGTTTATAGCAAATCACTTGAGGACCATATAACACATGTCAAAGAAGTTTTGCAAATCCTTCGACATGAAAAGCTTTATGCTAATCTTCCGAAGTGCACTTTTGCTAAAGACAAGTTGATTTTTCTTGGATTTGTCGTTTCTTCGAAGGGAATTGAAGTTGATGTTTCCAAGGTAAAGGACATACCAGATTGGCCCATCCCAACAAATGTGAGTGAACTCCGAAGTTTTCATGGGTTGGCCGGTTTCTATCGTCGCTTTGTGAAAGACTTTTCGACCATTGCTTGTCCCCTTAATGAATTGACCAAAAAGAATGGCACCTTCGTGTGGGGCAAAGCACAACAAAAAGCTTTTGACAAACTTAAAAAGAGGCTCACCGAAGAACCTCTGCTTGCTTTACCGGATTTCACAAAAACTTTTGAGATTGAGTGTGATGCTAGTGGTATTGACATTGGAGGAGTCCTTATGCAAAACAGACGTCTTATAGCCGACCATAGCGAGAAACTTGATGGTGCTCGCCTTAACTATCCGATTTATGACAAAGAGCTTTTTGCCTTAGTTCGTGTCCTTCAAGTTTGGCAACACTACATTTGGCCCAAAGAATTTATCATACATTCCGACCATGAGTCGTTGAAATACCTCAAAGGCCAAGCCAACTTGAGTAAGAGACACTCTAAGTGGGTTGAGTTCATGGAGTCTTTTCTGTACATAGTCAAGTATAAGAAGGGCAAAGATAATGTAGTTGCGGATGCATTGTCTCGCAAACATACAAGCCTTCTTACGAGACTTGAAATCAACGTGTTGGGTCTTGAGGAAATAAAACCTTTGTATGCTTCTGACCCATTCTTTGAACCAATTTTCGCAAAGTGCTCCAATGAAAAAGGAGTTGATGATTTCTATTTGCATAAGGGCTTTTTAATTAAACAAAACAAACTATGCATCCCGAAGTCGTCGCTTCAACTTTTGCTTCTCCAAGAATCTCATGGTGGAGGCCTCATGGGTCACTTTGGCCGTGACAAGACATTGGACATGCTCTCCAATCACTACTTTTCGCCCAAGATGAAGCGTGACGTGGAGCGCTACGTTCAACGATGCACGATGTGTGTTCAAGATAAGTCGCAAGCTAACCCTTATGGTCTTTATATGCCATTGCCTATTCCTCATACCCCTTGGTCCGACATTAGCATGGATTTCGTGTTAGGATTGCCTAGATCTAAGCATGGTCATGATTCTATATTTGTTGTTGTGGATCGTTTTTCCAAAATGCAACACTTGATACCGTGCCATAAGACCGACGATGCTTCACATGTTGCAAATCTGTTTTTCAGGGAAATCGTCCATCTTCACGGTGTGCCAAGGACAATCGTCTATGACCGCGACGTCAAATTCATGAGATACTTATGGAAGACCCTCATGGCCAAGCTCGGCGTCAAGCTACTCTTCTCATCCGCATCGCATCCCCAAATTGATGGCCAAACCGAAGTTGTCAACCGAAGCCTCGGGACTCTCCTTCGTGTGTTGATCAAGAAGAACTTGAAGGATTGGGAGGAATGCATCCCACACGCCGAGTTTGCCTACAACCGTGCAAAGCACTCGACAACCAAGATGATTCCATTCATGATTGTCTATGGTTTCGAGCCCCTCACCACGCTCGACATCCTACCACTACCTCTCCATGAGCGAACGAACATGGACGTCGAGAAACACACACAAGCTATGAAGAAACTTCATGAAGAAACAAGAGCTACTATCGAACAACAAGTCCTTCGCCAAGCTTCAAGGTTAAACAAGGACAAGAAGGAAATGATATTTGAAGAAGGTGATCTTGTATGGATACACCTAAGCAAACACCGCTTCCCCAAGGAACGTGACTCCAAGCTCAAGCCAAGAGGAGATGGTCCCTTCAAGGTCCTCAAAAGAATCAACAACAACGCCTACATCATCGACATACTGACCTCCAAGTACCTTGCAAGCAATACATTCAATGTCAAGGATCTCGCACCCTACCATGGAGATATTCAAGATGATATCCATGAAGATTCGAGGACGACTCTTTCCCAAGGGGGGGAGCTGATGCTGCCTGTCCTACGGACGCTACTACATCTACACCAACAAGTCCCCCAAGTGGACCCATGACTCGTGCTCGAGCCAAACTCCTTCAAGCTAAGGTGAACTCGATCCTCTCCTCGTGCCAATTTGATACCTCCTTGGATGGTGTGCTACTTCATGCAACTACCCTATGCATCATCAGGTACGAAGCTTCAATACATCACCAAGCACCCAAGGATGGAGAACAAGGAGCAGAAAGTGAAGCACAAGCCGCTGGAGCTGCTTAGACCGGAGTCTCCGGTCTGCGCACACCGGAGTCTCCGGCCTGCCAAAGTCTCCGGCCTGAAGACACCAGAGACTCCGGCCCTCTCTCCGGTCTGACCCCCTGCACCGGGCCTTGGGACAATCTGAAGACCCCTCCGGAGGCTGGTCCGGAGACTACACCGGATTCTCCGGCCTAGACCGGAGTCTCCGGTCCACCACACCGGAGTCTCTGGTCTGACTGTTGCCAGGCATGAAAAGGCCTTTGGGACTTCGGCCCATGTACCCCATAGTCTGTCCAGAACTTGTCTTTTATTCCTAAAGTACCCCTGTTTAAGTGGTTGGCCTATATATAGACCCCCACCTCCATTGTAAACCCTAGGCATGATATTGGAATTAGTGGAAACCCCTTTGTGGATCTATCTAATTCTTGCCTCATGCTCCTTTACTAAGGGGCACCAATATCCCCAAACCTCGTTGTAGTTTGCATCGTGCCTCCGCCTTGTACAAGGCCTAGGCATCGGTGTCCCTTTGCCTAGACATCAAGATCTCACCGAGTCTCCCATCTCGCCGTGCCGGTTCGAGAGAGAGTCTTCCGCCTGACGCCGATCCTAGGGATTGCGCCGGACCGATCATCGCCAGCGTGAGCTATTGGTGTTTATCGTGGTTTTGCGTGTGCGTGTTCATCGCGTTCTTCGTGCGTGTGTTCGTCGTGTTCATCCTTCCCTCCTTCACCCGCACTCCACCCTCGATTTGAAAGGGAATCGTGAAAGATCGGGCCACCCTAGAGGTTTGCCCTAAACAAAATGTTTGTTCTTTGTAATTTGTTCCTTCAGGAAGGCAACCTTGCCCTTCTCCTTGGTCAACTCCTCTTTCAACTTGCCATACTTATTAGAAGCGGAAGCTCTCCGAGCATGCTCATTCTGCAAAGTATACATGCTTTAATTTCTATAGAGCATCTAGTCAGAAAATATGTGCCTTTTCAACTAAATGCTCGAGGCCTACAATGTGATAATTTGATCTACATAACTACTCTAAGAGTGTCTAGTTGGAGTTTGTTGATCTCAGGCTAGAAACTCGGGGGCTACATTGCAAAATTTTCACTTAGTTTCTCTAAAGAGCACTCATGCCAAAAACCTATGGTTTTCCGCCTAAGCGCTTGGGGGATACAGTGAGATACATCTTAAGTAAAATTCAAGGTTTCAAGGACTAACCGTGGCAATGATCTTCAGGTTGTTGGCAGCTCCAACAATGTTATCTTGGAAAATTCTTACATTACTTACCAAGATGTTGGCATGCCAGAATAGATCCTCGGCACTCAATGCCGGAGGAGTTGTCATGGTGGATGGTGCCCCGACTAGTGGAATAGAGGAAGCCCTCTCTACTCTCTAATATAATGATGTAGGAGCTAGCTGGGAACCTGCCACTGTGGTGGTGTTGGAATACCCGCCACCATCATTGCCAGCTCCTTGCCCCTCGGTGCAGCATCCTTAGTGGGAGATTCAGTTGATTGAAAAACAGAAGCACTCCCCTGTGTCTCCTAAGTGCTGGGAGGAGTTGCTCCAATGTCTTCTGAAACCGATGCATCCTGACTAGGATTGATATTTGTCTCCATGTTGGAAGCTTTGGGAGCAGCAGCGGTGGATCCTCCAAGGCCGACAGGTGCGTTGACTCTAGGAGTGGATTGAGCAGTGGCTAGCAATGATTTTAAGATCATCTCCCTGATGTCCTTGGAAGTGTGTTTCAAGGCGATGTTCCTCTTTTTGAGACACACGAGTTAAAGTATAAGTACTAGAATGGGTAAGACCAAAAACAAAGTTGGAGTAAAGAAGTACTTACATAGCAGCAAGCGCCTTGGTCAAAGGAATGTCAGTGCTTCTTCTTTTCTATGACTCTAGAGAGGCGGTGGATTTCTTGGAGGCCCCTCCCTCCGTCTTCTTATTCTTCTTGCCCTCAGCAGCAACTTCAGGGGCCGAGCCCTTGGACTTTCTCGTTGCCGGAGTGGGTTGATCCTTGGAGGCCTCGTCAACCGACAAGACCATCACGTCCTTGAGCTTGGGATCATAGACTTTTGGAGATAAGGCCAACTCGTCCAAACCCATAAGCTGACAGAAGATTTTGTTAGAAGCTTGACAGATGGAACCAAGTCAGAGAAATTTGGAGTATAAATATTGTGAGAAGCAAGTTACCTCTAGACATTTGCTGTTTTTGAACATGTCATAGGTGATGGTGAATCCAGGCTTCCTATCCTTCACCTTGACCATATCCTTAATTCGGATTTTATGGAGTCACTAGAGAAGTTGTCTTGAGAAATCTAGAGTGGATATTTCCTATCTCTAGTGTACTTGTGCATTAGATCGGAGAGGTGCTACAGGGGATGGATCCATCTTGTGAACCAGCACATGGACAGTTCCAAGCTTGTCAGACCCCATTCTACAAGACACTCGATCCGCCTTATGATGTGGGAGGCTTTGTTGTCGGAGGGGAGGACGGCTTTGGTCCTCTAGGTGGGGAACTCAGTAGCTGCAGCATCGACGTAGTCGGGGTATGTGGATTCATGACCCTTTATAGGAATGTCTAGGCCATAGAAGTAAGTTTCTTGCTAGTTCTTGACAGATTCGTTGCCAACAATGTTGGGCAACCACTGGCTAGGACGTATCTTAAAGCTAATAGTATCGTAGTTAGAAAGCTCGTCCTTTCTAATGCCCTACTCCCTCTTGATGGTGAAGAAGTAAACAAATATATCCTTTGAACAAAGCTACATAGTTGCTAAGTACAAGGATGTTATTCGAAGAAAGTTTGTGGGGAAGAACTCGGAAGTATGCTAGCACTTCGAGGAAAAAGTTGGAGACGGGAAGGGAAACACCATGCACCAGTTGGGATTTGAGGTATACCTTTCCCTAACTTGGGGAGAGGGAATTGAGCCCCTCCGTCGATGGGAGGTAACCCTCGGTGATGAGGTCCTTGAGGTAGAGCGCTTTGACCCCCTCCATACACCATGGTGTGAATCTGCATCTTCCTCCTCCTCTTCGATGAGGTCACACAACGTCACTTTTTGGTGGCTGCAAGCGGATCGCTCCACCACGACAGTAACCGGAAGGACCATCCCTTCCGGAGGAACAACGACCTTCCTGGATGGCTCAGCTTGAGCATCGGGATGGATAAATCCCACTCTTGATCCACGAGCCTCAACTAACACTTTCTAAGTACCCAATGACATCTTTATAATCACCCTATTACAGTGTGATGTTTGATGGAATCAAAGTACTCTTCAAGTGTTAGTGATTGACGTGATCTCATGGTCTAAGGATTAGTGTTACTTTGAGTGAGATAGCAATATAAACTTTGAAGACATTATCGTATTACTAAACCTACTATGGGTGAATTTTCATCACATCATTCTCCAATGACATGACCTTGTTATTATGTTCGTGATCAGGAAACCATGATCATCCGTTAATCAACAAGCTAGTGTAATTAAAGGAATTTCTAGGAAACTTTTCTTTATTTATTAAACACACATGTATTAACGTTTCCGGTTAACACAATTATAGCATGATAAATAAAAATGTATCATAAACATGGAATAATATAATAACCACTTTATTATTGCCTCTCGGGCATATTCCCTTTAGTCTCCCACTTGCACTAGAGTCAATAATCTAGTTGAAACTTGCACATATAAACACCTATGGCTGGTGTTGTACGTACACATTGCTAGTGGTAAACCTAATCTCTAGATTTGACACTTTCAGATCTGTGTGTATTTGCATGTCTTTACGTCTCTACGCATCACTCATTCTCAAATGAGATGGCATTGTATAAATTTGGTCATTTGGTGAGACCTTAGTTCCTTGGGGTTTAAAACATGTTGATACTATTGTCGTACAATAGATCTTCATAGTATTATCCCACTTGGAACTACACCTAGTTTGATTAACATATTTCTTGACACAAATGCCCTCTTTAGCTTCTACTAGAGCAGTCACATACTTAGCTTTGTTGTAGTATCTGTCACAATACTTAACCATTTGGAACTCATCCAAATCTATCATGGAACTTTCTTCCATCAAATTGTGCCACCTTAACCCATAGCCTAAATTGAGATAAACTTATTTTTGTATCTTGTGACAAAACTAGCATCAATGAAACACTTTACAATGAACTATTTATTTAGTACCAATGTAACACTTTACAATGAACTATTTGTCATATCTACATACAGAACATATTCTTAGTTCTTCCAAAGATCATAAGAATATGTTTACTATCATCCAATGATCATCTTATGAGTCATCCTAGTATATGCTCGTAACATTTAAATCATAGGGCATATCTGGATATGTACATATAATGGTATGATTGATCAAAATATTCATGTGATTTCACTTACCAAGTGTTAAAACACTTGAATTTCGTTTCGCTCACTAAGTGTCAATACACTTAAATCTTGATTCAACCTTTTCCGTGTGGCAAAAACATTTCTTATCGTTTCCATATTGAACTCATTCAATATTTCATCTATGTACATTTTGCAAAACCATATTAGCATCTCAATATAGACTTTGATGTCAAATATTCTGGTTTTGCCTAAATGTTTCATTGAAATCTAATTTTAATAAAATTCTTAACTTGTGTCAATAAAATATACATCATTTCCAATCAACAACATGTATTCTACATAATGTATTATAATTGTGTCTTAGCGCTCCCACTTAATTTCTTGCAAATGCAAGCATCTTCATCATCTCTCATGAAACTAAACCTTTTAATAGTTTCACCACGGTAAAGACTCCAACTCCGCGATGCTTACTACAAATGAAGTTTGCATACCCTTTAGCATCCTTTGAATTAACCAAACCCTTCGGACCATGTCATGTACACATCCTAGGTAACCATTCTATTAGAATAATGTTGTTTTGTTTATTCAACTTTCATTTACAAAAATTGATATACGTAGTGGCTGCTACACTAATCCATCCAGACTAAATATCGCTATGAAAGATCAAATCTTGTCATAAACAACTCCTAGAACATGATCGTAAAACTATTTTAACGATATGTCGACCATTTCATAGATGTGAAACATGCATGTCTTTTTATTTATAGATCCAAACACGACCAATAGGCTTCACGCCTTTTAGAGGGTCTTCCAAGTTCAGAAACTTGATTTCTCTTGTATGGAAAACTATCAAGGATTTTATGACTTCTAGTCATTTGATGGAGTCAGGGCTCATCATCGCTTCTTTGCATGCAGTCGGTTTCATCATTCTCAAACAATAATGATTCAATCTCATATCTTACTATTTGATTGTTTTATCCGACCAACAGCGGTTCAATAGGAACTTAGATCTCTGTGACCACAACCTTTGAGGTACATGAGCCATGAGCATTGTGGCTACCTCCGCAACACTTTCCAGCGTTGTGCAGCTCAACACACAATAACTTTATCAAAGTTCTATTGTCCTCCCACTTAACTTTTTGCGGAAAACTCCTTCTCAAGAAATTTGACGTTTCTAAGCGACATACACTTTTGTCTTCGGTGTTACGGAGGAACACGCACCGGTTATTTGGAATAACCTATAAAGACATGCTCATCCAATTTTGTTTGTAAACATTTTACTTATGCATAGCATACCAAAATTTAAGAAAAGACAACTTGGGTTTTATCCCAAACCATAACTCATATGGTGTCATTTCAACAGATCATGATGGAGCTATTTTTAGTGTAAAAGCAGTAGTCACTAAATCGTAATCTTTAAAATAATACAATTTTATAAATAACACCGTTGATCCTACCATGTCAAACAAGGTTTGATTACATTTCATGAACACTCCATACTCCTATGGTGTTTCGAGAAACGCAAGTCTGCGAAACGATTCCTCAATTCTTAGGTGTTTGCTAAACTTGCAACTCAAATATCTTCCTTTATGATCCAATCATAAATTCTTTATTTTCTTGTTACAATGATTTTCCAGTTCCTCTTGAAAGTCTTTGAACATTTTTCAAATATTTCATACTTCTTCTTTA
The DNA here is from genome assembly GCA_910589775.1 of Avena eriantha. NCBI lineage: Eukaryota > Viridiplantae > Streptophyta > Magnoliopsida > Poales > Poaceae > Avena > Avena eriantha. The sequence goes on along the minus strand of OU342742.1, from coordinate 250,061,607 downwards.
TTAAGTAAATATACACATATATTCACTCAATTTTTTTGAAGAAAGTATATGAAGTTGAAATCTATTGTTCATGACATACTTAATGGACTACATACATCAACATGTACAATGTCCCATAAGTTAGTTGTTCGTTCATCTTTTGGCCTATGAACGAAATTTAAATCATTTCTAGGAAATTCCCACAAGCATCAATTTGATTCAAAAATCAAAAAAGACTACAAAATTCCATCAACATGGAGTTTATTCATGTTTTCTTTTCTAATATAATTTAAATAGTGATGCCACTTCTTAAGTGGTATTTTTAATCGTTTGTCTTGCGGCATTTTAGCATTAGTATTATGGATGTGATTTCTCCAACTAGACTTGTAAGAGTTCATCATCTTCTATGGAATACGATAATTATTTGAATAACTTTTATTCTCATAATACCAAAACAAAATAACAATTTATTAAAACAAATCTTGAAGGCTAGGTTTGATGTCAATGAGAAACACAATAACACTTTATTTGTTTCTGGTGAACATCATCCCATATTATTTTGCTAGTTACGTAGGTCATTGCAGTTCATGAATTGTGTTATCCTATGTGACACTTCACACCAACTAATCTGGTATCCAATACCTAATAACCACATTGTTTAACAAGCAAAGAATACACTCATAACATGTATATCATAGATATACCTAAGTTGAATATTTCTAGTCTTTTCTTTTCTGTGAAATATTTCTAATATTCTCTTTCAACATTTTGTTTTCCTTTTTAAAAGAATCAACAACAATAGTGGAGCCATACACATGACACATAGTCCAAATCCTGTTAGTCAAACACTAATATCTTTAGACTTGCACTTTTGATGTAGATCACCATCATCAAATGTCTGGCATTCTTCCAAACTTCATTTCTTTTAGTAATACGTTCAATATAGTAAACAATTTACCTACATCTTCTATCCATCCTTATCATGACAACTTTCATGATCAAGATACTATAGCTCACAAGGATGAATCATGAATATAATATTAATTCCCAAAACCTTTTGGGAGATCAGGATGCCTAGTGTCTCCAACCTTCGCAAATTCTATACAATATGAGAACATGTATCTTACTAAAATTATACTCTATCATATTGCAATCAAGAACTATTTCAGATATCATAATATCTTTCACGCATGATGGTTTCTAAAACAATTCCTTCAGCTCCTAGATAACCTTGATACTAAAACAATTTTTGAATATCAAAGCTCATGGAGGCAAGCATGATACTTAGATACTAATGCTGGAATTTGTTCGTCTTGATTCAATACTACTTATTGAATATCACGGAGTAAGTGAGGTTTTGCTGAAAGTTTGCAATAGTAATTTAAACTTTAGATTGACACTCATAAAACAATACGATACCAATTTGTAAAGTAAAATTCCAGAATTCTATAGTTATATTATCTCAATTGTAGCTAAACACAAGGTAGTAAATGAATGTAGTGACTACGAATTATCCAAATTCACTTAGATTTAGTTTATGATAAATTGAGTTCAAATTAATAAAAATTACTAAATGAACTCCCACTCAAAAACGACACCCCTCTAGTCATTTTTAGTGATTACACGAACCAACTTCAATACACTACGACCGATCATCACATGAGGTGGTGCTGCTGCAATGGAGAGCATCATATGGACATCATATCATTCATATGACTTGTGCTTTACCTTTTGGTTCATGTTCCAAGGCCATGTCTGTACATGCTAGGCTCTCCAAGTAAGAACCTTAGTACTCGCGTGTGTAAAACTTTCTTACACCCGTTGTATGCGAACTTAGAGTCTATAACACCCGATCATCATGTGGTGCTTCGAAATGACGAACTTTCTTAATGGTGAATACTAAGGAAGAACATATTATTATGTTGATATTCAGTCGGAGGGATCATCTTATAATGCTAATGTGGCGATTAAATACTACGGAGGTGATCAAATCATAGCAATATAACATGCATCAAAGGATAAACATCACATGCAAGTATAATGTGATATGATATGGTCCCTCATGCATTCGATCTCCATCTTGTGCGTAATGTCATGATCTCCATCATTCCACCGATGTGGCACCAAGGTCATTGGTGCCACCATCATGGTTTTTCTCCACTAATCTGAATTACATGAATTTCCATTTTCGGCACGCAGGCCATAGAAATGAAAGGACAACCATATGACTCCTACTGGTTGTTTAAATTACAATAAATCTCATTGCATACAATTTTTTTATAGCAATGACCTTATCACATTGCATGCCTTGCAAAAACAAGTTAGACGCTTCTAATTTGTCTTGCATATTTTATGTGGTTTAGGGCTTTCTAGGGAAGAACCTTTCTTACCTGCGAACATGTAACCACAATGGTGATAAAAATATTATTAATAATCCTTTGTATATTAGATCATAACTATAGTGGGAGCGACATGCACCCGTTGAGCCACTTATGCAAAACTAGTTGCATGTCAAGCGTGGGACAAGCCTCATATGTGTGGACATGTAAGGTTAGTCTCGGGCCGCTTAATTCCACTATGCCACTGTGATAAAAAATACACGAAGAGAGCAATAACATGATCATCAATACCCACATCTCCATGTGTTCTACATGTGCATAACATCTACGCATAGACACGGCTCTAATACCACTGATGGGGTTTATAGCATGGAAAACAAAAAAATCCCTACGCGCAAACCACTATCTAGCCAAGATCATCTATGAAATGGCAGCAACGAGTAACTCACCCTCGAAGAGCGTAAGTAGGATTAGTTCCCGCACAAACATTGTCGATGAAGGTGTACACGTGAGGATCTCAAGATTGGGTACTCACGACGCCACAACCGGTGGCACCTCCATACTTGGTCACATGTACAACTCGTTGACGTCCTCCACACCCTTGGTCCAGTGGGGCAGCATAAGAAGGGATCCGTCGAAACTCCTCCTCCTCTGCCACCACTTCTCCAAGTGTTGGTGCTGAATTATTTTGGCTTCGCTACAAGCACTCACCAAATGGTGGAACAACAAAAAAGGGAATGGAGGGGGATTCAAGAGTGTAAAGGAAGAGAGGAGAGATGGCCACCTTTTATAGGAGAGGAGGGGGCAGAACCTAGGGTGGTGTGCCAGCCCCTAGAGGTGCCACCTCCCCCTCTTCATGGTGGTAACCCCCTCTTCATGGTGGTAACCCCCTCTTCATGGTGGTAACCTCCTCCATCAAGTAGGTAACCCCCTCTCTTATTCTCTTTTTAATTGCATGACATTCATAACAATTAAACCACACTTATGGAAATAAATAAAACATTTTAATTTATTTAATATTTGTTAATTAATTCAATTAACAAACATTAACAATTACCCCTTGTGTTATTTCGATATTCTGAAACAGTTTTGGTGCTTTTATGAAACAACCCATGTGTTTTCCAATAATTTAGTCAGAGTTCCAAATCCACTCAAAACGTGTCAGCGAACCTTAAGTGTGTCACCCTATGATTCATGAATAATATGGACATGATCATTTTTCGATCGATAATCATTAGCGGGATCTGGAAATCCATAATGACTCCCATTTATTCAATGATGAATCTAGTGATCGTGCGGACCTTTTTCTTAGTAACCAATTCCTTTTGTCTCATGATATTTTACTTGTCCAAGATCCAATCATTTGGTATCATCCATACCTAGTTCTATCTCGTTACCGACACGTACTCTTTTACTCAATCCATGATATAACATTTCTTATGATCAAATCACCTTCTTGCAAGCTGCTATCAGTGTGATATCATCGAGAGGGCTCAGAGTATATCTCTTCGTTATCGGGATGGAAAAATCCCACTCTTGATCCACGAGGCTCAACTAACACTTTCTAAGTACCCAACGACATCTTTATAATCACCCTATTACAGTGTGACATTTGATGGAATCAAAGTACTCTTCTAGTGTTAGTGATTGACGTGATCTCATGGTCTAAGGATTAGTGCTAATTTGAGTGATATAGTAATATAAACTTTGAAGACATGATTGTATTGCTAAACCTACAATGGGTGAATGGTCATCACATCATTCTCCAATGACATGACCTTGTTATTAACAACATCCAATGTTCATGATCATGAAACCTTGATCATCCGTTAATCAACAAGCTACTGTAATGAGAGGCATTACTAGGAAACTTTTCTTTGTTTATTAAACACACATGTATTAAAATTTCCGGTTAACGCAATTATAGCATGAGAAATAAACATTTATCATAAATATGGAATAATATAATAACCATGTTATTATTGACTCTCGGGCATATTCCCTTCACGACTACCGAAGATATGATCAAGACCCAATAATTCCCCAGCTTACAAGATAAATACGAAGAAAAATAATTGAAGTGTTCTTTGGGAGGACTTCAAGATGTTGCCTTCCAAGATAGCCGACATCACCTAGATGGAGCATTCAAGACATATAGCGCGAGACGGCGCAAGATCTTAAAGTTCTTTGGGGGCTACTATTGGGGATATGCATAATGGGTATCACCATAGTATAGCTCTATTTCGGTTAACTTGGGTGGCCCATAGTTGGTAGCATGACCTATGGCCTGCTGGGTGGCCCAGTTAGGTGGATCCAAAAGGGAGGCCCATGTCGGATACATGAAGGCTATGGTACCGACATAGATGAAGCCATAGCCTTGGAGTACAAGACACGAGGACTAGTAGTATTAGTGCAGGACTCAGTAACTTGTCTGGTATGGACTTTACCCTGTAACCCTAGGTTCTGACGCCTTTATAAGCCAGACCTCTAGGAGCCTTTAGGGAATAGATAATCCCGCATAGCAAACCATACGTTTCTGTAACTCGGCGTATTGCTATTATAGTGATTTATAGCAGGAGTAGGATTCTGCTACTGTTGTGGGATCTAAACATGGGTAAGCTATGTTACCTTGTACCCGCAAACTATCTTCCTTACCCCACCTCTCTAAACACACTCTGTGAGGAACACTCGATGGCGTACTCATCGACAATACCACTATAATGGCAGAATTTTATTTGCCATGATCTACAAGGACATTTGAAAAGACATAATACTAAGTTCATAATATGAGTTCAAGTTTTATAATCAAATTATTACATGTAGCATCCCATCTGTCTAACATATGTAATGCTACATGGTCTAGTAATATAATTTCTACTTCCTACAAATAATTGTTGCATCATAATTATATCATGCTCATGTCATCATGCCACCTTGCATTTGAGCATCATATAAAACCCTTTTCATTTGGTTCTTCTCTCATATGGATTAGTAATTGTATTTGGCTCTTGATATATTGTATTTGATTCTTGATAAATGCTTGATGCCCAAGTTGAGTAGGGGGCATATCTTTTATTCAACTCCACCACCTTTTCCTTGTCACCACCTTATAATTCCACCATCCTAATTATCCATGAGCTTTTACACTTTTCCTTTGGCTTTTAAATCTAGCTCATGTGGGTTGGGATGGATCCACTCCTATTTTTCCACTTGCCCTCACACTAGCATCATGTTGTTTTCACATTATTGATATGTGGAGCCACCTTTGCATGCCTTGTGAGTGGTACCCCTTTTTCTAGCTTCCATATGGGTTGTTGTGGAACTTTGCTCATGTTGGAATATTTTGAGGATATTATGCACCTAGTGGAATATACACACTAGCATGTCCAAATTATATTCAAATTTGAGCATCTCCATCTACTCCACTTGGAACATCTTTCTAATTCTTTTAGCTTCACCTTACTCCATGTTTTGGAATGCATGTGTATAAATGCCATGATTATTAATTTGGTTTCACAAGATTAGACATGGGATTTAATGCCCATGCATGGGCCATGCAACAAAACTCACCATCTTTTTCTCCTTTAGTTTTCTTTGGTTTTGAGTGGTTTTCTTCTCTTTTGTTAAGCTTCCCTTTTCTCTCTTACTCAATCCTCCTCATGCTTGATCTTGTCTTGACCAAGCTCAAAACTCTACCCATCATCACCCCCCCTTGCTTGTTTTTATTTTGGCCATGATTAAACTCTAACCCTAAACCCTCATGACCCCCTACCATAAACCCTCTCTCCCTAATCCCTCTCTCTAAACCCTACCCCATGATCTACCCCCTCCATGCCGAAGCACCAACCCCAGCCCTAGGGTACGCCATCTACCCCTCCAAACCCTTACACCAACCCTAACCCGAGCCCCTCCAACCCTAGCTCCATGCCACACCCCTCTCTCTCTCTCTCCCAGCCAGGCCCCACACCTGAACCTCACCTCCCTGCAGGCCCCAGCTCCAGCCACCACCCCTCTGTCCCCCGAGCCAGCTGCTCCACGCCGTGCACGTGAAGAAGGAGGGGAAAAGGTGGCCGAAGCCACCTTTTCTCCACCCGATCGTCTCACGGCACCCCCTCTCCTCTCCCGTCCTTATCTGCTCCCCTACTACTCCCTGTTGTTCCGTTCCCCACCTTCCTTGGACCCTGCGCCTCCCCTTCCTCCCCTGCTACCCTCCTCTCCACCCCTGGCGACCATCGTCAGCCTCCACCTCCATCTCCTTGTTACTGTGCGGCGGGCGTGGCGTGCTGGTGTCGGGGAAGACTGAGGCATTCTCTGCATCACCCCGGTGCACGCCAGCGAGGAGGAGAAGCCCCTGCGACCCGCTGCACGTCGACGCCGAACCGAAACCCTAATCCGCTCGGCCTCTGCATCGCCGTCATCCTGCTGCTCGCCGACCCGATCCACCACCGCCGACCACCTCGCGGTGAGCCAACCTTCCTCCTAGACATCCTCACAGCCACCATCGTTTCCCGGACACGTCGGTGGTTGTGTCGAGCACGCTCTGGGCGCCGGCATGCACGAGCGTTTCCTCGCCGTGGCGTCGCGTAAGCCCTAACTAGCCGCCCGGCCTCTCCTGTCAACATCCCCTCACCACCGCACTGGTTCCACCTCTCAGCGCGGGCGCCACAGGTCGTGGGTTCGATCCCCCGCACCGCGCCGTTCTCTGTCGCGCACCGATCTGTCCGTCAGAAAACCTGGAAGAGAAACAGTGGGTTAGTTGGTAGCTTTACAGAAAACCCCCACCCTTTTTGCGGGCTAAACCCGCAGTCCCCCTGAGCCCCACCTGTCAGCGGCTGTGTTCGTTTTACAAAAAGACACCCAGGTATTCGTAATCCTCAACCCGCGATCCCCAGCTGGGCCACGTGGCTGTGCACGGTTCACCCGCTGGCAGCTGGGCCCGCGAATCCTCCGGTCCCACCTGTCAGTCTCCCCGGCTAGCTTCTGTGCCGGTGGGAAAACTCTCTGTCACGCGCAGTGTCGCCAGCTCAGTGTGGTCCCACCTGTCTACGTCTGTGGCTAGGCGATGCTGAGTATAAAAAGTCTGTGTAATTCTGTTTTTATAAAAACAATTTCAGAAAATGTTTTAATATGAAATTAAATCTGTTTTTAATAACTTTTAATTTCTAATTCCAAATAATACAAATGATATATGTTTTGGAATCAGAAAAATGTGAGGATTTCAAATATGCCTTTCAAAATATTATTTGGGCACTTTAAATTTTCGAAAATTGTTTAAATGTAATAAAATGTCTTTTCTTAAATAATTAATAACTTTAATTCTACAACTCCAAATTCGACAAATAATATGTCTAAATCGATCAGCGCGACGAGCCCGTTCTATCTATGCATTCCTTGTTCTGAATTGCAGCATGAATCATATAAATATAAAGTTTACAGCAACTTATTTGGGGTTAAAATGTGACTAAAACTCAATCAAATGCTTTATTCTTGTACCCCACACCTCACCCATGCCATGCTACTTTATTGCCATGTAAATTATGCATCATTCATGATGGCATGCTTGTTTGCTTGTCGCATTTTAATTCGTATGCTTGTGCACTTTATTTATGTTGGCCCTTGTTTGTTTGGTTCTTCTTCGAATAGACGCCGAGCAAGGGAATTATCAGGAATCACATGAGTTCTACCCAGATCCGTCTCTCGCTTCAACTGAGCTGCCAGGCAAGCACTACCACATGCTAGCATACATATAGTACCAATTGCATCTATCTTATTCTTGCATCATTGAGTCGCGATTGCATTAAATTGAATCCCAAGTACTGCATAGCCTTTACTTTTAAACCCCACCGAAGCTTGTTCCTCCATCACATGAGCCATTACTATAGGAGTTGTTTGAGCCATGCGAGTCGTAGAACAGCATGTGTAGGGTATGTGAGTGTCTATGGAATAACGAGGTACCTAAACAACTTAACCTGAGTAGTAATGGGATAACTAATGAAAGAGGCACCGGTGAGCAATATCTGCGATTTGGTTTTTCATGCTCACTTGTGTCCCGTAGGACCCCGAGTACTTGATTCCTGTTCCTTGACTATTCGCACTATCCACATCCGGGAGGCCGTCGACCCCCCTGAGCCAGAGCTTGATTCATTTCTATTTCTTGGGGCCACAATTAGTTTGGGGCTTTATTACTATCCTGTACTTATGCCATGCCTTACGGTTTTATTTAAGATTGTGCGAGGAGCACCTGTACTGTTTAAGAATGCGGAATGTTTTCACAGTATCGACAAGCCCAGTCACATTTTGGGTTCCCAGTCATTTACAGCCATTGTCGCAAACCCTGGGTCCGTCTCGGAGCCGGCCAACTTCGTTGCGGGTAGCTTATTAGGGTGGCCCCCTGAAATATTTCTGAATCCTGTAATCGCTTTGTCGTGAATGCCTCGTTGGGTTTTGAGTTGGTTTTTCCGAGGTTGATCGAGTGTGTGTTGCTATTTGTGCACCCCTGCAGGGTAAATCTTTCTGAAAGCCGTGTCCACGGTTATGGACGACTTGGAGCACAGTTTCTCGATCATAGACAAGTATAACTAAATTACCGCTTTTAATCGGACTAAATACCTGACTAGTAAATAGTGCAATGCTCATGGAATGGTTAATAAAACTGCCAACGGTTGGGTTGTTCGTCCGCTTTCTCGTTGGTAAGCGAGAAGGAGGATGGATCTGTTACTTTATACTGTTATAACTGTTGTTCCTAATTAACGGACATCCGTCTATCATTGGTTAGGCGGATGGTTAGCGAGTATGTATAGGCTTGTTAGTTATTATCTTTTGCTGCAATTGCATCACCCCAGGTATATGTCCCCTTTAGAGGCATAAAGACTTGCTGAGTACCCCTAGGGTCTCACACGATAAATTGTTTGATTCAGATGAACAGGTGTACTCGCAAGATGGATACTGGGTGGAGGAGACAGATGATGTTGGCAACGATCACTCGGTGTAGAGATTCCGGGGATGGGGATCCGTGAGATCTGTGGGCGGGATGTTTTTATTTATGTGGCATCTTATGCCAATTTGCTTCTTATCCATACTCGGATCTTGTTTTCCGCTTCCGCCTGATACTCTGATGTTTGATGTATGAGGAGCTATCCTAAAATATTATCTCTATCTAGGATATTTGAATCTTGCCGTATGGCATTGCAATATTTCTATTTCTTTTAGATGGAATGGCTCTGATAACTGTTGTATGGTAGCTTGCATACATACTCACTTGTGTATGTATTTGATCTCTTCGCCTGTTGCCTACGCCGCTCGCTCTTGTCCCGATGTCTTGGAAGTGGTTAGGACGGCCGACGGGTCTACACGTGGGCGGTCCTCTAGGCCCCCGCTGTACTATTTTAACCACTTCCGTTTCATCCAGGCTTGAACTTAGAGCGTAGGGTTTTTCCAAGGTAGTTACAATTGGTATCAGAGCCATCCCGCCCTTCAGGGTCTCAGCCAAATGGTCGTTGTCAGTCTAGCAAATATTTTTGGTAGCTATGTATACTAGGGAAAAACAAAAAACGTGAGAGTAGGACTGTTTCCATTTTTCTTCTTACCCACCCACCCACCCTTTTTCTGGTAAGGAAGTGTAACATTTTCAATCCTCTTCTAAAAACTCAAACTAGGATTCACGTGTTCTGGGTTCCATAGTACCATAGGTTGTGTGTTTGTGTGTTTGTGTGTGTGTGTGAATTCCTTGTCTATCTGTTGCATCCAACATGTTATCATTTTCTGCCTTTTGGTTATCAACTGTTGGTACATTCCATACCGACAGGCCTTTGTAAACCGACGCGATCTATCTGATTCGTTGTATACCGGTGCGATCTGTCTTACTCTTTGTTATCCGACGCTATCTTGTTTGGGGTGTTTGTTTCCGTTGTTACTAATCTTTAGGTTCATTTTTAAAAAAAAGAAGGTGTTGGGGTATGTGTTTTACTTATTCGTGTGCGGAGTAATGATTTGAGTGCGGGATGGAGTCGCGACTATACCACTACTTTTATCATTCTCTCTTGTATATTGAATTGGTAGAGTGCTAATCTTGATTTGTTAAGTGGTTTTGCGCATATAGCGGTATTTTAATGCCGAAATTTGCGGAAATTTTTTCTTTGTTAGCTTGTCTACCACACTCCTTGTTCAGTCGTGTGCGATATGCTTAATATCTTATAGGTGCTTTGAACTTTGTTGATATTTTAATATCATCTTAGTAATTTGTATCCTTTAATCTTGGTTAATTCCATTTTGGTACTATTTTGGATTATTATTATTCTCCATTATGGTACTGACTTGAGTTTTATATCAATCACAGGATGGCACCACCACACCGTTCTGAGGAGGACATACCACCTGAACTGGGGGCTGCGTTGGCAAGTATTTCTAATGCCTTGGGAGCAATGCAGCAGAACCAGCAGCGATTCGAAGAAAGTGTCAGGAGGAATGAGTTTGTTCCGTTACCTCCACCTCCCAAGCGAGGAGACATCAAGAGTTTTCTGAAGTTCAACCCACGCCAATTTGAGGTGTATGATCAGCCACTTGGTGCTGATGATTGGTTGCGGGAAATGTCAAGGTTGCTGATGACTGCGGATGTTCCAGAGCAAGATTGGGTAAAATGTGCCACGCACCTTCTGAAGGGAGATGCAGCTCTGTGGTGGGAAAATTACCTGAAGGCAAACCACTCTAGTTTTCAGCCTACTTGGGAACAGTTCACTGGGGCTTTCAAAGAGCAATATCTATAAGAAATTGTCATGGAAAGGATGAAGGAAGTGTTTCTCAACCTCAAGCAGGGCAATGACAATGTCAATACCTATATCAGAAACTTCATGAACCTTTCTCGGTATGGTGGCGATGAGATCTCTGATGACAAGAAGAAGCAAAAGAGGTTTAGGCAAGGGCTCAATGCATCTATCAAATATGCAATCACTCATGCAAGGCCGGGGTCTTTTCTGGAACTCCAACATACAGCTCTGCGGGAAGAAGCAAGTAGGCAAGTGTTTGAGGAGTCAAAAAAACATAGCCACGACGCAGCAAGCTCTTCAGCTATGACAGCTCCTTCTAAGCGCCGCGTGTGGGTTCCTAACACCCCACCGTCGCTCCCGGCTCCACCAAGACCGTCAAGCTACGCGGCAAGGCCACCAAACTCCTTCACCACGGCTCCTAGGGGCTACAACCACAACTACCCTGGAGCCCCTGGCGGAGTCCCTGGCTACGCTGCTCCACGTCCACCTGGTGCCTATTACACTTGTGGAAACACTAGGCATCAACACTGGAATTGTCCAATGAACAACAAAGCTCTTCCTCCACCACCTCCAAGACCTGCGGCAAGTTCTTCTATGGTTCGTGCACCTCCACCTCGGGCTCTCAACATCAACACCAAGCCCGGGTCTACGGTTGCTCGTGCCAATTGTGTCAACGTCGCTCAAGCCGAGCATGCACCTGGAGTTGTGTTGGGTACGCTTTCTGTTAACTCAGTCCCTGCACGAGTTTTATTTGATTCTGGAGCATCGCATTCATTTGTGTCATTCAAGTTTGCTCAAGAGAATGGGTTGTCTTCTGATTCGTTACCTAAAAAGCTGATGGTACTTTCTCCGGGGGTAAGGATGTTAACTTCCAAGATCAGTTATGACAATGAGGTTCAAATTGGGGATTCTTTATTTTCGGCCTCTTTGATTATTCTGGGCAACTCAGATATTGATGTCATTTTAGGCATGGATTGGTTAGCTGCAAATAAAGCTGTGATTGATTGTGCTGAGCATTCGGTCTCTCTAAAAATTCCTGAAGGCCATATAGTATATTCTCCAAGTCTGACTCCTACAATTCAGCTTTTCTCTTTGGCAGCTCTGAATGATGATGCTATGGAAGCTATTCAGAGTGTTCTAGTGGTTTGTGAGTTCCCAGATGTTTTTCCTGAAGAGTTTCCATGTATGCCTCCTGATTGAGAGGTCGAGTTTGTGATTGAGCTTGAACCTGGTACCGCTCCTATCTCCAAGCGGCCTTATAAAATGGGTCCTGCTGAGTTGGCTAAACTCAAACGTCAGCTTGATGAATAAGAGAAGTTGGGTTTCATTCAGCACAGTACTTCTTCTTGGGGTAGCCCAACCATCTTTGTGAAGAAGCGAGACAAGACTGATAGACTTTGTGTTGACTATCGGGCTCTCAATGCTAAAACTATCAAGAATAAATATCCCCTTCCGAGGATTAATGATCTCTTCGATCAGCTAGCTGGAGCTGTGGTATTCTCTAAGCTTGATTTGAGAAGTGGGTATCATCAAATCAAGATTCGCAAGGAATATGTTCCCAAAACAGCTTTCACCACCCTCTATGGCCTGTACGAGTACACGGTCATGTCTTTCGGTCTCACCAACGCACCTGCCACCTTCTCGAGGCTTATGAACTCGGTTTTCATGGAGTATCTTGATAAGTTCATTTTGGTCTATCTGGATGACATTCTAGTCTATTCTAAGTCAAAGGAAGAACATGAAGAACACCTTCGGTGTGTCCTAAACAAGCTACGTGAGAACCGCCTGTATGCAAAGTTCTCCAAGTGCGAGTTCTGGCTGCCTCAAGTCACCTATCTTGGTCACGTCATCTCTGCCAAGGGCATTGCCGTCAACCCAGAAACTGTTAAGACAATTGTTGACTGGCTTCCACCCAAAAATGTCAAAGAAGTCCAGAGTTTCCTTGGTTTGGCTAGTTACTGTCGTTGCTTCGTTCAGAACTTTTCGAAGATTGCGAAGCCTCTTACCGATCTCCTCAAGAAAGGCAAGAAGTACCTTTGGTCTCCTGCATGTCAAGCAAGCTTTGAAACACTCAAAGAAAAGCTCACTTCCACGCCAGTCTTGATTCCTCCATATACATCAATGCCTTTCCAGATATTCTGTGACGCCTCATTGCAAGGATTGGGTGCGGTCCTTATGCAAGAAAAACAAGTTGTTGCTTGTGCCTCTCGACAGTTGAAGACGCATGAGATCAACTATCCTACACATGACATCGAACTCGCAGCAGTTGTCTTTGCTTTGAAAGTATGGAGGCATTACTTGCTTGGCAACCGTTGTGAGATCTTTTCTGATCACAAGAGTCTGAAGTATATATTCACACAACCTGATCTCAACCTTCGTCAGAGGAGGTGGATTGAAGCAATTAATGATTTCGATTTGACGATCAACTACACTCCGGGCAAAGCTAATGTCATGGCCGATGCTCTCAGCCGAAAAGCTTATGTCAACAACCTCATGGTGGAAGAACAACAGCCTCTCTTGTGCGAGGAATTCCGCCAACTCATCCTTGAAATTGTGGATCAAGGGTATCTTCTGAATCTTCTGGCAACCCCTCTCTTGGAAGAAAAGATTCATGCTAGTCAGTGAGGTGATGCTTACGCCAAAAACATCATCTCCAACATTCAACTGCCGAGGTATGAGTCCTTTCACGTCGATGATCAAGGAGCTCTATTCTTTGAACACCGGATGTTCGTTCCGAACGACCCGGGATTGAGAGAGCAAGTTCTTAAGGAGGCGCATGATTCTGTCCTTTCTATTCACCCTGGCAGCACTAAGATGTACATGGACCTGAAAACACAATATTGGTGGCCTGGGTTGAAACAATGTTGTGCCAAGTATGTCTCCGAGTGTGATGTCTGCCACAGAGTTAAAGCTGTCCATCAGAAACCTTCCGGTCTTCTACAGCCATTGAAGCCTCCGGAATGGAAATGGGAGAAAGTAGAGATGGACTTCATAACTGGTTTTCCAAGGTCGCAGAAGGGCAACAATGCAATTTTTGTTGTCATCGACAGGCTTTCTAAAGTGGCTCACTTCTTTCCCGTCAAGGAAACAATTTCTGCAATTCAGTTGGCTGAGCTCTATATCAACATAATTGTCTCTCTGTATGGGGTTCCTCTTGAGATCAGCTCAGACCGTGGAAGCATCTTCACTTCCAAGTTCTGGGGAAGTTTCCAAAATTCTTTAGGAACAAAATTGAACTTCAACACAACTTACCACCCTCAGTCGCAAGGACAAGTTGAAAGGATCAATCAGATTCTGGAAGATATGCTCCGTGCTTGCGTCATCTCTTTCGGCATGAAGTGGGAAGAATGCCTTCCTTATGCTGAATTCTCTTACAACAACAGCTTCCAGAAAAGTCTAAAGATGGCACCATTTGAGGTTCTATATGGACGCAAATCCAGAACTCCGATTGGTTGGTCGGGCGCAGGTGAAAGAATATTGTTTGGCCCCGACATTGTAACTCAAGCGGAGGAGAAGGTTCACATCATTCTTGAAAACCTGAAGGTTGCTCAAAGTCGCCAGAAAAGCAACTATGACAGAAAGCACACGGACATGGAGTATGTCCCTGGTGATCTCGTTTACCTTCGTGTCACTCCCATGAGAGGCACGCACCGGTTTCGTATCAAAGGAAAGCTGGCTCCTAGATACATCGGTCCTTTCAAAGTTCGTGGAAGAAGAGGAGAAGTCACTTATGCTCTTGAGCTCCCTGAGAAACTCAAGGTCCATGATGTTTTCCATATCTCTCAACTCAAGTAGTGCTTCAAGGATCCCGACAAGACTGTGGACCATGAACTCATCAATCTCCAAGAAGATCTGTCTTATCAAGAACACCCCATAAAAATTCTAGAAGTCACAGAAAGAAGGACTCGCAACAAGTCCATCAAGTTCTGCAAGGTGCAGTGGTCGCACCATTCCGTTGATGAAGCCACTTGGGAACACGAGGATGAGCTCCGTGCCAAGTATCCTACCCTCTTCGTGTCTTCTTATTCTTCCTAGAATCTCGGGGCAAGATTCATGTTTAGTGGGGGAGAGTTGTAGCATCCCATCTGTCTAACATATGTAATGCTACATGGTCTAGTAATATAATTGCTACTTCCTACAAATAATTGTTGCATCATAATTATATCATGCTCATGTCATCATGCCACCTTGCATTTGAGCATCATATAAAACCCTTTTCATTTGGTTCTTCTCTCATATGCATTAGTAATTGTATTTGGATCTTGATATATTGTATTTGATTCTTGATAAATGCTTGATTCCCAAGTTGAGTTGGGGGCATATCTTTTATTCAACTCCACCACCTTTTCCTTGTCACCACCTTATAATTCCACCATCCTAATTATCCATGATCTTTTACAGTTTTCCTTTGGCTTTTAAATCTAGCTCATGTGGGTTGGGATGGATCCACTCCTATTTTTCCACTTGCCCTCACACTAGCATCATGTTGTTTTCACATTATTGATATGTGGAGCCACCTTTGCATGCCTTGTGAGTGGTACCCCCTTTTTCTAGCTTCCATATGGGTTGTTGTGGAATTTTTCTCATGTTGGAATATTTTGAGGATATTATGCACCTAGTGGAATATACACACTAGCATGTCCAAATTATATTCAAATTTGAGCATCTCCATCTACTCCACTTGGAACATCTTTCTAATTCTTTTAGCTTCACCTTACTCCATGTTTTGGAATGCATGTGTATAAATGCCATGATTATTAATTTGTTTTCACAAGATTAGACATGACATTTAATGCCCATGCATGGACCATGCAACAAAACTCACCATCTTTTTCTCCTTTAGCTTTCTTTGGTTTTGAGTGGTTTTCTTCTCTTTTGTTAAGCTTCCCTTTTCTCTCTTACTAAATCCTGCTCATGCTTGATCTTGTCTTGACCATGCTCAAAACTCTACCCATCATCACCCCCTTGCTTGTTCTTATTTTGGCCATGATTAAACTCTAACCCTAAACCCTGATGACCCCTACCATAAACCCTCTCTCCCTAATCCCTCTCTCTAAACCCTACCCCATGATCTACCCCCTCCATGCCGAAGCACCAACCCCAGCCCTAGGCTACCCCATCTACCCCTCCAAACCCTTACATCAACCCTAACCCGAGCCCCTCCAACCCTAGCTCCATGCCACACCTCTCTCTCTCTCTCCCAGCCAGGCCCCACACCTGAACCTCACCTCCCTACAGGCCCCAGCTCCAGCCACCACCCCTCTGTCCCCCGAGCCAGCTGCTCCACGCCGTGCACGTGAAGAAGTGGGGGGAAAAAGGTGGCCGAAGCCACCTTTTCTCCACCCGATCCTCTCACGGCACCCCCTCTCCTCTCCCGTCCTTATCTGCTCCCCCACGTCTCCCTGCCGTGCCGTTCCCCACCTTCCCTGGCCCCTGCGCCTCCCCTTCCTCCCCTGCTACCTCCTCTCCACCCCCGGCGACCATCGTCAGCCTCCACCTCCATCTCCTCGTTACTGTGCAGCGGGCGTGGCATGCTGGTGTCGGGGAAGACCGAGGCAGTCTCTTCATCACCCCGGTGCACGCCAGTGAGGAGGAGAAGCCCCTGCGACCCGCTGCATGTCGACGCCGAACCGAAACCCTAATCCGCTCGGTCTCTGCATCGTCGTCGTCCTGCTGCTCGCCGACCCGATCCACCACCGCCGACCACCTCGCGGTGAGCCAACCTTCCTCCTAGACATCCTCACGGCCACCGTCGTTTCCCAGACACGCCGGTCGTTGTGTCGAGCACGCTCTGGGCGCCGGCGTGCACGAGCGTTTCCTCGCCGCGGCGTCGCGTAAGCCCTAACTAGCCGCCCGGCCTCCTCTTGTCAACATCCCCTCACCCACCGCACTGGTTCCACCTCTTAGCGCGGGCGCCACAGGTCGCGGGTTCGATCCCCCACGCCGCGCCGTTCTCTGTCGCGCACCGATCTGTCCGTCAAAAAACCTGGAAGAGAAACAGTGGGTTAGTTGGTAGCTTTATAGAAAACCCCCACCCTTTTTGCCGGCTAAACCCGCAGTCCCCCTGAGCCCCACCTGTCAGCAGCTGTGTTCGTTTTACAAAAAGACACCCGGGTATTCGTAATCCTCAACCCGTGATCCCTAGCTGGGCCACGTGGCTGTGCACGGTTCACCCGCTGGCAGCTGGGCCCGCGAATCCTCCGGTCCCACCTGTCAGTCTCCCCGGCTAGCTTCTGCGCCGGTGGGAAAACTCTCTGTCACGCGCAGTGTCGCCAGCTCAGCGCGGTCCCACCTGTCTACGTCTGTGGCTAGGCGATGCTGAGTATAAAAAGTCTCTGTGTAATTCTGTTTTTATAAAAACAATTTCAGAAAATGTTTTAATATGAAGTTAAATCTGTTTTTAATAACTTTTAAAATGTAATTCCAAATAATACAAATGATATATGTTTTGGAATCAGAAAAATGTGAGGATTTCAAATATGCCTTTCAAAATATTATTTGGGCACTTTAAATTTTCGAATTTTTTTAAATGTAATAAAATGCCTTTTCTTAAATATTAATAACTTTAATTCTACAACTCCAAATTCGACAAATAATATGTCTAAATCGATCAGCGCGACGAGCCCGTTCTATCTATGCATTCCTTGTTCTGAATTGCAGCATGCATCATATAAATATAAAGTTTACAGCAACTTATTTGGGGTTAAAATGTGACTAAAACTCAATCAAATGCTTTATTCTTGTACCCCACACCTCACCCATGCCATGCTAATTTATTGCCATGTAAATTGTGCATCATTCATCATGGCATGCTTGTTTGTTTGTCGCATTTTAATTCCTATGCTTGTGCACTTTATTTATGTTGGCCCTTGTTTGTTTGGTTCTTCTTCGAATAGATGCCGAGCAGGGGAATTATCAGGAATCACAGGAGTTCTACCCAGATCCGTCCCTCGCTTCAACTGAGCTGCCAGGCAAGCACTACCACATGCTTGCATACATATAGTACCTATTGCATCTATCTTATTCTTGCATCATTGAGTCGCGATTGCATTAAATTGAATCCCAAGTACTGCATAGCCTTTACTTTTAAACCCCACCGAAGCTTATTCCTCCATCCCATGAGCCATTACTATAGGAGTTGTTTGAGCCATGCGAGTCGTAGAACAACATGTGTAGGGTATGTGAGTGTCTATGGAATAACGAGGTACCTAAACAACTTAACCTGAGTAGTAATGGGATAACTAATGAAAGAGGCACAGGTGAGCAATATCTGCGATTTGGTTTTTCATGCTCACTTGTGTCCCGTAGGACCCCGAGTACTTGATTCCTGTTCCTTGACTATTCGCACTATCCACATCCGGGAGGCCGTCGACCCCCCTGAGCCAGAGCTTGATTCATTTCTATTTCTTGGGGCCACAATTAGTTTGGGGCTTTATTACTATCCTGTACTTATGCCATGCCTTACGGTTTTATTTAAGATTGTGCGAGGAGCACCTGTACTGTTTAAGAAGGCGGAATGTTTTCACGGTATCGACAAGCCCAGTCACATTTTGGGTTCCCAGTCATTTACAGCCATTGTCGCAAACCCTGGGTCCGTCTCGGAGCCGGCCAACTTCGTTGCGGGTAGCTTATTAGGGTGGCCCCCTGAAATATTTCTGAATCCTATAATCGCTTTGTCGTGAATGCCTCGTTGGGTTTTGAGTTGGTTTTTCCGAGGTTGATCGAGTGTGTGTTGCTATTTGTGCACCCCTGCAGGGTAAATCTTTCTGAAAGCCGTGTCCACGGTTATGGACGACTTGGAGCACAGTTTCTCGATCATAGACAAGTATAACTAAAGTACCGCTTTTAATCTGACTAAATACCTGACTAGTAAATAGTGCAATGCTCATGGAATGGTTAATAAAACTGCCAACGGTTGGGTTGTTCGTCCGCTTTCTCGTTGGTAAGCGAGAAGGAGGATGGATCTGTTACTTTATACTGTTATAACTGTTGTTCCTAATTAACGGACATCCGTCTATCATTGGTTAGGCGGATGGTTAGCGAGTATGTATAGGCTTGTTAGTTATTATCTTTTGCTGCAATTGCGTCACCCCAGGTATATGTCCCCTTTAGAGGCATAAAGACTTGCTGAGTACCCCTAGGGTCTCACACGATAAATTGTTTGATTCAGATGAATAGGTGTACTCGCAAGATGGATACTGGGTGGAGGAGACATATGATGTTGGCAACGATCACTCGGTGTAGAGATTCCGGGGATGGGGATCCGTGAGATCTGTGGGCGGGATGTGTTTATTTATGTGGCATCTTATGCCGATTTGCTTCTTATCCATACTCGGATCTTGTTTTCCGCTTCCTCCTGATACTCTGATGTTTGATGTATGAGGAGCTATCCTAAAATATTATCTCTATCTAGGATATTTGAATCTTGCCGTATGGTGTTGCAATATTTCTATTTCTTTTAGATGGAATGGCTCTGAGAACTGTTGTATGGTAGCTTGCATACATACTCACTTGTGTATGTATTTGATCTCTTCGCCTGTTGCCTACGCCGCTCGCTCTTGTCCCGATGTCTTGGAAGTGGTTAGGACGGCCGACGGGTCTACACATGGGCGGTCCTCTGGGCCCCCGCTGTACTATTTTAACCACTTCCGTTTCATCTAGGCTTGAACTTAGAGCGTAGGATTTTTCCAAGGTAGTTACATTACAAGAGATCCCACTAAAACTAACATCCCTAAGCTTGTTTTAGTGATTAAACGATCTGTATTCACTATATAATCCCCGATCGTCACGACCTTTGATATAGTTCCAACGGTGGACAAGGTTGTGTCGATCACATCATTCATGTAACCCGTGCTCGAACTTTTATCTTCTCATGTTCTGAGGCCATGTCTTGATGTGCTAGGCTCGCCAATTCAACCTAAATGCATTCGCGGTGCATACATGGCTTGCACCCACCATATGCAAACATCAATATGTCTAGCACCCGATCGTCACAGCCTGCTTTACAATGATGGAGTTCTTGGTGGTGCACACTATAGGACGAACACTACGGTTGGTATTAATTAGGGACCATATTAACATTCCTACCATCGTGTATCTAATACAACTAATCAAAGTAAGATGCATAAAGGATTAACATCACATGCAATTCATAATGTGTGATATGAAATGGTCCTTCATGTCTTGCGCCTTGATCTCCACCATGCGCCCACCAGTATGACGCCAAGTCCACGATGCTGCCTATTGGTCGTCCATCATGATCCACTACTACTACAGTATATTAACAGCATATAAACTACTTTACATCATGACCTTGACACGTAGGCCATAAGAATAGAACGAAATTGACCATATCACTTGCCCCTGTGAAATAAAGTTAGACACCTCTACCTTTATCTTTGCATGTTTTATGTGGTTGTTGGGCTTACAAGATAGAACCTTTCATACCTTCGAACTTCAACCACAACATTGGTCAAATAGTTGTCTACACTGCCCTCTTTTCAGGGCCCTACTTTTCAAATGCCATATTAACTACTGTGAGAGATATAAACCTGCTAGCCACTTATACGGTACAAGATGTATGTTGATTGTGGAACTAGTCTTGCGTAAGCTCACGTGTAAGGTCTGTCTGAGCCGTTTCATCTCATAGTGTCATGATATGAACAAGTACATGTGGGAGGGTAACAACTTAGATGATCAATGCCCACCTTCAACATATGTTCTACCCGTACAAGCATAACTACGCATAGATCGGCTCTGATACCACTGAAGGGGTTCATAGCAGAAACAAAAAAATTCCTACCTATCGTAACACTAATGCCAAGATCTATCTATGAGTTAATGCACTAACAGGGATAGAAGTTTCGGCAACATACCCTTGTAGACCGAAAGCGGTTAACATCGCGCGGGGAATGTGGATGAAGTAGTCGAAATTGTAGCTGACCTCAAGGTCATGAAGCTCCTCACAAGTCACCCTAGGTCCTTACACGACAACCTAGGTTCCACTAGTGACATCAACTCCGTGGTTTCACACACGTCCGGTGCTCAACAATGACTCCAGTTCTCCTTGATCCAGCCGGGCTGCGAAAGTAGACCCTATGGAACTGGGATCCAGGAGCGCGACGATGTGTCGAGGTGGTGTCATCTCCCAGGTATGCATTTCCTATTGCAACCGCACTCGTGAGATTCAACAGAGAGAGAGGAAGAAATTCCCTAAGGAAAAAGGCCTTAGGAAATTCCCCTTTTAATTGTGTATTTTCCCTCTCAGATTCCCCTCTTTATATAAGGGAAAAGGAGGCACCACCACATTGCCAACTGGGAATGTGGGACTAAAGGAGGATGGGAGGGGTGGTGTACAGCGACCAAGGAGGTCGGCCGGCCCCGGGTGGGCCCCACCTACAAGCCTGTCTGCCTGCCCGCCCGCTTGCCCACGTGGCGGCCCTAGGAGCCCAGCCGTTGGGGCCTAGGTGGTAGCGGCGGCTGCCCTTCGGGTGGCCTCCCTCTTGGGCCTTTTTCCCTTCGGGGATTTGGCCCATTAGCGGATGTTGCCCAATATTTATTTTACTAATTACAATAATTAATATTTAAATATTTTCTCATGATCAAAAACTCCTTTTTGATCACTCTGAATGACTAAAGACTTTACCCGAAACACTTCTGGCTTTCTCTCTTCTTTCCATCTGTGATCCCGACGCTTCCATATTGATCTCAGAACATCGTAAGACTCTTAAGTGTGTTACCCTATGATTCGGGAATGTCATAGACATGATCAAGATCTCTCTCAATCAATGATCAATAGCGGGTCCGGGATGCCTGTTGGGGGGATGACCCTAGGTAGGGTCAAGCCAAGGTATAAAGGCAATGTTAGCCGAGGTACAATGAGGTCAAAGAAAGTGCTGGCCGAGTTACCTAAAGGCCAGCTGAGTTACGGTCGACCTGGCCTCGGTGATATTCACCCAGCGTTACCTCGGCCGACATAAAGTATGTTGGCGCCACCAAACTACTTGTTTGTAGGTATCCTCAAGGCCGAGTTAACCAGGCAGCAGCCGGGTTACTACTTGGCTTACAGGAGAAGGAAGGTATCTTCCATGGTCAGCGCTTTTCTCTCTCCACTATAGAGAGAGCGCAGAAGACAGAGAGGAGGACCAGCCTGTATGGGCCGACAAAGGTGACGTCGCAACTGGTTGGGTGACACGGCGCCACAGAGGCTTACACCAAGGGCTCAGAGAGGCTTACGCCATGGGCTCTAGGTAGCTTACGAAGGGAAAAAGGAGAGCACCGCTTTGCTATTTCGGGAGGAGCATACTCCTAGAATATTCCCTCCACGTATGCCCTAAGTGTAACCTGGCCACCCCTTTATAAGGTGCGCCAGAACCTCCTAGAGGGGGATCATTTTACTAAGGGAAGAACCCTAGAGAGAGGTGTGGGTAGTAGAGAAGTTCATCTTCCTCCTCCCCACGAATAGCTCAAGGAGCATCTGTAAACAACCATTGAAAGAGAGAATTCAAACCATCTGTGTGTGGAATCACCGCACTATCCCTCCCTGGATACCTCTAGCACACTTTGGCCCCATCTTTAGCCTATCCATGGCATCTGCCGTGACACCACCACGACAGTTGGCGCCCACCTTGGGGCCAGCAGCAGTGCTAGATGGAGTCAAGAACTAGACGGGAAGCTTCATCATCACCGAAAAAGCATCATGTCCGGGCTCGTTCAGCGCTTTGGAGCGCTAGACAACGCGCGCATCTTCGGCAACCATCCTCCTCCACACAACAGCCTCTTCATCAGCCTCGACGCCCACAAGATCTATGTTGGCGTGGACGAGGGAGGAGAACCACCTCTCAGCGCGGCTCGCGACCCGTGTATCATTCGCCCTGCTAGCTGCACTGAGGTAATGATGAATGCGCCTGATGCAGGAGCAAGCAAAGACCTGGCAGAGGAATCAGAGGCAACACCAAACGTTGCTAGGATTAGGGGTCATCCACTAGAGAGGCCGAAGAACGTGATGTAGCAGGCCATAGAGAGCTTAGCTACTCCCATAGCACCTATAGCAGATCTGGCTCAGGCACAGGCCGAGCTAGAGGAAACCCGGCTAAAAATGTTAGCAGGGGCTAAGAAAGTAGCAGTGCTACAACAATCATTGAACATCACACTGCGTGAATATGCAAAAGCAAACAGGATTAGCCCAACTCGTATGGACGGAGTGAAAATTAGGGGTAGAAACCTCATTAGTGAGATAGACAAGGAATACGTACCTAGGCTGGGGTATTCAGCTACCCTTGTGACAGCAAGGCTGCCGAGGTATAGCACACATGCAAAGAATCTTAGGGCTACAGATGCAGCGGCGTCCAAGTTAGAGGGTCTAACCGGCGAAGCCCGGGAGAGGCAATAGGAAAGAGTTAATCACCTGGTAAAAGTTGCTAACAAACAGAATGAGGAATTTCTCAAGGAAAACCCGGCGGGTGCAGGAGGTTCCCGTGTCGTTCATTCGGTAGGGGCGCTCCGGCAAAATCTGCTGGGGTGGCATCATCCCCCCCCCCCCCACACGAGCCAAAGAAGGGAAGAAGTAGTGACCTCGGTGAGAAACAATAAGCAGATGGTCTCATATGACCCGACAAGGGCAGGGAAAGGAAAAGCAGTACAAGGTGATGAGGATCGTCACAGTGCTAGCCGAGGTGAAGGTGGATGAGGTAACCCTGGCCAAGGCTAGGCAGGACAGAGAAACACTGGGCACGGCAATGCCAAACAGCATAACTTACTAGGAGCTGGACAAAACCCACCTCGGCAGCAGCAACAACAGTACATACCTCGGCAAGCGCAAAGTGTCGGCCCAGCTATGCAACAACAATATGTTCGTCTAGGTCAGGATATATACAATGATGGTTATTCGGCGATGGCCGATGTCGGGTTTCCTAGGCCGAATCATCATGTGATAGGGTCGAGGCTAGGAAGTAGGAGCTTGCAGCTAGATGATGCAAGGTTGAAGCTAGACTAGACCTATAGGTCAGAAATGATAGAGGGGCAAGGTCCTCCGGGTCCAATGTGCTTTGGACCTTGGATTATGAGGGAACCCCCTATGCTGCTAAACTTCTAGTTGGCTAGAGGAACAAAGACATATGACAGTAGCACCAAGTCGGAGGATTGGTTAACTGGCTATGCAACAACTGTGAACATTTCCACAGGCAACTTGAGATGGGCGGTGAGATATGTACCTCAGATGCTGGAAGGGCCAACACGGGTCTGGTTAAACAATTTGCCACTAGGAAGTATGAACTTTTGGATAGACTTTGGAGATGTTTATCAGTAACTTCACGAGCACATATAAAAGACCGAATAGGCCACAAACTCTGGCAATGTGCAAGAAAAGGCCGAATAAGACAGACCGAGAGTTCTTAACTCGCTGGTGCAACATGTGCAATTCATGCGAGGGGGTGATTGAGTCATAGGCTATTGCTTGGTTTGCACAAGGATGCAGATATCCAAGTATGTTGTGGCAAAGGCTGCAAAGATATATGCCAACTACGTTGGCCAAAACAATCAGAATTGTTGACTCGTATGCGTTGGGTGATCCAACTCAACCTCGGCTTATGGCAAGCGAATCAAATGAGGAATATTACCCTCGGGACATAGTCAGGTCATCACGGCGAAATGATTTTCGGGGTAAGAGGAGAGATGAGCGGCTAGATTACAAATATGGTTCGCAACAAGTTGCGGTAGTGGACCAAGATCAACCTAGAGCTGGGAATAGTCAGCGCCAAAAGAGTGGAGGACAACAGTGGACTCTGAGAAATGATGGCAAGAAAACTTGGACGCCAGAACATAGGAAGTAGTGGAAAATAAAGACATGCCGAGGTATATGTATGAGGCTATGCTAGATAAACCATGCAAGTTTCACACGCCTAACCCAAGTAACCTGACTAACCACACGACTTGACAGTGTGAGTGGATGAGGAAAATAGATCAAACTAACTCAGGGAATCCGCAAGCGCCTCGGCATGATGAACCTCAGCACAATGCACCTCGGCAGTAGTAGTAGCTTATTAGGGAAAATGTGCAGTAGTTGATGTTACCACCACCCCCGCCGAGGTATGAGAATCACGACAAAAGGGATGCAGTGCATCAGGTGGAGAACTAGAACCAGCAGAACCAAAGATACCGCAGCAATGACGGAAGAAATGAATACATGGAACATCATCAAGCTTACTCTGTGTTCACCACGGAAGAAATTGACAGGCAGAGCGTGAGACGCCAACATATGGAAGTCAATGCAGTTATGCCGGCTGTGCCCAGGTATATGCCTTGGTTGGATCAGGAAATCACATGGAGTATCAAGGATTACCCCAGGCTCATGCCGAGTCCAGGATCATATGCTTCGGTGCTTGACCCAACTTTCATCGGGCCAAACAGGCAACCAAGACCACGTTTCACAACATTGTTCCGGGTTTATCTTGTGAGCCCATTGGAAAGGTCCAAATTGACGTCTTATTCAGCGCAAGGGATAATTGTCAGAAATTTGGAGTTTGAAGTTGTGGACCTAGATAGTGCTTACCATGCATTACTAAGCAAGCCAGCTCTTTCGAAGTATATGGTGAGTGACCACATTGGTTACTTAAAGATGAAGATGCCAGGGACAAATGGAGTAATCACCATAATGGGGGACTTCAGGCACTCCATGGAGTGTTCCTCAGTCGGGTCAAACTTGGCCAAGTCGCTCGTAATAGCTCAAGAGAAGAAAATGATCCAAGAGGTTGCAGCATTAACTCAATCCGTGCAGCTAAATATGTCAGCTCTGAGTAACCTGCATAGAAGGGTCTCGTTTTAGCCGACAAAAGATACCAAGAAGGTGCCCATTGATGATCAGTTCCTAGAGCACACCGGGACTATTGGTGCGGTCCTTGGCGACAAATAGGAAAGCGAGCTCGTCAGCTTCCTCCATGAGAATCGGGATATATTTGCTTGGTACACACAGGATCTACAAGGTGTTCCAAGGGAGTTAGCTGAGCACTCTTTGCACGTAAGACCCGGAGCAAAGCTGGTGAAGCAACCTCTCCGCCGCTTCACCGAAGATAGGAGGAAAGTCATTGGTGATGAGATAGCTCGGCTCCTTGGAGCCAGGTTTATCATGGAAGTTCTTTATCTGGATTGGCTATCTAATTTGGTGCTTGTGGAAAAGAAGAAGGACGATTAGAATATAGTAGTGGTGTGGTGTATGTGTATCAATTACACAAACCTGAATAAGGCGTGTCCAAAAGATCCATTTCCACTGTCGAGGATGGATCAGGTCATTGACTCGACTGCTGGGTGTGAGCTGTTGTCATTTGTAGATGCGTATTCTGGTTTCCACCAGATACCCTTTAACCCGGATGATCAAATAAAGACTGCTTTCATTACCCCGGATGGGGCTTATTGCTATCACGCCATGCCATTCGACTTACGTAATGCAGGAGCAACATATCAAAGGTGTATGCAAAAATGTTTATACGATCAAAGTGGTAAAAATGTCCAAGTATATGTGATGATGTGGTGATAAAAACCAAAGAAAGTAAAACACTCCTAGATTATATTCGAGAAACATTTGTGAATCTAAGGAGGTTCCGAATGAAGATTAACCCAGAGAAATGCACCTTTGGTGTCCCGGCTGGAAAATTACTCGGTTTCCTTGAGTCCAGCCGAGGTATCGAAGCGAACCCAACTAAAATCCAGGATATAGAGAAAATGGAGTTATTGAAGTGCCTTAATGATGTTCAGAAGTTCACTGGTTGCCTGGCATCATTAAGTTGGTTTGTATGTCGGCTGGGAGAAAAGGCACAGCCTCTCTATTAGCTAATGAAAAAATCAGATTAATTCACATGGAGACCGCAAGAATATAGCGTGTTTCATGAACTAAAAAAGATGCTAGCCTCTACACCTGTGTTAGCTTCACCACTATCCAAAGAGACGATGTTGCTCTACATAGCAGCGACCAACCGAGTCGTAAGTGCTGTGATAGTGGTGTAGCGTGACGAGTAAGGTAAGTCGGTGCAGAGGCCAGTATATTACCTAAGCGAGGTATTGTCCACTTCAAAGCAGAACTATACTCACTATCAGAAGATGGCATATGGCGTGTATATGGCGGCCAAGAAGCTCAAACATTACTTCAAAGAACATCTAGTGAAAGTGATATGTGAAGCGCCCATATCCAAGATAATGAGCAACAAGGATGCAAGGTGCCGGATAGCCAAATGGGCAATTGAATTAGCCCCATATGCTCCACAGTATGATAGAAGGGACACAATTAAGTCTCAGGATGTTGCCGACCTTTTCGTGGATTGGGCGGAAATGTAGTACGAACCACCTTTGCTGGACTCAAACTACTGGAGGATGTACTTTGATGGATAAAAGTTGAAGGATGGATTAGGGGCCGGGGTACTCCTTACCTCGCCCAAGAAAGACTAGTTGAGATACATCCTACAGATCCATTTTCTAGCATCAAAGAATATGGCCGAGTATGAAGCGCTCGTGCACAGACTCAAAGTGGCAAAAAAGGTTGGGATACGTCGGGTACAATGCTTCGGAGATTCGGACTTAGTGGTGCAGCAAGTGTCTAGTCATTGGGATGCCTTAGATGCAAACATGGCTCTTTATAGATTTCACGTCCAGAAAATATGTGGGTACTTTGTGGGATGTGAGTTCCATCATGTACCCCGAGGTGAAAATGAAGCAGCCAACGTGCTATCTAAGATAGGCTCATTTCGGCAGGCCATCCCGCCAGGAGTTGCTTTGGAACATCTGAGAAAACCATCTATTACCCCTTCACCAGAATCTAGGTCAATTTATATCCCAGCAAACCCCAAATCAGGAGCTGCTCCAATGGACATTAACTAGGGGAACACATCGGCAAACCCGAGGACTACCTCGGCAAACCTGGGGACTGCCTCGGCAAACCCGGGGACTATTCAGCTTGATCCGGTTGAGGTTATGTCGGTGGATCCAATGGAAATTGATGAAGTGCTTTTCCCAGCTCGCTCTATATCGGCATGGGCGCAGCCAATATTTGAGTTCTTGAAAGATGGAATTTTTCCAAGTGATGAGATACTTTTGAGGAAAGTGCAGAGGAAAGCAAAGGCGTATACTATAATCAATGTCGAGCTATACAAGAGAAGTGTCACAAGTGTCTTGCAACGTTGTGTTGACCCGGAAGAAGGTCTAGACATCCTCTGAGATATTCAGCAAGGGGAATGTGGGCATCACGCCTCGTCTAGGGCCTTAGTGGCAAAAGCTTTCCGACATGGGTTTTATTGGCCAAGTGCCTTATAGCAAGCCGAGGAATTGGTGAGAAAGTGCAACGGATGTCAAAGGTATGCAACCAAGATCCATATGCCATAATCCGAATTGAAAACTATACCAATCACTTGGCCATTTGATGTGTTGTGCTTGGATATGGTTAGACTGTTTAAGCCAGCCAAGGGGAACATGACCCATATCTTAGTAATGGTGGACAAGTTTACAAAGTGGATTGAAGCAAAGCCAATAAGAAAATGTGATGGAGCTATCGCCGTGACATTTCTCAAAGACATAATCCTGAGATACGACTATCCACACAGTATCATAACATATAATGTCACAAACTTCACCGAAGGAGCATTTGCCCGGTTCTGTCGAGATAAGAAGATCTAGCTAGATGTCGCATCAGTGGCCTACCCCACATCGAACGGGCAGGTGGAAAGATCCAACGGACTAGTACTGTCTGGATAAAATCCTGGCTCATTGAGTCACTGCAAAGATCGGCGGGGTGTTGGATTGAGGAACTACCATCGGTATTATGGAGCTTAAGAACAACTCCGAATCGATCAACAAGCTATACGCCATTCTTTCTAGTATATGGGGCAGAAGCTGTACTACCAGCCGACATAGAGGATAACTCGCCTAGGGTCACCCAATATACAGAAGCCCGACAAAATGATGTTGATCTGCTGGAAGAAGCGAGAGAATTTACATTGTCCAGATCCACCATCTATCAGCAAAATCTCCGATGTTATCATAGCTAGAAAGTGAACCCCCAAGTTTTCCGGGAAGGAGATCTGGTACTTCGGCTAGTGTAGTGCACTGTTGGCATGCATAAGTTGTCCCCCCATGGGAAGGGTCATTCATCATAAGCAAGGCACTGCACAATGATGCGTATTACCTCATTGATGCACAACCACAGGAGAACAACAAAGTGGACAGGTCTGACAAGGAATCGAAGCGGCCATGGAATGTAGCTCTACTTCGTTCATTTTACACTTAGCAAAAGTGTATGTATCGTGATCTGTCATATGTTGGCAATGAGTCTATCAATGAAACCTTGGCACCCTGAGCAGAAAATCGGGGACTGCCTTAATATTAATTGTCATTTTCTGTATTTATTTTATACATCAGCTAGCTTAAAATGCTTACACCTTAGCCAAGTTAGTAGTGTGTCGGCACCAAAAGCTAACTCTTCGGCTTGCTGCTGTTCAACAAGAATTGGCTTCATGGCAAACAAGAGAACAAGTTTGAAATTGCAAGGCACATGAAAAACGACTAAGGAAAGGAACGTGATTGAGTTGACATTTGTTTTTTGGACTAACCCTTGTATTTATTTTATGTTTGTTATGTTAAATTACCCTGAGCTAATCCTAAAAGTTTCAAGTATTGTTAGATCAATTTTTTGAACGTTGGACTCGTAAGTCAAATGCCGAATCAAGGTAGACGCGAGCTGAATCACCAAATTGAGAGAACAAGAAAATGAAACTCGGGGATTTCGCCCAAGTTAATCCGACTTAAGAACATAAACTGTAGCAAAATAACATATTGTTCATTACATCTACGCCCGGCATGCCGGGGACCTAACTAATTTTAAAAGTTGTGTTGCTTCAGGAGCCGCAGCGACCGAATCGTCCGCAACAGGAGGACGCAAGTTTTCCTCGGTGTTGGGAGCCTCGGTTTCATCTTTGTCGTCCGGGTTTGCCTCAGCATCCTTAGCGTCCTCGGCATCCTCGGCATAATTCAAGCCTTCTTGGTCATCATCTGTGATGTCTTCAACATACTCATCGTCAATGGCTTCGAGGAAACTCGGCCCCTCATTCCATTCATGACAATGAGCATATTGGATTAGATCGTAAGCACGAGCTCAGTGCTGGGCGATGCTGGCCGGATGTCATGGTGGTGGAACGGTAGATGCCATGGGTAGGCTAAAGATGGGGGCAAAGTGCGCTAGAGGTATCCAGGGAGGGATGGTGTGGTGATTCCACACACCGATGTTTGTATTCTGGCTTTCAATGGTTTTTACATATGCTCCTTGAGCTGTTCGTGGGGAGGAGGAAGAAGATCCTCTCTAATTCCCACACCTCTCTCTAGGGTTTTCCCTTAGTGAAAATGGCCGACCCTCCCTATGGAGATCCTGGCGCTCCTTATATAGAAAATCCTAGGTTACAAGCTAGGGCATACGTGGAAGGCGTATTCTCCAAATATGCCTCTCCCAAAATAGCAAAGCGGTGCGCCTCTTTTTCCCTTCGTAAGCCGCTCAGGACTCATGGCGTAAGCCTCTCTGATCCCCTCTGGGGCGCAACGTCACCCGACAAAGAACGGTCTGGCGACGTCACCTCTGTCGGCCCATACTCGCTGGTCCTTCCCTCTGTCCTCTCTGCTCATGCTACAGTGGAGAGAAAAAGCGCTGACCATGGAGATACCTTCCTTCTCTTATAAGCCAAGTGGTAACCCGGCTCCTGCCTGGTTAACTCGGCTCTAGGGTACCTACATACAAGTAACATAGACGATGCCGACATACACTCTGTGCCGGCCGAGGTAACATTGGGTGGACATAGTCCGGGCCGGGTTAGCCATAACTCGGCTTGCCTTGAGGTTACTCAGTCAGCTCTCGCTTTGACCTTACCGTACCTCAGCTAGCATTACCATTATACCCCGTCTTAACCCTACCCGGGGTTATCTCCCCAATATTAGTCCTCGAAGCTGGTGTGGTCTTAGCAACTTCAGCTGATAAGGCCACAGCAGGTTCAACCCACTGAATTCTTTGTTCTTTTTGCTGAGGTATCTCTTATGTCGGCAAGATCCGAATTTAACTCGGTTTTTTATCTTGTGGAATTGATACGTATTTCAACTTCCCTTGGCTCTCTCCAACTTATTCCTCATTGGGCAGGTTACCCTCTGTGCACTATGATCCCACTACCCCCTTAGGGGCGTAGTTAAGTAGGGGAGCGGGGGCGCCCCTTAGGCACTTCCCCGCTCGCTCACTCTGCCTCTACCTGTTCTTCTTCTTCTTCCTTGCAGCACCGTCGCCACGTCACATTCGCTTAGCACTAGCATTAATGCTGCCGCTCTTTGTCCCTTGCCTGCTTCCCCGTAGTTGTGCCACTCGCCGCTGGTATGGGTCTAGGCCACTCAAGACCTATCTCCCTCGCCTCAGATGTCTCATGAGGTTGCTGCCGTCGAGGAACACGAAGAGGGCGGCGCCGCCCACGAGTGCGGCGCCTGGGCCAGTTCTTGGGTGTGCTA
This sequence comes from Avena eriantha, assembly GCA_910589775.1. NCBI lineage: Eukaryota > Viridiplantae > Streptophyta > Magnoliopsida > Poales > Poaceae > Avena > Avena eriantha. The sequence continues at coordinate 250,030,016 of OU342742.1, read as the reverse complement.
GGATGATATCGATTGGCTCACCCGACCCTTTGCATCCTGACCGTAGTCAGTTGCGGCCTTCCCGGTGATGAGATTGCACCCGTTCCCAAAACTAGTGAGTTCTTGGTCTTTCTTTCCCATTTCCAGCACGGTTTTGCTCTTCTTGTTTCTGATTTCTTCCATGAATTCCTCGCCATTTTCCGTCTTCAACCCCATCACTTTTCGGCTAATGTCGTCACCTCCATTTCCACCTTTGTTTCCGAGGTTGAGGGGTACCTTGGCCTATGGCCTTCCCTAGCAATCTAGTTCAAGTTCTTTGGCTTCCGAGCCAATGTCATTTCGAATAAGGATGTCCCCCCGGCCGACAAACTACTTACCCAATGCAGGGCGGCTTCCATCTCACTTCGGAAAGAATCCGAGTTTCCCTGAGTCGCCGGCTTAGAGTCCTACAAAGGGTGGGCCAAGACGTTCTTCTATGTGAAGAACACTACCTCGGAGGACAAGATCCGGCCGCCCCTTTCTCTATTGGCGTCCCTGATAGAACTCGGTGGGGCCAGATCCCCAATAGGTTAAAAGCAAACACCTTGGTAGATTTGGTGGAGAAGCGCATCATCAAGATGAAACTAGAGGGGATGAACAACAAGGATATCATGATCACCTTCATCCGGAGCTGAATCTCCCCGCTGCAGCAGCACACTCACAAGCTTTGCCACATGAGCGGGCACCTGGACCCCAACTGAACCTAGTCATTTGAGCTCTCTGATACTCAGATCTTCCGCTGGGTCAAGGCCATCTTCAAGACCTCAATGACCGAAGAATGGGAATGGGGGTTCGAGCATTTTAGCCAAGATAAGCCACCTCCCGTGGTACATCTCTTACGTGGGCCTTTTTCTGATTTATGTCTTATGTCTACCAGTATCAGTTATATGATCCTTTTGTCTTGTTCCCTTCAGACATTTCTTTAGTAGACAATTGAGGATGGTGCTGACCCATCCCTTGAGTGGGGGAAGGACTGGGATACCTCGGATACGGAAGAGCCGGATTCCGAGGACTTCTTGGCCATTCCGAACCCTACTCCGGCCAACCTTCCGGTAAGGATTCTGTCTTAAGGGATTGGCCGGATGACTATGAACATGATGATATTGAGATCTTGGAGGTATATGATCCTGTGCCTATCTCATATGCTTTTCCGGCTGATCCAACTCTAGCTAACCCGGCTGGTCAGGTATACACAAATCCTCCTCTTGCCGTCTGGCAAGCCAGCGCCTTCCCTGGTGAAGAAATGAGCTATTACCTCGGATCCTCCGTCCAAGCCGCATAGGACCGGGAAACGACTGAAGAAATCCAGCAACAAGGCCGCCAGTAAGCCTCCTACTAAGGACACAGTTCAGAGGGGCCCGAATCCCAAGGAATCACCTACTGCATTCGAGTAAGATTTTCTTTCCTTCCTTGTCCTTCAAGGAGCTTCTTTCCCTTAATGTGTATTTCTTGTTTCTCTCTTTTTGTTCTAACTTGATATTTGTTTTCTGTCTGACTCCGCAGGGCTCCCGGACATTTGTCAAAGTGGTTCGAGCATAGCCTCACCTAAATGAGATGATCCACCTTCCCCTGTTGTGATGATGCTCCTCTCCTGAGCTCTATCCACAAGAGCTTTGTGGCCACGCCGAATCTCAACAAATCTCGGCAAGAGGAGGGCAACATTGGCACAGAGGGAGGTGGTGCCTCCAAGGATGTGGCTATGCCACATCAGGCCAGTTCCTCTTCTGCTCAGCCACAACAAGTTGATGGTGGTGCCAGCAACATTGGCACCAAGAAAGTTCCTACTGAGGTGCCGGTGACTCCGGCACCGACCCAAGCTCAACCTCAGCCATCTCTAGCTCTAGCTCCAAGTTCCTCTACACAAGCAACTCCTACCTCGTCTGAGTGTATCCAAGATCGGCGAGAATACCAAACTCTGCCTAGCCTGAAGGCTAAATCCTCCATGTCAACTTCCTCAGCCGGCGTGCAGCCTTCAGCTCCACATCAGCAGGCCAAAACAAGCACCAAGGCCAAGAAGGCTGTCGAGGTTGCCAAGGGCCAGAAGGCTTCCGAGGTGGCCAAGACTACGCCCAAAGCATCAACGCCCGGATCATGACAGTGCACCCTTGCATCCATGATGCAACAAGGCAGTGTTGCTTCCGGCTCTGCTGCTGATAAACAACTTGCTCTGCATACCAGCCTGGCCGTAGCTCAAACTACCTAGAAAGCTGCTCACGCCAAGTGCTTAGTTGTGGCTCGGACTCTCAGCAGGGAGAGCTACGGCTCGCTAACTGAGTATGCAGACAGCTGGAATAACGCCGAGTTTGTTGATATCAGCTCAGGTAACCCGACAAAGTTTGGTCATGCCAAGTTCAGCGCACAAATGAACACGGCCAGCAAAGCTATTTCTATTTTCTAGCAAAATGATGGAGGTAAGCCTTTCATACATCTTTCACATATGCGCAATTACTTATAGATATATCCTCCAGTCCGTGAGCCTCCGGTGGAGTAATATGTTACTCGGCCAGATGCTCTTAACACTAGACTTGCACATCTTTAAATTCTGAAGTATCTTACCTTAGTATTTCAAATATTCACTCACCTAGAGCCGGGTTAAGTTCCATTTGGCCCGGGTCTTGAGAAATTTCAATTATTCACTCACCTAGAGCCGGGTTAAATTCCACTTGGCCCGGGTCTTGAGTAGTTTCAATTATTCACTCACCTAGAGCCGGGTTAAGTTCTACTTGGCCCAGGTCTTAAGTAGTTTCAATAATTCACTCACCTAGAGCCAGGTTAAGTTCCACTTGGCCCAGGTCTTGAGTAACTTCGAATCTTTGGTCACCTAGAGCCGGGTTAAGTTCCACTTGGCCCGGGTCTTGAGTAGTTTCAATTTTTCTTCTTGTTCTTAACTAAGGCTTTCCTTTTCAGATCACCACCAACCGACGCACCGCCGAGTTTCAGCGGCTTTTGGACGCCCACAGAGAGCTTAGCACAAAGCACAAGGCCCTGTTGCCTGAGGCGAAGAAGAAAGGTAAAGTTCTCTCTTTCATACTTTCCCACTTTTGCTTCTCTTCATATTGAGATTGCCGAATTAACTTTTGACTTGGATTTTGCAGCCGATGTGGAAGCTGAGAACAAGGCATTGAGGAAAAATCTGGCCGAGATGAAAGGTAACTTTCCCTTGCTTCTTATCCTCTGTCCTTTTTCACTTAGACTCGGTAGGTAATCATACCTCGGCTCGGCCGGGTCAAAAAATTATTGTAGTGTCTCTTCAAGATAGTGTGCCTCTGCCTGACATGATGCTTCATTTTCTCAAACAAGCAGGGCAACATCAATCCCGGCTCAAGGAGAAAGATGATGAGATCACTCAGCTCTGTGGTGAGAACGAGGCCCTCAAGCTCTCCCAGAAGAATGAGCTCGAAAAGTTAGATCAGGAGTTTTCTGACGCCAAGGCGCATCTCACATGCCAACTTGACAAGAGCAAGGGACTTCTTCAAGAAGCTGAGGCAAAAGTTGAGTCACTGATTGCTGCTCTAGAGGGACTTCGGAAGAACCAAGCGGGTTGGCTAGCCGAGCTAAGCTGGATCCACACCCTTATCACCCGTAAGTATCTTTGTTCCGAGTTTGTTTCATGCTGCCGAGGTTACTCTGCCCTTTCCCTTTTCTGAGTTGCTTTTGTTTGTGTTTTCGGAGGATTTCCCTCAATCCAAGGCTTGCTCCGATGTTGCCATCAAAAAGATCCAGGATAAAAGAGCTAAAGCTAGGCCTATCTCGAAAGAGATAACTATTGATGAGTCCTTGGCTGGTCTTGCGGCCTGCCTCGGACCCATGAAGGTCTTCGGGGTGGGTCTCCTCCGTGTTGCCATCCATGCCTTCCATACCTTGTGGCCAAGTGAAATTGATCCAGTGGGAGTTGCTGCGCTCATCGAGAAGCTTCAAGAAAGCAACACCCAACTTAGCTTGTGGCACAAATCTGCTGCCCGCGCTGGAGCTGACACAGCATTGTCCTTTGTGATGTCTTGGTACGAAGGGGTTGACCTGGATGTACTCAGCCGCCTCCGCACCAGATCCAAATGGACCAACGACACGGCATGCATCGCCCAGCGCAAAGCTCGCGCCTATGATATCATTCAGTATGCTCACTGTCATGAATCGAATGAGGGGTCGAGCTTTCTTGAAGCCATTGATGATGAGTTCATTGAGGGAGAAGCCGAAGATGAAGAGGTCGAGGATGAAGAAGGTTTGGATTACGCTGAGGAAGCCGAATACGCTAAGGATGCCGAAGCTAACCCGGACGCTGAAGCTGAAACCTAGGCTCCCGACGCCGAGTATAACTTGCCCCCTCCAGCTACGGATAGTTCGGCTACTACGGCTCCTAGAGGAAAAAACTTTGAAGTTTGTTAAATCCCCGGTATGCCGGGTGCAGATGTATAAAACATCACGTTATTTTGCTACAACTAAAGTTCTTTTTATGTCAGATTAACTTGGGCGGAGTCCCCGAGTTTCATTTTCATGTTCTCCCAATTCAATGACTCGGCTCGCGTCTACCTTGATTCGGCGTTTGACTTACGAGTCCAAGGTTCAAAAAATTGACTTAATAATACTTGAAACTTTATGATTAGCTCAAAATAATTCAACATAAAAGGAAAGTAGATACAGGGGTTAGTCCAAAAAAACAAATGTCGGCTCGATTACGTTCCTTTTCCTTAGTCGTTTTTCATATGCCTTGTAATTCCAAACGTGTTCTCTTGCTTGCCATGAAGCCAATTCTTGTTGGGCAGAAGCAAGTCGAAGAGTTAGCTTTTGGTGCCGACATACTACTACCTCGGCTAAGGTGTAAGTAATTTAAGCCAGCCGACATATAAAAGAGTAAATGCAGAACAAAGACAATTATCATTAGGGCAGTCCTCGAGTTTCCACTGGGGTGCTGAACTTTCATTGATAAGCTCATTGCCGACATATAGGCCGACATATGAGAGTTCGAGATATATACACTTTTGCTAAGTGTAAAATAGACGAAGTAGAGCTACTTTCCATGGTCAATTTGATTCCTCGCTGGACCTGTCCGCCTTGTTCTTCTCCTGTGGTTGTGCATCAATGAGGTAATATGCATCATTGTGCAATGCTTTGCTTACAATGAATGGCCCTTCCCATGGGGGGATAACTTATGCATACCGGCAGTGTGCTGCACCAGCCGAAGTACCAGATCTCCTTCTAGGAAGACTCGGGGGTTCACTTTTTGGCTACAGTAGCGTTAGAGATTTTGCCGATATATGGCGGTTCCGGACAAGGCTAGTTCTCTCGCTTCTTCCAGCAGATCAACATTATTTTGTCGGGCTTCTTGCACTTCGACTTCTATGTATTGGGAAACTCTGGGCGAATCATGCTCTATGTTGGCTGGTAATACAGCTTCTGCCCCATATACCAGAAAGAATGGCGTATAGCCTGTTGATCGATTCAGAGTTGTTCTTAAGCACCATAATACCGCTGGTAGTTCTTCTATCCAGCACCCCGTTGATCTTTGCAGCGGCTCAATGAGCCAGGGTTTTATCCCGGACAAAACTAGTCTGTTGGATCTTTCCACTTGTCCATTCGATGCGGGGTGGGCCACGGATGCAACATCTAGCCAAATCTTCTTATCTCGGCAAAACCTAGCAAAAGCTCCTTCGGCAAAGTTGGTGCCATTATCAGTTATGATATTGTGAGGGTAGCCATATCTCAGAATAATATCTTTAAGGAACGTCACGGTCGTAGCTCCATCACATTTTCTTATTAGCTTAACTTTAATCCATTTGGTTAACTTGTCCACCATGACCAAGATATGGGTCATGTTTCCCTTAGACGGCTTAAATGGTCCAACCATATCCAAGCACCACACAGCAAATGGCAAAGTGATTGGTACAGTTTTGAGTTCCGACATTGGCATGTGTGTCTTGGTAGCATACCTCTGACAACCATTACATTTCCTTACTAGTTCCTCTGATTGCTCCAAGGCACTTGGCCAGTAAAACCCATGCCGAAAAGCTTTTGCCACCAAGGCCCTAGATGAGGCATGATGCCCACATTCCCCCAGATGTATATCTTGGAGGATGTCTAGCCCTTCTTCCGGGTCAACACACCGCTGCAAAAAACTTGTGACACTTCTCTTATATAGCTCGGCATTGATTATAGTGTATGCCTTTGCTCTCCTCTACACTTGCCTTGCGAGTATCTCATCACTTGGCAAAGTTCCATCCTTCAAGAACTAAAATATTGGTTGTGCCCATGCTGGTATAGTGCAAGCTGGGAAAAGTACTTCGTCAACCTCCATTGCATCGACCGACATAACCTCCGTCGGATCAAGCTGACCAGTCCCTGGGTTCTGCAAAGCAGTCCCCGGGTTTGCCGAGGTAGTCCCTGGGTTTGTTGAGGTAGTCCCCAGGTTTGCCGAGGTATTCCCCCAATCAATGTCCATAGGGGTAGCTTATGATCTAGGGTTTGCCGTGATATAGATTGATTCAGATTCTGACGAAGGGGAGACAAATGGCTTTCTCAAATGTTCCAAAGCAACTCCTGGCGGGATGGCCTGCCGAGATGAGCCTAGCATAGACAGTATGTCAGCTGCTTCATTTTCAACCCGAGGTACATGATGGAATTCGCAACCCCTCGAAGAATCCACATATCTTTTGGACATGAAATCTATAAAGGGCCATGTTTGCATCTAGCGCGTCCCAATGGCCAGATACTTGCTGCACCACTAGATCTGAATCACCGAAGCACTGTATCCGACATATCCCAACCACTTTTGCTACTTTCAGTCCATGCACTAGTGCCTCATACTCGGCCACATTGTTTGATGCTCGAAAATGGATCTGAAGCACATACCACAACTAATCTTTCTTGGGTAAGGTAAGTACTACCCGGCCCCTAATCATTCCTTCAGCTTTGATCCATCAAAGTGCAAGCTCCAGTAATTTGAGTCTAGCAAAGGTGGTTCGTACTGCATCTCGGCCCAATCCACGAAAAAATCAGCCTCCGCTTGAGACTTGATGGCGTCACTTCTATCAAATTATGGTGCATAAGGGGCTAGCTAAATTGCCCATTTTGCAATCCGTCCACTTGCATATTTGCTATTCATTATCTCGGATATAGGTGCTTCACATATTACTTTTATGGGGTGATCCTCGAAGTAGTGCTTGAGCTTCTTGGCCGCCATATACACACCATATGCCATCTTCTGATAGTGAGGATAGTTTTCCTTTGAAGTAGACAATACCTTGCTTAGGTAATACACTAGCCTCTGCACCGACTTACCTTCATCGTCACGCTCCACCACAACCACGGCACTTATGACTCGGTTGGTCGCTGCTATATAGAGCAACATCGGTTCTTTGGATAGTGGTGAGGCTAGCACTGGTGCAGATGCTAGCATCCTTTTCAGTTCATGAAATGCGCTATCAACTTGTGGTGTCCATACGCACTTATCTAACTTTTTCATTAGCTGATAGAGAGGCGATGCCATTTCTCCCAGCCCACATACAAACCGACTTAATGATGCCAGGCAACCAGTGAACTTCTGGACATCATTAAGACACTTCAGTAGCTCCATTTCTATATAGCTCGGATTTTGGTGGGGTTGGCCTCGATACCTCGGCTAGACACGAGAAAACCGAGTAACTTCCCAGCCGGCACGCCGAAGGTACACTTCTTCGGGTTAAGCTTCATTCGGAACCTCCTTAGGTTCGCAAACGTTTGTCGGATATCATCTAGGATCGTCTTGATTTCCTTTGTTTTATCACAACATCATCAACATATACATGGAAATTTTTGACAATTTGATCATGTAAACATTTTTGCATACACCTCGGATATGTTGCTCCTGCATTACGTAAGCCAAATGGCATGATGCGATAGTAATAAGCCCCATACGAGGTAATGAAAGAAGTCTTTATTTCATCATCCGGGTTCAGCGGTATCTAGTGGAAACCAGAATATGCATCTACAAATGACAACAACTCACACCCAGCGGTCAAATCAATGACCTGATCAATCCTCGGCAGTGGGAATGGATCTTTTGGACACGCCTTATTCAGGTTCGTGTAATCGATACACATACACCACACCACTGCTACATTCGGATCATCCTTCTTCTTTTCCACCAGCACCGGATTAGATAGCCAATCCAAATAGAGTACTTCCATGATAAACCTAGCTGCGAGGAGCCGAGCTATCTGATCAACAATGACCTTTCTCCTATCTTCGGCGAAGCGGTGGAGAGGTTTCTTCACCGGCTTTTCTCTAGGTCTCACATGCAAAGAGTGCTCGGCCAACTCCCTCGGTACACCTTGCAGATCATGTGTGGACCAAGCAAATATATCTCAATTCTCACGGAGGAAGTTGATGAGCTCGCTTTCCTATTTGTCGCCTAACCAGGCACCTATAGTTACGATGCGCTCTCGGAACTAATCATCAACGGGCACCTTCTTGGTATCTTTTGCCGCTTGAAACGAAACACTTCCATGGGGGTTACTCAGAGCAGGCATATTCAGCTGGGTGGACTAAGCTAATGCCGCCACCTCCTAGATTCTTATCTTTTCTTGTGCTATCACCAGTGACTCGACCAAGCTTGACCCGGCCGAGGCACACTCGGCGCCTGAAGTCCCTAGTTATGGTGATCACTCCATTTGGGCCTGGCATTTTCATCTTCAAGTAGCCAATGCGATCACTAGCCATAAACTTAAATAGAGTCGGCCTTCTGAGTAACGCATGATAAGCGCTGTCCAAATCCACTACCTCGAATTCCAAGTTCTCAATTAAACAATTATCTCTGGTGCCAAATAAGACATCAATCCGGACCTTTCCAATGGGCTCACAAGACAAACCCGGAACAATGCCGTGAAATGTGGTCTTGGTTGTCTGAAGCATGTTCTATGAAACTCCCAGCTTATGCATTGTGTCCTTATACAAGATATTGATGTTGCTTCCGTTGTCAATCAACACTTTGGATAACTTTACATTGATGTTTGGCTCGATGAAAGTTGGGTCAAGCACCAAGGCATATGATCCAGGACTCGGCATGAGCCTGGGGTGATACTTGATACTCCATGTGATTTCCTGATCAGACCAACGCATGTACCTCGTCATAGCCAGCATAACTGCATTTACCTCCATATGTCGGTGTTGCACGCTCTTTCTATTAGTTTCTTCCATGGTAAACACATAGTAACTCTGATGGTGTTCTCTATACTCATTTCTCCCATCATTGCCGGGGTACCTTTGGTTTTGTTGGTGCTGGTTTTCCACCTAATGCACTGCATCCCTTCTCTCATGGTTCTCATGCATGGGCGGGGGTGGTGGTAACATCATCTGCTACCCATTTGCCCCAGTGAGCTACTGTTACCGAGGTGCATCATGCCGAGGTGCCTGAGCATTCCTCGCACCGCTCTGCTCTATTTTACTCATCCACTCATATTGCCGAGTCGTGTGATTCGCCGGGTTACTCGGGTTTGGCGTGTGAAATTTGCATGGTTGATCCAGCATAGACTCATACGTATACCTCGGCCTATCCTTATTTTCTTGCCACTATTTCTTCTATTTTGGCATCCAAGTTTTCTTGCCGTCATTTCTCAAAGTCCATTATTGCCCTCCATTCTTCTGTCCCTAGCTATTCCTAGCTCCGGGTTGACCTGGCTCCACTGCTGCAACTTATTGCGAACCGTATCTGTAATCTGGCCGCTCATCTCTTCTCTAACCCCGGAAATCATTTCGCTGGGATGACCCGGCTCCGTCTCGGTTGTAGTACTCCTCATTTGACTCATTTGACACAAGCAGAGGTTGAGTTGGATCACCCAATACATACGAGTCAGCATTTCTGATTGTTTCAGCCAACGTAGTTGGCATATCTCTTTGCAACCTCTGCCACAACATACTGGCATATCTACATCCTTGTGCAAACCAAGCAATGGCTTGTGACTCAATCACCCCTTCGCATGAATTGCGCACATTACACCAGTGAGTTAAGAACTCCCGGTTCGTCTCATTCGGCCTTTGCTTGCACATTGCTAGAGTATGTGGCCTATTCGGCCTCTTATACGTGCTCATGAAGTTACTAATGAACATCTCCTCAAAATCTATCTAGCAGTTGATACTTCCTACTGGAAAGTTGTTTAGCCAGACCCTTGCTGGCCCTTCCAACATCTGAGGTACATATCTCATAGCCCATCTCAAATTGCCAGTGGCAATGTTCACCGTTGTTGCATAGTCAATCAGCCAATCCTCTGGCTTGGTGTTGCCATCATACGTCTTGGTACCTCTGGCTAACTGAAAGTTCGGCATAAGAGGTTCTCTCATAATCTAAAGTCCAAAGCATGCTAGACCCAGAGGACCTTGTCGCTCTATCATCTCCGACCTATAGATCCTTTCGAGCTTTAACCTCGCATCATCTGGCTGCAGGTTCCTGTTTCCCAACCTTTACCCTATCCCATGATGTTTTGGCCTAGGAAACCCGACATCAGCCATCGCCGAATAACCATCGTTGTACCTATCCTGACCTGGACCAACATATTGTTGTTGCACAGCTGGACCGACACTTTGCTCTTGCTGAGGTACGTACTGTTGTTGCTGCTGCCGAGGTGGGTTTTGCCCTACTCCCGCCGAGTTACGATGTCCAGCATGGCCATTCCCAGCGTTCTCCTGACCAGCGTTGCCTTGGTCGTGGTTACCTCGTCCAACTTCTCCTCTGTAACATCCCAAATCTTTAATCAATCCAAATCACCCAATTTAGGGTTAACAAAAACTTTTCCCATTTAAATAATCAAGCATGCATATGTGTGTTGCATTAAATAAGAATTGTTTTGAATTGCCATGATTGAGTGATCTATTGATTGTAAAATGACTCTAAGGTGAATTACACATCATCTAGATCATTCCCAAGCAAATCCCAAAGAAAAAGAAATCAAAAGGAATTAAATAAAGGAAATGGTCACTTTTGTCATTTTAATCAATTAGCCCACTTTGGGTGTTCCTAGGACTCAAATACCAATAGAAAAAATTGTGGATCTTTGCACCCCTTGCTAGTACATGTTAAGAGGTACCAAGGCCCACTTTGTGTTCTGCCAAAAACATTTAAACTATAAATTTAAATGGCATTTGAAAATGGAATCTACCTCATATGTCTAGATCACACTTTTTCAAAAACCATCCAAATGAACTCCATTTAAAAATCCCAAGCAACCAGAGATGCTTAAGCATGTGACAAACAACTCCACCAAAATTCATTTCAAAATTCCAAATTTGAATTCTTGCGGCCATTTTGTCAAACACCTTGTGAGCAGAATCAAATTGGCCTAACTATCACTGTTTTTTATCAAATTTTGTCGAGCCATTTGAACCCAAATCAATGCCTTTGTCTCCTCTAAACCCAACCAGTCCATCAAAGACCTACCATTTGGCCTAGGGCAACAGTACACCGCCACCCCAAGGCCATGTTCCCCGGTCGATCATGCGCAGCTCGCAGCTGACCGCCAGCCCTTCTCCGCCGCTCCAGGAAGTAAGGCGTGACCTCACCACCGTCCACGGTTCACCCCACGACCACTTCCATGCCCTGGACCACCGACGACACCCCCGCACTATCCTCTCTGCGCCGCACCAGAGCACGCTAGAGCGCCATCACCTCTAGCACACCACAGACCACTCCTCGATCCCAGAACGCGCGCGGCGCTCCGCCTTGACCACCTCAGCCCGCCAGACACGGCCGTAACCCGTCGCGCTACCCACACTCACCAGGAACCACGTCGAGCACCGCCTCTGTATCCGAGAGTGCGCGACATGCCCAACCACAATCCACCACCCCTAGCACCGCCATTACGCCCTAGCTGACCGCCAGGGAACCCCACCGTCTGCCTACCTCGCCCACGCCGATAGCCCCCTGTGCCGTCGTCACCGACGAGCTCCGCCCATGCTTCTCTGCCGCCTCGCCGAGCCTATATAAGGAAGCCATCCCAGCACGAATTCCTCACACTCTCACACTCCCCTCTCTCCACCGGTCCTTCCCCACCTCTCGCTAGAGCCGCTCGAGCAGCCAGCCGCCGGAATTTCGCCGGAGATAGCCGCAGCAGAGGAGGAGACGCCCCCGTCGATTTCATCCACCTGAGCCTCTGCCACGACTTCGCCTGAGCCCGCCATCGTCGACTCGTTCGTTTGCCCGCTTCGTAGCACTCGCTGGAGCCATGGTACGCCCCCACTGCACCCCCGCCGTGTAGCTAGGTTTCCGTCTCGCCGGCGACATGTTCGTCGTCGACGACGACCGTGAGCCGTTGATCTAGTTCTAGTCCTACGGTCCACAATGCCCCGTACCGCTTCGAGTTTAATGAGCCACTGACAGGCGGACCCCCCTATCAGCAGTCCTACGCGCTGCGGAATGAAACTGGACCGTCCCGTTTGTGTTCCTGCCTAAGCCCACATATTCAAATTTAGATTTTTCTTTTTAGACTTAAACTAGAATCTGTCCCTTAGTTTGAAAATCAATTCAGAGAGTTCTACAAATCCAAATTGAGTGATTCCAATTTTGTTGGAAAGGTACTGAAAATACCTATCCAAGAAAGTTGGATTTAAATCATTTAGAGTTAGAGATCTATCCTAGTAAAAATAACAAAGCAGAATCTTTTTCACATTCAAACATTTTTATAAAATCAACCATAATAGCTTTTGGGTTGATTAAAACTCTCAAAAATCACATTTAACCATACCTATCTGAATATGTAATAATATTAAGGTTTGCATGTAGTGACTTTGGACTAGTACCAAAATGATGCTATATAGGCATTTCTAGTCACTTTAAATCATTAAATGTTAAACTTAAACTTATTAAAATGTGATCCAACCTTTAAATCGCATTCCCATATATTAGAATATGTGGTGATGACATGTGTCCACATGATCCCATATTTTAATTGGAGAATATTAAATCTTAGTAAATTTCAATGAGTAGAAATTACTTTTCTCAAATAAAATAAATGAAACTAGTTATTAAACCTTGTGATGTTTGTGATGATGCTAGATCATCAAATGTGTGCCTTAGTGTGCTAAATAGAATAGTTTAGTATTGTTTGGTGATTGTGTATTGCGTATGTATTTATAGACGGTAGTACCGACCAAGCTTTCAAGGAGGAGGAGTTCTACCAAGAGGAGGAGGAAGAGAATTTCAACCACTGCACTACCCAAGGCAAGCCTAGCACTTCAAGTAAACTGAGCAAGCTAACACTTGCAAGTGTCTTAACTATGCAAGCTAAACCTTGCAAGCTAGATAACCTAAGCAAAATGCATTAGGCATGCTTTGGTTATACATGTTTGTCTTATACCTACCCTAAGTTTTATTTACAAGCTTTACCTTCTTTTACTTTACCAAAGTTCTTTGCTTTGTTTATAGATAGCATAAAAAGTATAAAACTTGGCCTATCTAGTTAGACTTAGATGTCATTCTATGGCATGAGATTGATCTTAGCATCCCACCTTAGTGAACACTCTTAACTTAGTAGCTTAGAGCCAACCCAAAAACTTGATCACTTTAGACGGGAATACCTGGTGAAAATGACTTATGAAAACCTTGGAATGATGAGTCATTCTATTGAGATGTTTTGACATGTGTTGATAAATACAAATGGCTTATGATGATGAAAATGTTGAGGCATGAGCCTTAACCCTTTTATAAAAACTTATGGTTGGGTTCGGATGCGATACCATTCCAAATTTACCGTACAACCACAATACCTTACCTAGCGGGAGAGGTTTGATCTGAGGCTACCTCTCAATATTGTGCACCTATGCAGTGCCCAGGATGACAGATGGTCATGACTGGGAGGCCAAGCTCATAGGAGAGGTGCTTATACTAGAGTGTGTAAAGGAAAGGTTATGTTTGATTATCTGCATACTAAGTATGATGATTCAGGGTTATCCCTGACAGATGTATCGAATCTTGTGGTGAAATTGTACCACCTCTGTAGAGTGTCAAACTATTCAAATAGCCGCGTCCGCGGTTATGGACAGTTGGAGTGGCCATACTGTTCCATTGTAAGATGTTTTCAAAATGACTTATGAAATGAATGATGAATCTTGACTTGACCACAACAGGGTTGTGACTATGAAACTAGCTCCCCAACTTAAGTGATTCTAAAACTTTAGTTTATCTTTCTTTGTTTTTGAACTCAGCTTAGGTTTCAAACTTAACCTTACAAATAAACTTAGAACTTAGCATTCCTACTACAACTATCTTACTTGTTAGTGATAGTTTGCGAGTACTTAAATAGTACTCATGGCTTTTGTCCCTGGCTATTCTCATGGCCAGACTATGAAGAGTACTACCAAGAGGAAGGACAGCAGGACGACAATGATAACTAGGACTATCTCCCATCGTCAGCATTGCCTGTGACACTAAAGATGGACCCCACCACTACGCTTATTATTTATCTCTGCTGCTTGTTATATTAAGACTGGATCATGAGATCCTTTATTTGTGTAAGACCTTATTATGGTTTTTAATGGATAATGTACTTTGATATCCAATATGTTATGTCTCACAAAAATGGTAATCCTGGGATTGCAATGTATGGCATAACAGGCATCTGGGATTAAAAATCCGGGTGTTGACAACCTCGGCTGGCACTGTGGCAATCCTCGTCACCTTGCACTGCTTTTCCTTTCCCCGCCCTTGTCGGGTCATATGGGACTATTTGTTTGTTCTTTCTCGCTGAGGTTACCACCTCTTCTCTTCTAGGTCCATCATGAGGGGATGACGCTGCCCCAACGGATTTTGCCGGGTTACCCCCTACCGAATGAATTACACGGGATCCTCCTGCTATTGCCAGGTTTTCCTTGAGTATCTCCTCATTCTGCTTGTTAGCCACTCTCACCAAGTGATTAACTCTTTCATGTTGCCTTTCCCGGGCTTCTCCGGTTAGACCCTCTAACTCGGACACTGCTGCCTCTGCAGCTTTGAGGTTTTTTGCCAGGGTGCTATACCTCGCCAGCCCTGTTGTCACTAAGGTAGACGAATACCCCGGCTTAGGTACATATTCCTTGTCTACTTCTGTGATGATGTTTCCTACCCTAATTTTTACTTTGTCCATGCGGGTGGGGCTAATCCGGTTTGCTTTGGCATACTCACGCAAGGTGATGTTCAGTGACTGCTGTAACTCAACTACTCTTTTTGCCCTGCTAACATTTTCAGCTGGGTCTCATCTAGCTCGGCCTATGCTTGAGTCAGATCTGCTACAGGTGCTATGGGAGTAGCTAAGCTATCTATTGCCTGCTGCAACACGCTCTCTGTCCTCTTTAGTGGAGGAACCTCATCCTAGGTACCTTTGGTGTTGTCTCCGGGTTCTCCGTCGGGTCCTTGCTTGCTCCCGCTCTGGCGCCATCATCATGACTTCAACATAGCTAGCAGGGCGAGTGATACGCAGGCCGCGAGCCACACTAAGAGGTGGTTCGCCTCCCTTGACAACGTGCAGCGGATGAACGCAGGACTCGTCCACGCCAACATAGACCTTGTGGGCGGCGAGGCTGATGAATAGGCTGTCGCACGGAGGAGGGAGGTTGCCGAACCTTCGTGCGTTGTCGCTCACGTAGTCCAGCGCTCCAAAGCGCTGAACAAGCTCGGAGACGATGTGTTCCCTGGTGCCGATGATGCTTCCTGTACGGATGTTCACTCCATCTAGCGTCGTTGCTGGCCCCATGGTGGGTGCCAACTATCGTGGTGGTGGCACGGTAGATGCATGGGTAGGCTAAAGATGGGGCCAAAGTGCGCTAGAGGTATCCAGGGAGGGATGGTGTGGTGATTCCACACACCGATGTTTGTATTCTCACTTTCAATGGTGTTTACAGATGCTCCTTGAGCTGTTCATGGGGAGGACGAAGAAGAACCTCTCTACCACCCACACCTCTCTCTAGGGTTTTCCCTTAGTAAAAATGGTCGACCCTCTCTATGGAGATCCTAGCGCTCCTTATATAGAATAGCCCAGGTTACAAGCTAGGGCATACATGGAAGGCATATTCTCCAAATACGCATCTCCCAAAATAGCAAAGTGGTGCGCCTCTTTTTCCCTTCGTAAGCCTCTTAGGACTCATGGCGTAAGACTCTCTGAGCCCCTCTAGGGCGTGGCGTCACCCGACCAAGAATAGTCTAGCGACGTCACGTCGGTCGGACTGTACTCGCTGGTCCTTCCCTTTGTCCTCTACACTCAGGCTATAGTGGAGAGAGGAAAGCACTGACCATGGAGATACCTTCCTTCTCTGGTAAGCCAAGTGGTAACCCGGCTCCTTCCTGGTTAACTCGGCTCTAGGGTACCTGCATACAAGTAACATAAAAGACACCAACATACACTCTATGCCGGCCGAGGTAATGTTGGGTGAACATCGTCCGGGCCGGGTTAGCCGTAACTCGGCTTTCCTTGAGGTAACTCGGTCAGCTCTCGCTTTGACCTTTCTGTACCTGGGCTAACATTGCCATTATACCCCACCTTGAACCTACCCGGGGTTATCCCCCCAACACCGGATCATTGGTCCAAATAGATCCGGTGCGCAGGTGACCAAGTACGTTCAGATCGATGCCTTTGTACCAAGACAGCACAAAGTATTGGGCCGTGTCAGCTTCGGCACGTGCAACGGACTCCCGCCACAAACTGAGTTGTGTATTGGTATCCCGGAGTTTCTCGATTAGCGCGGCAACTCCCTCCAGATCAGTTTTACAAGGCCACAGAATATGGAAAGCATGAATGGCAGCGCCAAGGAGCCCCACTCCAAAGACCTTCATGGGCCCGAGGCAGGCCGCAAGGCCAGCCAAGGACTCGTCAATGGTAGTTTCCTCCGAGATAGGGCCAGCTTTAGCTTTCTTATCCTAGAGCTTGCAGATGGCAACGTCAGAGCAGGCCTTGGACTAGGGGAAATCCTATAAAAGTACAAACAGAAAACAACTCATAAAGTGCTAGGAGAAGAGTAACTTCGGCAATAAGGAGCAAACTCAGAGAAAAGCAGCTTACAAGCTATGAGATC
Source organism: Avena eriantha (assembly GCA_910589775.1). NCBI lineage: Eukaryota > Viridiplantae > Streptophyta > Magnoliopsida > Poales > Poaceae > Avena > Avena eriantha. Next base: position 250,012,997 of record OU342742.1, on the reverse strand, counting down.
GTGGATTCGGATCAGCTAGGCCAACCAAGATGTCTAGTTCTTCCTACCTCGAGAGCAGTAGTCAGCAACTCAACTTTAGCTTTGGATTCTTGGAGAAGTCCTTTGCTCTTATCAAGCTGGCCCGTGAGCTCGACCTCTACATCGGAGATGTAACATCCCAAAACTTTAATCAAGGTTATCAAGATTCTAATCACCCAATTTAGGGTTAACAAAAACTTTTTTATTATTAAAATGATGAATGAATGCATGTGTGTTGCATTAGTGTAGAATTGTTTGGAAATGCCATGTTTGATTGATCTAAATGATATGAAATGGTTTAAAGGTGAATGACACATCATCTAGACCATTTAAAAATAGAATCCAAAGAAAAAGAAATCAAATAAGAATAAAAAGACCAAATGGTCATTTTGACCATTTTAGTCCACTAGGCCACTTTAGGTGTTCCTAGAAGTCAATTTCAAACAGAAACATTCTCAACTCTTTTCACCCCTCGCTAGACCAAGTAAATATGTACCAAGGCCCATTTTACAATCTTACAGAAACCTTTAACAAGACAATTTAAATAACATTTGAAAATTTAATCCAATACATATGTGAAGATCCCCATTTTTACAAAACCCATCAAATGAATTCACCTTGCCAATCCCAAGCAAACCTAGCCTCTCAAGCTTAATACAAAACCACTCAAAAAGTTTGGATCCAAAATTCAAATTTAAACTTCATGCGGGCATTGTGTGGAACACTTGGTGATCACAGAATAAAATGCCTAACTAATACTGTTCTTGATCAATGCATTGCCGACCCTTTGTCGCCAAAACGTGTCCCTGGTCTCCCTAGTCCCAACCAGCACCAATGCACCACTCCCCCTTCGCCGCTGCACCAGTAGAGCACTGCCCAGAAATGGTCACCGCCGGTCGCCACCGTCTAAGCCGCAACAGACCACCCCACGCCTATCCAGGATGCCTAGTAGGATCGCCGCACCCTACCTCCTCTCCCTGTCCACCCCTCGATGATAGCCAGGCCGTGGACCACCCCCAGCGATACCGCGCCCACCGTGTATGCGCCATGCCGAGCACGCGCCAAAGCGCCGCGCCCGAAAAGCATGCACATGTCGTGCCTCGACCGCAGCCCGTGTGCATCGCTTCGCCATGACCCTAGGAACCGCCCGGACATGCCCGTTTGCCGCCGCTTGACCCGCAGCCACCATGCGTCGCGTCGAACGCCGCTTCTGCCGTGTAGAGCACGATCTGCGCCCGACCAAATGCCACCGCCCCTAGACGTGCCTTTACGCCGTAGATGACCGCCAGCAGACCGCGCACCGTCCCCTACCTCCAGCCATGACGATAGCACATTGTACCGCCCTCGCCGAAGACGCTAGCCCATCCCGCTCGGTCGCTTCGTCGAGCCTAGAAAAGGAGGCCTCCTCCACCCCAATTCCTCACAACACCTCACTTCCCTCTCACCACTGACCACCCCACACTTCTCCCTAGAGCCAATCGAGCCACAGTTCACCGGAATTTTGCCGGAGCTTACCGTTGTAGAGGAGAAGAGGAGTCGTCGATTGGAGCTGCCCCAGGAGCCGCTGCGACCAAGCCTAAAGCCACCGTCATCCACCAGTGCGATCGCCCCCATCGCCACGCCTAGCTGGAGTCCTGGTAAGCCCCCATGTACCCCCACCGTATCGCGTTAGGGTTCGTTCTCGTTGGAGCAGTTCGCCGGAGACGACGAACCACAGCTGTTTGATCTGTTCTAATCGTAGCACCCAGAGTGCCCCATACCGCTTTGCGTTTGATGTGTCGCTGACCTGCGGGACCAGCCTGTCAGTAGCCCTCTGCGCCGCGGAGCGCCACTGGGCTGGCCCGTTTAGTTTCCCGCGCTAGCCCATAGATTCAAATAAATGTTTTCCCATTTAGTTTTAAACTAGATTCTATGCCTAGATTTAAAAATCCATTCAAAGAAATTTACTTAACCAAATGACATGATTCAAATTTTTCTAGAGAGGTAATAAAAAATATCTATCCAAGCCCGTTAGAATTAAGTCAATTGGAGTTAGAGATAATCTATAGCAAAAATAACAAGACAGAGACTTTTCTACATTCAAACATTTTTCAAAAATCAACCATAATAGCTTTTGAGTCGATTCCAACTCTCAAAAATCACATTTGACCATACCTATTTGAATATGTAAAAATATTTAGGTTTGAATGCAGTGACTTTGGACTAGTACCAAAATAATGCTATTAGGGCATTTCTAGTCACTTTAAAATGATAATAATAAACTTAAACTTTATAAAATGTGACCAACATTTTAAATCACATTACCATGTATTAGAATATGTGGTGATGACATGTGTCCACATGATCCCATATTTTAATTGGAGAATATTAAATCTTAATTAATTTCAACGAGTAGAAATTACTTTTCTCAAATAAACTAATGAAACTAGTTCTTTAAAAGCTTGTGATGATTGTGATGATGCTAGATCATCAAGTGTGTGTGCCTTAGTGTGCTATATAGATAAGTATTGTTTGGTGATTGTGTACCCCGTATTCATTTATAGACGATAGTATCGACCAAGTCTACAAGGAGGAGGAGTTCTACCCCGAAGAAGACGAGGAGAATTTCAACCACTGCACCAATCAAGGCAAGCTATTATGGGCAAGATAATACTTGCAAGCCACCACTAGATGCAAGTTAACCTAAGCAAAATTCCTTAAGCATGATTTGGTTATACCATTTTGATTTATACCAATCCCAAGTTTTACTTGCAAGCTTTACTTTCTTTTACTTTACTAAAGTTCTTTACCTTTCTTATAGATATCATAAAGAGTATAAAACTTGGCCTATCTAGTTATACTTAGATGTCATTATATGGCATGAGATTGAAGATTAGTACCCCTCTTTAGTGAACACTCTTAACTTAGTGGCTAGTGCTAAGCATAAAACTTGATCACTTTAGATGGGAATACTTGGTGAAAATGATTATGAAAACCTTGGAATGATGAGTCATTCTATTGAGATGTTTTGACATGTGTTGAAAAAATGGTTTATAATGATGAAAATGTTGAGGCATGAGCCTTAGCCCTTTTTACCAAAAATTGGTGGTTGGGTTCGGATGCGATACCATTCCAATGTTACCGTACAACCACAATACCTGAATTGGGTAAGGCTTAGCCGGAAGTTTATATGCATTAGTATGGGTTCCCTCGTGGGAGAGGTTTGAGCTGAGGATACCTCTTGATGATGTCCACATATGCAGTGCCCAGGATGGCAGATGGCCATGGCTGGGAGGCCAAGCTCATAGGAGAGGTGCCTAAACTAGGGTGTGTAATTGAAAGGTTATGATTGATTATCCGCATACTAAGTATGATGATTCAGGGTTATCCCTGACGGATGTATCGAATTTTGTGGTGAAAGTGTACCACCTATGCAGAGTGTCAAACTATTCAAATAGCCGCGTCCACGGTCATGGACAGTTGGAGTGGCCATACTGTTTCGTTGTCAGATGTTTTCAAAATGACTTATGAAATGATTTGTGACTTGACTTGACCCCAATAGGGTTGTGACTATGAAAACTAAGTTCCCACCTTAAGTGATTTAGAACATTAAATTAGCTTTATTTACTTCTGAACTCATCTTAGGTTTCAAATTAGCTTTTGCAAATAAACTTAGAGTTAGCATTCCTACTAGAACTACCTTACTTGTTAGTGATAGTTTGCGAGTACTTAAAGAGTACTCGTGGCTTTGTCCCTGGCTATTCCCGTGGCCAAACTATGAGGAGGACTATCCAGAAGAAGGACAGTAGGACGGCTACGACAACTAGGACCATCTCCCATCGTCAGCATTGCATGTGACACTGAAGATGGAGCCCACCACTACGCTTATTATTCCGCTACTTGTTTGTACTAAGACTGGATCATGAGATCCTTTATTTGTGTAAGACCTTATTATGGTTTGTAATGGATGATGTACTGTGATATCCATCTGTTATGTCTCACAAAAATGGTAATCCTGGGATTGCGATATATGGCATAATAGGCATTTGGGATTAAAAATCTGGGTGTTGACAGGAGAACTCCTGGTCTAATTTCTCAAGCTTAGTCTTATGGAGTTGCTGGAGTTTCTCGTTCTTAGCGTGAAGCCGGAGGATCTCATCGTCCTTCTCCTTCAGCTGGGACTGATGTTATCCTGCTTGTTCGAGAAAATGAAGCATCATGTCAGGTAGGGGCACGCTATCTTGAAGAGACACTGCAATAATTTTTTACCCAGCAGAGCCGAGGTATAATTACCCGCCGAGTCAAAATTAAAAAGAACAAAGGATAAGAAGTGAAGGAAAACTACCTTTCACTCGGCCAGTTTCTTTATAAGTGCTTTATTCTTAGCTTCCACATCAGCTACGAGTCACAGGTTAATTCGGCAAGCCAAAGATGAAGGGAAGTAAAAATTAAAATATGAAAGAGAGAACTTTACCTTTCTTCTTCAGCTCAGGCAGCAGGGCCTTATGCTTTGAAGAAAGATCTTTGTGTATATCCAGAAGCTGCTAAAACTCAATGGTGTTGCGATTGGTAGTGATCTAAAAAGGAAGGTGTTAGTTCATGATCCATAAGGAATATTTGAAGTTAGTCAAGACCCGGGCCAAGTGGAACTTAACCCGGCTCTAGGTGAGTGAATATTTGAAACTACTCAAGACCCGGGCCAAGTGGAACATAACCCGGCTCTAGGTAAATGATTATTTGAAGTTAGTAAAGACCCGGGCCAAGTGGAACTTAACCCGGCTCTAGGTGAGTGAATATTTTAAGATAGTTAAGACCTGGGCCAAGCGGAACTTAACCCGACTCTAGGTGAGTGAATATTTGAAGCTATTCAAGACTCGGGCCAAGCGGAACTTAACCCGGCTCTAGGTGAGTGGATATTCGAAGTTATTCAGATCCGAGTCAAGTGGAATTTAACCCGGCTCTAGGTGATTGGATATTTGAAGTTAAGCTACATAGTATTTGGGAACAGGTTACGGGAAATTGCACAAGTTTATTAAGAGCATCCGGCCAAGTAACATGTTACTCCCCGGAGGCTCAGGGACTGGAGGATATATCTACAAGTACTTGTGGATATTTAAAGAGATAGCTGAAGGTTTACCTCCATCATCTTACTGGCATAACCAATGGCTTTGGCAGTTGTGTTCATCTGCGCTCCAATCTCCGTCGAACCAAAATTTGACAGGTTACCGGAGCTGACGTCAATGTATTTAGCATTGTTCTAGTTCTCGGCGAACTTAGCGAGTGAGCGGAGGCTCTCACCACTGAGAGTCTGAGCCACGACCAACCCCTTCTCGTGAGCAGCTTGGCGTCAGAGCTTAGCAACAGCCAAACTGGTATGCAGCGTGAGCTGTTTTCCGGAGTAGGGCCTGAAGGAGCGTTGTCTTGCTGCATCATTGAAGAAATTGTGCGTTGCCCAAACCCGGCTATTGATCCTTTGGCTTCAGCCTTGCTTGTTTCAGCTGTGGGCTTTTATTTGGTCATGTCGGCAAGTTTCTTGGCCTTGGTAATTGGCTTGACCTACTGCGGTGGAGCTAAAGGTTGCGCTTCAGCTGAAGAAGCTGGCGCGGAGGACTTGGTACGAGGTTTTGGCTAGGTTTGGTCTTCTCGCCGAGTCTGGGTAGACTCGAACGAGGCAGGAGGTGCTTGGGGAGAAGAACTTGGAGCTGAAGCTAGTGGGGGCTGAGGTTGAACTTGGGTCGATGCTAGAGTCACCGGCACCTCGGTAGAAGCTTTCTCGATGTCGATGTTGCTGGCACCATCATCTAGTTACTGCTAAGCAGAGGAAGTGCTTGGCTGATCCATCATAACCACATCCTCGGGGGCACCTCCTCCTTCTGTGCCGACGTCTCCTGCCGAGGCGGACTGAGGTTCGGCGCAGCGGCAGAGCCATCTTAGACGGGGCTCGGAACGGAAGCATCGTCATGGCACGGAGAAGGTGGAACCTGACGAAGAGGAGAAGCTATGCTGGGGCCGCTCTGGGAAATGTCCATGGGGGGCCTGCCAAGTAAAAGACAAACCAATATCAAGTTAGGACAGAGAAAGAAACAACAAATACATGCAAAAGAACTATGCTACTCAAAGAACAAGAAAGGAAAGAGGAAGTTACTCGGATGCAGTAGGAGGTTCCTTGGGATTTGGAGCCCTCTGGACAGTGGTCTTGACAAGGGGTTTGGTGCCGACCTTGTTGGAGGACTTCTTGTATCTTTTCCCGGTCCAAGGTGGTTCGGAAGAAGCAACCGAGGTCGCAGGTCGCTTCTTAGCCAGCCCTGGAGGAATCGGATCTCCCACTGCCACCGGAGTCACTTCGTGCACCTGACCAGCCGGGTTAGCTGGAGGGGGATCACCGGGATAGGCATATGAGATAGACACATGATCAAATACCTCCAAGATCTCAATATCATCATCATTTTCATCGTCATCTGACCAATCCCTTAAGACAGAATTCTTACCAGAGGGTTGGCTAAAGCCAGATTACAGAATAGGCATGAACTCCTCGGAGTCTGGCTCCTCCAGATCTGAGGTGTCCCGATCCTTTCCCTACTTATCGGCCGGGGTCGGGGTGTCCTCTATTGTTTGCTGAAGGAATTTCTGAAAAGGATAAGGCAAAAGGGTCACATAGATGATACAAGCCAACATAAGAAGTAACTCGGAGAAAAGGTCACATGAAAGATGTATCGCGGGAGCTGGCCTATCTTGGCAGAAGTGCTCTATCCCCCACTCCCAATCCTTGGTCAAAGTCCTCTTGAAGATCGACTCAACCCGGCGAAAGATCTGGGCATCCGAGAGCTCGTGAGATGAAACTCGGTTGGGGTCGAGGTGACCACTCATGTGGCACAACTTGTGGGTAGATGAAACTCGTAGAGGGAAGATCCGGCTCTGGATGAAGGTGACCATCAGATCTTCGTCGGTCAGTCTATCTTTCTTCAACTCGGTGATGCGCTTATGCAACAAGTCAAGCAAAGTGCTGGATTTCTTTGGGAGCCGACTCCACTTTTTCCTATCAGGGATGCCGATAGAAAAATGAGGCGGCCGAATCTTGTCCTCCAAGGTATCGTTCTTTACATAAAAGAATGTCTTGGCCCACCCTTTGTAGGATTCCAAGCCGGCAACCCGGGGAAAGTCGGAATCCTTTCGAGGTGAGATGGAAGCCGCTCCACATTGGGTCAGTAATTTGTCGGTCGAGGGAACATCGGAATGACATTGGCTCGAAAGCCAAAGAACTTGAACCATATTTGGATCGAGGACCACAAGCCGAGATAGCCCTCGACATCGGAAACAAAGGCAGAGAGATGCGATGGCGTTCGCAGGAAGATGATGAGGTTGAAGAACGAAGGTGGTGAGGAAATCATGGAAGAAATCGCTGATGGGAAGGCTGAAGCCGTGCTAGAAGTGAGAGAGGAAAACCCCAAACTCACCGGGTTCGGGAGCTGGGACAAGTTCTTCACTAGGGAGGTGGCAGCTAACTCTGGCGGAAATGCGCTGGGTCCGGATGAGCCAATCGAGGTTATCTTGGCATACCCAGGAGCCGACCCAAGCGCTGCACTCATTAGCGGCGCCACCCTCCTCGTGCTCTTGGACAACGGCGATTTCCTTCGGCATCTCCAGATCTTCCTCCTCATAGATGTAATCAGAGGCGGGAGATAAAGTCCTAGATTAATGGGGCCTCATGGCTATAGCGAATGGTGGTGCTACGGCGGATCGAGCAAGAATAGAGCGTGGCAGCGGTGGCGCTATCGCTATGAAAAAGTAGTGGTGGCGGCGGCACTGCGAGGAATAAGAAGAAAGGGCAGAGGCGAGCGGGGGAAAGTTCTAAGGGAAACCCCCGCTCCCCTATTTAACCACGCCCCTAGCAGGGGTAGTGGGATCACAGGGTGCAGCGGACCACACGGTGTGGTCGTGTATTTGTCGGATGAGCCAGTTAGCGAAAAGCCACACATGAGGTTACATAGTGCAGCGGATCGTGCAATGCGACGTGGCGTTACGGTTATCGAAGAGGCACCCACGACGTGATGTGCACGCAGTAACTCTTGACAACATGCACAGTAAATGACACGCAAGCCCTTAAATTGAGGCAAAGGTAATGATTACCTGCCACCTAGGATGCTTCGAGTTGTACATGAGAAGGAAAGCATCTAAGTAGCATAACCCGGATACGAGAGTATAACCCGGCCAACGAGGAATAACTCGGAAAGAGCCAAGGGAGGTCAAAGTAAATATCAAGTCCACAAGGTAAATAGCCGAGTTAAGTTCAGATCGTGCCGACATAAGGATACCTCAGCAAGGAGAACAAAGAATCAATTGGATTGAACCTACTGTGGCCTTAACAACTGAAGTTGCTAAGACCGCACTAGCTTCGGGGACTAATGTTTGGGGGATGATCCTAGGTAGGGTCAAGCCAGGGTGTAAAGGCAATGTTAGCCAAGGTACGACGAGGTCAAAGCAAGTGTTGGCCGAGTTACCTAAAGGCCAGCCGAGTTACGGTCGACCCGGCCTAGGTGATGTTCACCCAGCGTTACCTCGGGCAACATAAAGTGTATGTCAGCGCCACCAAACTACTTGTTTGCAGCTACCCTCAAGGCCAAGTTAACTAGGCAGCAGCCGGGTTACTACTTGGCTTACAGGAGAAGGAAGGTATCTTCCATGGTCAGCGCTTTTCTCTCTCCACTATAGAGAGCGCAGAAGACAAAGAGGAGGACCAGCGAGTACGGGCCGACAAAGGTGACGTCGCAACTGGTCGGGTGACACAACGCCACAGAGGCTTACACCAGGGGCTCGGAGAGGCTTACACCATGGGCTTTGGGCAGCTTATGAAGGGAAAAAGGAGAGCACCACTTTGCTATTTCGGGAGGAGCATATTCCTAGAATATGCCCTCCACAGATTCTCTAAGTGTTACATGGCCACCCCTTTATAAGGTGCGCCAGGACCTCCTAGAGGGGGATCATTTTACTAAGGGAAGAACCCTAGAGAGAGGTGTGGGTAGTAGAGAAGTTCATCTTCCTCCTCCCCACAAACAGCTCAAGGAGCATCTGTAAACCACCATTGAAAGAGAGAATACAAACCATCTATGTGTGGAATCACCACACTATCCCTCCCTGGATACCTCTAGCACACTTTGGCCCCATCTTTAGCCTATCCATGGCATCTGCCGTGACACCAGCACGATAATACTCATAATGACCCCCATGCATTCCACAATGCTTTGTCATTTGAACCAGTCCAATTCCTTTTGTTTCTTTGATACATGACTTGTCCGAGACTTGATCATCAATCTCGTTACCGACAAGTCCACTTAACTCGTTATCATGATACTGTATCCCCATGACCTAGCCATATGGTTGCAACCTATTAGATACAATCTCACTAAGTGGGCCAAGTGTATCTTCCCGTCACGTGGGTGAACAAATCCCGATCTTTATGCATACGCCTCAACGTGTCCCTCTGGAATACTCAACATGCACCTTTATAGTCACTCTGCTACGGTGTGACGGTTGATACAGTCAAAGCAGATGCGAGTGACAGTGATTAAATATGATCTCACGGTCTAAGGAGGAGGTCACTTAGTTTCTAATTATTACAATGTTTAAAACATTTGACTTGATCACTTCGTAATACTATATGGGTAATGTCCATCACATCTTTTACCAATGATGTAACTCCATTGTCAACTGTCATAAATGCTTCATGATCAGGAAACCGTGATCATCGGTTGACCCAATGGACTAGTTATATAGAGGCTACTAAGGATTGTGCTTTGTTTATATACCGCACCTATATCAATGTTTCCACTTGATACAATTATAGCACGGTATAAAACTATTATGAACTAATTGAGATATGATAATAAACCTATTTATTATTTGCCTCTAGGGCATATCTCCTTCAATATTGGCATTCTACTAGACTATGATGTTGTTCTCTAGCTCATTTGTTACTATTGATGATCTTTTTTCCTTGCTAGCTTAATTGTTTGATGGTTTTCTTTGGAATATGATTGCACTGATGTCTTCTCACTGTCATCTCTTTTGGTATGCCTCCCCAAGCACTGGAGTTTCAGGACAAGTTCCTGAAACTTTTATTTGGATTCCACAACAATGGTCCAACATTTTAATCTTTTATTGGTTTATTTTCGTTTTGTTTGCAGGTTCTAGATCAGATGAGTGAAAAATAATAAGATGAAGATAGAAATGTAGATAGGTTTACTTAGGTCATTTGCCTTTAGTTTGTATTAGGATTTTTTCTTATTTGTTGTAATTTCAAATTTTATTTTTTCTTGTAACAAATCTTGTACTCATGTTTATATCAATAAAGATTCAAGTTTGGTATATATTGTCAAGTTTTCATTGTTTTATTATGAATTTACTTATGTTCCTATCAAATCTCCAATTAAAATTCAAATGTTATTATTTGAATTCTAGGTTCTTTAGATTTTTTTCTTATGTATGTATGTGTGTAAGAGTGATTATTCTTTAAAATTTAATTAACTCCATTATTCTATTCAAGATTATTTTTTGAAATTTGAATTCCAAATAATAGTGTTGACTTGAATCGAATTCAACACTAGAGTCAAATTTTCATCACTTGTCACTCAAACAACAAAAAAAGTTTAAATTCCCCTAAGTTTTTTTAAAATACATGCAATGCAAATGCACAAATTAAACATCTACCCTTCTCCCTTCGTGTACTTCGGGGTGTTACAATAACGGAGTGGTTGGCTGCGTCAATTATCACCGGCAGCATGGATCATCATCGTGCCAAAGAATAAAGAGAAGGGAAAAAAACGGGACGTGACTAGGTGAGTGAGGAGGAGGGAGAGACACACACACGAGATGCACGGGAATCTTGGGACAGATGATAAGGTGAGAAGATTGAATTTGAGAGCGGTTTCGAATTAAATTTAACGCTTTCTTGTTAAACAAGCTGGCTAGGCTAATCCAATTATACACACATAGTGAAAATGAAGAGAGAAGGCAGGGGAGGAGATAAGAACAAACCAAAGACACAGAACAGGGTGGGAGAACAAGATTAACTAGTCAATTCCTGAAGAAGAAGATGGTGAGCTCCGGCCCAGTGGCGGTGCCCTCCGGGTTGTGCATGTAGTACGTCTCAGAGTCCTTGGATCCCACGACACGGTCGAAGTGCACTCGCATGTACGTGAGCTCGCCGTTGGCCGGGTCGGCCATGTCATCCGGCAGCACGCCAGCGCCCATGGACGTGGCGTACAGCAGCCGCATCACCCGCTCGTCCTCCTCCGTCGCCTCCCGCCGCGACGCGTACCCGACGCTCTCGCCGTTCACCTCCGCCGCCCAGATCGGCTCGTCCAGCAGCCTCCTGGTCGGCAGCTCCGCGTCGACCGCCTGCTGGTACTGCTGCTGCTGCTGCTTCTTGTCGCACTCGAGCGTGACGCGCACCATGCCAGCCGCGCTGACGTCCTGGATGAACTTGGCCGTGGGCACGCACATCTCCAGCAGCAGCCCCGGCGGGCTGCCCGGGCTGTCGTGGAAGGCGATGGTGATGCGCGAACGGCGGCGTCCGTACAGCGTCCCCGTGGTGCGCGTGGAGCCGTGGAACCTGACGGCACCGTTGAGGCTCGGGAGGTGGGGCAGCGAGGGAATCCCGCGGCAGGACGGCGCCGGGAGAATCGGGAACGAACGGATCGCGTTGCGCACCGACCGCATGAGCCGGGCGGGGCGCGACATGTGCTTGGACGACCCCTGCTGGTTCTTCTGCGGCGGCGGCGGGGGAGGCGGGTGCAGGAAGTTGGGGATGTCGGTGGCCGGGTTGGACTTGGACCGCGAGCTGGGGATGGACGTGACGCCGAGGAAGACGGGCTCGGCGGCCGCGGTGGTTCGTCGGGGAGGCTGTGTCATGTGGTGGTCGGCGCTGCCGTTGGCAGCGCGGCGGTCCGGCGGGGGAAGGAGATGGTGGTGGACTGGAGGCGATGGTGGGCATGCTGGGAGGAAAACCGACGTGCGGTGGGGAAGGGACGCCTTGAATAGCGAGCACGCAAGCGCTGAGCTAGCTTCTTATGTTTGGCGCCAACTACTGGTCCTGCACGAAAATAGGAACCCACGACCTGCCTGCCTGCGATGTCAGTTTTGCTTAGGTTTTCAGTTGAAACCGAAATGCAGTAAGACTGTCGATAGTGGAATCACGGAGTAAAATCATCGCAACATTGTTTTTCTATTATACTAGTAAAAACACAAGATCACGCTATAGAAATCTACTTTGAGATTTTTTATGGAAACATCCTCTCCATGCCCTTCCCCACGGGTGGCTCGGGTGGATCTTCATGGCCGTCGGCTTCTCCCCTTCCACCCACGCCCTCCTCCCTGCCACCGCCGACTCCATCTGCTGGGAAAATCCCGAGCGGATATAGCGGCAGCAGACTCTCTCCTGCACCGGCTATCACAGGGGGTTGGGGGCTCCCCATGGCGCCTGGCGGCCAAGTTTTCCGACTCGCCCGGTGGGGCAGGAAGGGCTTCAAGGCGGCGGTATAGGATCGGGGACAGCGGCGACGGGTGGCCGTTCGGTGCTAGCCACGCCCATCGAGGTGGTGGATCCAATCTGGGCTCGACCAGGCCGTGGCCCTAGCGGGCGGATGCGCTGTTGCGTGTGTGCACGTCTCCCGATGGACTCACAACGTCTTGGCTCCTGCGCATGGCATCATGGCACGACTAGGCCGTTGTGGCTGCGGCTAGTGCTAGGGGTGGCGGACTTTTTGTCTTCTCTGGCAGTGTGGGGGCCTGCTGGCTCTGAATAAAAGTGGTTTGACCTTGTTGATCTTCTAGCACCAAGTCATCAATCTGCTCCATGTCAACCTCCTTGATCTGGACGCCAACGTGTTTTGATCTTCCTCTCGGAGGTCTCCGCTGTTTGGTGCATGACGCCAATGGATATCTAGATCGGTATTGATCCGGTCGTTCCTGCTCTTATCTTTAGCCACTGTGGCTTCGTGAGGGCGTGGCGCGAAGCTCCACTTTCTTGTTGGTGCCATGGGACATGTCTAAAATAGTATTGGTAGAGGTGGAGAAAGTCTTAGTGGCTACGATCGGAGATTTGCAATGACAGAGAGGTCTATTGGTTGCGATGAAGACTTGCTGCACGAGTTCTTCCTATGTGCCGGGTGTTTGTTGTGTTGCAGCAGCGGCCTTGGCAAGAGAGGGTGGCATCACAGGTGGACTATATTTTTGATGGTGCTCTTTGAGTACCGAGTAACGAGTTTCAGGGTGAAAGCCCAGGTCTGGCCTTAATTGGTTATGACTGGCGGTGATCAGACCAAAGGCATTGTTTTCGTGAAATCCCGACTTTCTCCAGGATGAAAACCCAAGATCTTCGATCGGACGATGACAACGTTTGCATTGTTTTCTTCTTGAAGATGTTGCTTTTGCAGAATATCTTTTGTAGTCCGGATGTTGTCTTAGGTGGTGGTTATAGTGCTGCTTTTGCGTGTGTTCTGTCACCATGACAGGTCTTTGCTTTTATTTCTCTCTTTTTTCTTGGTTGTGTGTATTTTTGATATCTTTAGACATCTTATTTGTGCAGAGGCTAGGTGTAATTGATATCTTCGCCATATTAATATACTCCCTCCGTCTAGAAATAACTGGCTTAGCTTTGTCTATAGACTCAAATGTATCTATACACTAAAACATGTTTAGATATATATAAATCTAGATAGATCCAAGTCCTATAGAGAGTATTATTTAGTTTATCTGGAAAAATGCGCTGGACCTTTTTTTTCCAATGCAGTCTCTACTGTCTAAAGAACCTAGAGGTTCCGTTTTCTGCCACCTGCCCACTCCGTCGGTTCGTTCGTCCAACCTCACGCACCCTCTCGTCCCGCCTCCATCGCCGGTTTTCTCGTCTAGCACAACAGTTGTTTTTCTTCCGTGCGTTTTCGTCAATCAACATTAATCACACGCTTAATTAACGTGGATTTCGTCTAGCCCCCATGGAAACCGCCTACGCAATCCTGGCGTCACTGGACAACAGGCGATCCCCTAAGAAAACTCCTCCACCGGCGGGTGCCGCCCTTTCCTCATTCTCCACCGGTGAGAGCCGCCACACTCCCTTTACTCCTCGTACATCAGAAGGCGCCCTCAGGTGGCGTTATGGAGCGTCGGCATGGAAGGGAGACGACCAGAAGGGAAGGTATGAGGGGGAGTTGTGGGCGACCTCGATTGGAGGGGATGGGGACGACCAGCAGGGGAGGGAAGGGAGTTGGAGACGATAAGGTAGGGGGCCCGGCGGTGATGGGCAGCATGAAGATCGGACGCACCTCTCTCCGAGCTCCTTCCCAAAAGCCCCACCTCCATGACCGACTAAATCCGCTGCTCCATGCGTCTTCTGCGCCGCCCTGCAATCCCCCGGCAGCCACATTCGTGCGGCCATGGCAAGAATAGGAGGCAGCCGCATCAGTATGGCCATAGAACGAATAGAAAGCGACTAGACGCCAGGAATACTTATATATGCTGCTTCTGTCCATTTTTTTAAAAATGTGCTGATTCTGTAAGTTATTTGCTCCTAGCTTCAGAGTTCATACACATGGATTTAGAGTTCAGAGTTCAACTGAAGGACTTGGGCGGCGGGGGATGCGCCGGCCACCGGGAAAATAGAGGTGCAGCCTGAGTGCTAGAAATTAAGCAGAAGGCATGACGTTTGATCACCTCTTTTTTATTTGCTTTTCACTAGCTCGTGACATAGCAGATGAGTTCGTGAGTTTGCATCCCCAATTAGGTACGCAGGTATGGGAAGGCCTGATCTGATCGTTTTTCTATGGTAAGGCATGGGAGAGATAGGCATCAGATGCACTGAGAGAATATGAGGATGTTGTATCCACTGGCTCACATGGAGAGTTTAGTTTGATTTAATTTCTTATATACTAGATCTGAATATCAGTCTCCTGAATCTAAGATGTTCTTTTTGTACTTTTGTTTTCACCGATACTATAGAGGAAGCCCCTACCATGTGATTTTATTTCTTTATTTATTCACAAAACAGGACAAAATCACCAAAGAAGTTTTGTTTATTTAAGTTGTTGACATATTTTACTGTGATAACACCGAATGGCCTTCGATCGTAGAAGTTTGTTTTGTAAATAGTTATTGCATTTCATGTGGTTTTTGATTATCCACCTGCTGTATGGTTGCACTATAGATAATTTTCATTTTGATCAACATCAGTAACAATAACGCCAGATTATATGTTTCTGTTGATGGGAATGCAGCATCATATTTTACTTTGTGTTTGACACGAAAACGTCAGAAGTGTCAGAAGAAAAAGAAAGGAAATATTAAGGAAGAAGAAACCAAGAATTTTGGAGGATGCAATGCAAGATGGCTATGCTAAGATAGAAGGATGTAATAAGATGACCTGTATGAACGGCGGCCAGTCCTTGTGCTACCAATGCAACACTGCAGTTAGTGGATATGAGTAGAACACAACTATGCCAATCCAGGAATCCACGGCGGGCCACTGGAGTCCACCGCCTGCTGAGATGGGATGGAAAGGAGAAGCTGTTGCGCTGGTCGTGGGGTAAGCGTGAAGGGCTTGAGCGGCGAGGGATCTCGACATGGCAGGATCATGGGCGGAACTACTATGGCGAAAGGATGTGCCGGACACATGAGAAACAGAGGTGGTAGACTGTGGCGGCGTGAGTGCCTGACTGGTGTGTGGTTGTGGTTACTCGCCGGTCCTTCCACGACGGCGCCTGTACTAAAACTTCCCCTCGACTACTTGTCCGTGTTTGCATGTTTGATCTCCTCTTGACATACCAGATGAGTTCTTGAGTTTGTTACTCAGTGTCCTGAATGTTCTTGTTTTTTTTTGCCTGGGGTATCCTTCGGGAAGGACGTGAAGTTGATGAGCTGACAAATCCGTCCCAGTCACCCCGTAGTCGTGCCAACCTCAAGCTACTGCGGCCAGCCCTCTATATGCTCGCTGGTATACCCCGTGAGATCCATGGATATTGGAGGGTCTTCGTACACACGTTAATTTGTAAAAACGAATTTGTTGAGTCGGGAAGTAGGTCGTGAAATGTGGAAGATTGAAAGCTTCCATGGAGGGGCGATTTTGTAGTCAAAACACATAAATTAAGGCTTTCCACTATATTATTTATGAATTTGGTAGTGTCCTTCGTTCATGGTTTCTGACATCTGGAATAGCCGGTGCTCATGTGTGGCGCCAATGCAAAATAAAATAGCACATATGCTATTCAATATTCAGATTGCTATTTGCGTGTTACATTGTGTCAGATTTTGTTCTTCGCACGACCGTAGAGTGAACCTAAACAACATAATGGATGTTGTTCAGGGAATAGAGTAGAGCTGCCCTAAACAACGGAATGGATGTTGTTCAGGGAATAGAGTAGAGCTACATGTTTCATGATTTCATTGATCAAGCATGGCAAAATATGCTCTAACGTATGACCTAAAGAAGCTTGCAATTCAATTTAAAGAATTGAAGACAAAACTTGTCCTCTCTGATGTACAATTTTGTTTTTCCATTCAATTGAATATTGTTCTATATTGGATTGCAAGATAAAATGAAAGCCCAAAAATGCCCGATTCGAAGACTTGTAATTTACTTTTGTGTCAACTTTGCTGCTGTCAGTATGGAGTATTAGATATTGTTCAGTTACTATCACTTGTGTTGCCATGGTTATATAATTATATTGTTTTTATTGAGCCAGTTATCTTTATGTTGTTATTCATCTTTTATAGTGACAAGTGGAATACTTTACTTACAATGTCACTTGCTTGCCAATTTTATCTAAATTCCTTTATTGTTCTAACATGCAAGGTTGAGGATGTTAAAAAATTACAGACACTTAGATTCGGTGCTACACTACCAGACTGGGTAAAAAAAGGTATGGACCATTGCAACAAAATATGTCACTCCTATTGATAATCAATTTTTGTGTGCATGTGGAATATACTCCGCAATAATCACCTGTTGAAGAGGTTCCTGAAAGCTGACAACAATTTTTGTATTTTGGAGTGTTAAATGATGTAGTTTTTACCTATTTTTATGGTAGCTGCTAGGGTCTTCGTCCCATAAAAAAGCGATTTTCCGCAATAGCGAAATTCACCATGCTCTAAAAAATATTCATAAAATAAAAACTGTAGCAACTCACAGGCACATGTGCTAATAAATCCAAAGATGTTTCCCTTCATCCGTTAGGTGCTTCTGTCGTCCATCGTTTCATACATCATGGAATTGTTTCCTGCTAAGGATTTCATGGTAAATTACAAGTAAGTGATAAAGATTATACCAAGATAGAAATACCAATTCCAAGCTCATTTTCTTACAGCAAACTTACAAGTTCGAGCTATGGCAACACAAGTTGAGCTGAAGCTTAGACAACCAACTACCCATCTATCCGAACTGACGAACCAGATAACCTATACGAAAGAAGACATTTTGTCCACAACAATGTAAAATATTGGCAATCGACGGATTTTTCTCCCAGGTATCGTCCTGGCTCCATGCCCGCTTTGGCCAACATACAGTGAAACCTGCATATCATCTTGCCCGTGAAGACCGTTTCTCTGTTGATCATAGCAGCAGTGGCCAGGGTGCTTCTTCGGCAACGCTGGATTCTGCTGATGCCAAACTTTGGAAAAAGCTCTGGGCGAATAAAGCTCCTGGTAAGATGATTATCACTCTATGGAGATTTACCCATGATTGCCTCCCGTGTGGTCATCAGCTTCAGAAGCGGCACATACCAGCCTCAACAGCATGTGTTTTCTGTAACCAATATGAGACTGTTGATCATGCCCTGCTTTTCTATCAGTTTGCCGATGCAGTCTGGCAAGGAGTTAAATCTAAACACGAGGTTCATCTCAAGAGGATCTCCTTTATATCCCCAAGAACATGGGTGTTGGAAGTCTTGGGCCGCTACTCGGATATTCAGGTCACTACGATTGTTGTTGCAATGTGGCATATATGGGATGCAAGGAATAAAGCCCGGGAGGGGGAGAATCTGATGCATCCGGTTTCTTTAACTGCTAAAGTAAATGCATATATTGATATGATCCTTGTTCATCTATACAAACCGCTGGCCAACCACAGGTGTGAGTCCTCATCGTGTGCTAAATGGACTCCGCCGCCGGAAGGCACGGTCTTGGTGAACGTCGATGCAGCCATCTTCTCGTCTTCTAGGCAGATGGGATCTGGCGTCGTTGCGAGAGATCATTTGGGTTCTTTTGTTGCTGCTCGCGCTGAGCTTTCAGATAATGTGGTGGTGCCAGAATTGGCGGAAGCTTTGGCCATCCGAAGAGCTATCTTGTTTGCTCAGGAGGAAGGCTTCCCCAAGATCATTGTTCCCTCTGATTGCCTATCAGTAATACAACGCATTAAGTCTACTATAATGGACCGTTCTGAGTATGGCCCCGTTATTGAAGACATCAAGTCCAGCTCCAAAACCTTTGTATAATGCGAGTTTCGTCATGTTTGACGCGTGCTCAATGTTTCTGCTCATCAGTTAGCTACAGAATGTATTTCTTCAGTTAATTCTGTGTGGCGTGGGTCTCCTCCGGATTGTATCCGTGAGCGCTTTGTAATGACATTTGTAATGACATTATGATTATGGATCAATAGAGTACCCGTGTTTCCTAAAAAAAACCTCCTCGCGTCTCTAGCCTCCCTCTCCTAGCGGCTACAGCGGCGGCGGAGCATCTGGCAGCGCAGGTGACGAGGAGCGACTGGAGAAGGCCAGAGCATCCTCTCCTATCTCTCCCCTCTCTTCTATGTAGCTCTTTCCTCCCATTTCTCAGTCAATGGTGGCGGGGAATGGCAAGCGTTGACAGCGCGGAAAATTTATCAGGTGGCGGTGCCTGTGGGGAACCTCTCTCTCTCTCTCTGCTATGGATGCGGGATGCCCTTTCTCTGTCGAATCCGAGGAACAAGATGGCGACTCAGACATGGACCAAAGGCATGTAAACATTGATTTTTATTTCAATCGTTCTTCCATTAATAAGTAGAAGATCGGATTTGATATTCTGCTCTACATCTGTATTAGACTGAAACCATGCTGCCCTTCTTTGTATTAGGTCATTGTTAAGAGATTCATATGCTACGGTTACAGATATAGTTTAATTGATTTTCCTTTTTTTCCATGTGTCTATGGATACTTATGATTACCCAGCAGCTCACTGGTTTTTGTGCATTTCTTATCCGGTTGCTTTGTGATGCCAATTATGTTGAATCTGATTTACCTCTTATATTGCATCATATATACACAGACTCACCTTATTTGGTAGTTCATTGATGTGCATATATCATTATATCCGTAGCATAATGTGTTCATCACACAATAAATTTGGACTCACATCTGACATTTTCAATTATGTTCTTCTGCATAGTCTAACTTTTTAGAATGGATCTCCTAATGAGCCGAGCTTAGTCCGTGCCAATCTTGCTCGGTGTAGTGCGGTCCATTGGTTTTGTCTGGGCGGCGATTACTGTGATCTGTTTTAGTGGGTGGGTCGGCCGGGCTGTCCGGTGGTGCCGCTGCTGCTTGCAGTGTGTCGTTGTTTGGAGTCGCTGCTGGGCTGGTTGCTGAAGGTTTGGTCTTTTGTTCTGTTCTGGTGTAGATTTTCTTTTTAATTGATCCTTCTTTTGTTTCTTCTTGCTGTGCTAGATCATTTGGTTGACCGCTATTTGTTTGTGGTGCGTTTGCTATCTGTAGGCTGTGGCGTGGAGTTGTTGGGGGCCGCTAGATTTTTTTTAATTCTTTGGTGCTGCCTGCTGGTTTTTTTTTCTTTTGGTGTGGAGTGTCTTGAGATCCATTTTCCGTGGATGAAAAGAGTAATGTATTCAGTAGATGCAGACCTGGGCCATACTGTTCAGAATGACAATTATAGAAGAAGGACATTAAGAAAGTGGTTTGCTATGAATCACCTCCATCCCGAGTGTAGGGGTCTCATGTATTGTGAGATTCCGATAAAGTACACCTGGTGATGCTAGGACATGGGTGAAGTCTCTGACAAAGTACATATTGTGTTCAAATGGTAAGAGATGGGACGTGGCTTTATGTTGGTGAGAATTTGGCATGTCAAGCTGTCCCACTGGAGGGTTGTTTTACATGAGGATGTTGTATATGGCCGTTCGTGGTGGACAGAGTTTTGAGGATCATTGGTGTCACACAGGTCTGACTCGTGTTACTTACCGTGAAGCCTTTCAAGTTAGGGTTTTGCTTGAAGATGACTTTGTGATGTGGGAGATGCTTAGGCATCTGTTTGTCACTATCCTCATATACTGTGATGAGGGAGATGCTGGGAAGTTGTTCGAGAAGTACTCGAGGTATTTGGTTGATGACATTCTGTATATTCTGAGGCACGCCCTGTGGAATCGTCATTACACCATGCCTAAAAGCTTGCAGAAATCATATCTTTTGAAGGAGCTTGGTTGTTCGTTTTCTAATAATGGGCGCTCTTTGTCTTCATAGAGTTTGCCTCATGATGTGTCGGCGAGAGGGCCGGCTGATGGTAGTGGAGTGGCAGTCGCTGCATTTGAGGCTCAGTGCAGACCAGGTTATTGTATAGAATAATGTTATGCAGCTTCTGAAGCGGATGAGGCAGGAAGTTCTGTTTGTTTCAGGACACGGTGGTACTAGGAAGACTTTCCTGTGGACTGTTATTGCGAGGCTGAGGTCTCAGGTACTGATTGTCCTTGCCGTCGCTTCCTCTAGCGTAGCTGCTCTCTCGCTTCATGGTTCGGACAACACATTCTGTTTTAAGATACAAATTGGTATGCATGATTTGGTTAAGCGTCGAGTGGATAGGACTTCCGTGAATTGTGGTCTGAAGATCAGCCTCCTAATGCTACTCTATCGAAAAATTAGGATAGAGATCTGTTGTCTACTCTCAACCAATCTATGGTATTATAACATATTTCAAGTATATTCCATGTAACCAAGTTCATGTCGGATCGGATTCCTGCAGCGGGACCTTTTTAAAAAAAATTCTTCTTTTTTTTCGGCTGTGTGCATCTGTATTGCCATTAGGTATGCGTTGTTGCAGATGCTAGGTGTAATTGGTATCCGTGTATTTGAATAGTGAATCCAGATTTTATTAGATATACGTATTAATGCATTTTCTATTATTGAGTTTTGCTGCTACTTTGTTTTTACTACTAACTTGAGCTGCCATATTCCCAGATAGTCGGAATTTAAATTTCCAGATATCCACTCCAATAAATATTCATAAGTTTTCTGAAAATAAACCACTCCTTTGTTAACAAGAACTAAGAAGTTCAGGTATAATTTACTAATGTTTAACGGTGTAACCAAGTTCAGGTCGGTCAAACAATCATTCTTGCTAGCTCAATTGTTCTTACAGACCACAAGTATTTTCATACATCCATTCTTGCTAGCTCCAGTTGTTGAATTACCGTTGTATCTTCTATAATCTTATTATTTCGCGTTCTTAATTTGCTGCCCAATAGAAATTACAGTCAAAGAGTAGTATGTAGAGAAAATAAAGCAATACACCTATATTATAAGAAACCAGACGAGCTAAAAAGCCTGAAATAGTGGTTGTTTATAGCTTGACCTAGCTCCCGTAACTAAATTCCTACATGTCTATTTTCAGTTTAAAAATGATCAAGTATATTGCTTCCGAAATTTTTGTTTTATAAACAGACTTGGAAAGGACCGTGTATTCTATATTTTTATTTGCGACAATGATATACATGTAGAAAAATGGCACATATTTTTCAAATTATATTCCCTTCAGCAGCAGTCACTATGGATTAAGAAAACCCAGTGCTTTCAGACCAATCTAGCTAGAGTTTGGATTTAATATCTCTTACGGTATCATCTTAATATTACCACAACATACATACACCGCTGATGTAGGCTATTCATCTTGAAAATTCTATTTCTACAAGTGATAGAAAGGAAGCTGTAAGGGAAATGGACGTCGCCTAGAGGGGGGTGAATAGGCGTTTTAAAAATATTGAATAAAATTTAACGTTTAATTTATCAATCTAAAACCTATATCCACTAGGTTCACTAAGTGCACAACAACATATGCTAAGCAAGACAAGCAACAAGGTGATAGCAAGATAAAATACTTCAAGCACGATGGCTATCACAATGTAAATTGCATAAGTAAAGGTCTCGGTTGAGAGATAACCGATGAACGCGGAGACGGTGATTTGTTTCCCGAAGTTCACTTCCAAAGAAGCTACGTCTCTATTAGAGATGTGGGGGCGCAATATACTTTGAACGCCACAAGTGGCTCACTTCGAGGTGTGGTGGCTCGATGCTCACACAACGCCACATAAGGCCTCACCCCAAGATGCGAAGGCACGCAACCTATCGACGCCACAAAAGGCTCACCCTATTCTCCCGTGAGCTCGCCACAAAGGCATACTCATGTTCCACTATGGGACACTTGAGGGCGGTCACCGAACCCGTACAAGGTTGGGGAAATCTCCAGAACTCAATTGGAGGCTCCCAACAACAATGTCACAAAGGCTACAAAGCGACAAAAGACAACAAGGCCACAAAAGGCTACAAGACCACAAAAGGTCAACAATCCAACCACACAACCGTCTAGGGTTCCAAGAACCCAAGAGAAACAAGCCCAAGGGCTTGAACTCGCTGAATCTCCGAGGAGAACTCAAACATATGCACCAAATGCAAGAGGCAAGTCCTTCACTCTCAAATTCCACCAAAGCTACAAAAGCTATTGGGGGAATAAGGGAAGAAGAACACAAGAGGAGAACACAAAACTCTCCAAGATCTAGATCCCAAGGATTCCTTCACAAATAAGGGATTTGGTTTGGTGGGGATTGTAGATCAAGATCTCCTCTCTCAAATCCCTCAAAAAGATGCAAGAATCATAGAAGGGGGAAGGGGAGAGGGCAAGCTCTTCAAGGTCAACAATGGAGAAGAGAGAGAAGGGCAAAACCAAGAAAAAGCAAGTGAGTCCCGAAGGGGAAAGGGCAGCACCTTTTAAAGGGCTCCCCGATCTGCTCGTTACTCATAGATCCGCGCACAGCCGGTAGTAACCGGTGGCACTCAGCCAACGGTCCAAAAATGGCGATGCGAACGAATACAAAACGAGTACGGCCGGTAGTATCGGTGGTCACCGCTACTACCGCCCAAGATTCCGGCTGAAGTACCGTCAATAGCGCAAACCAGGCAGAGAGAGTACTGAACCAAAATCGGGTTTACCGGAAGTTGGGCCGGAATTAACACCGGTACTACCGGTGGCATTTCTGCCCGAGCGGTACTTCCGGCGCCTGGTCGGTACTTCCGGTCAGAGAAACTTCAGAAACCAAAACTGCAATAACTTTCACATCTGAACTCCAAATGAGACGAAACCAATTTTGTTGGAAATATAGCAACGCGTAGAATCCAACAAAAAGTTGAAATATTAGGTATCACCAAGGGAGAAAATGCCATGAATATATATGTGAGATACCTCCCAAGGTGTGGAGCCGGAAAAACCGCAGGATCAAAAACGCAATAAGATATGAACGGGAAATACGTTTTTGATGAACTAGAGCTTGTTATGAAGATAACCACAAGCTCTAGATCCTCACATGGACAAGAACCAAACAACAACCAAGAAAGATGATGCTATGTATGCAAAGGTTTGAGCTCTCTCCGAAAGATACGAACGTGTCACCCACTCGAGAGCCCCTCTTGATAGTACGGCTATCTATCCTAAACCCGGTCTCCCAACACTACAAGAGACCGGTAAAATAGAAACTCTATCGAGATCATACCTTTTCCTTGAGCATCCCACTTGAGCTTGATGTAGACGATCTTGTCATCTTCAAGATGGAACACCTTTCTTGATTGCTCGTGCTTGCTCTTGCTTGATGAAGACTTGCGAATGGCTCCCCCATACTCCATGGGGAAACCTCTTCTTTGACCTTGTCTTCATCACTCCATGAACGCCGAGGAGGCAAGCTCCAAGCATGAGATCTAGAGATGGCGCACCGAGAGCTTGCGCATCAATTCTTGATGATGATGACTTGAAGAAAGCCATGAGGAACTCCATCTTCTTCTTCTTTTTCTTCAAGACATACTTGATCTTCTTCTTCTACTTGATTCCAATAGGCACAAAGCCCTTGGACAATGCTTCTTCTTTTTCATCCTTAAAACCAACACATGGTCCAAGCGATGCCAATGGACAAACCTACAAGTGAGACTCAATTTGCACATTAGTCCATAGGGATTGTCATTAATTACCAAAACCACACATGGGGGGCATACATGCCCTTTCAGAAGCCTTGCTGGAAAAGCACATCATAGTATCATAAGTTTGTCATGATATCTGTGCATTGCCTCGTGGCTCTTTAGAGTAGCCAAATATATGATTGTTTGATCTCTTGGTGCAGAATTTAGGGGGTGGTTTATTATATCTTATTTTCTATTTTTAGTCTTCAGCTTGCCTTTATTGAATATAAATTTTATAGATCATCCTCAAAGTGTGTTGCTTACTATGAAATGCAAAAAACAACGGTGTATGCGATAACTGAAAGGGGAAACCCACATGGGTTTTCATATCCTGAAGTTGTATAAACTTTTCAGCTATCAACTGGTTCCTTGAAGGTATGTTCTACTACAAATTTGGCAATACCATGATACCTATTCATTCTTTCTTAAGCTATACAAGGTGGTGAAGTTTAAGATCACGTTCTCTATGTACTTAATTAGTATGGCACATCTTAAGAATTGTGGCGGAATCTTATGCTCTACTATCTGACTGCCGAAACCTCTAGGTTAGTTGGGAGGAGATAAGTTGTTGGTGTAACTGTTTCGCATTATTCCATTTACTGAGATGGCATTTTTGTTTACAGGTTTTGGATTTTTTTAGGAAGATATCGTGTTTCAAAAGAATCATGTGATTCCATCAACAACCTCATAGCAGATCTTAGGAAAATGTACAAGCACCACTCGCCGAAGAAGAGTTCTTCAGACACAGGGGCATATGATAATGTTGTAGAGCATGGAAACCCTGAGATTGAGTCGAAGTTGGAAACCATGAAGGGAGGTCTAGCCAGTTTTTGATGAACTCTCGAAGCTCTGGGTGCCATGGCTGGCCTATCAATAAATCTGAGACAAGATTTAGAGATTGCCTAGGAGGAGTATAATGTCACCCGTCAGTCAAGGTAAGTTATAATATCTTACCTAATCATTTTAAGTGCAGGTAGCTTATGTAAGACAAAGAAAGAAGTTTCTTCCGAGAAAAGAAGGATGATGATATTTACTTTTGGTAATACCATGAAATTGTTCATTCTTTGTGTGGGTATTGTCTTAAGCCACCTTCAAGTTTCTGAATGTATGTGTTACTGATTTTAATTGGCTATTCGTGGCCCTGTTCATGGCTGTAAACACAAACTTCACACAAACTTCATTTAACATTGCGTAATGTCTTTGTCTGTATCCTAGAGAAATCTACAGTTTTACTATCTGAGCAGGGTGGACTTTTACTATCTGAACTGGGTGGCTTAAAGTCCTAGTCCTAATTAACTTAAATTATTTGCACATTGGTATATATCTCATGTATACGTGCTACCAGAAAAATATCATAATATTAGGTGTTTGCTCCAAAATCACCACAATTTTTGAACTTCAATGGACCTTGGGTCTGCAGTACTCTTTGGCGATGGTCAGTTACTGTTACAACATGTGAGTGGTGCTTGTGTTCCGTCTTCTAATGTTGTTGTGGTCATTCTGTTCTAAAATTGTTACTCCTTTGTTGCATCTTTGATGTTTGGAATATGTGCGTTGGTCATCTCTATTAATTTTGACTCTGTTGGATGACCATGTTGTGTTTGCTGGGTCCGTGAAGGTTAGGTAGGGTTCTCTTTCATGTGCATGTGTTGGTGATGGTGTGCTCGGTGTTTCTTAATTTTTGTGGCATCCATCTATTGTTTGTGATAACTTTACTCTGAAACCTCTGCAATTAGGGTGGCACCAAGTAAGGCACATATGTCAAAAGAATAGCTAGAGACATTGTTAAAGGACATGTTTACTGTTTATAAATCTTGGAAATTAAGTTGGCAATGGATTTAATTCAAGCATTTAATCATCCGTTCGTGCTTGTCTTAGAAAGGTCTTGATGATCAATCATAGTTTACTTCCAATATATTATGAGAGCTCCTCCATTCACTATATACATATTCTACACTACTACACTATCACTATGACATCAAATATTTTATAGTGAGTTAAATTAGTTATATGCTTTGATTAGTCAATCTTTGCCCCACGCATGTTAATATACTGGGAGTAGTAATGTTCACCTGCAACTGAAAGAAATCGGATAGAATAATGCAACAAGCGTAGTTCACTGATTTTCATTTCATGCTCTAGGAATTAACAAGCAACCTTCAAATACACCTCTGTTCAGCATGGCACCCACAGTGGTAGAGATTATAATAATGATCAAATTCCTCTATGGGTGTCGATGTACGACAACTTGAACTAAAAAAAGAGGTACATCAACTTGACAGTGCCGCATGTCATCAACCGATGGATGTACACGATCAAGTACACATACATTGACAAGCACCCTTGTGCATTGTGGTGTTTGCCCCGGTACTTGATACATTGCAAATGTATCTATAATTTTTGATGTTCCATGCTTAGTTTTATCCACTTTCTTGTGTTTTGTTCCAACTTTGGAGTACTTTTCATATGATTTCTTGGACTAACCTATTAACAAGAGCCACAATGCCAGCTGCTTGTTTTCTGCTGTTTTTTGTTCCAGGAAAGTCAGAAAATGAATATTCTCGGAATTGGACGGGACAAAAGCCAAAGTGTCTATTTTTCCGGATGTCATCAAGTGCCAGAATACGAGACAGAGAGGGGCCAGGGGGCCACCACACCACCTGGCCGCGCGGCCAGGCCTGGCCAAGCGCCAAGGGGTGGTGTGGCCGCTCCCGGCACCCCCTCGGCATCTCCTTCCGCCTATATATTGCCCTCGAGACGAAAACCCTAAGTACCCGATCAAAAATCCACGAAAGAGTCTGTAGCCGCCATCGTCTCCATCCCTAGATCGGGAGGGATCTGAAGCTCTTCCCGGCACCCTGCCGGAGAGGGGAATTCATCCTGGAGGCCTTCTTCATCACCATGCAATCCTCCGGTGTGATGCGTGAGTAGTTCATCCTTGGACTACGGATCCATGTAGTAGCTAGATAGCTGGTTCCCTCCTTTGTGCTTTCATGTATAGATCTTGTGAGCTCCGTTCATGATCAAGATCATCTATTTGTAATTCTGCATGTTGTGTTTGCGGGGATCCGATGGATATTGAGATGCTATTTCAGATTGATTATTGATTTTATCATGTCTTTGTTATTTGAGATCTTGCACGCTTTCCGTTGTTAGCAGCTATCTTGGCCAAGTAGATGCTAGCAACTCCAAGAGTTAGTATTTATGCTCGATAGTGGGTTCATGCCTCTGGTAATCTGGGGAAGTGACAGAAATCTCTAAGGTCCTAGATGTGTTGTTGCTACTAGGGAGAAAACAACAATCCTTTGTTCATAGAACAATCATATTGTTTACTTTACATGCAGTTCGTAAAGCAATAATCTGTTGCTTGCAACTTAATACTGGAGGGGGTTCGGATGATAACCTGAAGGTGGATTATTAGTCATAGATGCAGTTGGATGGCGGTCTATGTATTATGTTATAATGCCCAATCAAGTCTCAAAGGAGTCAAGATGATTAGTATATGCATGTATTGCTTTTTCTGTGTTTGTCAATTGCCCCGCTGTAATTTGTTCACCCAGCATGTTATCTATCTTAAGGAGAGCCACCTCTAGTGAACTATGGATCCCAGTCCTTTTTCTTTACATACAATCTACAAACTGTTTACTGCTTTGTGTTTACTTTCTGCAAACTTTTCCTTCTTTCCATTCGATACGTTTAATCCTTTGTTTTCTGCAAAACACGGTGAGATTGACAACCTCATCGCAAGTTGGGGACAAAGTTCTGTGCTTGTGTTGTGCAGGTCTCCACGTTGCTACTAGCACCGGTAGTGCGCCCTGCCAAGGCTCAGCTAGCAACACCTTTGAGGTATTTCCTTGCTCCTACTGGTTCGATTAAACCTTGGTTTCATAACTGAGGGAAACTTGCTGCTGTGCTCATCATACCTTCCTCTTGGGGTTCCCAACGAGCTCTACATCAACCACGCACCAAGCACTTTTCTGGGCGTCGTGCATTGAGTCATCAAGCGATTTTCTGGCGTCGTTGCTGGGGAGTCAAGGACATCTTCACAAGGGGAGTCCCTCATAACCAATCTCTTTACTTTGTTGTTTTTGTTTTTCTTAGTTTCTTTTTGCTTTATTTGCTTGTTTTTTTTTCAGAAACACAAAAAAAAAATAGTTTTACTTGTTTGCTTTCTTATTTGAAAACCCAAAAAAATGACTACTCTTGAAAACACTAAGTTGTGTGACTTCACTAGCACCAACAACAATGATTTTATGAGCACACCTATTGCTCCACCTGTGGCTGAAAATACTTTCTTTGAGATAAAACCTGCTTTGCTCAATCTTGTTATGAGAGAACAATTTTCTGGTATTGGTAATGAAGATGCTGCTTCCCATCTAAATAACTCTGTTGAACTTTGTGAGATGCAAAAGCATAGGGATATAGATGGTGATATTATTAAGCTGAAATTGTTTCCTTTCTCTTTGAGAGGAAAAGCTAAAGAATGGTTGAATTCCTTAACTAGGAAAAGTATTGATTCTTGGACTAAATGCAAACATGCTTTTATTGGAAAATACTATCCTCCTGCTAAGATTATATCCATGAGAAGTGAAATAATGAAGTTTAAACAACTTGATAATGAGCATGCTGCTCAAGCTTGGGAAAGAATGAAAACTTTGGTTAAGAATTGTCCCACTCATGGACTGACTGCTTGGATGATCATCCAAACTTTTTATGTAGGATTGAACTATTCTTCAAGAAACCTATTGGATTCTGCTGCTGGAGGTACCTTTATGATCATCACTTTGGGAGCTGCAACAAAATTTCTGGACAATATGATGGTTAATTATTCTGAATGGCATACTGAGAGAGCTCCACAAGGTAAGAAGGTAAATTCTGTTGAGGAAACCTCCTCCTTGAGTGATAAGATTGATATTATTATGCCTATGCTTGTTAATGGGAAAACCCATGTTGATACAAATAATGTTCCTTTAGCCTCTTTGGTTGCTCAAGAAGAGCAAGTTGATGTGAACATCATAAGAAATAACAATTTTGGCAACAACGCTTATGGTAATAATGCTTATAGGAACAATTTTGGTAACAAAAATTATAAGCCATATCCTCCCAACAATGGTAATGCTTATGGAAATTCTTACAACAATAATAAGAGTGCTCCCTCTGAACTTGAAGTTATGCTTAAAGAGTTTATTAGTAAACAAACTGCTTTCAATAAAACTATTGAGGAAAAACTCTCTAATGTTGAAAGAAATATAGCATCTTTAGCTGAAGCTCAATCTACTTTGAATAAAATAGCTGCTAAACCTGAAACTAATGAGAATCCCTTTGCAAGTACCAATGCTATACAAGTAAGAATTGATGAAAATGTTAGACTATTAGCTGAATTACATGCTAAGTGGGAAAGAGAAGATGAAATTGCTAGAAACATTAGTGTTTCTACTATTACCACCACTAGTGTTGAGGCTAGTAATAGTTCTACTACTTTAGATAATAAGTTTGATTTTGATCTTGATGGTTGCAATATCTCTGAAGTTATTAAGTTTCTACAAAATCTTGCTAAAAGTCCTAATGCCAGTGCTATGAACATGGCCTTTACAAAACACATTACTGATGCTCTCATAAATATTAAAGAAGAAAAGATGAAACATAAAGCATCTATTCCTATAAAACAATAAGATGGTTGGGAACCCATCATTAATATGAAAGTGAATGACTTTGATTTCAAAGCTTTATGTGATCTTGATAGTAGTGTTTCTATTATGCCTAGAAGGATTTATGATATGCTTGATTTGCCTCCTCTTGAAGATTGTTATTTGAATGTCCCACTTGATGATAATGTTAAAAAGAAACTCATGGGGAGTCTTAATGATGTTCTTATTATGGTTAACAATTCCTATGTCCCTGTTGATTTCTATGTTTTGGATGTTGAATATAATGCTTCTTGTCCTATTACTTTGGGAAGACCTTTTCTTAGAACTGTTGGTGCCATCATTGATATGAAAGAAGGCACCATTAAATATCAACTTCCACTCAAGAAAGGTATAGAACACTTCCCTAAAAATAGAGAAAAGATTTCTTTTGCTTCTCCTATGAAAACAAAATTTGGTTTTAATGCTTCTTCATTTGAGAACATTTGATTCTTTCTTTGCTTCTTATGCCTAACTTAGGCGTTAAAGAAAAATACTTATTGGGAGATAACCCAAAAGTTTTAGATGAGTCTTGAAAGTTATTACCTCTGTAATAACCTCTCCTTATCCTTTTTATTTGCTTTTTGTGCCAAGAGTAACCTCTAATGAGAGAGAAGTAATGATTGAGAAAGTTGCTGTCCCGAAACAGATTTCTGTGCTTCACAGTAAAATTTCGTGAGAGAGCATTGAACGTCTTTTTGAGGCGTGAATTTTTGTGCTTCTGCCCCAGGATGTTATATAACTTTTGTTAGTTCAACACTTTTTGATTTAAGCAACAGAAGGTCTTCGAAAAAATCCGTCTTTACCTGCTGGTCTATTTTGACAGATTTCTGCCATTTTCTGCATTTGCTTCTTGTTGGTTCCTTCTTGAGTTCTTTTGGGGAATTGAGCTTTTTGAGGGAAGTGCTTCATTAGATATTGTTCTAATGAAGTTTATTTGGTGTTAGAACTTAACCTTAAGACTTATTTATCTTAAGTGCACTAATGTTGCTAATAAAGATTGTGTGAAGTTTTGTATGAAAGACAAATTTCAGGTGTATGGAAGGAATGAGTAATGAGATGAAGAATGGACTAAAGCTCAAGCTTGGGGATGCCACGCGTGTCACCCCAAAAAATATCCAAGAAGTACAAGCGTCAAAGCTTAGGGATGCCCAAGGCATCCCCTTCTTCATCAATAAAAATCCCAGGTTTCTTCCAAACGCTTCATTTTTATTGTTTCATGCACAATTGTGTTTTTCTTGGAGCGTCTTCTTTTTCATTTTCATTTATGTTTTCGTTTGCTTTGGTTTGCTTAGTTTGATGAATAAATTGGTTGGACCCCCTCTTTCTTACGTTAGTTTGCACATAGTTTGGTTTGGTTTGGAAAAGAGTAGGAAAGTTCATGCTTATGTGGTAAAAAGAGTTCGTTTTTGACTGCGGCCCATGCTTTGTCATGCCATGCTTGATATTGTTTTGGCTTTATGCTTAGTATTCTTTGCTGTAGCATGACCTGTTATAAACAATTTAGGTTGCTTAATGTGCCTTGGATGAATCATGCGTTGTTTTAGCATATTAAAGCATAGTATAGTGGTATTCCCCTTTGATGCTTTATTTGGGTTGACTTGGCGCATGCTCACACCATGTTATGACTATCTCAAGTCACCATAGCCTTTATGATCCTTTAGTTTTCAACTTGTAGTATCACTTTATGCTTTGATCAATGATGTTTTGTCGCTCTGCATGATTATGGCCATTATTGCTCTCTTAGTTTGTCGCTCCCAGTCTTTTGCTAGCCTCCACAACAAAGTATGAGTTCCACTCATGCATCCAACTCCCTAAACCAATTTATTCCAAAGAGTCCACCATACCTACCTACTAGCTTATGCTATTCCAAGTATATTCATGCTTTTGTTTACCTTCCAAATTAAACTTGTTATGAGAAAACTAGTGACTAAAGCTCTCACGAACTTGATGGCACACTTTACTTTACTTGCCCTTAATAAACTTGAACCATTGGGTCCTTCTTTGTTGTGTATATGCTTGCGCTTTATAAGTTGAAATTAGCATAACCATTTACCATGGGGAATGCTTTCAACATTGCACTTGTACTTTGTACCCCGTTGATATCATGTTCTTTTGCTTACGGATCCCGACGGTGTAAAATAAAAGTGGAACTTGTAAAATCATGGAGTTTGTATGTGTGTTAGAGAAACGCCTAGGCCGCTAGCCTAAGCCATGCCTAATCATGGTGGAAACTTGCAGCATCACCATAATGAGCACTCTATGAAGCATCCTCAATAAAAACCTATGCAAATAGCAAATAAAAAGATCGCTGAAGATGCTCATTGTCTGCTTGCCTTGTCATTTTGATTATGGCAAAGCTCCCGTATCATGTGCAAGGGGTACCCCGTTGGCGGTTCTTAATGATACACATGTACCTACAATGACAAGAGCTTACTTGTGACTGAAGTTGAGTAGCATGAGGATCGGTCTTCATAAGTAAGGGGCATGAGATTTCGGTTTATAACTTGTCAAGCATATCCTCTTAGTTGTGTCACTTTAACCTTAAACACTTCAAGATGCTTATGATAGGGGCAATGAGAGCTGAAAGCTATAAGTACCATAATTTTTGGAAGCTCTTTATGAGACTTGAATCCCTACTTCCTTTTACAAAGGCCTTTCTTCCACCATTATATTAAGTCTCCACCTTCTATCTTTATGCACTTACTTTGAGAGCATAGTGGCCATTCTTAGTTCTATGTGCATTGTCCCAAGACTAGTTGATTGATGCATACTTTGATATTGCTTGTTTTAAACTATTGTATCTAGTCACTCTTATGAACTTTGAAGGTGTCCTATGCATTTATATTTGCTACTCTATTGAGGGACAAGATGAATACTATTATGCTATGTTTTCTTTATGTGAAACAAACAAACGTCTTGCAAAGCATTGTTATTCATGAATGTTTTGTTTGTGCCTTTTCATGTTGCATCATAGTTTCTTTGCTTATTGCTAGAACTTTGTCTTTCATGCTATGATTGAAGTATTATGATCCGAGCTTTGAATGTTTTGCAAATACTTTGATCAAGTCTTTGATGGTGCATGTCACCTCAAAAATTATTGTTTCTTTTTATCACTTACCTACTCGAGGACGAGCAGGAGTTAAGCTTGGGGATGTTGATACATTGAAAATGTATCTATAATTTTTGATGTTCCATGCTTGGTTTTATCCACTTTCTTGTGTTTTGTTCCAACTTTGGAGTACTTTTCATATGATTTCTTGGACTAACCTATTAACAAGAGCCACAGTGCCAGCTGCCTGTTTTCTGTTGTTTTTGGTTCCAGGAAAGTCAAAAAATGAATATTTTCGGAATTGGATGGGACAAAAGCCAAAGTGCCTATTTTTCCGGATGTCATCAAGTGCCAGAATACGAGACGGAGAGGGGCCAGGGGCCACCACACCACCTGGCCGCACGACCAGGACTGGCCTGTGCCAAGGGGTGGTGTGGCCGCTCCCGGCATCCCCTCGGTCTCTCCTTCCGCCTATATATTGCCCTCGGGACGAAAACCCTAAGTACCCGATCAAAAATCCACGAAAGAGTCTGTAGCTGTCGTCGTCTCCATCCCTAGATCGAGAGGGATCTGAAGCTCTTCCCGGCACCCTGCCAGAGAGGGGAATTCACCCTGGAGGCCTTCTTCATCACCATGCAAGCCTCCGGTGTGATGCGTGAGTAGTTCATCCTTGGACTACTGATCCATGTAGTAGCTAGATGGATGGTTCTCCTCCTTTGTGCTTTCATGTCTAGATCTTGTGAGCTCCGTTCATGATCAAGATCATCTATTTGTAATTCTGCATGTTGTGTTTGCAGGGATCCGATGGATATTGAGATGCTATTTCAGATTGATTATTGATTTTATCATGTCTTTGTTATTTGAGATCTTGCATGCTTTCCGTTATTAGTAGCTATCTTTGCCAAGTAGATGCTAGCAACTCCAAGAGTTAGTATTTATGCTCGATAGTGGGTTCATGCCTCTGGTAATCGGGGGAAGTGACAGAAATCTCTAAGGTACTAGATGTGTTGTTGCTACTAGGGAGAAAACAACAATCCTTTGTTCATAGAACAATCGTATTGTTTACTTTACACGCAGTTCGTAAAACAATAACCTGTTGCTTGCAACTTAATACTAGAGGGGGTTCGGATGATAACCTGAAGGTGGATTATTAGTCATAGATGCAGTTGGATGGCGATCTATGTATTATGTTGTAATGCCCAACCAAGTCTCAAAGGAGTCAAGATGATTAGTATATGCATGTAAATCTTTCTCGGTGTTTGTCAATTATCCCGTTGTAATTTGTTCACCCAGCATGTTATCTATCTTAAGGACAACCACCTCTAGTGAACTATGGATCCCGGTCCTTTTTCTTTACATACAATCTACAAACTGTTTACTGCTTTGTGTTTACTTTCTACAAACTTTTACTTCTTTCCATTCGATACGTTTAATCCTTTGTTTTCCACAAAACACGGTGAGATTGACAACCTCATCGCAAGTTGGGGACACAGTTATGTGCTTGTGTTGTGCAGGTCTCCACGTTGCTACTAGCACCGGTAGTGCGCCCTGCCAAGGCTCAGCTAGCAACACCTTTGAGGTGTTTCCTTGCTCCTACTGGTTCGATTAAACCTTGGTTTCATAACTGAGGGAAACTTGCTGCTGTGCTCATCATACCTTCCTCTTGGGGTTCCCAATGAGCTCTACATCAACCACGCACCAAGCACTTTTCTGGGCGCCTTGCATTGAGCCATCAGTACTTCAGCCGACAGAGCTTCCGTCCCTTCCCAGTCCCATGTGGCTTTGTTGTCCCTACAGATGTTGCGTCCACTTTCGCCGCTGCCACTAGTGGAGGGTCGGTGCCTGGTGGTCGGTGGGCGGAGGGCCGCAACTAAGGCGCTGACCTTAGATGAGCTGCGCTGGCACGAGATCTAGGGGACCGGTTCGGGAGGAGCAGGGTGTAGGGGGTAGCCATGGAGGAGGAGATGAGGGTGGTGGTAGCTCTTGTCGGTGGCAGTGCAAGTGCTGGCCCTAGAGAGATGAGGGAGAGCGACAGGATGAGAGAGAAGAGTAGGTCGGAGGTGGTTGGGTTGTGAGGAGGGGATTGGGGAATCTAACGATTCGGAGGGGCAAGTGGCTTGGGGCGTTTGGCTCGGTTAGTCGTGCGAGCGAGCCTCGATCCAAACCACGAGCCCTTTTTCCAGATTTTTTGTGCAGAAAGATTTCCCGAGCATGGTTAGCCACGAGCCAACTCGGCTCAGCTCGATTCCACCCCTAGTTGTGCGTGGTGTGTAGACATAGACAATACATAACCAACGGAATATAATCACTTATTGCAAGTTAAGTTATATAATAGTGAGTTGTCTTCTACTATGATCTATGTACTGATGAATGTGATGCTTCTTGTCCGTATTCTTTTATCGCCTCTTCACTCCATAAACCTGAGGTCATGTTTATTGAGCTCAGTTTGGCTTGGGGACAAGCGAAGTCTAAGCTTGGGGAGTTGATACGTCCATTTTGCATCACTATTCTATGTCATAATTCAGTGTTATTCATTGATATATTTTGTATTAAGAGGCGATACTTATGTTATTTCATCTGTTTTTGCATGGTTGATGACTTTTGGAGCATGGACCGCTGCAGTCAGGATTATGATGGAAAAGGTGTTGTTTGGAGGCAAAATTCGCGAAGATCAGAAAATCCAGGAAAATATACGGAAAATCCTATTTTTCCGGAAGACAAAGGCTGCCAGAAGAGGGAGTGGAGATGGGCCACAGGGGGCCCACACCACCCCCTGGCGCGGGCCACCCTAGGCCGCGCCACCAGGTGGTGTGGCCGCCCTGGCCCACCTCTGGCTCTCCCCTCTGGCGTATATATTCCTCCCGAAACCCTAAGACTCGGGGAGCGACCAGAGAAAAATTCCGCCACCTCTGCGGGGCGGAAAACACGGAGAGAGAAAGATCTCTCCGGTAGATAGATTTCTGCCGGGGGAATTCCTTCCCGGAGAGGGGAGATCATCGCCATCAACACCACCATCAAGCTGGACTTCATCGGGATCATCATCATCATCACCATCAGCACCCTCATCACCATCTCCATATTATTGTAACAATTGGGTTGAATCTTGCATTAGTTCTTAGGGGAAACTTTCCCGGTGTTGATTACTCTTTGTAGTTGATGCTATTGAGTAGAACCATTGAATTATTGTTTATGCTCAGATTGTTATACATCATTATTCCATCTCTGGTCATGATCCATATGATGTCTTGTGAGTAGTTCGTTTTGTTCTTGAGGACATGGAAGAAGTCATGTTGTTAGTAGTGCAATTGTGTTGAGAAAGATTCAATAGTTTGATATTTAAGTTGTGGTGTACTTCTTCTAGTGGTGTCATGTGAATGTCGACTACATGACACTTCACCTATATGGGCCTAGGGGAATGCATTGTGTATTTGGCTACTAATCGTAGGGGTTGCCGGAGTGACAGAAACCTGAACCCCCGTTAGGAAACCATTACACAAGGGACGTAAGGGTCTTAGAGTTTAAAGTTGTGGTTAGGCTTCTACCTTAATTACTTTCTTGTACTTACGTTTGCAAGGGGTATAATCACAAGTATATATTAGTCCTAGGAAGGTCGGTACATTAGCACAGGTTCACCCACACAACACTTACCAAGCTAAATAAGATTAATCAACTATATGAAGCGAAAACACTTGACAGTGTTCCCATGTGTCCTCGAGAACGTTTGGTCATCTTAAGTAATACAACCGGCTTGTCCTTTGCTGCATAAAGGATTGTGCCACTTGCTGCATTTATTCTTACTGTCTTTTATTTACTCGTACTTCGTTTACTTGCTTTATCAAAAACCCCTAAAAATCCGTTTGCTAAGTATTTGCAGAGAATTCCTGATCCATACCGCTAGCCAGCACCTTCTGCTCCTCGTTGGGTTCGACACTCTTACTTATCGAAAATACTGCGATACACCCCCTATACGTGTGGGTCATCAAAGTTGTGAATGTAATACCTTCACTTAGTGTATCCTTTACATATCTGAGAATGCGTTTCACTGTTGTCCAATGTTCTGGAGTAGGAGCATGAAGATATTGGCAAACCTTATTGACAGAGTATGATAGATTTGGTCTTGTCAAAGTCAGATATTGTAGTGCTCCAAGAATGCTTCTATACTGAGTACTATCATCAGGGCCCAAAGGTGTACCATGAGTAAGAGACAACTGTTCTGTGGAGGAAAAATGAGTTGGTACCGACTTACAATGACGCATACCAACTTTATCAAGTAAATCTGTTGCATACTTTTCCCGTGTCAAACACAAACCATTTTGTATCTTTTTTACTTCAATGCCTAAGAAGAAATGTAAGTCACCAAGATCCTTGATTGCAAAATTCTCATTAAGATCTCGAAGCAAAGCAGAAATAACATTATCAGAGGAGCTTGTAACTATAATATCATCAACATAAATAAGCACAAAAACTGTGATACCTGACTTGTTGTACAGAAACAATGAGGTGTCAGCCTTTGAAGGTGTAAAACCAAGATCACACAGTTTAGAGCTCAGCCTGAAATACCAAGCTCGAGGAGCTTGCTTTAGTCCATACAAAGCTTTATCAAGCTTGCAAATAAGGTGCGGAGCATGGAGATCTTCAAAACCTGGAGGCTGTCTCATATACACTTCCTCTTCCAGAATACCATGAAGGAACGCGTTTTTGACATCTAGCTACCAAAGGCTCCACCCCTGAGAGACAGAGAGAGCCAAAACAATTATGATAGTAGCAATTTTTACCACAGGGCTAAAGTTATCCTCATAATCAATGACATACCTTTGCTTAAAACCCTTTGCAACAAGTCTAGCTTTATATCTGTCGAGTGTTCCATCTTCTTTTCTTTTTATACGATATACCGACTTGCCATCAATCAAGTTCTTGTTTGTGCTTGCAGGTACAAAGTGCCATGTCTTGTTTTCCATCAACGCATTATATTCCTCCTCCATAGCATGACGCCAATTCGGATCATCAAGTGCCTCTGTTAGAGTGTTTGGTTCACCTGTAGTGGACAACATACCATATCAAACAGTGCCATCAGTATATATTTTTGGTTGTCTAATACCTTTCTGCAAACGTGTGCGCGGAGGAGATGGCAGTGGAGATGTCGCAGCAGAGTGAACTGGCGACGGAGGCGAGCTGGACACAGGGCTGGACGCAGAGCCACCCGTCGTAGAAGATCCCGTCGCCCTGTACCCGGCTGCAGATGGCGAGGCGGGCGAATCCGCGCGCTGGGGAGGCGCGCGTGCACGCGCGGGAGAACATGGCACGGGGGACGAGGCACGATCCTCTTGGGGATCGGAGCCACGCGCGGGAGAATCTGGCGCGGGGAACGAGACGCGATCCCCCTCGGGATCGGAGCCGGCTGTCGGTGCAGGGGAATGTTCCTCCGCGCCCTCTTCTTCATCATTTTCTGGACCATGGTGATCATTATTTGATGTGTAGATTTCATCACTGCTTCCGGCAGAATTTTCAGTTTCTAATCCACCATCCTGTAAGACGTGAGTGACAGGCACAATAAGCATAATAGTATCATCAACATTGTGTGCATGCCCTTGGTGGAAAGACGGTGGAAGGAGTAAAATGTCATGCTTGAGGCGTGTACCAACATTTGGATGAAGAGCTTTGAACGGAAATATGTTTTCATCGAAGACAACATCACGTGATATATAGACACGACCAGTGGCAACATCAAAACATTTAACACCTTTGTGAAGAGGACTATAACCAAGGAAAATAGATTGCTTGGATCGAAAAGAAAGTTTGTGTTTGTTGTATGGACGAAGATTTGGCCAGCAAGCACAACCAAAAGTACGTAAGGCATCATAATTGGGTGTAACATGTAGAAGGCGTTCAGTGGGGGTTTCAAAGTTTAGAACCTTGCTAGGAAGTATATTAATGAGGAATGTTGCTGTGAGAAAGGCCTCATCCCAAAACTTCAGAGGCATGGATGCATTAGCAAGCAAGGCAAGACCAACCTCAACAATGTGACGATGTTTCCTCTCAGCTGAACCATTTTGTTGATGAGCATGTGGGCATGAAATATGATGTGTGATACCAACTTTTTGAAAGAAGCCATTCAATTTTTCATACTCACCCCCAGTCAGTTTGCATAGTAACAATCTTCCTATCAAACTTGCGCTCAACATATTGTTGAAAGTTAAGAAAGGCTTGATAAACATCAGAACGCTTTTAAACAAATATATCCAAGTAAATTTGCTATAATCGTCAATAAAGCTTACATAGTATGCATGTTTTCCAACAGAAAGAGGAGCAGTGCCCCAAACATGAGAGAACACTTGCTCCAAAGGAATAGTAGAGACACTAGTAGATATGGGGTATGGAAGTTGGTGACTCTTGGCTAGTTGACAAGAGTCACAAACATATGGTGTACTCTCTGGGGTGTAAGCTATTTTATTTCTCCTAAGAACTTGTTGCACCACGAAGGAAGATGGATGACCTAAACGACGATGCCATGTAGAGGAAGATGGTTTTATTGTGAGGAAGGCGAGCTTGGAGGTCTCATGGAACATAGGCATCAAGGGGTAGAGACCACCACGTCATGGGCCTCTAAATAGAACTCTTCGTGTTGCTTGATCCTTGATTAAAAAGAAGAAATGATGAAACTCAATGAATACATTATTATCAAGAGTAAATTTATGCACTGACAAGAGGTTTTTAGATGCACTAGGAACATAAAGAATATCTTTGAGTGCAAAGGAACCATGGGGGGTGCGCAATGTTGAGTTACCAATATGACTTATTTTCATACATGTGCCGTCAGCAGTGTTGACGGTGTCACATCCAGTGTACTTTTCAGCAGTGGAGAGCTTGTTCATCTAGCCAGCAAGATGATTAGTGGCACCACTATCGGGGTACCAATTTGTATCAATGCAGTAGGAGGTAAAGTGTGCCCCCTTCTCACCATCACCACGATCATCGTCTTCATCATCATCATGTTGAAAACGCCACCAACACTCACTTGCAGGGTGGTTGTGTATCTTGCTGATTTGGCATGTAACATCGACGAAAGGTGTAGGAGCCCGATCAATACGGGCCCGTGGACGACGGTGGTCTCCCCCACTAGCACCGCCATCATCTCGGCGACGATCGTCATCGCGCTGGCGGCGATCTCCCTCATAGCGGGGGCGGGCATCATCGCGTCGCCATGAGCCATCACGACGATCGTGGCGGTCACAAGAACCGCCACCACCGCCTCCTCCACGACGTCCACAGTTGAAGCGACCGCGATCTGGGTTGCAGCCGCGGGGGTTGTGGCCGCGGTCATAGCCACGACGAGCAAGGTTGGCCGAGGAGGAGAACCCTTCATCAGCATCAGATTGAACGTCATTGCGCATGTCGTAGGAGGAGAGTTGACCAAAGAACTCATCAAGCGTGATGTTGGGGTTGCCGTTGACAGATGTGATGAGGGAGTTGTAGTGGCCTTTGTTGAGGCCGCTTAGCAGGTGACCGATGAGTTCATCATCTTCA
Organism: Avena eriantha; assembly: GCA_910589775.1. Lineage (NCBI taxonomy): Eukaryota > Viridiplantae > Streptophyta > Magnoliopsida > Poales > Poaceae > Avena > Avena eriantha. The sequence continues at coordinate 249,972,504 of OU342742.1, read as the reverse complement.
AGTGGTTTGCCGACCGCAACTAGCTCGGAGGCTAGCCCCTTCATCTTGGTGTAGTATTGATCTGCGGTCATGGTCAACTTTTTAGTATCATTAAGCTCACCTCGCAGATGCTGAACTTTGGAGCGAGCAGTAGTCTTGAACATGTTGTCAATCTTCGACCAAGCCTCGGCAGTGGTTTCCATGCCAAGCACATGGGAGAGGATGTCTGGCGAGAGGGAGTTGAGGAGGAATCGCAGCACCTGCTGATCCCGTGCGATCCACGAGGCATAGGCAGGATTTTCCACATTGATTTTCTTCTTGTTTTCATCTTCGACTTCGATGTACTCAGGCGGTGCAGCGTCGGTGCCATTAAGAAGACCCATGACGCGAGGACCACGAAACACCGGGAGGACGAGAGCCTTCCAGGCGAGATGATTGGTGCGGTTGAGCAGTTGGGCGGGTGACGCTCTGAGAGACGCGGCCAGCGAAGAGGCTGATGACGAGGTGGCCATGGTGACGATGGATCTTGATCACGAGTGTCGGAGATGTAGATCTTGAAGGCAGCGGCGGCGGCTAGGAGGCAGCGGCGGCGGCAGATGTATTGGTTGTAGGTGCGGCGCGGCTTAGGAAGCGGCGGCGTCGGTCGTTGTTGTGGCGGCGGCGACTAGTCTTAGCGGTGGCGGCGGGTTGTAGTGTTTTAGGGTTATGTGGCGGCGGCGGCCAGGGGAGCTGGCGGCGGCGGCGGTCTTTGTTGTGGCGGCGGCGGCTGAGGCTTCGGCTGCGGCGGCTAGGGCAGCTAGGTCTCGGAAGAGACCAGCTCTGATACCATGTCAAAGTTTGTGTGGAACAGTACTTGGCCTCGTACCGGTTACGTGTTAATATATAGTCCGTAGATACAGGTGTACATGAGTTGGAAGTATCCGTATACAATACAACCCTACACATCATCTAACACAACGTAGTGATAATGGAGAAGGTGCAGTCCGATCTGACGGAGCTCCGCAAGCAAGGCGATGAGACTGCATCATCACTCAAGATCCTCAACGGGGAACTCAAAAATTTGAGTAATTGGGTACCTCGAGTTGACTCCAGCATGCGCTGTGTGCCTGAGTGACAGCGCTTGAAACTGCGCCTACGCTTCCACTGGTGCAAACCCCAAAGCTAGGATGGAACGGTGATGATCAAGTGAACCAGGGCACTGTCACTGGCATGCCCTGTGCACCAGTACCTTCCCTGGAGAAGGGTATGCGTCCGTTTCCTCACACTCCTATGCATTTCGAGTTAGGAGAATCGTCGGATGCTTTTGCTAATAGCACTCCTTTTGGATCACGGCACGGGCATAGTAGAACTATACCACCTAGGACTGAGTTTTCTCGTTTTGATGGAGACAATCCCAAATGGTGGAAAGCAGTTTGTGAAAAATATTTTCATCTATATGAGGTAGAGCATGAAACGTGGGCTAAATTTTCCACGATGCATTTCACTAGCAATGCCCCTTCTGGCTTTAGACCCATGAAGTAGAGCACGACATTGACAATTGGGAAGAGTTGTGTGTAGCCATTCACAACAATTGGGAAGGATAAGCATCATCGTTACCTAGAAGCCCTAGAACGCTGTAGGAAAACTGAAAGTGTAGAAAAATATTACCAGTAATTTGAGTGCATTAGACACAAAGTCCTAGTTTATAACAAGCATTATGATGAAGCTTTTTTCGTCACTAAATTCATTAGTGGTCTGAGAAAAGATATTCAACGTGCCATTCGTTTACATAATCCACAAACGGTTGATGATGTGTTGGTCCTTGCTAAAAAACAGGAGGAAATGCTTGAAGAAGTGAAGCCACTGTCGGGTAGCCGCTACAAACATGACTACGGGAATTCTTACTCCAAATCAGGATTGGCTGGCAAAGGATTATTTCCCAACGCACCTGAACCTATCAAGCAATCTGATGAAAAAGGCAAACCACAACAACAATGCGGGAGGAATTTCAATCTCTGAAGGCGCAGCGCAGAGCTCGTGGAGAATGTTCCACCTGTGGAGAGAAGTACCAACCTAGGCACAAATGCAACAAAAGTGTGCCACTGGACATTGTAGAAGAATTATTGGCAGTATTGCAGTTCAATCAGTCTGAGGGTGAAGAGGACAAAAAACTTCTAGTGAAGAGGAATCGATGATGCATATTTCTCCCTGCGCTATGGCGGGTGTTTAGTCCAGGAAGAGCATTCGTTTACAAGGAACTATCGTGGCAAACAAGTGTTGCTACTCATTGATTTAGGCGGTGCCGGTGTTTTCATCAGTTCCACAGCAGTGCGGCAACTGGGATTGACATCTGAGCACATTCCAGCAGTCACAGTGCTGGTGGCGGATGGGAGTAGAACAACAGTAAATCAAGTCGTGCGTGAAGTGGAGTGGGAATGCCAGGGGCACAAATTCTCCACTTCTTTCCGTGTATTTGATCTGCCCACTTATGACATGGCGCTTGGAATGGGATGGCTGGAATCATTGCCTCCCATGTGGATAGATTGGGGCAAAAAGATCATGCGATACAATATGAATGGGTGAAGTGTTGTGTTGCGAGGAGTCAAGCACAATACTCACACATGTGAGCCCATCTCGCTTGCAGAATTGCAACAACTAGCTGATAACCGTGCTCTCGACCAAATTGTGTAGTTATGCTCTCTGCAGACTGACAACCCTAAAGACCAAATGTCTCCTAAAATTGCTCAAGTTCTGAAAGATTATGCAGTCTGTTTCTTGATCCCCAACAGGGTTGCCTCCTCATAGAACATATGATCATCGCATCACACCGTTGCCAGGGGTGCAGCCAGTGAATGTTAAGCCATATCGGTATTCACTGTAGCAAAAGGACGAGATTGAGCGAAAAATTAAGGAGATGCTCAGTTAGGGGATCATCCAAGCAAGTCAGAGCCCATTCACTTTGCTGGTTCTACTGGTGCGCAAGAAGGACATGCACATGGTGTTTCTGTGTGGATTTTCGACACTTGAATGCCGTCAAGGTCAAGGACCGATACCCGATATCTGTGGTAGACGAATTGCTGGACGAACTGGCCAGAGCGCAGTTCTTCACGAAGCTAGATTGGCGGTTGAGCTATCATCAAATCCACCTGGTGGAAGACGATGAACACAAGACAACCTTTCATACTCGCAACGGCCCTTACAAGTTCCGTGTGATGCCATTTGGATTGACATGCCCACCCGCTATGTTCCAGGCTGCAATGAACACGATATTTGCGCCTCTGATATGCAAATCCGTTCTCGTGTTCGTGGACGATATCCTAGTGTATAGCGCGTCACTACAAGAGCATGTGCAACACCTGATTGAGGTGTTCTCCCTACTCAAACAACATCAATTGTTTGTGAAGAAATCCAAGTGCTTGTTTGCGCAGCGCTCTCTCGAGTACTTGGGACACATTATCAGTGCGGACGGTGTATCTACTGATCCAGCTAAAATTGAAGCAGTGCAGCGTTGGCCACGGCCCTCTACAGTGAAGCAATTGCGGGGCTTCCTTGGATTAGCGGGTTATTACCACAAATTCATCTGATTATTCAGTATCCTGTGTCGGCTGCTGACGCAGTTGTTGGAGAAAAACATACAGTTCATATGGTCCCCGTCCGTTGATGAAGCATTTACAACCATTAAGCGGGCGTTAGTGCAGGCTCCGGTGCTGGCATTGAAAGATTTCACCAAGGAATTTCTCCCGGAGACGGATGCATGTGCCAACGGCATTGGGGTGGTGCTAATGCAGCAGGGCCATCCGCTGGCATTTTTCAGCTGGGCATTGAGTCCAAAGAACCAGTCCTTGTCCATATATGACAAGGAATGTCTGAAGATACTGATAGCGATTGATAAATGAAAAGCTTATTTGTAGCACAAACCATTCACCATTCACATTGACCAAAAAAGCCTGATTCACCTAGGAGATCACAAGTTTAACACTGTGATTCAATAGAAGGCATTCTTTTGGCTGATGAGTTCACAATACCGCATTGTGTACAAAAAGGGAACGGCTAGCAGAGCTAATGATGCTTTATCTCGCCATCCACAAACATATTAAGCATATTCTCTATCAGTGACTGAGACCAAGATGGGTGGAAACGGTCATTGAAGGATACCAGAATGATGAGAAAGCCAAAGAATTGCTAATTGAACTCAGTTTACTGGGCTTTAATTCCTAGGACTACTCACTCCGGGATGGAATAATCAGATTCAAGGGGAGAGTTTGGTTGGGTAGCAACATTGAGGCTCACACAACTGTGGCGTGCCGGCAACTTACCACAAGGTGCATTACAAGAAAAGTTAGCTTTTACAACGGATGATTTTCATGGTTGAAAGTCTATTTTTTGTGGTTAAAAAATCTTCTATGACGGATGACCTTCATGGTAAAATCTCTTTCACAAATGAATCAACCATAGTTTTTTTCTGACCGTGGCGGATCGTACCCTTCGGCCATTAAAACTTGTTCCTTCATAGATCTGTTCACCAGCCGTGTTGACTACTGGCGTCATGCAAACAACCATGTGGCAGCCACCGTTAACGGTCGGTTACCACCATTAATGGTCACAAAAACCGTGGTAGAAGCCTGGCCTAGCCAAGACCTGCTAATTATTAAGTGGGTCGGCCCATGAGGAGAGCCCAGTAAGAAAACGGCCCGTTACTGTTTCATGCTGCACTGCTTGAAATGGGCTCATTAATGCAGTCAGCCGAGACCCGCGAACTTATACTATTTTGGCCTATAGAAGGACCATGTTTGTCCAACATTGTGCGGCGCGTTAACGGCCTGCGCCAAGTTGGTCTGGTACTGTTAAGGTCTGCGGTCGGCCCATCACAATTCTCGTAGCCTGTCATGGGTCACCTACTAATGACCCTTCTTTGAGAAGGTCTGTTACTATTCTGGCATTTTATTGTTCCGGTCGTCAACTATTCTGGCCAACAGGCGGTCTATTACTATTCTGGTCTGGTACTGTTCTGGCCTGGAAATTTTTTCGGCATGTTATTGTTTTTGTCTGGTAATTTCTTAGTCTGTTACTATTCTGGCTCATTATTGTTTTGCCTTTAACTGTTCTGTTCCTTTACTTTTGTGGCCTGCTACTGTTCTGGCCTGTTAATCCTCTGGCTTATTACTGTTCTGGTCTTTTTATAGTTTCTTGTCTTTTACTGTTCTGGCCTATTACTATTCTGGCATGGTTCTGTTCTGGCATGTTGTTGCCTGGCTTGCTACTGTTCTGGCCTATTAATGTTCTGGCCTGTTACTGGTCTGTCTTGTTACTGTTACAAGTTCCCACATGCGGGTTGGCCCATTACGTTTACGGTCTTTTATAGTTTCGGACGTTCTGAAGTCCATGTCAATATCATAAAAGGTGTATAATTAGAGAGCATCTTTTACTGTTCATCGTCGGTCCAATAAAAGACAGGCCAATAACAAAGCCCAATATTGTTCCCTAATCGACCTGTCTGGCGCAGTTATGGTACCGCCTACCGCCATGTCTGGACAACGTCAACTAAATGCCTACATGGCCTATGCAGGTTATCTAGATATTACATCAGCTGCAAACTTCTTAAAATTATTACATATTATTAACTCAAGGGAAAGAAAATATGGCATTTCAATTGACAATCGAGTTGATAGTAGGGTCCTTAATTTGCTTTCTCAATCTATCACCTGCATCTCCCTTTGAGTGTGATAGGTACATTGAAAAACCACCTTGAGACATGATCTTGCAGCCCCCTCTTTGGTGGTGATAGCAATAATTACAGTCTGAAATTAATTAATAACAAGTTAATACATCAAACAAGACAAACTACTCATTTGACTGATATGATAGGAGCTATGAACTAGAGTTTGCAACTGGCCAATGGTTCAATTATTGACCAACACGTCAAACAAACAGAACAAGCAAACACTCATTAAACAAGTGTGCCTACCGTGAAACAAGCAATCAAAAAATGTGTGTGTGTGGCTTAAAATTTTAGCAAATATAAACTAGTCAGGTCATTTCAACAAATATATATGAAAGCAGTTGTATACCCTAGAATGCAAGAGACATTGAGTGACTCGGAAGTTGCATTGATCTTGATCTACACAATGGCACGTAGTTACTATTGTAGCTAAGAATGAACCAGATAGAAATTATAACTGCATCATACGAGAACTTGTAGAGCAGGAATGCATACCACGAATGAACTATATATAGTAGAGGATAGTTATGTCATTTCTTAGGACGAACCAGAACCAGATACGAGATATAATAGCATCGCTCGTGAACCTATAGAACAAGACAAACAAGGATTATACAAGTGTGCCTACAATGAAATGAGCAATCAAACAAAGTGTTTCTTAAAATTTCAGCAAATATAAACTAGCCAGGTCATTTCAGCAAATATATATGGAAGAAGTGGTATCTCCTAGAATGCAAGAGACGTTGGGTGACTCAGAATTTGCGGTGATCTACACAATGGCATACAGTTACTGTCATAGCTAAGACTCAACCAAATAGAAATTATAATGGCATCATAAGAGAACTTCTAGAGCAGGATTGCAAACCACGAGTGAACTACATAGTAGAGGACATTTATATCGTTGCTTAGGACGAACCAGCACCAGCTAAGGAAATAATGGCGTCGCTTGTGAATGTGTAAAATAGGCTATGCAAACTAACATGTTCATTGTTCCATTTGAGCTCTATGCAAGAAAAATAAAATAGTTAGTGTTGCATCTTTTCAAGAACCAGATGGAAATAATAAAATTATAGTCGAATTAGTATGAAGAATTTAAACGGGTACTACAAGATAGAAAAACGATGCCAATGAGGAAATAATAGCAGGAACTTAGCTCAGGACGAACCATATAGATTCAGTAACTATAGAGCAGAGAATCCACACTAATATTTTCCACTGATTTTACATTTTGCAAGAACTACACAATAGCAAGCAATTACTATTGTACAGAGTAGCTAAGAACATGTTCATGACAAAATAACAAACATGTGCATGAATTGAAATTTGTAGAGCAGCAAATGCAACCAACATATCTACCTTGTATGTAGCACGAAAAACAGGCGTGCCTAGTGACTTGTATGTACTAGCATGATTAGAAAAATGAAGTTCACTGCGATAGACTTGAACCTATTATACTGCTGACAAAATAAAAACAGGTCTGAGATTTGGTTACCTTGGTCGAAGAGGCATCTAAGCATCGTTGTTACCATGCGGGTGACGTCCAGGTCATCGAGGGTGTTGTGGTTGCGGTGGCTATTGGCATCGGAGAAGCAGATCTTGGGCGGTCAATGTCGGCTTGAGTTCGGTGGACGAGAGCGTCGATGAGGTAGATCTGGTGCAGTGAATGGTGACAGCCGTGCAGCGGGTCTAGAGCGGTGGACATGGAACTCCTTGAACTATATCACGTTCGGTGGACACCTCGGTGAAGCGAATCCGGTACGGTTGGGTAGCTTTCGGTGGCGGGGAAGTAGAGCTTGGGCGGTCAATGACACCATCGGCATGGTGAACGACACCGCAGCTCCGATGCAGTGGTAGAGAGACCCGGTGAAACAGATCGTATGGGCACCTAGAGGGGGTGAATAGGTGCTACTTCAAATTTTAGTTCTTTTTCAATTTTAGGCTTGATACAAATGTAAATTCTCTAGATATGCAATTACGAGAATTTCCCTATATGCCAACCTAACTACTAAGCATGTAAAAAGGAGCGAGGAAACCGTAGTGAAGCACGCGGAGACATGGGGATTTGTTTGACCGTAGTTCATTCCTTGTTAAGAAAAGTACGTCTACGTTGGAGGGGTGGGTGGTTCTAAGACCACCACGCCACAATAGGCCTCACCCTATTATCCGATGGATCTCACCACCAAAGGCCTAATCCACCTTTACACTATTGGTACCCTTTGAGGCAGGAACTAGTGCCTTTACAACGCTAGCAGGGCACACATCCACAACCGAATTGGAGGCTCCCGTGACAATGACAAGCTGCCACAAGAACAAGGATTATCAAATAATCAAAACTAGGATCTAGATATTTGCAAGAAATACTAGATCAAGAATCCCCCAAGTGAATAGGGGGAAGTTGAGCGCTTGGTTGTTGTTGATGAAGATCGAGTCCCCCTCCTTCAATTCCCCAAAGATCGAAGCCTTTGGGTGGGTGAGGATGGAGATCTCACTTGGAACTTGAAGAATAGGTCTGACTTTTTCCGCATGAATCAAGAGTTCTGATAGGAGGATCAATTGGGGTATTTATACCCCCTGCCAAAACTCAGCCATTGGAGACTTTTGGGGCCAGATTATCCGGCCCAAGGTGGGGCCGGATTATCTGGATGGGGCAAAGCTCCGCCCCAAATTCGGATTTTCCGGGGGGAAATCCGCCCCCATCCGCCTTGGCTGCCTTTGTAAAAACTTCCTGGAGGGACGGATTATCCGGCCCCCTTTGGGGTGGATTATCCGGCCCGGGAAAAAACCCTGGCCCTGGCCGGACAATCTGAAGAATAATCCGCCCCCTATACTGCATGACGCGCCTTGCCTACCTTTGTCGATTGGGCTAGGCCGGATTATCCGACCCTTGGCAGGGGCGGATAATCTGCCCCCAACATCTATTTTTGGTTGCTTTTCATATGAACAATTATCTACAACACTTAGCACACATGAGATTATCCATGGTATTGTTATCTAACACACAAAACACTAGAGATCATGAAATGTTATTTCAATCCCCCCTTTTTGGTGTTAGATGACAATACTAGGATTTGCATTAGAGATATACTAACAACATCATTTCAAGGATGAAAGAGTCTCCCCCTAAATGTGTGCATAAAATTTGCATTTGAATACAAATGCACACAAATAGGTACAAGGCTATTTCATTGGAATGGAATCTACATACAAATGACAAGTTAGACCAAAAACATCATACCACCGTGAGAGAGAAGTCCTCAATATAATATAAGAATAGTCAATACGATCACCATTATCGAGACCTTCCACCATGAGAAAGATAACCAAAATAGCCAATATGATAGATGGATCCATAATCACCGAGAGATAAATCCACAAGATAATTCCAGTGATAAATCCACAACTGAACCATAGTGCCACACACAAACATAGTCTCATACAAACCAACTTACGAGTAAAAGTTCAACGCTAAATGGGCCAAACTGAAAGAGAAAAAAAGGATAAAAAGCAAATGCTTGAGCCCGACCCATGCAAATCTGCGGAATCCTAAATAGAACTACTTCTCCCCCTTTGGCATCAAAATGCCAAAAAGGAAGAAGAGCGATGCTAGCACCGCAAGGGATCACTCGTTATACTCCGCATCGTCTTCATCATCCTTGTCACCGTCCTCATCATCATACTCCTCCTCATCTTCCTCTTCATCATCATCATCACCTGGTGGGGAAGGCTCCCTTGCCGGAGGAAACAGGTGGCACTCGAGCTCTCCATAGTTGAGTCCGGAGGTGTTCCACTGAGCATACAGAGTGGGAGTAGTAGGAGCTAGAGTGTTACCTGATGCCCCAGACACATGGTGAAGAATGAGTTGTTGGGTCTAAGCCATATCATGGTGATGCTTGTATGCCTCGTACTGCCCCTTATGGGTATCCACCCCCATGCACAAGATGTTCCACTGGAACCAATTCATCTGCTTCACCTCACTGGCAACGGGTGGTACAGGGTGCCTACGCCCACTAGCACGAGCATCTCTCATAAGACCCTTTGGAGCTAAAGAAGGATGGGAGGTCTTCCTTTCCTTGTTATAAATCTTCTTGGTATTGTGTTCACCATCAAGGTTACTACCGAAATCCTCATGAGGTAGCATACGCTTGATGAGCATCACGATGAACGGGGCATAAGGAATGGAAAGCCTGTTGAACATGGCATCCGTCATCTCATGGTAAATAAAATCCATCACATCTAACTTGTAATCTACGGATGCATCCTTAGAAGTGGCAACCTCATGCGAGAAATCAAGCAGCTGAACAAGGTGGCCACATATACTATCATTGTTTCCCGCACTAGGAGTGATGTAGTCACGGTACAGGGCAACCAGCTCAGCATATAAAGGATACAGACCGGAGAGCAACCCAACAACACCATCAGGGGAAATGCACGGAGAGAGCATGGTGTCCTTGCTAGGCTTGATAGGAGTGATAGTGCGATGACCACAAGGAATATCACGACCATGGAAGGGGTAACAAAGCACCTAACCAAAGGTGCAGAAATCAGACTGAATGAGAGTGGTACCTATCATCCACTTCATTGTGCGGAGCTCATCTCCACGGATCACGAGGGTTGAGAAGAACTAATTCACCACAGAGGTATCATAGTTGCATTGTAGAGACATCAGAGTGTGTAACCCCATCCTCTCAGTCACAGCTAAAGCCTCAGCAAGTCTTGGCTTTGACTTGGCCTCTGTCATAGCTAGAGGGCGCATGGGGCGGACCTTGAGAGAGGAGTAAATATCATCATGAATACTCCTAAAGTGGGTTGACCAAAATTTATTGTCCTCACTTTCAGCATCAGCATATAAGTCACAGTGACAAATGGCGAAATAGTCCAGGATATCCATCTTCTTGTAACTAACCCGGGGCTGCTTGCCCTTCCTTTGAGTGGTCCTCTTTGTTTTCTTAGCACGTTAAGCCATCCTATCAGCCTCTCTATGCCACCTCCTCAATTCAACCTCGTCGACGAGACCGCCTTCTCCGTCGGGCCTGAAATAACAACCACGGGGATGATGCTTGTATGTCTTAGGAGCACTTGAACCACCTGTGAAAGAGAATAAGATGAGTAGCAAGGGGATAAGCACACATACAAGTCTAGGAGGGATGCTAAGAACAGTAGAACAACAATCCACAAGACAAATCCATCGGATACTAGAAACTATGAAAATATGAACTAGGGGCAAACCTTCCAGGCTGGATAATCTAGCCCTGCTAGGGGCGGATAATCCGGCCCTGGCGAAATTTTTCAGAACAGCCACATATTCATAGTACCAAAGTAGATCAGGCAAAAATGTTGCTATGCTACGATTCCTAGCATGCAAAGGAGACAAAGAGTAACCTCTAAACCGAGTTTCCACCACAACCAACAACTTCCATACAAAGGAGTAGAATGGGGGAGTTATCCTCACTCATTGGAAGAAGAACTCGGAGGAGAGGGTACCTGGAGGCACTGGGAAGAAAATCAGGGGAGAGCCCGGAGAATCGGCGGTCGGAACAACTCCGGGAAGGGTAGAGGTGGCCGCCGGCAGCTGGGGAGAGGCAAGGAGGCAGGGTGGCACTGATCTGTTTGAGCTCTCCCCCCACCCCGTTGCCCTAGCCTAAGTAGATAAAGCTGCCCGGGCCGGATTATCCGGCTTCTACTCGGGGAGGATAATCCGACCCTCTCTGAATTTTTCTGTAAACATAGATTCAGGCCAACAACCTCAAACAAACACCCTCGCAAGTGATCAAAAAGACTTGTGTGCAAGAATAGATGGCTTTGGGATAGGAGAAGACTTGGGTTTAGATAGCCAAACTGGGATGGTACTACACACCCAAGATTGCAAGAGTCAAATCAAATAAAAGCCAAAATTGGGTGTGTTTTCCATAAGAACAAGAGATATGCAAGAAAAACCAAAAATATCCGCAAGGAACCAACTCTTCTCACAGAAGAGGGCGGTGGTCGAAGCCACCATGTTGGAGTGTAAGGTATGACACTGCGAAGATATATCTTGGGTTCATGACCAATACTCATCTAAGAACTCACATATCACATAATGATATTAAGAGAAGTGATTTTTCTTGCTTTCGGCATTATGGGGGGAGGGTTAGCCCAATCAATTACGGACCACACTCCCCCTATATCCATGCCCACACCTAAACCAAATAAAGGAAGAGATGTAATTGGGTATGCATGAGTAATCAAGACAAGCTCCTTGAATCCACGATATTTAGCTCATTCCTCAAATAAAAAACAGTGCTTCTAAGTGGCTTCGTGAAAATATCAGCAACTTGGTTCTTCATGCTCACCGAGCAACATGGTCCTGAATAAAGTGATTGTGAATCTCAATATGCTATGTCCTTGTATGCTGCACCGGATTGTACGCAATTTTGATTGCACTTTCATTATCAGATAAAAGAGGCATTTTGTCACAATTGACACCGTATTCCTTTAAAGTTTGCCTCATCCATAATAATTGAGTACATGCACTTGCAGCAGCCACATATTCAGCTTTGGCAGTGGAGAGAGATATACAATTCTGTTTCTTTGAAGACCAACATACTAAAGACCTGCCCAAAAATTGACAGGCTCTAGAAGTTGATTTCCTATCATCCTTGTAACCAACCCAATCTAAATTAGTATAACCACATAGAGAGAAATTAGAGCCCTTGGGATACCATAAACCAAAATTTAGGGGAATGAACCAAATATCGGAAGATTCTCTTGACTGCCACTAAATGGCTTTCTTTAGGAGCCGCTTGATACCTTGCACACACACCTACACTCAATACAACATTGGGTCAAGATGCGCAGAGGTAAAGGAGAGAGCCGGTCATGGACCGGTATACCTTTTTGTCCACATCTTTACCATTGGGATTGAGTTCAAGATGGCATTTAGTTTGCATCGGTGTGGCGACGCCATTAAGATCCATCATATTGAACCTCTTGAGCATGTCTTGGATGTATTTTGCTTGATTAATGAAGGTTCCTTCTATAAGTTGCTTGATCCCAAATCCAAGAAAGAACCATAATTCCCCATCATAGACATCTCGAACCTGTCAGTCATAAGCTTTGAAAATTCATCATTAAAAGATTTATTAGTAGAGCCAAAGATAATGTCGTCTACATATAATTGGCATATGAAGAGCTCCCCCTTAACCTTCTTAGTAAAAAGAGTGGGATCGATTTTCCCAACCTCGAAGCCACGGTCTAACAAAAGCTCTTTAAGATGCTCATACCACGCGCGTGGGGCTTGTTTAAGGCCATAGAGCGCCTTATCGAGCTTGTAAACATGGTTCGGGAAGTTGGGGTCCTCGAAACCCGGGGGTTGCTTCACATATACCAACTCATGTAGAAGACCATTAAGAAACGCACTCTTAACATCCATTTGATGTAATTTAAAGTTGTGATGAGCTGCATAAGCAAGAAGGATATGGATAGACTCAAGGCAAGCCATGGGAGCATAAGTTTCACCAAAGTAGTTGCCTTTCACTTGAGAGAAACCTTGTGCTACCAATCTTGCCTTGTTTCTTACAACAATTCCATTCTCATCTTGCTTGTTTTTGAAGATCCAATTGGTGCCAATAACATTGCGGAAATCCTTTGGCTTCTCTACTAATTTCTAGACCTTGTTGCGCTCAAAATTATTAAGTTCTTCATGCATAGCAACTACCCAATCTGGATCTTCAAGTGCTTCAAAAACCTTCTTGGGTTCCACCATAGATATATGAGCTTGATGATCACTGAAACTTGCAAGCTCTCTTCTTATGGACACCCTTCTTATTGGACTGCCAACAACTTTATCTAGAGTATGACCTCTTAATTCGAGGTTTCTTTCAGCACGAGCTTTGCGACGAACTTCAATCAGCTTGTTGTTTGTTGGAGGAATTTCTTCATCATTTGAGTCTTCGTCTAGACCACTAGCTTGATATTGATCAACAACTTGTTCAGCGAGTACTAGATATGAAAAACCTTGCCTTTGATTTTGATTAGAAGCCATAATAGGAGGTTGCTGCTATTCTGAAGCTTCAGGGTCGGATAATCTTGCTGAGGGAGTGGCTGGATAATCCGGCCTAGGAGTTATTTCTCCTTTTTGATCATCTTGGATGGTTCTGGCTTGAGTTGGAGTAGGGCCAGATAATCCGGCGTCGACCAGAAAATCTGGCCTAGGAGTTTCTGCTTCTTCCTGGTCTTTCGGTTCATTCCTGGTATTTGATGTAGTCGGGCCGAATAATCCGGCCTCGCCCGAAATATCCGGCCTAGAGCTTCCAGATGCTTCAGGAGATGGATGATCTTCAGTAGGTTGAGGTGTTGGTGCAGTGGTTTCTCCAGCATGTGGAGCTTCATGAGCTTGTGTAGATGAGGGCTCTACTTGAGTAGAGCATTGTCCTTCCCGATCCGCCACAAGGGGTTCCTCAATGGGGGGAGGGGGGAATCCCACACACATTCTTCTTATGGCATCTTGGGTATTTCAACATCTGCATCACTGATACGTCACAAACATATCTATAACTTTTGATGCTCCATGCTTGTTTTGTATCAACTTTCTTACGTTTTGTTTACACTTTGAGGTATTTTTGTACATTTTCTAGAACTAACCTATTGACAAGATGCCGCAGTGCTAGTTGCCTGTTTTCTTATATTTTTGGTTTCAGAAAAGCTAGTAAGGAAATATTCTCGGAATTGGACAGGACAAAAGCCAAAGTCAATATTTTACCAGAAGGAACACATAGTCCAAAGGGCAGCCGAAGTGGGGCCACGAGGTGGCCACACCTAGGACTGGCGCGGCCACCCCCTAGGGCGCACCGCCCCATGGTGTGGGCCCCTCGGGCACCCACCGAACTTTCCCCTTCACCTATAAAAGTACCCCGATGCAGAAACCCTAAGTACCCGTTCATGCTCAAGATCATCTATTTGTAATCCTATATGTTGTGTTTGCGGGGATCCGATGGATATTGAGATACTATGTTAGATTGATTATTGATTCTATCATGTCTATGTTATTTGTGATCTTGCATGCTCTTCGTTGCTTGTAGCTATCTTGCCCAAGTAGATGTTTGTAACTCCAAGAGGGAGTATTTATGCTCGATAGTAGGCTCATGCCTCTAGTAATCTGGGAAAGTGATAGAAATCTCTAAGGTTGTACATGTGTTGTTGCTACTAGGGAGAAAACAACAATCCTTTGTCCATGGGGAAATTGTATTGTTTAATGTACACACTTTGCTTAATGCAATTATCTATTGCTTGCAACTTAATACTGGAAGGGGTTCGAATGATAACCTGAAGGTGGATTATTAATCATAGATGTAGTTGGATTACGGTCTATGTATTATGTAGTAATGCCCAATCAAATGTCATAGGAGTCAAGATGTCTAGTATATGCATTGTTGTAACACCCCGATAAAACCACTACTAGAAAATCGCTTGCTATTTCTGTTTTGTGCATCATCATGACCGCATGGTCATGTCATCATGCCACATTGCATTTGAGCATCGTCATCATCATGCATCTGTTTTCCTAAAACTATTTTCCAAAAGCCTATCTTTGTTTTCTAATTGTCCCCTCTTTTATTCAAAATCAAAACCCCGGTGTTTTCTAGATATTTTGTTTGTCTAAACGATATTTGAAAATGTGTTTAAATAAAAATAAATAAATAAAATCTCATAGTTGGATTACGATCTATGTATTATGTTGTAATGCCCAATCAAATCTCGTAGGAGTCAAGATGTCTAGTATATGCATTGTTATGCTTTCTCAATCTGTCAATCACCCCACTGTAATTTGTTCACCCAACATGCTATTTATCTTAAGGATAAACACCTCTAGTGAATTGTGGACCGTAGTCCATTCCTTTACCATTAATATACCATCTAATGTTTAATGTTTACTTTTTACTTTCTGCAAGCAATTACTATCTTCCACACTATACATTTAATCCTTTGTTTCAGCAAAACCAGTGAGATTGACAACCTCACTGTAAGTTGGGGCAAAGTTTCGTGGTTGTGTTGTGTAGGATTCCAAGTTTCTAGCAACACCTTGGAGTTGTTTCCTTACTCCTACTGGTTCGATAACCTTGGTTTCATAACTGAGGGAAACTTGCTGCTGTGCTCATCATACCTTCCTCTTGGGGTTCCCAACGAGCTCTACATATCTTGATCCATCAATCACATACATCAACTTGACCCACATGGGATCCATCATTTTCCTCAAAAACCACACTACAAGATTCTACAACAGTCCCGGAGAGCTTATTATAGACTCTATAAGTGTGGGATTCGGCACGATAACCAACAAAAAACCTTCTAAAGCCTTAGACTCAAATTTAGACAAAGGAACTCCTTTAATGATAAAGAAACACTTACAACCGAACACTCAAAAATATGATATGTTGGGCTTGTTTTTGGTAAGTATCGCATACGGTGTTTTGTCCAAGATCTTGCGAAGATAAAGCCAGTTTGATGAGTGAGACGCAGTGGAGATAGCTTTAGCCCAGAAATTGTATGGTGACTTGAATTCAGCCAACATATACCTTGACATGTCCATTAAAGTCTGGTTTTTCCTCTCGGCTACACCATTTTCTTGAGGGGTGTACGCAGCGAAATATTGGTGTTTAATCCCCTCTTGGCTTAGGAATTCATTCAAAGTGTAGTTCTTGAACTCTGAGCCATTGTCGCTTCTAATTGCCAATATTGGGACATTGTGTTGACACTGAACCTCATTGGCAAAGTCGATGGCAGTTTGTTGGGTCTCACTTTTTAGCTTGAAGAAGTATACCCATGTGTATCTTGAGTAATCATCAACTATGACAAGGAAATATTTCTTCCCACCAAGGCTTGCATGATACGAAAGACCAAAAAGATCCACATGAAGGATCTCCAAGATCCTCTTTGATGAAATAATAGTTTTCCTCTTGTGGGGAGAGTCGTGCATCTTTCCTTCAACATATTCCTTGCAAACACGATCTTTGGCAAAAGAAACATTGTCTTTCAGTCCAAGGACGTGGCCACCCTTGTGGAGACTTTGCAAAGTTCTCATGTTGACATGAGCTAGATGGCGATGCCAGAACTAGACCGCGTCGGCCTTTCCAAATAAGCACATCAGACCCGTTGTGGTTTTCCCCAAAAGTCCACCACATATAGGTCATTTTCGACGTACCCAACAAAGAGTACCACTAAATCACCAACAATAAAAACTGCAAAGCCCATCTTACCAAGGGCACGAACAGAAAGTAAATTGTAACCGAGGGTCTCAACAAGCATGATGTACACGAAAGAAATATCGTGGGAAACCACAACCTTTCCAAGACCCAATACCTCAGATTTTGACTTATCACCATAGGAGACGGTTATTTGATCATGGTTTGGCCTCATCTCCGTGATGATCTCCTTGCTTCTGGTCATATGACTTGTGCACCCGCTATCTAGCACCCATTTGGAACCACCGGAAGCATAGCCCTGCAAGAGAATTACTTCTTAGTTTTAGGTACCCATTTTTCAATGGGTCCTCTCATGTTAGTAACAAGGGTATTTGTAACCCAAATATACCAAGAAATATAATGATCAAAAGGACCAACATAAGTAGCATAGACATCACCATAGTAATCACAAAACAACTCATAATTAGGATTATTAGACCTTGCAAAACCAATATAGTCAGTTTTGTTCTTTGTGATGTTCTTTTCAATGGTGCTGGTCTTTGCTTGAGCAATTTTTCCTTTCTTCTTCTTGTTCTTCTTGTTCTTAGGCTTTGGAACATAACCAAGTCCCTCCTTTCCATTATTCGTCCTTTGCTTGCTAAGTACGTCATCTAGGGCTTCCTTACCTTTGGAAGTGGATACCTTGGCAAGCCCCTCTTTCAACGTAGCATTTTATTCATGTGCAAATGTTGATGTAGAAGTGCTTGGAGTATCATATTTGGTCAATCGAATTTGGATCTGATCATGAGACTCATTAAGAATGGAGTATTTATTATCAAGGCCTTGTGGGCAATGTCAAGTGTCTCCAATTTCTCGGAGAGTCTAGCATGAGCAGCCCCATATTCAATCTTCTCTCTTTTTAGTTTCTTTGCTTTGGTAATAGCACTATCACGTTCCTTGAACAGCTTGGCCACAACTTCATTGAGTGTCTCCGTGATAGACTCACGTCTCTCCTCTAGTGAGACTCGAGCCTCTTCTTCTTCTAGAGCATTTTTTAAGGATGCAATCTCCATTGCATCCTCTCTTTGAATTTTGCCCTTTTCTTCAAGGAGCTTTTCGTTTTGAGCAAGTTGATCCATGAGTGCCTCAAAGTGCACTTGGTAGTCACCTTGCAAGTTAGTGATGAAATAATCCAAAGCAGTAATTTCCTCCTTATCCTTAAGACTAGTAGAATCATCCATATCAATATTCATTGTAGTCTTAGGGAAAGAAGTGGTGGAAGATGATACCTCAGAACCTCTTGCCATAATGCAAGCGACGTTCTTGTTGCTCACATTTTCTTATTAGGTGAATTATTGAAGTGGGAAGTCGTTCTAGATGTGGTGGCTATGGAAGCTGATATGTTGTAAACGTATCTATAATTTTTGATGTTCCATGCTTGTTTTATATCTACTTTCTTATGTTTTGTCCACACTTTGGAGTATTTTTACACATTTTCTGGAACTAACCTATTAACAAGATGCCATAGTGCTAGTTACCTGTTTTCTTCTGTTTTTTGTTCCAGAAAAGCTAGAAAATGAATATTGTCGGAATTGGACGGGACAAAAGCCAAAGTCGATATTTTACAGGAAGACTCACGGAGCCAGAAGACAAGACGGAGAGGGGCCAGGGGCTGGCCACACCATGTGGTGGCGTGGGTCCCCCTGGCTGCGCCACCAGGTGGTGTGGACCCCTCAGGCGCCCATCGACCTTGCCTCTTCGCCTATAAGAAGCCTCCCGATGAGAAAACCCTAGGGCATCCAGCCTCCAGCCATGAAAAGTTCCGCAGTGCCGCCGCCACCAAAGAGGAGATTCGGGGGACAAAAGTCTCTATTCCGGCACCCTGCTGGGAGGGGGAAGTGCCCCCGGAGCCATCTCCATCGATCTCCACCACCATCTTCATCGTCATTGCTGATTCCCATGATGAGGAGGGAGTAGTTCTTCCTCGATGCTAAGGGATCTACTGGTAGATATGTGTTCATATCTCTCTCTCTCTCTCTATGCATGATCATATTGTGATCATGAGCTTTGTAATCAAGTAGATCTACTTTGCTACTCAAGTGCTTTAATAGATCTCTGCTCTCCCCACGTGTGTGAAAGTGACAGCGTGCACACCGTGGTGGCACTTAGGCTAGTCATTACAAATACTTGTTATGAGTTATATTTGGAGTTGGATGTCTCTATGAAAATGTGGTGTTTGTTGGAACCATCTAGCACTCAAGGTGACAGTGTGGGGTTATCTAGATGGGGAAAGCAAACTTTGAGGAGTGATGTTATAGCCCTACCATGGATTAGAGTGTCCAACCGGAGAGTAGTTCAGAGTAGTATCATGAAGAGAAGATATTTATAAGAGAGTGTTCACTAGCAAAAGTGTGATCCCTAGGCCTTGTTTCTAAACATTGAAACACCGTTTGCAACTAGATCTGTTGCATGTTTGCTTGCTTCCATCTTTTTGCCTTTAGTCTTTTCCTCCTGTCAAGCTCTTTTCTGGAACCGTTACCACTTATAATTATCCATACCACTTGTATTTCACTATCTCTTCACCGAACTAGTGCACCTATACACCTGACAAGTGTATTGGGTGTGTTGGGGACACAAGAGACTTCTTGTATCTTGATTGCAGGGTTGCTTGAGAGGGATACCTTTGACCACTTCATCCCTGAGTTCGATAAACCTTGGGTGATCCACTTAAGTGAAACTTGCTGCTGTTCTACAAACCTCTGCACTTGGAGGCCCAACAACTGTCTACAAGAATAGAAGTGCGTAGACATCAAGCTATTTTCTGGCGCTGTTGACGGGGAGGTAAGGTAAAAGGTACTCACATCCTCCGGTGTGAGTGCTCGAAGTTATTTCATTTAGATTCTGCAATTTTGTCTTTTTGTTTCTTGTTTTCACTAGTTAGGCTTAATGGAAAACAACAACAAAATTAGAGAGCTTTATAGTATTTATCTTGAGTTAGGACATGAAGTGTTTGAAGAGAAAATTAAAAAACCTATGGAACTTTATTTGCATGCTAATAGCAATGTTGTTAGTATGAATTATTTGGACACCATTATTGCTAATACTATGGAAAAGTCTAAGCTTGGGGAAGCTAGTTTTTATGAAAATGATATTTTTAGTTCCCCAGGTTTGGAAGATAGCTATTATATTGCTTATGATGATACCAAACCTCCAATATATGATGATAACAATGATGAATATGATATTTTCAGGCCACCTACTATTGAGGAGGAAATTAATTATGACTACAATATGCCTCCTATATTTGATGATTATGGTGATGAGAATAACAATGATATCTATTTTGTTGAATTTGCTCCCACTACGATTAATAAGAATGACTATGCTTATGTGGAGAGTAATAATTATTATATGCATGTGGCTCATGATAAGAATGTTTTATGTGATAGTTATATTGTTAATTTTATTCATGATGCTACTGAAAGTTATTATGAGAGAGGGAAACATGGTTTTATGCATCTCAATAATATTAAGTTTCCCCTCTTTATGTTGAAAGTCTTGAAGTTGCACTTGTTTTGATTTCCTATGCTTGTTGCTTTGTGCTTTCATGACTTGTTTCTTTACAATATTCCTATGCATAGGAAGTGGGTTAGACTTAAATGTGCTTTGAATTTTCTTCTTGATGCTCTCTTTTACTTCAATTCATATTTGTTACGTGAGCATCTTATCAAACTATCAGGCCTAACTTAAAGGCGGTAAAGAAAAGTACTTCTTGGGAGATAACCCAATAGTTTTCTTGATTCTTGTAATAACTTCTCCTTATCCTTTTTTTATTTGATTTTTGTGCCAAGAATAACCTCTAATGAGAGGGAAGTAAGATTTGGGGAAGTGTTGTCCCGAAACAGATTTTTGTTCTTCACTGTACCAATTCGTGAAAAATCTCGGTATGTCGGATTGATCTGTATTTTTCTAAATATATCCCCAGGTTGTTACCTAACTTTCGTTAGTTCAACACTTTTCGATTTGAGCAACAGAAGGTCTTCGAAAAAATCCGTTTTCACCTGCTGGTCTGTTTTGACAGATTTCTGCCATTATTTGCATTTGCTTCTTATTGATTCCTTTTTGGGTTCTATTTGGGGAAATTGAGCTTTTTGAGAGAATTGCAACATTAGCTTGTGTCTTTAGTGAAAGTTATGTTGTTTTCAACCTAAAACCCCAAAGGTCTATTATCTTTTGAACATACTAATGTTGTTAATGAAGATTGTGTGAAGTTTTGTATGAAGGAAAAATTTCAGGTGTAGGGAAGATTAATGGAATGAGATGAAGATTGGACAAAAGCTCAAGATTGGGGATGACACCCCGTGTCACCCCAAGAAATAATCAAGAGGTACAAGCGTCAAAGCTTGGGCATGCCCAAGGCATCCCCTTCTTCATCAATAAAAATCTCAGGTTTCTTCCAAACACTTCATTTTTATTGTTTTATGCACAATTGTGTTGTTCTTGGAGCGTCCTTGTTTTTGTTTTTAGTTTTCTTTTGCTTGGTTTGCTGCAATAAGTTGGTTGGATCCCATCACTTTTTTTTGGAGAGAGAGAGACTCTGCTTTCACTGTTTAGAACACTCTAATTTTCATTCTTATTGTTTTGTGAGTGTTCTCTTTTGCTAGCACTGTGTTTGGCCTTAGTTTTCTTGTGCTTTCAGCTTAGAAATTTTTAGTTCTTCTTTATAGATTTGTGAGACGAGCTCACTAATCTTTATTTATTATTATCTTTGTGAGTTGTTTCAAATAAAGTTGATTTGGTGTTGGAAGAGAATAGAAAGCTTCATGCTTTAGTGGTACAAAAGGGAGCTTGTTTTGACTGTGGCTTAGACTTTATCATGTCATGCTTGATATTTTTTTGGCTTTATGCTTAGTGATTATTGTTGTATCATGACTTGTTATAAACAATCGAGATTTCTTAATGTGCCTTGAAAGAATCATGCGTTGTTTTAGCATATAAAAGCATAATATTGTGGTATTCTCATTTGATGCTTTATTTGGGTTGACTTGGCGTATGCTCACACCATGTTAAGACTATACCAAGTCACCATAGCCTCTATGATCATTTAGTTTCGTCTTGTAATATCACTTTATGCTTTAATTAATAATGTTTTGTTGCTTTGCATGATTATGGCCATTATTGCTCTCCTAGTTGGTTGCTCCCAGTCTTTTGCTAGCCCCCATACCAAGTATGAGTTGGACTCATGCATCCAACTCCAAATAAAACCAAGTTATTCCAAAGAGTCCACCATACCTACCTATTAGCATTTGCTATTCTAAGTATATTCATGTTTTTATCTACCATCCGAATTAAACTTGTTATGTGAAAAATTAGTGATTAAAGCTCTCACGAACTTGATGGCACACTTTACTTTTCCTGCCCCTAATAAACTTGAACCATTGTGTCATCTATGTTGTATATGCTTGAACTTATACGTTGGGATTAGCAGAACCATATTGTCATGGGGAACGCTTTCAACATTGCACTTGTACATTGTACCTAGTTGATATCATGCTCTTTTGTTTATGAATGTTGTCAGTGCGAAATGAAAGGGGAGCTCGTAAGTCCATGGAGTTATGTATGTGTGTTAGAGAAACGCCTGGGCTGCTAGCCTAAGCCATGCCTAATCATGGTGGAAACTTGCAGCATCACCATAGTGAGAAATCTATGAAGCATTCTTCTTATAAAAAAGAGATCAAGATTGAGAAAAAGAAAAAAATGAGAAAAGAGGAAAGAGAGAAAAAACACCATTTTCCCATGGTAAATAAGAAGATTGCTGAGATGCTTATTGTCTGCTTGCCTTGTCATTTTGATTATGGGATAGCTCCTGTATCATGTGCAAGGGGTACCCCGTTGGCGGTTCTCTATGATACACATGTACTTACTATGACAAGAACTTACCGGTAGCTGAACTTGAGTAGCATGAGGAGCAGTCCTCGTATTCAAGGGACATGAGATTGCCAACTTATACTTTGTCAAGCATATACTCCATAATTTGTTCACTTTAACCTTAATCACTTCAAGATGCTTATGATAGGGGCAATGAGAGCTAAAAGCTAATAAGTACCATAATTTTTGGAAGCTCTTTGTGAGACTTGAATCCCTGCTTCCTTCTATGAAGGCCTTTCTTCCACTTTTATATTGAGTCTCCACCTTCTATCTTTATGCACTAATTAAGAGAGCATAGTTGTCATTCTTAGTTCTATGTGCATTGTCCCAAGACTTGTTGATCGATTCATAACTTTGATATTGCTTATTCTTAAACTATTTGTATCTAGTCACCCTTATGAACTTTGAAGGTGTCCTTTGCATTTATGTTTTGCTACTCCATGAGGGACAAGTTGAATGCCACTATGCTATGTTTTCTATATGTGAAACAAACAAACGTCTTTCAATGCATTGTTATTCATGATCTTTGTTTATATCCTTTCATGTTGCATGCATAGTTACTATGTCTTATTGTTAGAACTTCATCTTTCATGCTATGGTAAAGTACTTTGATCCCAACTTTCATGCTTTGCAAATGGTTTGATCAAGATTATGATGGTGCATGTCACCTAAAAAATTATTCTTTTTTATCACTTACCTACTCGAGGACGAGCAGGAGTTAAGCTTGGGGATGTTGATACGTTGTAAACGTATCTATAATTTTTGATGTTCCATGCTTGTTTTATATCTACTTTCTTATGTTTTGTCCACACTTTGGAGTATTTTTACACATTTTCTGGAACTAACCTATTAACAAGATGCCACAGTGCCAGTTGCCTGTTTCCTTCTGTTTTTGGTTCCAGAAAAGCCAGAAAATGAATATTCTCGGAATTGGATGGGACAAAAGCTAAAGTCGATATTTTACTGGAAGACTCACGGAGCCAGAAGATGAGACAGAGAGTGGCCAGGGGCTGGCCACACCATGTGGTGGCGCGGGTCCCCCTAGACGCGCCACAAGGTGGTGTGGGCCCCTCATGCGCCCACCGACCTTGCCTCTTCGCCTATAAGAAGCCTCCCGATGAGAAAACCCTAGGGCATCCAGCCTCCAGCCATGAAAAGTTCCATAGCGCTGCCGCCACCGAAGAGGTGATTCGAGGGACAGAAGTCTCTGTTCCGGCACCGTGTTGGGACGGGGAAGTGCCCCTGGAGCCATCTCCATCAATCTCCACCACCATCTCCATCACCATTGCTGATTCCCATGATGAGGAGGGAGTAGTTCTTCCTTGAAGCTAAGGGCTCTACCGGTAGCTATGTGTTCATCTCTCTCTCTATGCATGATCATATTGTGATCATGAGCTTTGTAATCAAGTAGATCTACTTTGCTACTCAAGTGCTTTAATAGATCTCTTCTCTCCCGACATGTGTGAAAGTGACAGCATGCACACCGTGGTGGCACTTAGGCTAGAGATTACAAATACTTGTTATGAGTTATATTTGGAGTTGGATGTCTCTATGAAATTGTGGTTTTTGTTGGAACCATCTAGAGCTCAAGGTGACAGTGTGGGGTTATCTAGATGGGGAAAGCGAACTTTGAGGAGTGCTGTTATAGCCCTACCATGGATTAGAGTGTCCAACCGGAGAGTAGTTCAGAGTAGTATCATGAAGAGAAGATATTTATATGAGAGTGTTCACTAGCGAAAGTGTGATCCCTAGGCTTATTTCTAAACATTGAAACACCATTTGCAACTAGATCTGTTACATGTTTGCTTGCTTCCATCTTTTTGCCTTTAGTCTTTTCCTCCCGTCAAGCTCTTTTCTGGCACCATTACCACTTATAATTATCCATACCACTTGTATTTCACTATCTCTTCGCTTAACTAGTGCACCTATACACCTGACAAGTGTATTGGGTGTGTTGGGGAGACAAGAGACTTCTTGTATCTTGATTGCATGGTTGCTTGAGAGGGATACCTTTGACCACTTCCTCCCTGAGTTCGATAAACCTTGGGTGATCCACTTATGGGAAACTTGCTGCTGTTCTACAAACCTCTTCACTTAGAGGCCCAACAACTGTATACAAGAATATAAGTGCGTAGACATCAGCAGCCACCTCTCATGAGCTATCATCATCTTCTTCATCTTCACTTCCGGGAGAATACTCCTCTTGACCTACCAAGACAATCTTTGGTTGCTTCTTGTAAGGACCATTTTTCTTCACAAATTGCTTCTTCCGAGGTGCCTTTGACTTTTCTTCGAGAATTAGCCTACCTCCATTATCTTCTCTATTTTGATACGGACATTCAGCCACGAAGTGCAACCGGTCTCCACAATTGAAGCATGTTCTCAGTTTAGGACCATTTCCCCTTCTTCCATTAGAACCATTCTTGTGTTCAATTTCAGATTTGGCTTTCGCGGGGTCCTTCCAAAAGTTCATAGCATAGAAGGCCATGTACTCACCATGTGTCCTCTTGACATCTTCGGGACAGTCCATAGCTTCAAAGTCATCATCATCTTGTTCAACAACATTTGCCAGTAAGGCCAGATTGACCCCCTTTTGCATTGCAATGGCTCGAGAACGAGCGTCTTTGGCATTCTTGGCAGCCACTTTGAAGGCTGCCATTTCTTGCATGACCTCATTGGAAGTCATTTGATGGTAATTGTGTCTACCTTGAAGGATCTTCAAATCAGTAGGCTCAAAAGGCATAAGAGCACTAACATACTTTCTCTTGATCCAAGCATCATCAATGTGGGTAGCACCATGATTTCTAAATGTGGTGGCTATTGACTTGAGTCTTCTATACATATCCTCATGATCCTCGCCATCCATCATATAAAAACCTTCAACTTGGTTACTTAGTGCATCATACCTATTCCTTCTCATGCTTTCATTCCCAATGAAGAGTTCGGTGAGGGCATCACAAGCTTCCTTAGCAGTGCTGAGATGTTCTATGTGGGGCATGTCCTTGGGACCCACACCGAGATGAATCATGTGTAAAGTCGTTGCATTTAGTTGGCTGTCCAGAACTTCTCTTCTTGTCAAATTGGTGGAATCTCCAATGTGGAGGCCTTCTTCAATGATCCTCCAAAGCTCAATAGACGAACTACACACATGAGATTTCATTAAGAATTTCCATTGATTAAATGAAGATGTAGTAAGCTTGGGTGGATTACCCCTGTTGTTTATATGAGGGTGAGGGATTGGTGGACCGGGAGAATTAAGTGAGAGACCTCACTATAGTCCTCCTTACCACTTCCCTTTTTGGAGGAGGATCCATTATTTTTATCACCTACCACCTCGTCTTCCTTGGAGTTAGCATTAGCTTTGTCCTTGGAGAGAGGAGTGGTAGCCTCATAGGTAGATAGAGGTGGGGCTGTAGATGGAGAGAGATGAGTGATAATTTGATGCATCTCTTCCATTTTGGCCTCTATGGATTTCAGAATTGTTGTTTCCAACGTCTTGAGATCATCCATAGTTATCTTGTCCACAGCCTCACTCCCATCTCCCTTAGTGCCCATAATATATTAGTAGGTAAAGCCCGAATAAAAGAGCCGAGGCTCTGATACCAATTGAAATGGATCGTATGGGAACCTAGAGGGGGTGAATAGGTGATACTTCAAATTTAGTTCCTTTTCAATTTTAGGCTTGACACAAATGTAAATTCTCTAGATATGAAATTACGAGAATTTCCTATATGCCAACCTAACTACTAAACGTGTAAAAAGGAGCAAGGAAACCATAGTGGATCACGCGGAGACATAGGGATTTGTTTGACCGCAGTTTCTTCCTTGTTAAGGGAAGTATGTCTGTGTTGGAGGGGTGGGCGGTTCTAAGACCACCACGCCACAATAGGCCTCACACTATTCTCAAATGGATCTCGCCACCAAAGGCCTGATCCACCTTTCCACTATTGGTACCCTTCGAGGTGGGAACCGGTGCCTTTACAATGATAGCGGGGCACACATCCACAACCGAATTGGAGGCTCCTGTGATGACAACAAGCTGCCACAAGAACAAGAATTATCAAATAATCAAAACTAGGATCTAGATATTTGCAAGAAATACTAGATCAAGAATCCCCCAAGTGAATGGGGGGGGGGGGGAGTTGAGCGCTTGATTGGTGTTGATGACGATCAAGTCCTCCGCCTTCAATTCCCTAAAGATCGAAGCCTTTGGGTGGGTGAGGATGGATATCTCTCTTGGAACTTGAAGAATAGGTCTGAACTTTTTCGAATGAATCAAGACTTCTGACACGAGGATCAATTGGGGTATTTATACCCCTGCCAAAACTCAGCCGTTGAAGAATTTTGGGGTCGGCTTTTCAGGCCCAAGTGGGGGCCGGATTATCCGGCTGGGGCAAAGCTCCGCCCCAAAGTCAGATTTTCCGGGGGAAAATCTACCCCCATACTACACAAAGCGCCTTGGCTGCCTTTGAAAAAACTTCCTAGGGGCGGAATATTCAGCCCCCTTTGGGGCGGATTATCTGGCCCAGGTAAAAACTCTGGCCCTAGACAGACAATCCAAAGAATAATCCACCCCCCATATTGCAGGACACACCTTGCCCGCCTTTGTCGATTGGGCTAGGCCGAATTATCCGACCCTTGGCAGGGGCGGATAATCCGCCCCCAACATCTGTTTTTGGCTTCTTTTCATATGAAAAATTATCTATAGAACTTAGCACACATGAGATGATCCATGGTATTGTTATCTAACCCAAAAAACACTAGAGATCATGAAATGTTCTTTCACCGGGTGAACTAGATCCGGCGGGTGAGCGTCAGTGAAGCGGCTCCGCATCGGTGCACGATGCCGCAGCTCAAGCCGGTGCACAGTGGTCGTGGAGGGGACAGAGGAGCTTGGGATTTTTGGGAGGGCTAGCGAGAAAAACTGGGCGAATCTGGACCATGGAAGTGAGCAAAAAAATAATTACAATTGTGCCCCTGAGCTACTGACTTTAGCATGTCCATATGTCGTATGAACAATGGTAGAACCAGAATTTTAAATATAAAAGTTTTTTAGACAGAGGGCGTGAAATGCTTCAAGGTCGGTGTGTGATTTTGCCACTCGATTGAGACTTGAATTTGTCTAGCATCCAGCTAATAATAATAGAAAAATGGTACTATCCGGTGGGAGATTTTGGCTCAATTTTTTTAAATTGGTGGGGCGGGAAATACTTCAAGGTCGGTGGGTGATTTTTCCGCTTGATTCAGATTTGAATTTGGCTAGCGTCCATCTAGTAATAAAAAGGTAGTAGACCAAAAGCTATTTGTCCAGGAATTCTAGGTCGAGAGTCACATCAACTGATCATCCATATCCATATTTTTGCATGAAACATTGGATATATATGATTCACACAGCGTAGGCAGTAAATTTTGCCGCTTGACATAGATTTTGAATTTGGCTAGCGTCCAAATAATACTCCCTCTATCTCAAAATAGATGTCTCATATTTATCAAGCATATTTCACAAACTCGTTGCAATCTCTCAAGTATATCCCACAAACTAGTTGTGCACACACCATTTTTTATTTGTCGTACTTTCAAGTTCTCAGAAAGTATGAGATAAATCATGAACGTTGGGAGTACACTTATTTGTGGACGAAGGGAGTATGCAAGAACTTGGCGTGGTGGTGTTCCCGTATTTGGTAGGAGTACATAGGTGCTTCCACGCATGATGAACAATATTTCCACTAGGAGTTTCCCCCTTGTTGAAAAAAATATGGGAGAGAGAAGAGACCGAGAGCACGCAGGAGGTAGCGCGAGAGTAGCAAAGAGGAGAATTTGAAGGTGGTGCAATGTTAGAGCAAAGCTGCAATGGGTTCTTGTCACGAGGTACAAGGTATAGTGAGTAGTACTCATCATCATCCATGCACCCCAGTCGGCTGATCTCTCCCTCGTCCGCAATGCGGTACTTCCCACGTGCGTCGACCTGCCTTGTAGTTCCATTTCACACCCTACTAAGAGGAAGCACCAAGCACACCCCTAGCACACTAGTCAGAAAGTGTGAAGAGTGTTTGTATGTGTGTGAAGCAAGTACAATAGTACGAAGGGTATGGCTCAGCTGCTCGCTTGAGAAGGACCTGACTGCTTTTCCTTGCTTAACTTTTGGGCCCTTTGTGCTAAATTTATGGACTTCGATGTAATTTTATCTTTTCTGAGGTCTTCGATGTAAACCGTACTCCCACCGAGCATGTAAAATTTTAACTACAAGTAAGCACGATAGATAGATTGCTTTTAAAACTTTCCAAAAATCTTTTGAAGCTAACCAGGAATTCAGTATATCGAAAACCACCAAAAAGGTTTTTCGTAAAACTTTCAAAGCAACCTACAATTTACTTGCAGTTCAAATTTGACCTAATTTTGATAAATTGGCACAAAGTCTCATTCAAGTCGATAGAGTTAGCTTGGAAGTTTTAAAATTCACAAAACATGGGAAAATTGAGAATGTTCTTTCCTGATAGTTGGAAACTCACACCGACGATATCGTTTACTAAAATAAGATGCACCCATCTACCTTCGAAAAGACAATTAATTCAAGAACAATCTATCACGCTTACTTGTAGCTCAAGTTTGACCTGATTTTATTAAGTTGTCAAGATGCAAAATCTTTGCAAGAATCTGAACCTATTGTCAAAATTTCAGCATATTTACTATATATGCATGCCAAAAAATTGTGTTTTGTCTCCCCTTCACTGCCTCATCACCATCTAGACACCCCGGTCGGTTGATCTCTCCCTCATCCACAACGTGGTGCTTCCCACATGCATCGACCTGCCCCGTCGTTCCATTTCACACCCTGCAAAGAGGAAGCACCAATCACACACCCAACACACTAGTTTGAAAGTGTGAGGAGTGTTTTTTTGTGTGTGAAGCAAGTACAGTAGTACGAAGGGTATGGCTCAGTTGCTCCCTCGAGAAGGACCCGACTGCTTTTCCTTACTTAACTTTAGGGCCCTTTGTGCTAAATTTATGGACGTCGATGTAATTTTCTCTTTTTTTGAGGTCTTCAATGTAAACCGTACTCCCACCGACCATGTCTTAACTACAAGTAAGCACGATAGATAGATTCCTCTTAAATTTTTCCAAAAAACTTTTGAAGCTAACCAGAAATTCAGTACATCAAAAACCACCGAAAAGCTTTTTTGTAAAACTTTCAAAGCAACCTACAATTTACTTATAGTTCAAATTTGACCTAATTTCGATAAATTGGCACAAAGTATCATTCAAGTCAGCAGAGTTAGCTAGGAAGTTTTAAAATTCACAAAACATGTGAAAATTGAGAATGTTCTTTCCTGATAGTTGGAAACTTACACCGGCAACATCATTTAGTAAAAGAAGATGCACCCATCTACCTTCAAAAAGACAACTAATTCAAGAGCAATCTATCACGCTTACTTGTACCTCAAGTTTGGCCTAATTTTGTCAAGTTGTCAAGATGCAGAATCTTAGCAAGAAGTTGAACCTATTGTCAAAACTCTTGGTGGTTTCCGATATATTAATTGACCCTTGATGTGTAACTCCAAAAGAGTTTTTGTAAAAATTTCAAAGAAACCTACGATCTACTTGTAGTTCAAATTTGAAAGATTCAGCAGTACATAATAAGACATGAAAATATCACAGATTCATATTCAGCAACATTTTACAGATTTAGTAGCATTTCAAAGTGATCAATTCAGGAAGAGACACTAAAATTCAATAGCAGTATAGAGAGAATCAGTTCTTGTTCCATCTCTCAAAACTTGGCATAGGATGAGTTTGCCCTTTTCTCCGGACACACTCCATCATTAGAGCAAAACTGACGATCAAGTCTGCATGTGTGTGCATACCTTGTTCTTACATCAATGCCTGTGTGACCAACATATATGCAACCCAAAATGCCCAAGCATCATCTAGATTGTGACAAGTCCATGTTTCAAAACAAAAGCAAAACAATCAACTGAAATTGATCAAAACAAGTACCAGTACATTAGTATTAGTTCCAAAAAATACTTTAATAATAGCAACATTAGAACATTTGAGAGATTCAGTAGCTTTCAAAAGATTCAATGGTACATGCCATATTTTGCACTCGATCTGAACAATTCCCAGTACATAGGAATTATTACAAAATATATTAGCAGTTGCAGAACTCCATACAAAATACTCAGTAGAAGTGTAAAACTACTCGTAGTAGTACCTTAAGCTAGCTAGGAACCACTACATGTCCCATCATATACTCCAAACATGCATGAGATAAAAGAGAGAGGTCAGAATCACCACAAGATCTATATGCCAACAATTTAGCGTGTCTAAGTTATGGCTGAGTAGCACTTGCTTGCAATCCTGGCGCACTTCTCTCGTTTCACCGTCATTTGTTGATCTTCGTAATAGGCTTTCGCCTATGCACCCTCAGCAAGATAGATGTAAAATTCACGGATCTTTCTAGCAATTTCCACCTCTCCGATTACAAACGGAATCTGCCACTAACATAAACAAAATAATTAATATTAGAATAGAGGGACTAGAAAATTACATAGTACATTCATATTAGGATCATCATGAGAATATTAAGATGTGATATCTCACAATGGGTTGATGTCGTCATCGATCCATTATTGGAACTCCACGAGGAACTCCGACCAATGATTGAGGAGCTTGACAATAAGTCCGCGGCTCCAACAGGTAATGGTTGAGCGCATCCAGCACGGCTTCGGCCGGCGGCTCCACAATGTTTGGCTCGGCATAGAACTCAAGATGATAGAACCCATGAAAATAGACCAATGACGATATCCTCACCTCGTACTTCTCCAATTCCCACACCGCCAACCTTAGACGGCTGATGGACAGAACAATCTCTGTGTTGTACTCATCAATCTAGCCGATGAATAGCATGCTCACCTTCCCGATGCCGATGAAATTTGTTCTCCACGAGCCGTGTGTAGGCACCGGCTTAGATGGGTCCTATTTTTGATGATGTAGCAGACTGTGGGCACCTCCATCGAGTGGGTAGATATGAGGTGTAGATACAATGTTAATTTGTTGCCGACCCACTTGCATCCTGGCTCCGTGTAGATAAACGGGCTGTGGATGCAGGAGATCATGTGGGCATAGATTTTGTTAAAGGAGACAAGTTTCGAGCAGTCGTAGTTCGGGCAGCTGTAACGTTCTCCACTGGTGACTTGGCGATGTAGCGGCTTGGAGCATACAGCCAGCCGGATAGCGCTTTTAGTGTCCAGATGCTCAGTGATTTTGTTGACAACATCATCGTCGACCTTTCTAAAGCCGCTACACCGCTGGATCTCCCTCGAACCTCTCCAAATTTTGTACAGACGATCCGCCATCGTGTCCGGGAGGATTTGGGGTGAGGGCGGATCTATATGGAACTTTTTGGGGTTTTTGGAGGAGAGGGGTGGTGGTCTGGAAGGAGTGATGTAATGAGCGAGATGGTAAGGAAAATGTGTGAACCGCACGGTGGAGAGGATCCCAAATGCGTCCAGGCGGCATCGGCGAGTCGGTATAAAATAAACGAAGATGGGGAACATGGAATGGCTCTTTGAAAGAGGATTTTTTATTTTCTTCTGCTGTAGGAAGCAAATGCGTCGAGGACGCCAACTAGCGTGAAAGCATGCCGCTATGCACTAATAAGTTAACCATGTCACCTCCTCGCGTAGTATAGTCTTGTCATGTCATTTTGACTAAACACTTTATTTATGTACATCATCTATTTGCATAGTAGTAAGTAGTATTACTCTACCTCCGTCCCAAGGAATAAGACGTTCTCGTTTTGCATGTTTTTCCTTTGACCAAGATTTACTCTAAATATATAAAGAATGTTGGTACGAAATTAGTATTGTTGGAAAGTATTACTCTACCTCAAACGATACTAATTTTACACAATGTAATCAAGTATTAGTTACTCTATTTATTCGGTCAAATTTTACACAATGTAATCAAGTATGTATCTTCTCGGCACCTGCGCGCACAGCTTCCAGTTGATCTCTCACTCGTCCACAGTGTGGCGGTCAACACCTATGCCATGGTTAGGGTTGTGAGCGGGTTCACAAAAAAGTCCCGCTTCTAGTTTATTTTGAGGTTCTATAGGAGTACTTCAAAATGAACTAGAAGCAAGATTTTCGCGGGATGCCACTTTCAAATCTAGCCATAGTATGATGGCTCTGTGTCTGTTGATCGTGTGTTCGTCAGCTATGTTGCGTTGGTGTGTATAGGAAAGAACCACTTCAGCCTTGGGTTGTGGCGGCAATAAAAAGCAGTCACGAATCCAACTTTTTGAGTTTCGATTTTTTTCACTTGCTTCGTCCAAAACATCAGCATGGGAGGTTATTCCAAAGATCAACACTCGCAATACTAGAGAAGGGACACTGTACTTGATATGTATACATATATATACACGTTCCATCGCATTTGATGCACTTCATCAACAAGATTTGGCAAAAGTGAGCACCACACTGATTTCCTTTTTGTTAAGCAAGTAGTTGTTGTTCTAGTATGAACAGTTTGCCTAAACTAGTGGGTGGAGAAGGAGAGCCAGTCGCGACTGCTTTTCCATGCTTAATTTCAGGCCCCTTTATACTAAAATATGGATTGGGTGTAACTTTCTCCTTTTTGAAGTCCTTGATGTAACATGTACTTCCACTAACCATGTTAAGTTGTTAACCGAAGCATCTCGCTCCTTCTAGGCCAAACCTAGTTAAAAAAGTGCCACCACCCCACATTTTAGACAAAGTGGTGAAGGAGATATGGCTGGAGGTAAATATTAAAGTGTTTTATTTGATATATCTCTTGTATGTTCATAATACGTTTGATACCGTGCTATAATTGTGTTAATACAAAATTTCAATACACGCGCGGTATGTAAACAAACTATGTCTCTAGTTACCTCTAGTGAACTAACTCAATAGTCATGAGGATGATCTAGGGTTTCGAGATCATGGGCATTTATGTCAATTGACAATGAGGTCATATCATTGGTTGAATGATGTGATAGACAAACATCCAATAGTTGTATCATGATGAGATCTAGTTACAAAGTTCACCATTAATGATAAACAAAGGCTTGAAACCTGATCCTTAGACTTAGTCAATGAGTGATCCTCTGGTACGCGCAGCGAAGCTACTCCCTCTATCCCAAATAACTGACGCGGGGGCAAAAAAATTCCAGCACAATTTCATTTTAAGCGTTCAATTGTTAATATGCTTACTAAGGTAAATAGCTTGCTACAACAGTGTACAATAATTATCTTTTATGAGGAAATAAGAAGTTTCTTCAGTAAAAAATGCCATTTTTGTGGGATACATGTATGTTACCTAGTACTCTGACTCAGTATTTTATGAAGAAGCACATGTATCATTGCAGGCAAGCAAAAAAGATCCAAGGCCATAGGAGCAGTTTCCACAGCTTGGTAAGCAGAAAAAGATCCAAGGCCGTAGAATATTATACCTGACATCTTTCACCAATAAAATGAATCTTCACATAAACTGATGCTTCTGCAATGTGGCCATGGTGAGAACCAGTAGTGTGAAACTCAAAGACATGCTTCTGCAACGTGTTTATGGGAGAGTAGATAATTAGTTGAGGCGGCGATTGCATGGAAGCACGGTGAGAAACCTGACTACAACCAAAACATAAAACATGCAAATGAAAGAGATTAAACTAAAACCATTGAAGTGACCATCTAGTTCTAGACCATAATACCGATGTAACAAATAGCTAGTCTTCAGAAAAATTGGTAGACTTAGAGTTATATAAAGAATACATAGCTATTATGTATGTTCTCTTGAAGTTCTAGCAGTTTTCGAGAAGCTTTCTTTCCCGGCTAAGCTGATTGTTAGACTGTACATATTGTAACTACGTAGGACCTAGACCTAACTGTAATTATACCTAAACCCTAATTGGCCGAGTGCTTATAAAAACACAGGAACCCCATGGCCTTTACCGTGTGAGGCTTCCCCCCAAATACCTTCCAACATGGTATTGGCCTAAAACCCTAGCCCCACCCGATCCTCCCTCCTAGCCGCCGCCGCCAAGGGTCGAAACCCTAGCTGCCGCCGCCGCTCACCTTCCGCTGCCTCCGATGGCCACCCAACCGGCCGCCACCTCTTCGGCCTCCGACGCCATCATCCCGGCCACCAACGGCGCCACCGGCGCCCTGCCTCCGGGCGGCGCCCCACGCCACGTCGGCCCCGTCATCCTCTCCTTCGACACCGGGAACTACACCAAGTGGGTGATCTACATGTGCGCCTCCCTCGGTCGCGCCGGGCTCATCGGCCATGTCGACGGCACCATCGCCGCCGCCACCACCAACACCGACTGGGCCGCCTCGGACTACATCGTCCTCAACGTCTTGCATGCATCCATCGACGAGGACGTCGCCGACATGGTCCTCACCCGCGACCAGACTACGCTCCAGCTGTGGCTCGTCATCCTCGAGCTCTTCTCTGCCAGCAAAGCGATCTACCTCGACTTCAATTTTCGCTAGCTGGTCCAGGGCGCCTCCTCCATCACTGAGTACTGCCGCAACCAGAAGAAGATCGCCGACGCCCTCTCCGAGAACGACTCCCCGGTGTTCGATCGCGCACTCGTCCTCAACACTCTGCGCCACCTCAAGCCCCGGTTCTCCTCTACGGCCACCGTGATCTCGATGATGGATCCGCTGCCCACCTTCCTACGTGTTCCGAGCATGCTCCTCATGGAGGAGATGCAGCAAGCGACCGTCGCTGCCACCGCCGCCTCTACTGCCCTGGTCGCTCAGGCCCGCCCTCCTGCCCCTACGTGCACCGTCACGGGCTGCCGCGGCGACTCCTCCAACTCCGGCAAGTCCCGCAAGAAAAAGACCAAGACAGGCGGCAAGACCGCCGGTGGCCCCGCTCGCCCTGTGCCCCAGGGCCCCTGGGTGTGGTTCTCTCCTAGCGCGGGGAAGTGGCGCGCTCCCACCTCCGGCCCCGGCATCCTCGGGCCACGCCCCCAGGTCTACACCACCACCGTCACACCTCTCTTCCAGGCGACGTCGTCCCCCTCCGCTGCACCAGCATGGGACAACACCGGCTTGATCGCGGCACTGAACAGCCTGTACCAGCAGGGCAGTTGGGTGATGGACTCCGGTGCAATGTCTCACATGACGAACGACAAGGGTAACATACTGTTCGCAGCTCATCTCTCTCGCCCACACTTTGTAACCGTGGGGAACGGCACGTCTATGCCTATCTCTTCCTCTGGCTACACTTTTTTCGGTCTCCCTCTGGTTATATCTTCCATCTTAACCATGTTTTTCTAGTTCCTCGTTTAATTCACAACTTACTCTCCGTCCGCAAATTTACTAGGGACAATTTTTTGTTCTATTGAGTTTGACGCTCTTGGTTTTTCCATGAAGGACCTGAACACTCGTCGCGTGATCCTTCGCTGCAATAGTGAAGGGGATCTCTACACGTTTCCTGGAACCCCTCATCGTCCATGCCACCGACCTCGCCTCCAACTAGTCCCCCGCTGCAGACTACACGGTCTAGCCGCAATGTGCGTCCTATTGACCGGCTCAACCTCTCCGCCACGGACCACGTCGACGTCGTGCGAACCACGGCTCGGCAAGCTCTTCAGGACCCCCTCTGGCGTGCTGCTATGGCCGAAGAGCAACAGGCCCTCATCGACAACAGCACCTGGTCTCTCGTGCCTCGCCCGCATCGCGCCAACGTGGTCACTGGCAAGTGGATATTTCGGCACAAGTTCCACTCTGACGGCTCCTTAGCCAAGCGTAGGTTCCCGTCACCCATTTGAGTTGTTAACCTTCCCTTTGACTTGAGTTTTGTTTGATTTTACCCACTTTTGACTATCATTTTTGTTTGGTTAGTTCTTTGGCATTCCACCTTCCTAACCTTCCACCAAAAGCTTTTGAGAGTTTTAGTTCTTTCTTTAGTGTGAGCTCTCTTTGCGATTTCACTTTGCAAGCTTATAGTTCTCACTTGTGGCTTCTAGTTCGATACAATCTCCAAGGTGAGGTAAAAGGCTAACCCCCACCACATATTGCCTTCCATATACAATCCTTGTTGTCTTGCATGATGCATAGGCACGGTGAGACGAGCCAACCACCTCCACCAGAAGATGAAGAAGGACCGTACATGCCATGGGAAAGCCATTACATCATCCGCCGAGAATTTCGCAACTGTTGCGATGCCCTTGAGACGCGCCAAGACGAGCAATTCGGAGAAACTCAAATGGAGTACAAGAGCATCGACAACCGCTTCGACAGCATCGAACGCCAAATGAATGCAATGAAACACAACTTTGGGCACCAAAATGAATCTCTTCAGTGCACTGTCAACGCAACAAATCACACGCTTTGACACTTCATGGAGGCGACTGATACGTCCATTTTGCATCACTATTCTATATCATAATTTACTGTTATTCATTGATATATTTCATATTAAGAGATGATACTTATATTATTTCATCTATTTTTGCATGGTTGATGACTTTTGGAGCATGGACCGCTGCAGTCAGGATGCTGACGGAAAGGGGCTGTTTGGAGGCGAAATTCGTGAAGATTAGAAAATCCGGGAAAATACATGGAAAATTCTATTTTTCCATAAGATGAAGATTGCCAGAAGGGGGAGTGGAGATGGGCCACATGGGGCCCACACCACCCCCTGGCACGGGCAGCCTAGGCCGAGCCAGTACGTGGTGTGGCCACCCTGGCCCACTCCAGGCTCTCCCCTTTGGCGTATATTATCCCCTCGAAACCCTAACACCTAGGGAGCGACCACAGAAAGATTATGCCGCCTCTGCGGGGCGGAAAACTACAGAGAGAGAAAGATCTCTCCGACAGACAGAATTTTGCCAGGGAAATTCCTTCCCGGAGAGGGGAGATCGTCGCCATCAACAACACCATCAAGCTGGACTTCATCGGGACCATCATCATCATCACCACCATCATCTCCATCAGCACCATCATCACCACTCCATACCGCTTTAACAATTGGGTTGAATCTTGCATAGTTCTTAGGGGAAACTTTCCCGGTGTTGATTACTCCTTGTAGTTGATGCTATTGAGTGAACCATTGAATTATTGTTTATGTTCATATTGTTACATATCATTATTTCATCTCTGACCTTGATCCATATGATGTCTTGTGAGTAGTTCGTTTAGTTTTTGAGGACATGGGAGAAGTCATGTTGTTAGTAGTGGAATTGTGTTGAGAAAGATTCTATAGTTTGATATTTAAGTTGTGGTGTATTTCTTCTAGTGGTGTCATGTGAACGT
This sequence comes from Avena eriantha, assembly GCA_910589775.1. NCBI lineage: Eukaryota > Viridiplantae > Streptophyta > Magnoliopsida > Poales > Poaceae > Avena > Avena eriantha. The sequence goes on along the minus strand of OU342742.1, from coordinate 249,934,456 downwards.
CGACTACATGACACTTCACCTATATGGGCCTAGGGGAATGCATTGTGTATTTGGCTACTAGTCGTAGGGGTTGCCAGAGTGATAGAAACCTGAACCCCCGTTAGGAAACCTTTGCACAAGGGATGTCAGGGTCTTAGAGTTTAAAGTTGTGGTTAGGTTTCTACCTTAATTACTTTCTTGTACTTACAGATGTTTGCAAGGGGTATAATCACAAGTATGTATTAGTCCTAGGAAGGTCGGTACATTAGCATAGGTTCACCCACACAACACTTAGCAAGCTAAAGAAGATTAATCAACTATATGAAGCGAAAGCACTTGACAGTCTTCCCATGTGTCCTCGAGAACGTTTGGTCATCTTAAGTAATACAACCGGCTTGTCCTTTGCTGCATAAAGGATTGGGCCACTTACTGCATTTATTCCTAATGTCTTTTATTTACTCGTACTTTGTTTACTTGCTTTATCAAAAACCCCTAAAAATCCGTTTGCTAAGTATTTGCAGAGAATTCCGGATCCATACCACTAGCCAGCACCTTCTGCTCCTCGTTTGGGTTCGACACTCTTACTTATCAAAAATCCTACGATACACCCCCTATACTTGTGAGTCATCAAGACTATTTTCTGGCGCCGTTGCCAGGGAGTGAAGCAATATTGGAGAGGGGAACTGGTAAAGGAAACTTCTACTGTGAGTATTGTTTACTTCTCTTAGTTGCTTTATTTTCGTTATGGATAATTCGCTGAGTTTCTTATTTGGTAATGCTACTACAACTGCTAAGGTAGTAGATAAGCCACCACCTACTGAGAATGATGCTTTCAAAATACCTACAAGAATTATTGATCGTGTTATGGATAACTATTATGTTGGAGATGGAATTGTCCATCTCGAAGATCATTTGCTCTTTATACACGAATTATGCGGGTTGTTTAAGTGTGCAGGTATTACAACAGATCAAGTCAAGAAGAAGTTATTCTCATTATCACTAAAAGGAAGAGCTGAGGAATGGTATAAGCTGCTGAAAAATGGTCAAGCTCTTGAATGGGGGGAAGTAGTACCTCTCTTTTATTCTAAATTTTATCCTCCTAATGAGATTCATGAAGATCGGAATCAAATATACAACTTTTGGCCTCTTGATGGAGAGAGTACAACTCAAGCTTGGGGGAGATTGAAGTTACTTATGCTCAAATGTCCTATTCATGAGCTCCCTCACAATATTATTATCAATAACTTTTATGCAAGGCTTTCTCTTCATGATAAGGATTTACTAGATGCCTCTTGTGCTAGATCATTTACACGCATGGAAGAAGCTAAATGGGATCTTCTAGACCGTATTCAAGACAATGCTGAAGCATGGGAGAATGATAAAGGAAGAAAGTCAGGTATAAATTATGATTATGAATGCATTGAATCTTTTATGGGAACTGATGATTTTCAAAATATTAAAGATGCTTATGGTCTAGACTCTCAAGCTATTGCAACTTTTTAAGGCTTTTGCTTCCTATATTAAAATTCCTAAAATAAGTGTAATAAGTATCATGCACCTTATAAACACATTGTTAGTAGTGTTCCTGCAATAAATACTAAAGTTTATACTGCTAATCATGTTTTACCTGAACCTTACATTGAGAAAATACCTTTAAAGTAAAGGAACATTCTATGATAGTTAGTATGGTTAATGAAAGTATAAATAAAGCTGTTGAACATGATAAACAAATGGATGATGAACCTATAATAGCAAATGTGTAATATTTTGTCACTAAATATGTAGAAGAGGGACACACTATCCTTTGTAAGGATATCCCTAATATTGTTTCACAAAGTAGTGTTATGAGAGCTAGTGTCCCTGTGTTTTCTGTTAGAATAAGTGATCATTGCTACAATGGTTCTTGTGATAGTTATATCATTAAATTTATGCATGATACTAGAAGTTATTATGAGAGAGGGAAGACTGTTCTAATGCATCTCAATAATATTAAGTTTCCTCGCTTTATGCTGAAAGTCTTTATGTTGCACTTGTTTTGCCTTCCTATGCTAGCAGTCCCTGGTTTCAACAACTTGTTTGTTTACAAAATTCCCATGCATAGGAAGTGGGTTAGACTTAAACATGTGTATTTTTGCTTCTTGATGCTCTCTTTCACTTCAATTCATATTCTTATGTGAGCATCATTGAAATTATCATGTCCATCTTAATGGCTATAAAGAAAGAGCTTTTTGGGAGACAGCCCAATTTGGTTGTGCTTTCAGTTGTTTTTTATTTGATTCTTAGAAGCTATTACTTCGGTAATAACCTCTCCTTATTCTTTTTGTTTGGTTTTTGTGTCAAGATCAACCTCTAATGAGAGAGAAGTAAGATTTGGGGAAGTTGCTGTCCCGAAACAGATTTTTGTGCTTCATCGTAAAACTTTGTGAGAGATCTCTGTACGTTGGATTGAGCTGTAATTTTTTATGCTTATGCCCCAGGTTGTTATTTAACTTTAGTTAGTTTTGCACTTTTTGATTTGAGCGACAGAAGATTTTCGAAAAAATTGATCTTTACCTGCTGGTCTGTTTTGACAGATTTTTGCCACTCTTGCATTTGCCTCTTAAGTCGATTTCTTTTTTGAATTCTTTTTGGGTTTTTGGAAGGAGTCGCTACAGTAGCTTATGTTTTGATGGATTTCAGTTGAAATTGGACTTAAAAGGTTTATTACCTCGCTTACACTAATTTTTCTAATGAGAATTGTGTAAAGTTTTGTGTGAAAGAAATTTCCAGGTTATTGGAGAAAATGGTGTAATAAGAAAGTGAAAGGTTTCATGACTCGAGCAACATGTGTATGAAGATGAAGATATTGATGTTATTCAAGCGGTGAATCCGGAAGAATCTACTAAATACCAAGTTCAAAGACCTGCAGAGTCTGTTTTCGAATAGGTAACGGTTCTGGTAAGAAAAGTTCCGCAAAAAATTTGGCCAGTTATATTTTTGGAGTTTTTATCCAACAAGGAAAGCAACGAAGCGAAAGAGGGACGAAAACCGAGCCAGGGTGGCTCACACCACCCCCTGGAGCGGGCTCCCTGGCTGCGCCAGGAGGTGGTGTGTCCACCTCGGACTCCATCTCCGACCCATTTTCTCCCAGTACCTTCCTTATGTTGTAAAACTTCATAATATATAATCTCCCGGATCCCCCGAGGTTCATATATCGTGTTCTCGTCGTGTTTTCATTTCGATCTGTTTCTGCCAAGAACTATTCTTAAAGTTTAGAATCACAATGGTCTCCGCCAAGGATAAGGAAAGGAGCCTGCGGAGGAGGATCCCCAAGACCCCGGGCAAGAGAAGGATATTGATGAAGAGGAGGCAAAGAAAAGCCAGCATTCGCACACCGACACTACCATTGCAAGCATGGGAGTGTTGGCAAACCCTGCCAAGATCAGAAGGACTACACGGATGTCAACTAGAGGGAAGCCTCCGCGTCACTGTTTGGATCCACGGTCACCTTCTCCACGCACCAAGAATCCCTTCCGTACCTTTATCCATGAGCATCAATTCCAGAATATGCCCAAGGAGAAACTACCCTCCAATTGGAATATGCCTCGTTCTAACCATGCAAGAAAAGAAGACTTCAAGGAGAAAGAGTGGGGAAGAATCACAAGAGCTGGAATTCGCAACCTGACATGATCATGAGCCGCATTGAGCAAAACTTGGAGTTGATTCATACTCTCACCTTCGAGATTGAGGACTTGCGGAAATTGATCGAAAAGCTCATCGAGAGAACACCACCACCACCGAAGGAGTAATTTGTCATCAGCTTTTGGCATCCCCTTGGTTCGTTCCAAGCTCGGGGGAGTGCCGCGGTATCACATCACTATCTTCTATCTTTTTACCTTTTTAGTAGAGTCATATCATGAATAGAGAAGTTATCATGTACGATGGTTTGCATTATGGAAGTGTCCCTCCTCTTGTTAGATATCTATGTATTCCTTGGTGTGAGTTGTCGTTATGGAATATTAATGAGAAGTTCTTTCATTTACTCTTTTGCATATCTTATATTAGTTTTCAATTTCTGTTATATGATTGATCTTGTTGTTAGTATTGGTATCACTTTGGGATCATTGAGTAAATTTAGTTGGTTTTGGCAAACCTGGCTCGGTCAGTAGCAACACTATTTTTGAGAATTGAATTAAAAAGATAGAAAGTACTCTTAAGAAATATAATTTCATCATCTATCTTTCTTGATTTGCTCATCAGTTTAGTATTCACTAGTTAAGATCTTTTGTGCTTCCAAGGAAGATTGCATGTTTGTTTTTATCACTTGTATGTTTGTTTGTTTCCTTCAACTCTTATGCTTGCTACCTAGCCTTGCTAGCCAAAAACCTATACTGAGAGGGTATGCTTCGCGTGCATCCAATCCTTAAACCAAAACCTATGCCATTTGTGTCCACCATACCTACCTACTAGCACTATTGTTATTCCAAGTCAATTCATGTTTTTATCTACCTTCTAAATTAAACTTGTTATGTGAAAATTAGTGATTAAAGCTCTCTCGAACTTGATGGCACACTTTACTTTCTTGCACTTAATAAACTTGAACCATTGTGCCCATGTATGTTGCGTATATGCTTGCGCTTTGTAAGTTGTGAATTAGCAGAACCATGCTGTCATGGGGAACGCTTTCAACATTGCACTTTATTTAGTTGATATCATGCTCTTTTGTTTATGGATGTCGTCGATGTGAAATGAAAGGGGAGCTTGTAATTCCATGGAGTTATGTATGTGTCTTAGAGAAACGCCTAGGCCACTGGTCTAATCCATGCCTAATCATGGTGGAAACCTGCAGCGTAACCATAATGAGCAATCTATGAAGCATTCTTATTATATATAAAAAAGAGATAGAGATTGAGAAAAGAGAAAAAAGAGATGAGAAAAGAGGAAAGAGAGAAAAAAGCACCATTTTCCCATGGTAAATAAGAAGATTGCTGAGATGCTCGTTGTCTGCTTGCCTTGTCATTTTGATATGGGGATTCTTCTGTATCATCGGGCAAGGGGTACCCCGTTGGCGGTTCTCTATGATACACATATACTTACTATGACAAGAACTTATCGATAACTAAACTTGAGTAGCATGACGAGCGGCCCTCGTATTCAAGGGACATGAGATTTTCAACTTACAACTTGTCAGGCATATCCTCATATTTGATCACTTTAACCTTAATTACCTAAAGATGCCTATGATAGGGGCAATGAGAGCTGAAAGCTAATAAGTACCATAATTTTTGGAAGCTCTTTATGAAACTTGAAATCCCTGCTTCCCTCTGCGAAGGGCCTATCTTTTACCTTTTTAGTTGAGTCAGTAAACCTATTGCCTTCTATCTCAAGCAAGTATTTTGAGTTGTTGTGTTTCATTCATTCATATGATGATTTATTCAATCATGTTTCTTTTGTTCCTTGTTTTGCACATTGTTCTTATCTTAGTGTTTATTACTTTGAAAGCTATCATTGAAAACCCTTTATGTGTGAACTCCTGCAAATTGTCAACTATTCTTCGACCAAGAGCTAAGTTTGCCATTACCAATTGTGATTTACTTTATGTATATTTATTGTGTTTCTTTACTTATTGCAAGTTAAGTTATATAATAGTGAGTTGTATTCTATTATGATTTGTGTATTGATGAATGTGATGCTTCGTGTCCGTATTCTTTTATCGACTCTTCACTCCATAAACCTGAGGTCATGTTTATTGAGCTCAGTTTTCGCTTGGGGACAAGCGAAGTCTAAGCTTGGGGGGAGTTGATACGTCCATTTTGTATCACTATTCTATATCATAATTTACTGTTATTCATTGATATATTTCATATTAAGAGATGATACTTATGTTATTTCATATCTTTTTGCATGGTTCATGACTTTTGGAGCATGTACCGCTACAGTCAGGATTCTGATGGAAAAGGGGCTGTTTGGAGGTGAATATCGCGAAGATCAGAAAATCCGGGAAAATACATGGAAAATTCTATTTTTCCAAAAGACGAAGATTGCTAGAAGAGGGAGTGGATATGGGCCACAGGGGGCCCACACCACCCCCTGGCGCGGGCAGCCCTAGGCCGCACCATCAGGTGGTGTGGCCACCCTGGCCCACTCCAGGCTCTCCCCTTTGGCGTATATTATCCCCTCGAAACCCTAACACCTGGGGAGCGACCACAGAAAGATTCTACCGCCTCTACAGGGAAAAAAACTACAGAGAGAGAAATATATCTCCGGCAAACAGAATTCTGCCGAGGAAATTCCTTCCCGGAGAGGGGAGATCATCGCCATCAACACCACCATCAAGCTGGACTTCATCGGGATCATCATACTCACCACCATCAACTCCATCAGCACCATCATCACCACTCCATACCGCTATAACGATTGGGTTGAATCTTGCATAGTTCTTAGGGGAAACTTTCCCGGTGTTGATTACTCCTTGTAGTTGATGCTATTGAGTGAACCATTGAATTATCGTTTATGTTCATATTGTTACATATCATTATTTCATCTCTGACCTTGATCCATATGATGTCTTGTGAGTAGTTCGTTTAGTTCTTGAGGTCATGGGAGAAGTCATGTTGTTAGTAGTGGAATTGTGTTGAGAAAGATTCAATAGTTTGATATTTAAGTTGTGGTGTATTTCTTCTAGTGGTGTCACGTGAACGTCGACTACATGACACTTCACCTATATGGGCCTAGGGGAATGCATTGTGTATTTGGCTACCAATCGTAGGGGTTGCCGGAGTGACAGAAACATGAACCCTCGTTAGGAAACCTTTGCACAAGGGATGTCAGGGTCTTAGAGTTTAAAGTTGTGGTTAGGTTTCTACCTTAATTACTTTCTTGTACTTGCGGATGCTTGCAAGGGGTATAATCACAAGTATGTATTAGTCCTAGGAAGGTCGGTACATTAGCACAGGTTCACCCACACAACACTTAGCAAACTAAAGAAGATTAATCAATTATATGAAGCGAAAGCACTTAACGATATTCCTGTGTGTCCTCGAGAATGTTTGGTCATCTTAAGTAGTACAGCCGGCTTGTCCTTTGCTAAAGAAAGGATTGGGCCACTTACTACATTTATTCTTATTATCTTTTATTTTACTCGCACTTTATTTATCTGCATTATCAAAAACCCCTAAAAAACCGTTTGCTAAGTATTTACAGAGAATTCCTGCTCCAAGCCACTCGTCAACACCTTCTGATCCTTGTTGGGTTCGACACTCTTACTTATCAAAAATACTGCGATACAGCCCCTATACTTGTGGGTCATCAGCGACGACAAGCAACACAAAGCCGCATCCACGCGACCCAAGCGCTTCAAGGCACCATTAGAGTGCGTCAAGATCATCACACCATCGTTGTCCTCATCAACAAGACCTTCATGCAAGTGCTCCAAGATGCAATTACGACCCCGTGATTGAACCCTTGAGCTCTTTGCAATATGTACCTTCTCCTCGCCACGCTGCTATGTCAATATATGATGGTGATTTATCCTCGAGGCCTCAAGCAAGGAGAGACGAGCACCGTCATCACGCAAGAGCTCTAGTGATCCAACAAGACCAACCGCATGAAGAACCATGAGTGGAACCTTGAGTGCAACCCCAAGTTCACTGTATTCATCCACGAGACATTCTTGCAACAACAAGTGATGACTCCAACTTGGAGGAACAAGCTCATCGTCGATGTGACGCTCTTTTTCTCAATATAGGACTCTTTTTTGTAAGAAGAATGCTTCATAGACAGCTCATTATGGTTACGCTGCAGGTTTCCACCATGTCAGCATGGATTAGACCAGCGGCCCAGGCGTTTCTCTAACACATATACATAACTCCATGGACTTACAAGCTCCCCTTTCATTTCACACCGACGACATCCATATACAAAAGAGCATGATATCAACTAGGTACAAGTACCAAGTGCAATGTTGAAAGCGTTCCCCATGAAAGCATGGTTCTGATATTCCCAACAAATAAGTGCAAGCATATACAACATAGACGACACAATGGTTCAAGTTTATTAGGGGCAAGACAATTAAAGTGTGCCATCAAGTTCGTGAGATCTTTAATCACTAGTTTTCTCATAACAAGTTTAATTTGGAAGGTAAACAAAAACATGAATATACTTGGAATAGCATATGCTAGTAGGTAGGTATGGTGGACTCTATGGAATAACTTGGTTTAGGAGTTGGATGCATGAGTGGAACTCATACTTGGTTGTGGAGGCTAGCAAAAGACTGGGAGCGACAAACTAAGAGAGCAATAATGGCCATAATCATGTAGAGCGACAAAACATCATTGATCAAAGCATAAAGTGATACTACAAGTTGAAAACTAAAGGATCATAAAGGATATGGTGACTTGAGATAGTCATAACATGGTGTGAGCATGCGCCAAGTCAACCTAAATAAAGCATCAAAGGAGAATACCACTATACTATGCTTTAATATGCTAAAACAACACATGATTCATCCAAGGCACTTTAAGCAATCTTAATTGTTTAAAACAAGTCATTCTACAACAAAGAATACTAAGCATAAAGCCAAAACAATATCCAGCATGGCATGACAAAGCACCATTTTCCCATGGTAAATAAGAAGATTGTTGAGATGCTCGTTGTCTGCTTGCCTTGTCATTTTAATATGGGGATTCTTCCGTATCATCGGGCAAGGGGTACCCCGTTGGCGGTTCTCTATGATACACATGTACTTACTATGACAAGAACTTACCGGTAACTAAACTTGAGTAGCATGAGGAGCGGCCCTCGTATTCCAGGGACATGAGATTTCCAACTTATACTTTGTCAAGCATATACTCCATAGTTTGTTCACTTTAACCTTAATCACTTCAAGATGCTTATGATAGGGGAAATGAGAGCTGAAAGCTATTAAGTACCATAATATTTGGAAGCTCTTTATGAGACTTGAATTCCTACTTCCTTCTATGAAGGCCTTTCTTCAACTTATATGTTAAGTCTCCACCTTCTATCTTTATTCACTTACTTTGAGAGCATAGTGGCCATTCTTAGTTCTATGTTCATTGTCCCAAGACTTGTTGATTGATGCATAGCCTTGATATTGCTTGTTTTGAACTATTTGTATCTAGTCACTCTTATGAACTTTGAAGGTGTACTATGTATTTAGATTTGCTACATTATGAGGGACAAGCTGAATGCCACTATGCTATGTTTTCTTTATGTGAAACAAACAAACGTCTTGTAAAGCATTATTATTTATGAATCTTTTGTTTGGGCCTTTTCATGTTACAACATAGTTGCTATGTCTTATTGTTAGAACTATATCTTTCATGCTATGTCAGAGTACCTTGATCCTAGCTATCAATGCTTTTACAATAATAATGATCAAGATTATGTTGGATGCGTGTCACCTCAAAAATTATATTGTTTTTATCGTTTACCTACTCGAGGACGAGCAGGAACTAAGCTTGGGGATGTTGATACGTTCATAACATATCTATAATTTTGATGGTTTTATTCTAATAATATGCTTTTGATACTCCTTTTATATAAAGTTTATGATTTATTTGGACTAACCTACTAATAGTTGCAAAAGTGCACAATGTTCTTGTTTTACACTTTGATGTGTAGGAATTACCAAGAATACAAGTGGAAACCTTGTTGGAGTCAAATTGGGATTTTCCAGAAATCTGTCTCAGAATTCTTTTTGAAGATGGTCACGTTTCGGGTCGAAGACGGCGTCAAACAGAAAACTCTTCAACTACAAAGTTGTTGGAAATTGCGTGAAAAACATTTTAGAAATACAATTTAGCTGATTCCGACTCCGGACGGGTCCGATTTAATGCAGCCCAAGATGGGGTGACGGAAATCCGAGAAGCTATATAAAGGGAGGAAACCTAATTCGTGGGAGACACCTCTACCCACGAATTTTCAGCCACCAATGCCACGCTTTTGCCTCCCCCATGGATCCCATCTCCATGGGGAAGGTCTCTCAAGAAGCCATGAAAGAAGGCTGCTAAGGGACGGTGCTCCCCTGTGATACCGGCGACGGGGAAGTGCCCCCGGAGCCATCTCCATCGATCTCCACCGCCATCTCCATCGCCATTGCTGATTCCCATGATGAGAAGGGAGTAGTTCTCTCTTTAGGCTAAGGGTTCTACTGATAGCTATGTGTTCATCTCTCTCTATGCATAATCTTATTGAGATCATGAGCTTGTAATCTATAGATCTACCTTGCTACTCAAGTGCTTTAATAGATCTCTGCTCTCCCCATGTGTGTGAAAGTGACAGCGTGCACACCATGGTGGCACTTAGGCTAGAGATTACAAATACTTGTTATGAGTTATATTTCGAGTAGGATGTCTTTATGAAATTGTGGTGTTTGTTGGAACCATCTAGTGCTCAAGGTGACAATGTGGGGTTTTCTAGATGGGAAAGACTTACTTTGAGGTGTGCTGTTATAGCCCTACCATCGATTAGAGTGTTCAACCGGAGAGTAGTTAAGAGTAGTATCATAAAGAGAATATATTTATATGAGAGTGTTCACTAGCGAAAGTATGATCCCTAGGCCTTGTTTCTAATCATTGAAACACCGTTTGCAACTAGATCTGTTACATGTTTGCTTGATTCCATCTTTATTTCAGTTTGCCTTTAGTCTTTTCCACGCCATCAACCTATTTTCTATCACCATTACCACTTACAATTATCCATACCACTTGTATTTCACTATCTCTTCGCCGAACTAGTGCACCTATACACCTGACAAGTGTATTGGGTGTGTTGGGGACACAAGAGACTTCTTGTATCTTGATTGCAGGGTTGCTTGAGAGGGGATACCTTTGACCACTTCCTCCCTAAGCTTGATAAACCTTGGGTAATCCACTTAAGGGAAAACTTGCTGCTATTCTACAAACCTCTGCACTTGGAGGCCCAACAACTGTCTACAAGAATAGAAGTGCGTAGACATCAAGCTATTTTCTGGCGCCGTTGCCGGGGAGGTAAGGTAAAAGGTATTCACACCGAAGGATTAAATAAGAAGAACCTCCCACGGCAAACGCCTATTTTTTGGCACCGTTGTCGGGGAGGTAAGGTAAAAGTTACTCACATCCTCCGGTGTGAGTGCTCGAAGTTATTTCCTTTAGATTCTGCAATTTTGTCTTTTTGTTTCTTGTTTTCACTAGTTAGGCTTAATGGAAAACAAAAAAAAATTAGAGAGCTTTATAGTATTTATCTTGAGTTAGGACATGATGTGTTTGAAGAGAAAATTGAAAAACCTATGGAACTTTATTTGCATGCTAATAGCAATGTTGTTAGTATGAACTCTTTGGACACCATTATTGCTAATGCTATGGAAAAGTCTAAGCTTGGGGAAGCTAGTTTTGATGAGCATGATATTTTTAGTCCCCCAAGGATGGAGGAGAAAATTTACTTTGATGATACTATACCTCCAATGTATGAAGATTATAATGATGAATATGATATTTTCAGTCTACCTACTATTGAGGAGGAAATTAATTATGACTACAATATGCCTCCTATATTTGATGATTATGGTGATGAGAATAATAATGATAGCTATTTTGTTGATTTTGCTCCCACGACAATTAATAAGAATGATTTTGCTCCCATAAGCCTGGTGACTTGGGATAGTCATAACATGGTGTGAGCATGCGCCAAGTCAACCCAAATAAAGCATCAAAGGAGAATACCACTATACTATGCTTTAATATGCTAAAACAACGCATGATCCATCCAAGGCACATTAAGAAATATCAATTGTTTATAACAAGTCATGCTACAACAAAGAATACTAAGCATAAAGACAAAACAATATCAAGCATGGCATGACAAAGCATAGGCCACAGTCAAAAACGAGCCACATAAGCATGAACTTTCCTACTCTTTTCCAAACCAAACCAAACTATTTGCAAACCAATGTATGAAAGAGGGGGTCCAACCAATTTATTCATAAAACTAAGAAAACAGAGTAAACGAAAAGCCAAAATGAAAACAAAAAATAAGAAGCTCCAAGAACAACACAACTGTGCATGAAACAATAAAAATGAAGCGTTTGGAAGAAACCTGAAGTTTTTATTGATGAAGAGGGGATGCCTTGGGCATCCCCAAGCTTTGACGCTTGTACTTCTTGGATATTTCTTGGGGTGACACGCGTGGCATCCCCAAGCTTGAGCTTTAGTCCATTTTTCATCTCATTACTCATTCCTTCCATACACCTGGAAATTTTCCTTCATACAAAACTTCACACAATCTTTATTAGCAACATTAGTGCACTCAAGATAAATAAGTCTTAAGGTTCAATTCTAACACCAAATAAACTTCCATTAGAACACTAAGTACTGAAGCACTTCCCTCAAAAATCTCAATTCCCCAGAAGAACTCAAAAAGGAACCAACAAGAAGCAAATGCAGAAAATGGCAGAAATCTGTCAAAACAGACCAGCAGGTAAAGACGAATTTTTTCGAAGACCTTCTGTTGCTCAAATAAACAAGTGTTGAACTAACAAAACTTAGATAACAACCTTGGGAAGTAGCACAAAAATTCACGCCTCAAAAAGAAGTTCAGAGATTTTACACGAATTTTTACGGTGAAGCACATAAATCTTTTTTGGGACAACAACTTTCCCAATCATTACTTCTCTCTCATTAGAGGTTAATCATGGCACAAAAAGAAAATAAAAATGATAAGGAGCGGTTATTACTAAGGTAATAACTTCCAAGACTCATCTAAAACTTTTGGTTTATCTCCCAATAAGTACTTTTCTTTAACGCCTTTAAGTTAGGCAAAAGAAACAAAGAAAGAATCAAGTGTTCTCAAATGAAGAAGCATTAAGACCAGATTTCTTGCCCTTACCTCTCTTACTTTTATTATTAACCTTGGGGAAAATATGATTGTTTGGTGGAGAATAAAGGTGCATGGTCCCCTTTCCCACATCTATTATTGCTCCAAGGAGTTCTAATAGGGACCTTCCAAGTGTAATTTGTCCTTTTCCTACACATTCAATAACAAGATAATCAGTAGAAATCATTTTCCCAAGCATCTTTGTAAACACTCCTTCATCTATTCCAATAGGTAATATGGTAGCATTATTAGCAAGAGATATTTATTTTCCTCCTTCAGTAAGCCCCCCAAAGATTCAAAGATTCATAAATGTCTTTGGGCATAAGACAAAATTCAGACATGATATCACATCGAGCTTAAAAAGTTTCAGTGTTTATCTCAATCTTCACTGTAGGGAGCCACTTTGATGGTTCAGAATTTATTGGGACATAATTGTGATGCTCCCTAAGCATATTATAGCAATCTTTTAAGCTATCATTGCTAGTCTCAAGAGTGTTCAATCTAGCAAATATTCTTGCGAAAGAAATATCAGTTTGGCTAGGCAAGTTGTAAGTGAGGATCAATTTCTTTATAGCATTTATAGCATTATCCTCATTACATTGGAGAAAATCGCCTCCCACAACAGCATCTAAAGCATATCTATAGCAAAGAGCAATTCCAAAGAGCAAGATCTCAAATAACAAAGACATGATAGAATCAATAATCAATCTGAAATAGCATCTCAATATCCATCGGATCCCCGCAAACACAACATGTATGGATTACAAATAGATGATCTTGATCATGAACGGAGCTCAAAAGATCTAAACATGAAAGCAAAAAGGAGGAGAAACCAGCCATCTAGCTACTACATGGATCCGTAGTCCAAGGATGAACTACTCACGCATCACACCGGAGGCTTGCATGGTGATGAAGAAGGCCTCCAGGGTGAATTCCCCTCTCCGACAGGGTGCCGGGAAGAGCTTCAGATCCCTCCCGATCTAGGGATGGAGATGACGGCGGCTACAGACTCTTTCGTAGATTTTTGATCGGGTACTTAGGGTTTTCTTCTCGAGGGCATCTTATAGGCAGAAGGAGAGGCCGAGGGGGTGCCGGAGGCGGCCAGACCACCCCCTGGCGTGGGCCAGGCTGGGTCGCGCGGCCAGGTGGTGTGGTGGCCCCCTGGCCCCTCTCCGTCTCGTACTCTGGCATCTGATGACTTCCGGAAAAATAGGCACTTTGGCTTTTGTCCCGTCCAATTCCGAGAATATTCATTTTCTGGCTTTCCTGGAACCAAAAACAGCAGAAAACAGGCAGCTGGCACTATGGCTCTTGTTAATAGGTTAGTCCAAGAAATCATATGAAAAGTACTCCAAAGTGTGGACAAAACACAAGAAAGTGGATAAAACCAAGCATGGAACATCAAAAATTATAGATACATTTGCAATGTATCAATGGTATGCCCAAAAGAGAAGCTCTACCATAGTGGAGCATGGGGAGCAATTTGCAAGTCTTCACCAAGCTAGCGCAATCAAGAAAGGTGTTCTTTCTTCAGGTGGAGAAGATCTTCATCATCAAGCTCAAATGGAATATGCGCAAGGCAACGGTATGTTTTTGATAGGGTTTCCTTGTCACCGGTCTCGGGTTGGAGAGACCGGTTTATTAGATAGAGTAACCGTTCTATCAAGAGGGGCTCTCGAGTGGGTAACTTGATTATATCCTTTGGTGAGAGCCCAAACCTTTGTATTCTTGGCATCATTGTTCTTGGTTGTTATTTGGATCTTATCCATGTGAGGTTCTAGAGCTTGTGGTAATTCATAACAAGCTCTAGTTCATCAAAAACGGATTTCCCTTTATACCTTATTATGTTTTTGATCTTGGAGGCTTTTCCGGTTTCTCACCAAGTGTGGCACCCCGCTAAAACCACTACTAGAAAATCGCTGTGTTTTTGTGCATTGCATCATCCTGACCGCATTCTCATGTCATCATGCCACATTGCATTTGAGCATCGTCATCATCTTGCATGGTTTGTTTAAAAACTATTTTCGAAAAGTCTGGTTTTGTTTTCTAAATGCCCCGTCTTTATTCAAATACAAAACCCGGGTCTCCGGAATATTTTGTTTCGTCTACAAACGGATTTCAAAAGCCCTGTTTTAAATAAATAAAAAAATTCAAATTGTTTTTAGGGGGCAGCCGAACCAGGCCAAACCGGCCCAGCCGGCCACCCCCAGTTAACAAAACCAGAGCAGCCCTAGTCTAAAATTTCCAGTCAAAACCCTAAAACCCCTAACCTCACCCCACACCCTACCCTATCCACCCGACGCCAGCCCCACACTTCCTTGTCCCACCACCCTGCAACCACTCCCTCTCTCTCAACCCCACCCCTCCACCTACCGCGCTACCTGGGATCCTCCCGAGACCGACACGGCGCCAGACCCTAGCCGATCCTTGCCACGCCGCCAAAAACCGTCCCCGTTGGCCCCACCATCCCGCACTCGCGTGCAGCAGCCACCAACCCCCGCTCCAGCTGATCCCATCTCACACGCCACCCCTGGCCCCGCGCGCACTCCCACCCACCAACCAGTGCCCCGCGCCACGTTGCCTGGGCCAACCCCTCGTCGCCACCTCACACCCCGCCGCCACCTGGGCACTTTCTCCCACGCCTCCAGGCCGCATCCCCACCAACCCCCATTGCATCTCGTCCTCCACCTCGCGTCTCTCTCCCTCTCCTCGTTTCTCGACGCCGCCAAGCACCCTGCCAACCCTGCCGCCGACGCCCCTCCGCGGCCGCCTGTCGTGCGCCCCGCAGCCGCAGCCCCGAGCGCCTCCGTGTCGCCTCCGGCAAGCTCCACCGCCCCGACGCAGCTCTCTGCCACGGCCCCGTGCCGGCAAGCCGCCGTCCCCGCGACCTCCTCGAGCGCCAGCCCTACCCTGGCCGTCTTCCAGCGCGTCGCCGGCCCGCCCCTGTCAAGTACCATGCGAGCCTGCGACCACCGCCTTGCCTCTGTTAGTGAGTTGTTCCGGTAGGTGTGGCTTCCGTGAGGAGAACTTGCTAGTGAGATGTCCCCTGCTTGGCAAGTTGGACGGACGACAAGAACTGCCACGACATGAGCTATAGTGACATCGAATCGGCAAGACAAGGGTGTCCGCGGACAAGACCGACGATTGAACATGATAATCCCAGATCGATGCGAGAAGTTGAAGACCGAAGAACGTACCAAACTCGGTGGCATCCATTAGGCCATCAGCACAGAAAAGCAAGTCCTCCGTCATGGACGACAAGATCTTCTTCTCGGACCCGAAGACCGGACCCGACGCTCTTCTTCCTCTCGGATCCAAAGACCGAACTCTGGCGCGCCAAGTTCTTCGACCCGGAGGACCGATCCATCGGAACGCCAAGACCTCCTTCTCGGATGTGATGCCGAGAACCCGGAACGCCAAGTTCTTCATCCCGAATGCCAAGACCGACCCGATCCGCGGACCCGACAAGCTCTTCGCGACGACAAGATCGACACCGACCAAGGCGAATCCGATGCACCCCGACGCCAAACCAAGTCCTTCTTCCCGGATTCCGAACCCGATCCCCGTCGAACCCTGAGTCCGACCCCGAACCCCTAGAACCCAAGATCTTCCGAACCCAGATGTGAGACCCTAAGCCCCTAGTTTTATAATATGACATTATCAACTGTCGCATATCAAATTGTTCATGCATGCATACCTGTCTGTGGTTTGGGGGCATTATACTAATTCACCTAAATTAAATATGGAGTCTATATGCGGGCTATTCTAGTCTTATTCCTGACTCCATTTAAATTGGTGTAGCGAACCGATGCCATGTTTTATCTTGCTAATCCAACATTTAAATTGCGGGGTATCTAAATAACTGGAACCTATTAATTAATTGTCGGGACCCGAGTTCCACTTAATATTGCCTAATTGCACCGCATCTGTGCCATGCCATGCCTCATATCATAAGCATGCCAGATCTTCTGCCGTAGTATTAAATATTGCATCCGGTGTTTCTTCTACTGTATGCTTCTTCCCTGATTAGGCCGATGAGTTGATGCAAGTATCGACAAGTTCTCCGGATATGAACCTTCGGCAGTGTTTCCCAGGCGAGCATCTCTTCCCCTTCTACCTATTTTGCTTTTATAGTCTTTATTTCCTCCTGTTGATCTATTGCTATCCGTGTCGTGATGCTTTAGTGTTCCGTACCAGATATATATTCCGTGCAGCCTTTATATTGCCTTGGACACATCCTATTGCCTGTTATTGATAGATAGTTGGCCTTGCGAGTCATAGTTGCTTGCTCAGGTGCCGCTTCGCGTCGTTGTCGTTCCACCGTTGATGGCAAGCTGGCACATGATTTATGGTGGAGATGCTTAATGGTGGAGATGATCATGACTTTAAATACAACTATTAAAACGCTAGATATAACTAATGTAGAGGCATCAGTGGGGAATAGATGTTATTTGGTTCTTCCATGCTCACTTGTGTCCCATAGGACCCCGAGTACTTGATACCTGTTCCTCGATTTTTCGCACTATCCACATCCGGGAGGCCTTATGGACCCCCCTGAGCCAGAGCTTGATTCATTTCTATTTCTTGGGGCCACAAGTAGTTTGGGGCTTTATTACTATCTTGTACTTATGCCATGTTTACTGCTTTATTTACGATTGTGCGTGGAGCACTTGTACTATTTTGGATCGTGGCACGATTCTGCGGTATCGACAAGCCCAGTCACACTTTCGGGTTCCCAGTCGTTTACAGCCGTTCTCGCAAACCCTGGGTCCGTTTCGGAGCCGGCCAACTTCATTGCGGGTAGCTTAGTGGGGTGGCCCCATGAAATATTTTATGAATCCTGTGATTGCTTTGTCGTGAATGCCTCGTTGGGTTTTGAGTTGGTTTTTCCGAGGTTGATCGAGTGTGTGTTGCTATTTGTGCACCCCTGCAGGGTAAAAATTTCTGAAAGCCATGTCCGCGGTTATGGACGACTTGGAGCACAGTATCTCGATCATAGACAAGCATAACTAAAGTAGTGCTATAAATTTGACTTAATATGTGACTAGTAATCAGCCTCACTATAACGGAATGGATATTAAAAATGCCAACAACTGGTGGATCTGTGGTGATCTGTGTCATACTATACCTGCTTAGTAAGTATTACAACTCCAAGGGAATGTGATAAAAGTGCCAACCACTGCTGGGTTTTGGGATTCCTCGGGACAATTATATCTGACTAGTAAATGTTCCAACTATAACAGAATGGTGATTAAAACTGCCCACTACTTATGCTTCAGGATGACTCATGATATCTATATCTGATTAGTAAGTGCTTCAACTATAACGGAATGGATAAAACTGCCAACTGTGTGAGTTCCTCGGTTTTGACTTCCTCGTTTGGTCTTGAGGGGGAAATACCAGGATGGGTTTGTCTGGTGATAGCTTCAGGGTGGATCCGGATAGGTCTTTCTTACCCCTCTCTGATAACCGCCAGTTGTATCGAGTCTCTATAGGTTGTTTAGTGCCGCTGTGCTGCCGCTTTAGCCCACCATACCTATGTAGGCGAGAGCCGCCAAATTCTAGCCTCGCCGTGTACTGGCCTCAGTACCGACGCTCCTCTTTTTCCTTTGCCCTTTGTCGACACCCCTTTTGTTTTAGCAGATTTGAGATCGACATCGTTAGCAGGATTACCCTTCTGGCTTGGCCTGGGCAGGGTTATGGACGCCATTGGTTATTCTTCAGGGCTCTTAGCCCCATTTGCATCTTGTCCGTAGTCGGACGCTCTATCGTTTTCAAGGTGATTTGGATCTTTGTACTGTATATCGGTATTCTTGACTCATGGAGTCGTGTTGTATATATATCTGTTCTTTGGGTCCCATCAAGGACTGTTGTGTAATGGTATTACTTCGTTTTCCACCCACACAAAAGTGCCTGGTGGGCGTCCTTGAATCGTTTCTATGCGGGTTTGGTGGAAAGGGCTAAAACTTGCATCGGGCCAATTCGAGGGTGTTACAGAGTGGTATCAGAGCTCAGCAGTTGCGATACCCCACAAGTCTAGCCTGTAGGATAACCTAGCTAACGGCCGATGTAGAGTGTCAAAACTATTTTTGCAAAATCGGTTGGATAGATCTGATTAGGTCTGATTTTACTCCTTACCCCTTTGCTGTTCTCCTCTTATCTCCGCGTGTTTTGAATCTGCCCTCTTCCCTTTTCTTCGAGTCTAGGAATTCTCGTGGTTTGGTTATCGTCGTACCTTCAGGGTTTCGCTTCCTTCTTTGGTGACGGTGCTTCTACATCCGGTCTTCGTGCTATCTGAGGAATCCTTCATCTATTGGACTTCTCTCTGTTCCTTCTTGTGCCTTCCGGTGATTTTCAACACGACGACATCATCTACGCCGGATCCGATGCAGAGCCTGCATCACTCCTTTGTTCCGAGCCTCACTTGTCGAGATCTTCAGTCTAATTCCGAGAATGGTTGCACGCTTTTCTACTGATTGTGTAGAGTAATAGTTTGGGTGCGTGATGGATTGGCCCCCATGCCGAGTACTCATTCTAATTGCTCTTGTACCTTGAAGTGGATGAGAATGCGTCGTTTCTCTCCTTCTATCGAAGCTAGAGGTGCCTTTATTTTATGATACCTCAACCTTCGACCTTTGTTCCCGGAGTGTTCTCTCGACCATCGCGGACAGCGACCTCTTGTTAGTGGTGTCGCGAGGATCTACACGAAGCGAGAAGATTCAGATCGCCGACCTTCTTCCCGGTACCATGAGGCTAATCTCGAGGGCGAGATCCCTTGTTAGTGGTGTTGAATTGTGGCGCCCTGCTAAAACCACTACTAGAAAATCGCTGTGTTTTTGTGCATTGCATCATCCTGACCGCATGCTCATGTCATCATGCCACATTGCATTTGAGCATCGTCATCATCTTGCATGGTTTGTTTAAAAACTATTTTTGAAAAGTCTGGTTTTGTTTTCTAAACGCCCCGTCTTTATTCAAATACAAAACCCGGGTCTCCGGAATATTTTGTTTCGTCTACAAACGGATTTCAAAAGCCCCGTTTTAAATAAATAAATAAAATTCAAATTGTTTTTAGGGGGCAGCCGAACCAGGCCAAACCGGCCCAGCCGGCCACCCCCAGTTAACAAAACCAGAGCAGCCCTAGTCTAAAATTTCCAGTCAAAACCCTAAAACCCCTAACCTCACCCCTCACCCTACCCTATCCACCCGACGCCAGCCCCACACTCCCTTGTCCCACCACCCTGCCACCACTCCCTCTCTCTCATCCCCACCCCTCCACCTGCCGCGCTACCTGGGCTCCTCCCGAGACCGACACGGCGCCAGCCCCTAGCCGATCCTTGCCATGCCGCCAAAAACCGTCCATGTTGGACCCACCATCCCGCACACGCGCACAGCAGCCACCAACCCCCGCTCCATCTGATCCCATCTCGCACGCCACCCCTGGCCCCGCGCGCACTCCCGCCCACCAACCAGTGCCCCGCGCCACGTTGCCTGGGCCAACCCCTCATCGCCACCTCACACCCCGCCGCCACCTGGGCACTTTCTCCCGTGCCTCCAGGCCGCATCCCCACCAACCCCCGTCGCATCTCGTCCTCCACCTCGCGTCTCTCTCCCTCTCCTCGTTTCTCACCGCCGCCAAGCACCCTGCCAACCCCGCCGCCGACGCCCCTCCGTGGCCGCCCGTCGTGCGCCCCGCAGCCGTGGCCCCGAGCGCCTCGGCATCGTCTCCGGCAAGCTCCACCGCCCCGACGCAGCTCTCTGCCACGGCCCCGCGTCGGCAAGCCGCCGTCCCCGCGACCTCCTCGAGCGCCAGCCCTACCCTGGCCGTCTTCCAGCGCGTCGCCGGCCCGCGCCTCCTCGTCGTCGACCCCCTCCGCCGCTCTCCCAGGCCCGAGCTCCCTCTACCCTCTACACGGCTCCTCGCCGGCCCGGCCGTTGTCTTCACGCGTCGCCGACCGTCAGCCGGCCCCATCCCGAGGCCGCGCCGACCCTACCTCCGGGCCCGCCTGTGACCCCTCCGCTGCTTGGCTCCGCGCTGGCCCTGTCGACCTCGCCGCCCCTCTACCTCCCTGTAGCCTGCGTGCCCTGCATCCGGCCGCCTCGGACCACTGCGCCGCCACCGAGTTCTCCGCCGAGCCCTCTGCCGAGATCTCCTGCGAGCCCCTGTCAAGTACCATGCGAGCCTGCGACCACCGCCTTGCCTCTGTTAGTGAGTTGTTCCGGTAGGTGTGGCTTCCGTGAGGAGAACTTGCTAGTGAGATGTCCCCTGCTTGGCAAGTTGGACGGACGACAAGAGCTGCCACGACATGAGCTACAGTGATATCGAATCAGCAAGACAAGGGTGTCCACGGACAAGACCGACGATTGAACATGATAATCCCAGATCGATGCGAGAAGTTGAAGACCGAAGACCGTACCAAACTCGGTGGCATCCGTTAGGCCATCAGCACGGAAAACCAAGTCCTCCGTCATGGACGATAAGATCTTCTTCTCGGACCCGAAGACCCGACCCAACGCTCTTCTTCCTCTCGGATCCGAAGACCGAACTCTGGCGCGCCAAGTTCTTCGACCCGGAGGACCGATCCATCGGAACGCCAAGACCTCCTTCCCGGATGCGATGCCGAGAACCCGGAACGCCAAGTTCTTCATCCCGAATGCCAAGACCGACCCGATCCGCGGACCTGACAAGCTCTTCGCGACGACAAGATCGACACCGACCAGGGCGAATCCGATGCACCCCGACGCCAAACCAAGTCCTTCTTCCCGGATTCCGAACCCGATCCCCGTCGAACCCTGAGTCCGACCCCGAACCCCCGGAACCCAAGATCTTCCGAACCCAGATGTGAGACCCTAAGCCCCTATTTTTATAATATGACATTATCAACTATCGCATATCAAATTGTTCATGCATGCATAGCTGTCTGTGGTTTGGGGGCATTATGCTGATTCACCTAAATTAAATATGGAGTCTATATGTGGGCTATTCTAGTCTTATTCCGGATTCCATTTAAATTGGTGTAGCGAACCGATGCCATGTTTTGTCTTGCTAATCCAACATTTAAATTGCGGGGTATCTAAATAACTGGAACCTATTAATTAATTGTCGGGACCTCGGTTCCACTTAATATTGCCTAATTGCACCGCATCTGTGCCATGCCATGCATCATATCATAAGCATGTCGGATCTTCTGCCGTAGTATTAAATATTGCATCCGGTGTTTCTTCTACTGTATGCTTCTTCGCTGATTAGGCCGATGAGTTGATGCAAGTATCGACAAGTTCTCCGGATATGAACCTTCGGCAGTGTTTCCCAGGCGAGCATCTCTTCCCCTTCTACCTATTTTGCTTTTATAATCTTTATTTCCTCCTGTTGATCTATTCCTATCCGTGTCACGATGCTTTAGTGTTCCGTACCAGATATATATTCTGTGCAGCCTTTATATTGCCTTGGACACATCCTATTACCTGTTATTGATAGATAGTTGGCCTTGCGAGTCATAGTTGCTTGCTCAGGTGCTTCTTCGCGTCGTTGTCGTTCCACCGTTGATGGCAAGCTGGCACATGACTTAGGGTGGAGATGCTTAATGGTGGAGATGATCATGACTTTAAATACAACTATTAAAATGCTAGATATAACTAATGCAGAGGCATTGGTGGGCAATAGATGTTATTTGGTTCTTCCACGCTCACTTGTGTCCCGTAGGACCCCGAGTACTTGATACCTGTTCCTCGATTTTTCGCACTATCCACATCCGGGAGGCCTTATGGACCCCCCCCTGAGCCAGAGCTTGATTCATTTCTATTTCTTGGGGCCACAAGTAGTTTGGGGATTTATTACTATCTTGTACTTATGCCATATTTACTGCTTTATTTACGATTGTGCGTGGAGCACCTGTACTGTTTTGGATCGCGACACGATTTCACGGTATCGACAAGCCCAGTCACACTTTCGGGTTCCCAATCGTTTACAGCCGTTCTCGCAAACCCTGGGTCCGTTCCGGAGCCGGTCAACTTCGTTGAGGGTAGCTTAGTGGGGTGGCCCCCTGAAATATTTTATGAATCCTATGATCGCTTTGTCGTGAATGCCTTGTTGGGTTTTGAGTTGGTTTTTCCGAGGTTGATCGAGTGTGTGTTGCTATTTGTGCACCCCTGCAGGGTAAAACTTTCTGAAAGCCATGTCCGCGGTTATGGACGACTTGGAGCACAGTATCTCGATCATAGACAAGCATAACTAAAGTAGTGCTATAAATTTGACTTAATATGTGACTAGTAATCAGCCTCACTATAACGGAATGGATATTAAAAATGCCAACAACTGGTGGATCTGTGGTGATCTGTGTCATACTATACCTGCTTAGTAAGTATTACAACTCCAAGGGAATGTGATAAAAGTGCCAACCACTGCTGGGTTTTGGGATTCCTCGGGACAATTATATCTGACTAGTAAATGTTCCAACTATAACAGAATGGTGATTAAAACTGCCCACTACTTATGCTTCAGGATGACTCATGATATCTATATCTGATTAGTAAGTGCTGCAACTATAACGGAATGGATAAAACTGCCAACTGTGTGAGTTCCTCGGTTTTGACTTCCTCGTTTGGTCTCGAGGGGGAAATACCTGGATGGGTTTGTCTGGTGATAGCTTCAGGGTGGATCCGGATAGGTCTTTCTTACCCCTCTCTGATAACCGCCAGTTGTATCGAG
Organism: Avena eriantha; assembly: GCA_910589775.1. NCBI lineage: Eukaryota > Viridiplantae > Streptophyta > Magnoliopsida > Poales > Poaceae > Avena > Avena eriantha. The sequence goes on along the minus strand of OU342742.1, from coordinate 249,910,920 downwards.
TCTCTATAGGTTGTTTAGTGCCGCTGCGCTGCCGCTTCAGCCCACCATACCTATGTAGGCGAGAGCCATCGAATTCTAGCCTCGCCGTGTACTGGCCTCAGTACTGACGCTCCTCTTTTTCCTTTGCCCTTTGTCGGCACCCCTTTTGTTTTAGCAGGTTTGAGATCAATGTCGTTAGCAGGGTTACCCTTCCGGCTTGGCCTAGGCAGGGTTATGGACGCCATTGGTTATTCTTCAGGGCTCTTAGCCCCATTTGCATATTGTCCGTAGTCGGACGCTCTATCGTTTTCAAGGTGATTTGGATCTTTGTAATGTATATCGGTATTCTTGACTCACGGAGTCGTGTTGTATATATATATGTTCTGTGGATCCCATCGAGGACTGTTGTGTAATGGTATTACTTCGTTTTCCACCCGCACGAAAGTGCCTGGTGGGCATCCTTGAATCGTTTCTATGCGGGTTTGGCGGAAAGGGCTAAAACTTGCATAGGGCCGATTCGAGGGTGTTACACCAAGAGAGGTATCTCACATCATAATATATGAAATGCCCGCTCTTGGTGTTATCCAATATTTGTATTCCAAGTAATATGATATATGTTTATTTTGCAAGCTATAATTGTATTGATTGGAAACTTTAATACATGTGTGTTTAAGAAACAAATAAAATGTTCCTAGTTATGCCTCTCTTATAAACTAGCTCGTTGATTAACAAGATGATCAAGGTTTCCTGATCATGGACATTGGATGTTGTTAATAACGAGGTCACAACATTAGTGGAATGATGTGATGATCATTCATCCGAAGTATAGCATTACGATCAAAGTCATTGTTTTTATATTGCTATAACATCATACGAAGTAATCCTAGTCCTTAGACCATGAGATCATGTCAATCACTAACACTAGAAGAGTATCTTCATAACATCAAACGTCACACCGTGATAGGGTGACTATAAAGGTGGGTTTAGTGCTACGAAGGTGTTATGAAGAGGCTCATGGATCAAGAGTGGGATTTATCCATCCCGATGACGGATAGATATACTCTAGGCCCTCTTAGTGATATTACATTAAGATAGCTTGCAAGCAAGTGATGTGATCACTAGAATGTTATATCACGGGAACGAGAAAAGAGTGCATGTCAGCAACGAGATCAAACTAGGTATGGAGATACCGATGATTGAATCTCGGACATGTAATATATCGTGAGACAAAGGGAGTTAGTTACTACTGTTAAAGGTTCTCACGATCATAGAAGTCATTGTTGAATGTGTGGGAGTCAGTATGGATCTCTAGGTCCCACTACTGATTATTGATCGGAGAAGGGTCTCGATCATGTATGCATTATTCACGAACTGTAGGATGATACACTTAAGGGATACCAACACCATTTGGAGAAAATGTGTTCGAGACAAAAGAATTGCAAAGCGTTGGAATTATTTCAATGGACACCGAAATTGTTTTGGGTGAAATTGCTGAAATTGGTTCTGCATGTGATATTGAAATATTGCAGGGGGATTTATGTGAATTTTTGATAATTAAAGTAATTAAAAAAATTCTGAATAAAATAAATAAAAGAGTTTTATTAAATGAGAGTTGCATTAAATTTGGTTTAAATTTAATGCATGTGAGTGGAAGTGTGAGTGGAGGAAAATTTATGTGAACGGAGCATCCACCACATGAATGTGGAAGAGGTGGGGGCACCTCACCTTGGCATAGGCCATGGGAGGGGGCTGCCCCTCTCTCCCTATCAAAGGCCCCCCCTCTCCTCCTCACAAAAGTACACCTCCTCGTGAAGGATCTCTCTCCCCCTCTAGAATTATTCCCCCATGGTCTCGGATTAGCGAGATACATGTTCCTGGTGGCTTTTCGTCTGGAAGGAGTTGTTGCTTCCGCTGCATCACTGGAGCGAGGAGTTGGAGGTTGTTCGGTGGACCGGACGTGTGTGCGATCACGGATGCGCTGCTGAGTTGCGGCGATGGACTTCTTCTTGATCCTGAGATCGGCAAGCATTCGACTACATCATCCACGAGTTCAACCTCTTTACACTTTGTCGGTCTACAAGGGTATGTTCTCTATGGATGTATATCCACCCGTTGCTTGTATCTAGGTAGATAGACCTTGATTCTTAGTAGTTCCCATCGTAGGAATTTTTTTGTTTTCTATGCTGCGAACCCAACAATTGGGAGGAATGCATTCCACACACCGAGTTCGCCTACAATTGAGCCAAGCACTCCACCATATTGAAGAGCCCATTCATGATAGTCTATGGCTTCGAGACCCTAACCATGCTCGACATACTACCACTTCCTCTCCATGAGCGCACAAACATGCATGTCGACAAGCATGCCCAAGCCATGAAGAAACTACATGAAGACACAAGAGCTACTATCGAGCAACAAGTGCTTCACCAAGATTTAAGGCTAAACAAGACCAAGAAGGAGATGATCTTCGAAGAAGGTAACCTTTTGTGGACACACTTAAGAAAAGACCTCTTCCCCAATGATCAAGACTCCAAGCTCAAGCCAAGGGCAGATGGTCCCTTCAAAGTCCTCAAGAGGATCAACAATAATGCATACATCATCGACATACCGACCTCAAAGTATCTCATGAGCAATACATTCAATGTCAAGGAGCTTTCACCATTTCACGGAGATGATCAAGATTACAAGGATGAAGAGTTGAGGATGACTCTTTCCCTAGGGTGGGAGCTGATGCAACGCATCCTACGGACATCCCTACATCTTCACCACCAAGTTCTCCAAGTGGACCGATGACCCGTGGCCGATCCAAACTACTACAAGATAAGGTTAACTCGCTACTTTCTTCGTGTGACATTGATACACCCATGAATGGCTTCCTACTTCATGCCACTACACTATGCATACTTAGGTACGAAGCCCCGATGCCTCTGCAAGCTATCCCGGAAGAAGAATGTGCAAAGTAGACTTCAGGCCCCGAGTCTCTGCTCGCTACATCCCAGAGTCTCTGGCCCCCTCTCACGCAATGTCCCACTGCAAGCCCCTGGAAGTCGTTCGGAATCTCCGACTTGAAGCTAGAGTCTCCGACCCCAAGACCCCGTAGTCTCTAGCCTAAGTTAATGGGCATGCGTGCCACAGCTAGGCCCTTGGCCCATGTATCCCTCTATTCCGTCCAGAACCCTATTTTCCCCCAAACTACCCCTATTTAGTTGTTGACCTATATATAGTACACCCCCTCCATATTGTAACCTTAGACTTGGATAATTGAATTACAAAAAACTCTTGTGGATCTATCTATTTCTAGTCTCATGATCCTTTGCTAAGGGGCACAATTATCCCCAACCTCTTGAGCTTTGCCTAACGCATTCAATTTGTACAAGGCCTTGGAGTCGGTGTCCCTTCTCGAAGTTGTCAAGATCTCACCAAGCCTCCCTCTCACCGTGTCGATTAGAGAGAGAGAGAGAGAGAGAGAGAGAGAGAGAGAGAGAGAGAGAGAGAGATCCTTGCCCGCCATCGATCCTAGGGATTGTGTCGGACTGGTTGACGCCGGCGTGAGCTATTGGCTTGTATCATGCTTTCGTGTGTGCGTGTTCATCAAGATCTTCGCGCGTGTGTTCATGGTTTTCATCCTCCCCCTCACCCTCACTCGCCTTCGTCTCGATTCTCACGGTGATTCATGAAAGATCAGGCAACCCTAAGGGGTCACCCCCAACAGGATATATGATAATATGAAGTGGGTGTAAAGTAAAAGTAAAGTATGGGAATGACCTTGCACTTTTTTGGGGAGAACCTTCTACTTATATGAATATATATGGACTGAGTAGTGCTACTCAAGATGCATTGTCCTCATACATTCAGAAGTAAATGCCAGCTGTAGTTCGTGTTTATAAGCAAGCACTTTGCACCAAATTAAGTATCCTTCATTGTGTATGAATTTGGATATGACCGAATTATTCATGAGAAAAAAGGACAAGCAAGCAGCCTTACATTATAGATAACCTTTTCTATGACATCTTTGTATGCTAGCAAGTCATCACGTATGTTCAAGTGAGCAACCTAGCCTGCAAAAAATTCATACAAAGCACTATCAGTAACAAGATAAAAAGGGAAAGAACAAAATCAAACCATCATGAGGTACAATTTAGTCTTAACAATTGTTTCAAAAGAAGAGGGCACCTCTACTCCCGCAGGCAATATTTGTTTCAGAATATGGCCTGCACGGAATAAAATATATTAGCATCCATCCAACGACATGAAGCACATTAGCTGAGTAAAATAGCTCCATGAAAATGAAATCCTATAAATATAAAGAGTGTGGGTTATTAGCAACAGAGTAGTATTCCTAATGAGCAAGAAGAATGTTAAAAACTATTTGATTTCAATTAAGCAAGCTAATTTACCAGCTATTACACTTTGTAGAAGAATAACATACATAAACACAATTGATCGTGACTAAGGAGCACACCGCAACAACGCTTATAGGCATAAGGTGACCTAGAATAGAACATAAACTTACATCACTCCAGTAAGAATAACCAAGAGTCAATGAATAAGGTACAACCTCGACACTACACATTTTCTTCAAGGAATTATGAACCAGTGCCAGGATGTTAGACAAATCTACATACCAAATACTCCCTCCGTTCAGAAATATAAGACGTTTTAGTTTTGTGAATCGAATGTATCTAGACGTCTTTTAGTGTATAGGTTCGTAGAGATTCGGAGTGAAACTATACACTAAAAATGATGGGTTCGTAGCATGGAAAACAAAAAATTTCTACCGCAAGAACAAACAAAACCCAGATCTAATCTAGATAAAAGCCAAGATCTAATCTATTAGACATGAGCAACGAGATAGATAGGAACTAACCCTCGTAGATCCGAAAGCGTTAACGAGATTAGATCTCGTGGTTGATGTAGTCGATCACTTGCCGATCTCAAGATCGTGTGGACGATCCTTCCGGCGTCGCGTTCCGGCAGCGCTTCCGCAGTCGGTCACACGTGCGGAGTCGAAGCAGACCTTCCTCTCCTCGTTCCAGCGAGCAGCGGAGGTAGTAGATCTTCTCCACGGAATCCCAGCAGCACGACGGCGTGGTGGTGGTGGTGGAGTAGAGAATTCTGCAGGGCTTCACCTATGCCTGTGCAGAAGAAAGGAGGAAGAGAGAGGCGGCGGAGATTGGGTGTTGTGGGAGCGGGCTTGAAGGGGGCGCCCCTGCCCTTCTATTTAAGGGGGGGGAGGCGCGCCTGGGGAGGGGGAGTCCTAGTAGGACTCCCCTCCTATGGCCGGCGGTGGGAAGGGGGGAGGAGTCCTCCTCCCCCACGAATCCGTGTCTTGCCCCACTAGGTTTCCTTTGACCCTTTCTTGGTTTTCAAGCAAACTCCAAGAAATCCTCTAGAACCTTCCAGAACATTCCGAAACCTTCTAGAATCTCCATACAAACACTCCGGAACATTTCCTAACTTAGAAAATGATCCCCAATATATGAATCTTATTCTCCGGACCATTCCGGATCTCCTCGTGATGTCCCAGATCCATTCCGAGACTCCGAACAACATTCGGTCTCCGACGCACATTCCATATATACTTAAAACAACTTCGAACCTTAAGTGTGTCACCCTACGGTTCGTGAATATGTAGACATGATAGAGACACATCTCCTATCAATAACCATCAGCGGGACCTAGAGATCCATAATGGCTCCCACACACTCAACGATGACTTCGTGATCGATTGAACCATTTACATACGAAACCAATTCCTTTTGTCACGCGATACTATACTTATCCGAGGTTTGATCGTCAGCATCTCCATACCTAGTTCTACCTCGTTACTGATAAGTACTCTTTACTCGTTCCGTGATATGTCATCCCTTGTGACCCAGTCACATGCTTGTAAGCTAACTAGATGACATTCCACCGAGAGGGCCCAGAGCATATCTATCTGTCATATGGATGGACAAATCCCAATCTTGGTCCATGCGCTTCAACACATACTTTCAGAATACCCAATGACACCTTTATGACCACCCAGTTACGAAGCGGTGTTTGATGTCATCAAAGTATCCATCCGGTGATGGTGATTAACATAACCTCATGGTCGAAGGATTATGTTACTATGTATTTGAAAGCTTACAGCAATACGAACTTAATGACTTGATCTTATGCTACGCTTACTATGGGTGTGTGTCCATCACATCATTCTCCTAATGATATAACCTTGTTATTAATCACATCCTAATGTCCATGATCAGGAAACCATGACCATCAATTAATCAACAAGCTAGTTTAACAAGAGGCTTACTAGGGACTCTTATATGTTTACAAAACACACATGTATTAATGTTTCCGGTTAATACAATTATAGCATGGGATGTAAACATTTATTATAAACATAAAGATATAATAATAACCATTTTATTATTGCCTCTTGGGCATATCTCCAACAAAAAAGCGTCTAGATACATTCATTTCACAAAGCTAAAACATCTTATATTTCTGAACAAAGGGAGTATAATGGACGTAAGGGGCCCTCAAGTGAATTAGGGGGAAATGAAGATCTCTCTTGGTGAAGCTGTAGATCAAGGCCTTCTCCTTCGATTTCCTAAAGATCAACGACTTTGGGTGGTTGGATGAAGAGATCTTGGAGTTATAGTGGCTCTAATGGTGGTTCTTTTCTTTTCTGGAACGAGCAGCCCGAGGTAGAAGATGAGGTCCTCTATTTATAGCCTTCACAACTGCTAACTGTTTTCTGCCCATTGGAGAGCTTCCACACCGGAGATTCCGGTCGGTAGACCGGAGACTCTGGTCTACATCGGAAACTCTGGCCCACCTCCAGTCCACCTCCGGACCGCCTATCAGAATGTCCCATGCCACTTCTTGTCGTCCACTCCGAGGACTCTGGCAGGAACTCTGGACCAGGGACACTAGAGACTCTGGTGTTTCCACACTGGAAACTCTGGTCCGAGATACCACTCCGGAGATTCCGGCCAGCATCCGGTTTGCCTCCGGACCCCCATACAGAATGACCTAGTGCTTCTCCTTGGACCCACTCCGGAGACTTGGGGGGAAACTTTGGACCACACCGGAGACTCTAGTGTCTGCACACCGGAGACTCCGGTCTGGATTCTTCGGGAAACATCAGTTTAATCCAGGGTTTTCCCACAAGGATATGGCCTTTTCTCTTTTCATTAGATTGACATGTAGACATTAACACACAGTAAAATGATCCTTATATTGTTAACGAACACCAAACTAGTTTAGGACAATAAATGTCCTTTCAACGGGGTTGCGGAGGCCTACTATCCCGATGTGCGGTGCATGCCACAAGCAGGGATGGGGAAGATGAAGACGGCGACACAATGTACTAGAAGGAGGTGCGCGTGATGAGTTGTAGTCGCGTAGGGTTTGTGTCTTGACTTATATAGTATCGGCCGGGTAAGTCGTGGGAGCAGCCCACGTCCGAGTCAACATAGCCCACGATCCAAAAGATCTGGCTAATTAACATGTCCATTAATGACTCATAATTAATTTTCCCAAATAGCAAAATAAATCTCGACTCGGCGAGCTTCCAGAAACCCGTGGCGCAACGCGGCGTGACGAGACATGGCATGGCGTCAGAGGAGGAGTACGCGAGAGATGCTTCTTTTCTCACTACTAAGCGCGCGACGCGTCGTGATGAGGCGTGACATGGTGTAGGAGGAGGAGTTTGAACATCGACCTCCAGATTCACCGCCGGCGATCTTGCTGGTGATTCTAGGGGCGCGTTTGGTAACCTGCATACCCTCCGGGCAAGCCAGCGGGAAGCAAAATTGGGCCGTTTGGTTACTTGCATGAGGCGTTTGGCTGCACCAGCGTGAATCATAAAGCAGCCCGGAGCCAGGCCTAGGTGCTACGCTCGAATCGGCCGTTTCCAGCGAGCTACCCTCATCGTGTGCCCGCTGGATGCAAACCCGACGCTCCCCTACACAAGCTCGGCCGATGATGGCGCAAGTGGGAGATTCCCGCTGGCCTAGAAAAGGGGCGGGATCCTTTCCCTCACCTCCCGCCGAGACACACCCTACCAGCTCACCGCTGAAACTAGATCCACCTTTCCCCTTCTCCTTTCCCTAGTAAAATCCGGCCATCGGTGATAACAGCGACGACGCCCTCGGCTAGACAAAACTGGCAGGGTGGCGGCCATGCCAAGCTGGGATGACGATGATAACTCTTCCCAATCGTATCTAGGGGTAAGTCCACTTTCCCCCAATTCTTTTATAGGGTTAGGGTTTGGTAGCGAGTTAGGAATCCTCGATTTACAGTCATATGAACTCGATTTGGTGTGCTAGAACTTCACGGACATGGACTATGCTCCTGAGTCCTTCGAAGATCATAGTTTCTTCGGCATAGCGAAATATTATCCCAAGCTCTGCCGCGTTCACAAACTTGAGCCTGTCAGGCATGTTGCATTTGAAGGAACCAACACATGCCACATATTCTACCTCTGCCAAGTGTAGAACGTAAGTGCTTAGCTCCTTATATCGCCATTCACTTTTCTGGCAAGCAGTAGGTATGTGCCAACAAATTTGTGACCTGCAGGAGGTCGAAAACTGTGGGTTTGTGGCTTGGGTAGATAATGAATGGCCAGATGCTACGAAGAATGCACTTGCAAAGCTATGGGAGATGTACGATGATACAAGCAGTGCAAGAATCGACGAGAAAGGTGAGAATGCACAGATGGTGAAGCAACTATCTGATGAAAAGAACAAGCTAGACAAAAAGTACTCAAGTCTTGATGTGAAGAAGTTCATCGAAGAAATAGAGAAGAAGGCGTTGGAGGAGAACTTATCTCGGATGAATGACAATAATGAAGCATTGAGGAATGAGGTTGAGATGCCGAAGAACGTGCAGAAATCCCAGAAATCCCAGGCTGATGTAATCAAAGATAAGCAGAAGCAATGGGATAGATGAGGACCAGACGATCTTGAAGGAGGAAAAGAGGAAACTAGAGTACGTGCTCTATGAATTGTTCAAAGCCAATGACGCTAACAAGGATAAACAGAAGAAGATCAAAAAAAATTGTGATAGTTGATTGTTCAGGTGCACCTTCTTGTACTGCAGACAACGAACTGCTGGTGGTGGTGGTAGGATGACACCCACTTTTGATGTGGTGCTAGGTTAACACCATGGTGTATTGTTAAACTATGATCCCCTTTTTAGCGATGATTATGCTTGTTAAGACTAATTCATACTTGTGTTGTTTCTGCTAAGGGTGTTCATTTGGTTATGTTCTACTATGATCACCTTTTGCTTGTGTTGTTCATGCTTGTGGTGATCAGACTTGTGCTTCTGTTGTTCATGCTTGTGGTGTTCATGCTTGTGGGGGTCAGGCTTATGATTTTGTTGTTCCGGATTGTGTTGTTGTTGCCGAGTGGCGGAGCTAGCTGGTGAATGCAGCCCGGGCAAGATTAGCTGCAGCTGCATCAACTAGTATTTTATCCTACGTAGCTTTCCGTCTAATCCATGAATAAATTACTAGTGCTTAAGAGAATTTGCCGGATGAGCCCGACGGCCGCCCGAGGTCGCCGGGAGGTGGCTCCGCCACTGTTGTTGCCTCTCTGTTATTCATCCCCTTTAGCTTGTGTTCTTCTTGTGGTCTTTCTCCTTGTCAATCCGAGCATGGTAAGCTCACCATAAGAATGTGTAAGGTGACCACATCTTGGTTTCTATGTCAACCAAATAGGAGAAGTGCATAACATAGGTCAAAAGTCCTACGTACAGCAAACCAAACAATATGGTTCTATTTTTTCAACCGGTGCACCGACCACAACTGTAGGCTATCAAACAACTTGCACAAATTAGCCGATAAAATAGATAAGTGCGACAATATCCTCCGCAGCATTGTTCGACCGGACCAGAAATTAGGCGCAGGCTACCAAAACGCGCCATAGGCGAGGCGCGGGTAGAGATGCTCTTACATCCACCTCGACCCAATCTTTACACGTACAGGCGTAGAAGAGAAGTTGCGCCCGGCACCGACAGGCCCGGCGCAAATCTCAAAGCTTATCAACACCGTTCCATTCGCTCATGGAACGTGTCTGCGTGTTCTTCGGTTCTTCCCCGAGCTTAAGCTCTAGACGCGCGGCCTTCCCCTCCCGTCCATTGCAACACACCAGAAATCCCCCGCCAGATACTAGAAAAGAAAAAATAAATCCACCGCCGGAGCGCAGGGCAGGTACGACGCCGGCCTCACAGCCGCTGGCTTTTCTCCCCCTTCCCTCTTGACCTGCCATCTATCCTCGGTGCCATCTGACGCTCCGTTCTTTCGTTTGCTTTGCCCAAATCTCACCTCGTTCCTGGATAAATTCCTGCTTGATTTCTCTACCAATTGTATTATGGAATCTGCAGTTTTGGGTAATCGGCGGAGGTAGCGTTCCAGGGTCGGGTAGGCAAGCTCGCGGATAGGCACGAATTTGGGCGTCCGAGCTTCAGGGGCTCTCATTGATTTAATTTACCGGTGAGCAGTTCGGCATTCTGTTTTTACTCGTTTATTTTATCGCATGCCATCCCCAATGGGACCCTTTTCCACTGCAGTTCCTGTAAATCTGCGATCAAATGGTATCGGTCGTTGCAGTTTCTTGATTTTGGGTAGCCTTTTAGATCCATAATTCTATTTGTTGCTTCAGCTCATGAGGTCTACACCCGAATCGTAAAGGAAAATTCACTCCTGGAAACGGTGGCTGCGTGCAGACTTCTTAATTTTTTTCGAGTATATTTATTCTCGGAAGCTATCGGAATCATGACAAACCAGGGTTAATCTGCAACATTTCACTTACTGTTCCAAAGCTTGCTGAATTTATCTGTTGGTCCTGGACATGTGGTCTTAACCGTTATAATAATCAAACACATTTAAATTTACAATTTGGATTGTTAATGCGCAGCTCTGTGTCTCCACTGTCTTGTGCTTTGTCGTCTAATGGTTTCTCATCTCTTAGTGAAGCTCTAATGCTGTCTTCTTTTTGTGCTACAGAGATGGCCGGAAAAGGAGGCTATGTTCCACCCCAGTATGTTCCGTTATATGGCCTAGACACTGAAGAGGATCGCGTTCCTGCGGTGGAGGAGGACATTGCTGCACGCCATAAATTAAGCAGGGATCCTACGCAATGGTCATCAGGCATCTGTGCTTGTTTTGATGATCCACAGAGCTGTATGCTTCTTTCTGACCTGTGACTCCTTGATTTACAGACGGAAAGATAAAAGGTGCTACTCGTTTGCATGATAGGATAACACTAAGAACTTGAAACTGTACGTCGTAGCTTAGTTGATATCTTTGTTTTGAAGTTATCAGATTTATCAGATGGGTGGTTAGTTTGATGTTTTGTTCGCACATGGTGTATTAGGAAGTAGAAGCGAGCATGCTTTAGAGAGAAATCTGATCATAGTTATGGGAATATAGTCTTCTTGCCTCGACTTGTTCATAGTGGTAGTTGGTGTGGTGGTGCTCTTAGCTTTCTAAGTTACATTTAATTCTTATAGGGAGGAGCAGTATCTGTACATTACTTGCCATTTGCCAATCCCTATGGGGTGTAAACCAATTGACTGCTCAACTAAACTTCTAGGATATAAATAACTATGTAGTAGCTGATATTCAAGTTGAAGCAATATTTGAGTAATGTGGTAGTGTTCTGGGTATTTTGTTTTAGACAAAGATTTTTTTATCTTGGTAGTATAATATAAGTATAACAGTATATGAATCGACTCTCTTGTTCAGTATTCTCATTGGTAAATTACTTATACAATTTTCACTGGAGCCAAAGTTGTATAAAGATTTGACCTGGTTGAGGTTCTTACGATAATAGAGAATCTGTAGTCATGTTCCAATTATCAGGAAGTTATAAATAGCTTCATGCTGCATTCTCATATGTGGTTACAAATAGAAGATTAAAAAAAGGTGTACCTAGTGCTGAAAGCTCCCACACATTGTGGGGTCTGGGGAAGGGAATTTTTAGGCAGCCTTTCCCATGCTTCTTTATGCAAAGAGGCTGATTTTAAGGTTACATGTAGAGGATTCAAAAAACAAGATAAAAACTACTTCTCCTGGTGACAAATGCCATTAATTACCATTTGCATGATGCTATGGAGCTGAGCTAGAGGGGAAAATATGAATTTAAAGTAAAGTAAACTAATGCAGGATCTACTTTATCTTATTCTTACCCTGTTTAACCTGCACAAGTTGATAATTAGTGTTATCCTGGTTGGTGATATTTCCTATAGCCTTTCTGGCAGTCCTTTGAAACTACAGCAACACGCTACTGTACTTGCAGAAATAATATGTGTAAGTATAAACATCATTTCTTGGGTGCAATTACATTGTGAAGGACATAATTAAGCTGCATGAATCTTGTTAACCAAATCTGGCATCACCGTGACACCTTCATTACCGCCCCGAGCCCCCCCCCCCCCCCCCCCCCCCCCCCCTCACTTTAATTTAGTGTGTACAATTGTAGCATTGGTTTACTTAACAAAAGTAACGATACCTATTCAAAATTTGGAGTGCTATGAATAGATACATAAATGTTTTATGCCGTAGTAAAGCACCTTTATTTGTAGTATGGGAAGAATGTTTTTATGCCCTGAAATTTTATGATCATATCTGCAGGTTGTATTGGCGCGACTTGCCCCTGCTTCCTTTTTGGAAAGAATGCACAGTTCTTAGGATCTGGAACTCTTGCTGGATCATGCACCACGCATTGCATGCTCTGGGGCCTCCTTACAAGTTTCTGCTGTCTGTGTACTGGGGGGCTTGTATTAGCAGTTCCAGGGTCTGCTGTTGCTTGTTATGCTTGCGGATACCGCCAAGCACTAAGAACAAAGTACAATCTTCCGGTGTGTAGAACCTATGATACTCTGTTATTATTTTGCTCCATGATTCTCTTTGCCTTATCATGCATTCATAATGGGAATTTATCATAGGCAGTCTGATCCTTTACTTGATCAGAGTTGTTCATCCTGAGTACCTTTATTTTGCAGGAAGCACCATGTGGCGATTTGACAACACACTTATTCTGCCACTTGTGTGCCATATGCCAAGAGTACAGGGAGATCCGTGAGAGAACAGACAGTAGCACCTCTTCAGCTCCTGATGTTACCCCACCTCCAGTGCAGACAATGGATGAACTTTGACTGGAGTAGATGATATGAACATATCCCTGCCTGGCAAATCTTTGGTTTGTTTGACATGCCTTTCCCTGCTGAGAGTTTGACATGTTGATGTTGTTGTGCACTGCTCCCATAGTACTAATAGGAGGCCTGGTTTTGTAGAGCTGCTGTAAAGATAACCTGAAACAACTCAGAAATGCGTAACCAGTTGTATCTCGATTGTTACATGTAACATTTATTTTTGTTATCCATGTATTTTGGGGTTGTGGTGAAAAGGAAAGCAAAGAAGTGGTTTCCTCTTGTCTACTACCTCCATTCCGGAAAACAATGTGTATAAATTTTCTGAGAAGTCAAGCAATATTAGTTTTGACCAACCCTATTGAAAAAAATATTAATATTTACTATGTCAAATTTATATCATTAAACATGTTATGAAATGTATTTTCACGTTGTATCTACATAATATTATACTCCCTCCGACCCGAATTAGTTGATTTAGATTTGTGTAGATTCGATTGTATCTAGATATGATTTAGCATTGGATACATTCGTATCTTGATAAATTTGAGTCAACTAATATGAGTCGGAGTAATATAATTGATATTTTCCTATAAACTCGGTCAAACTTGTTTGATTTTTTTAGAAAATTTATACGCCTTATTTTCTCGAACGGAGGTGTAACATTCTATTGTGTGATGTTCTGGAGCTCGGCCTCCAATTGGAGTTTCAGGATTGTACAAAACTCGCAATCTAATACACTTATGCTGATATTGTTATTTTCATGATCTGTAGGTTTCTGAAATGAGTGCCAACCCCTAAAACTGTACTTCACGCATCTTTATGAGCAATATGTTTAATTTGCTATTACACTGCCAACATAAGCTGCCTATTGCTATAACTGGAAACGGCGTGAGTACTTGTTTTTTGTCATGCCAAATTTGCATGGGCATTAGTAGTCAGAACTTGGAACTGACATCAAACCAAACATGAATAAGTTTTGCTCCGGTGTCCTCCCCTCCTCCTAAATTGTGTTTCCAAATTCCTAAGTTTGGAAGAAGGGGGAGATCACCGAAGCACATCTCAACATGAATAGTCATTAATAGAGAGGAAGAAATTACTGATTAAGACTTAGCCACTCAGGAAAAGAAAAAGCAGATTTTAAGCTGGGGTGTGCTCCATGGAACACCGAACGATGGCAGACTATTTTTTTCTGCGAAAGCAAGCAATATCAGACTTCAGTCTTTGCTTCCACTCTTCTAAAGTAGGCATTTCATTTTTTGAGATCGGATTATTCCTTAATTTTGAGATGCTCCATGTTGCAAGCACAATGTTCTCCACGACAAAAGGAAAACATGTGGTCTCTTTAAAGATGCCGATTGCATATGTAGATGTGAAACACCTCCTGCCCTGAAGGACAAAGAACATCCCAACATTTCTGAGCAAAAATGTAGTCAAAGAAGAGTTGTAGAAGGGGTTTCTTCGGTACTTCCGTGGCATAAAGCGCAGCCTGTAATGCCCATATTCTTCGGACACGGATTTTTTTTGACCCTAGTCACTTTTGGACGCAACATCTGATCCATTGATTGGTTAGAGATTGTCGGGGAGGTCCACATGAGATCTGCGTTTTTCGTAACTTACTCGTCATGTATCTGTAACCTAACCGTAACTTAGTGGTCAGTCGACGTAACTTAGTTCAGCGTGATGTAACTTATTAACTAGTACTCCCTGCGCCCCTCCCCTCCCCCAGGGGCGGAGCCTAATGGGCCGACCGTGATGGGGTCCAAAAATATTTTTAGTAGTACTTACCATCAAGAAAGGACCTGTGCATCAGGGTGGGCTAGGTGTTGTGCATCAGAGTGGAATCGATGGGCCGCAAGTAGTGCATCAAGGCTATTGGGTGTTGGCCTTCCCCGCGCCTGCGGCTGTCGAAGACCCCGTGTTCACGACATAGTGTCCACGTACGACTTCAACTGCTCTCTTCTCACGTACCTAGCGACTCAAGCTAGAAAAAACGTGTAGCGACTCCGCTTGATCGATCAAGCATCGAAGGGAAAAAAAAGGAAACCAAGCGTCAGGCGGCGAACAGGAACCAAACAAGATCTCCACAGGCTCCGCACGCACTACGTAGGGCGAGGCACAAGCAGCAAGCCAGCAGGCGTGGAGATCTTCCAATCTGATCTTCCTTCATTCGCCTATGGTCAATGGTCCGGCTTATTCTCTTTCATAGTGGCTGGTGCTGTGATTATACAGATTCAATTCCCCACCGGTAAACCCAACTGTAGGTAGGATTTATGTGCCACATACGTATGTATATGAGTTTATTGGACAAATTCTCAGTATTTATTATCAAATGTAGGTACATCATGGACAATCTTCTCAAGAAAAAATCAGTAGCAAACATCAATTGGAAACAGGAGATTCAATTGGTTTAGTATTTTATGCCTTTCAAGCATTGACCTACAAAAAACTTTAGTTTTCGAAATGGGGAGCGGAGCCCCGGCCTATGCATCAAGCAATGCATACAGCCTTCATTTATTATTAGAACCACATTATTTGGTAAAAGCCATTATAAAGATGATACAAACCGGAACCGCCAAAGCTAAACACTGAGCAAAAAGATAACTGTCGCCAGCTCCCCAACGAGATATGTCAAACCCCTACCCACCTGTTTTGACCCCCCATGGTCACCCACACTGTTGCCACTCGCCAAGAGAAGCTGAAGTGCCTTGGCACGGCGGCAGGAACTTAGGTGAAAGGAGTCCTACAACCGCACAACATATCCACGGAGTAGCGCCCACGCACACGCTCCGGATGTCGCCGCCTTCAAAATCGTCCGTCAACCTGTCGCTGGCATGTAGATCAATGCGCAGACTCTTGCCATACCAGCCACTGACACCACCTCGGTGCCAAGCAGCACCACCCTCGCGCGCTAGCCGCTCCACCCTCCTTCCGCTTCCGTCCGACGTTGCTCCACAGGCGATGCTCCCAAGAGAGAACGCGATACCGACACCGCGGCACCGCCATTGCTCGACCCAAAGAACTTAGGGTTTTCCCCGGAGTAGCACGATTGAAGTCAACACAAGGTGCACGACGATGCCTTCATCAAAGTAATGGCGTGGTAACGCCGCCATAGTGAAGTGGTGCATCAGGGTGACTCGTGTTCCAGCTCCGCTCCTGCCTCCCCCAGTACATGGGAGTGCTCTGATTAGCTGAGAAGTTGAGTCCAGGAGCACCCCCTACCCATGTAGTATTTTCCCATATCTTCTAGTATTTTTTTTTCACGAAAACGCAAAAGCTTGCGTCTCGATTCATTGATAAAAAAAAAGGTATACAACTGTACAAGCCTAAGAATAGGCCGAAACACCCGTCACAGAAGACAAGACATGGCCGAGGCCGCTAGTCAACATTACAACCGACGCCACCACACAAGCCCTAGACTAGATGCGCATAAGCAGCACCACCGCCCACCACCACTATGCTTCGTCGTTACAGCATGACCCAGCAGCTGTCATCCACCACCCGTCGAGTGAAACCATGCGACTAAACACCGCACCAGAGGATCCTCCGTGGTCCACAAACCTTGCCAAAAGGGTAACCGAACTAGCACGACGCCGAAGCTCCAAGGATCTGCTCGCCAGAGTCAAAGCGTGCTCCATCACCAAGCGTGCCACCCAGGGCCATACCACCAAGAACAACGCCTCCAATGAGGGAGCGACGTCTGCGACGCCGTCGTCATCCGATCTGGCAAGCCAAATCTAGGTTTTCACCCGGGGAACTGAACCACGCGGGATAGGGGATGAACCGATGCTTCTCGACAACGCCCCCAAGAGGGTAACGACGCCCGAAGGCGCCGGCGTCGTCGGCACCAACAAAGGTGGAGCAGAGCTTTCGCCCGAAGCGCCACGATCACCACCCACGCACCGGCGCAACCTCCACGACCCGACAACAAGATCTTGTCGTCGACGACACCGTATCCGCTCGAGCACCCGATTGGCCCGCCAACCTGCCAGCGAAGGCCACCACATGATGCAGGTTCCAAGGCGATGAAGCACCGCCCGAGGTGGGAACCTCGTCGCATGAGCACCCATGCACCGGCCAGCTTCAGTCAACGGCGTGGGTGCTAGAAACAACAGCACAATGCCGATGCACACCTCAGCTCGCCACCCATGGTGGCAGAGCTGCCCCACCGCAAAGCGCATCGCCCGTCCATCGCCGCCGCCACCGGGGAGGTGGAGCAGCACGAAGACGGCGTCGCCGCTGTATGGGGGGGAGGTGGGAGGAGATGGGCGCAACAAGGCTAGTCGCCGCCGCCGGGCCAGACCCGCCGTGGACGACCAACACGTAGCGCGCCCTTCGCGTCGCCAAGGGCGGCGTCGCCAAGGGCACAGCCCCGCGCCGCGCCAAGTCGGCATCCTCCACCACCCAACCGGTCTTCGGCCCCGGCGATGAAGAGCTCGCTGCCGTGCCGACAAACCCACCCGCGATGGTCGAGGTCGACCTCCTAAAGCAGGGAAAGGGCGGGTGTATAGGCTGTGGACAGCGGCGGTGGCCTCCGCACGAGCTCGGACGCCCGGACCCGAGCTGCAGACGTGCGCAAGCGCAACGTCCCGCGTAGCCAAGGTCGGGCCTTGAGGGTCCACAACCACCCAGATCTAGGCCCAGGCAAGGCCCAGATCGGATCTGCACGGGCGCCGCCGCCGTCCTCCGGCCTCCGCGCCGTCTTCTCAGCCGCACCACCAGGGACCCCTGCCACGAGAAGCCTTCCTCCCCACCGCACCGCGCCGCCCAAGCCGCGCCTCCACCTGCGACCCAGGCCGGCCAGGCCCGTAAGGGCACAGACCGACGCCCACAGACCCGCTCCGCCGTGGCTGCCATCCGCGTCGTCTCCGGCCACCGGCGCCGGTGCGTCGCCACAGCACCCAGCCACACCCGCGCGCACCACGTGCAGCGCCTCCAGGTCGCCTCGCGTCGAGCTACCAGAACCGAGCGCCATGGGAAGGAGAAGCCCCGCCGCCACCTTCCCTGGACGTGCGCGGCTTCGCCGGCGCCTCCTCCGGTGGCGGCGGCGCGGGGGAAGAGGAAGGGGTGCTGGAGGCGCGGCGGCTAGGGTTTCCCCGTGTCGCCAGAGAGGGCGACGCGGGGGTCTCGCAACCGGAAAATTTCCCCTTCTTCTGGTATTGACTCTATCATGCAGCACTAAGCCAGAACAAAACGGTTTTGCTCCTACAGCTATATCAACACATCGGTACGAGGCTATCAGCAACACAATGTAGAGCGGCCACCCGGCACCCATCCTGGAGGCGATCAAAGTAGGTACAATCCTCTTCTAGTACGCCCACGAGATCGCAAGCCCTGATGCCATCACCCACGATGTCGTCACTGGTCCAGACACAAAGATGCTCACCAAGGGCAATTGTCAATTTTCTTCAAGCCCGCATGTCGCGGCCCGTGGTAATTTTCAGAGGCCGCATGCACAACCTTGGCTCTTTCCTCTCAACGATAGACCTTCCAGCGCAATTGTGAGCTCAACGAGTTTAACCTACATACACACACACACACAAATCTCGTGCGACATTTGCTGGATCTGATGAATGACATTGACACGCGCGCGCGTCTGGCCAAGTAAGTGAAGCACGCCAGGCGGGATAAAAGAACATGACATATGTTTTTACCGTGTATCCTTTAGAAGTGTCCATCCACCCCGAGAGTTTTTTTTACAGCTTAAACCTCTTTATTCATCTGTGACAAGAGTTACATCACTCGAAATTAGATGGGGCATGGCTTTGAAGACCTTGATCTCTTCCGCACTTCTTTGTTTTTTGCACAAGGGAGGGGTCATGAAGAACCCCGAAGCAGGATCCATTCAAAGCGGTGGGTACATTTTTCATACAGGTCCCTGTAGAAAGTTAGAACTAGGGAAAAGTCATGTAGAACTACGAAAAGGACCCTAGGGAAAAATAACAGAACAATCCAGACCCTAGCCTTCTCCACCGACGACGGCGAGCCAACTCCGGCCGAGGGGGAAATCCATAGCTCCTCTGCTCCATTGTGGGAAGCGGCACAAGTACACGAGATGATTTATCGAGTTGCACTGACCGCAACTCTCCACACTAGCTCCCACCGCCAGAGAAACTTGTGAGAGAGCCATCTACAACCTCCTGGCATCACTCGCCCGCGCTAGAGAGTAGCTCGAGGGCACGAAGCTCCACTGCAGGACACCAGATGCAGTCCTCCAACCCCCGCCACCACGGCCAGCCAGCGAGAGGACTAGAATTGGCTGCTGCAAGCCAAGCCCCGCCCTAGACACAACTTTATTCCAAGTAGTCGTGGCCTCTGCCGCCGTCATCTGCCCATCCTAGAGCTCCGGAGAATAGCGTATAAAGAACGCTGCCTAAGGGGAATTTATGGTACACATTGGGAAGAACATTGAGCCTCAGAGGCTATACCCGAATACGGCTTGCAGCCCAGCCGAACGGAATATAGACACACAATGAAGCCGATGCTGAAGCTGTATGAGCTATGAAACATCGCGAAAAGACGTGAAATACGGAAAAGTCACTTATTTATTATAGGAAGCACAAACATATAGCATCGCGAACAACAAGAAACGAAAACCGGAAGTTATTTTTTTATTTCTTAATGATTACATCCAACAAGTTCGTACACACGCATAAGACACAGATTACATACAACACACGTAGCCTAAAGTACTACGCTACACCATCACATGTAACCTAAATAACTACTCTACACCTTAAGTCGTCTTGAACACAAAAGCCTCTGGAAGAACAGCAACCGTGCACATGCGCACCTCCTGCAAAAAAACCAAGAAGATATATTAGTGATTAGTAGATCTAGCGAAAAAAGCAGGGGAAAAGCGGTAGCGAGAAAGAAATACAGCTAAGGAACAACGAGATATCTTTGGATCCTTTATATACAGAATTCTCTCGATGATAGCGCAAGCGTGCATGCACATATTTCCTGAAAAAATAACATGCAGACCATCAGAAACCTACCGGAAAAATAACAGTAAAACGCCAGCGAGAAGGAAACACGCGTAAATATCGAACTACGGGTTATCTTTGGTCCCTTTCACAACCTTGACGTAGACGCATCTCGCCGAACAACGTCTGTGTATAGACGCATCCTCTGAAAGAATAAAGCGAACAAATGAGCAATTAATAGATCTACATAAAACGATGAAAGAAACATTAGCGAGAAAGAAACAAAGAATCATGGAAAACATAACGCATAAAGCGAGCGCTTGCACACACACTCCAAGAGGAAAAGACGAAGGGGAAGTACCGCGCAACACTTGCCTATCGACATCGGTGCACACATTAAGCCGGCGTGAATTCAATCTAGCGATGGCTGAAAGACAACCAGCGTTGGGTCGAATGAGACTCCTTCCTAGCAAGAGGCCGGCCAAGAACATCACATAAACAGAGAAAAGAAGAAGTAACATAATGCATTATCGAGTCGACTGCAATTTGAACTAGGTGTATACATGAAAAACAATTGATTGAAAAATCATATTTGAGTAATAAATATAGCTCATATCATAAATTTACAATTTATAGTCAATAAACTACTGATAGAATTAAGTTTGGACCTATATATCTCATATTATTAATTTACTAGGGTGTCTCTAAGTTTTCTATAAAATATAAATATGTCAGAAAATTATGAAACTTGCATTTGTTCATTTTAGGATATCTAAATAGAGTGGTGGTCAAAATATTAGTCAATTCCAAAAAACTTGTGCCAATTTTGCAATGTAACAAGCACATTAATACTAGGATCATCATACCTTTCAGAGTAAAGATCGAAGGTTTGTACCATGCGATATATTTTATTCAATGTATCAACCTCATTTCATGCATATATCATCATTTCACAATATTAAGCATATATTTACCTTTATTTGCCTGTTTTTTAATAAATTTCAAATTCTAAGAATTTTCGAAATCTGGACTGCATGAATAAATTCGGGGGGGGGGGGGGGGGGGGGTCCGAATAACATTCGGAGTATCTAGTTTCCGAGCCGGAAGGTCCGAACTTTAGGGTCTTAGATGCGGTTATTAGTATTAGCCGTCTTAGGGTGAAATGATATTGGCCGCCCCTCTGTTTAGATCGAGCTCTCTGCCGGACCGAGCTCCCCCACTGAACGCCCCTCCTTCCAAATCGACGGCGCCACCATGCATCAGCCCGAGCTGCTTCAGCTCCGTCCGCATCGACGAGCCGACCCTGCATCAGCGCGGCTGACCCCGTGTCGGTGAGTACCATGCCACCCCTCGATCCCCTTTGTCATTGCAGAGAATGGATGTGTCAGTTCCATTAGAATAAGTGTTTACAATTTGATTAACTATAGGACATATAATTAGTGGAGAATATGCGGAGAATTATTGGACATGCGGGACATATATTTGCTTACTAATTCTCGGAATTCTTTAATAGCTTTATATGGACATCACCGTGCTAGGCGCCATGACATTGGAAGTCATCGCGCACAACATTGCTGCGACGGTGCAGACAAATTTAGTCCAAAAGCATGTGTGTGTACAGTTCATAGTTATAGATTAATTACTAGCTAGATTTAGTTATTTATGTTTTTATTCTTGTAGTTTTTTAGTCCCTTTTATGTACTAGATAATACTAACTAATAACTTGTAATGTAATTTTTTGATAGGATATGGCATTGTGCTAAGTTTGCATGACTCGTTGCAAGGACTCACTATCAACGGGCTCACTTTTCAGTGTCATCTCATACTGGGATATTTCGAGAATTCAGTGGTATATAATAGTTAACTATTTCTTACAGAACTTGTACCTAACTAGAAAAGTTTGCATTGCATTAGTTACCATTTATTAATTTTTGCTTTTGTTGCACAGATTGTGCCATGCAACGCAAGGGCGCAATACAATGATCTCACAGGAGATAATGTGCAATTTCTGACTTATGGGTACAAATACGAGATTAAAGTGTAAAAAGGAATAACTACGACTCACTTGAAAGGCATAGGGTATCGTCGGTTCATTTCCAAGAACCATCTCACCGGAGATGAGATGGTGTGCTTTTTCTTGGCACGAGATACCCCGAGGATTACTGTATTTTTTTAACACATCTAGCGAAGAAGATAAAAAATATCATAAGTTATATTTCATTATCTCGCAGCGATGCAAACTTATCGAAGATGAGAATAAACACCTCCTACAAATCATCCCTCCAAGTAATTCATTCATCACGATGCCATTCATCACCCTGTTGACGAGGAAGAATGTTAAGAGTCGCCTTATGGTACGTATATTATTTCAATACCCTACAGCTATATATATGCAAATTAGTGTGCTTTCCGGGATGGCCACGATGCATAGGGTTGCGACCGTCCGATCAGATAAAGGGTTCACACGGCGTTTAGCGATTTCAAACAGAGAGCAGACAACGTCGACATGGTATGCTACATGAAGAGTTTGTGCCCGCTAAATACATATGTCTCACACGGTAGAAGCAGCTCGGCAAAGTACATACATGAATTAAGGAGGCTAGTACCGTGGCCAAAGGCATTCCTCACAAGCCGGCCGGCAGAACACACTCATGGATTAAGGAGCCCTGCACCGTGGCCAAATGCATTCCTCATGGTGGACTCACATGCAAGAAGCATAGGTTTGAGCCCGTAAAACACACATGAAATATGGAGCCTTGCGGTGGCCACATGCATTCATCATAGTGAAAGAAGAAGAGAGAACAAATCAGTTGGCTTGTCACCTACCCGTCGCTAGGATCTTGTTCCGCCATGGATAAACCGAAAACAACGCTAGGAAGAATAGAGCTAGGCAGTGAGAACGATGGTCGCCTGGGAGAGAGGTCCATCTATTATACAACCCATGCGCCATACGCATTTGCACAAAAACATGGCTATGCACCTTTGAAGACGGCTACCGCATGCATGCAACATGCAATCCGTGGACCGTTAGCAAATGCATATTTCATTCGACATGCATGTTTTAATATGGTTAGCGCATAAATGCAAAGTAAACCGTACACATATGTAAAATTGATCTGTCTTCGCAAGTATTCATCAAAGAAAACTGCTTTGCATGTGGCCATTGGTACACGGTATGTGTGATGCCATTTCAACCGAGAAAACGTCTCCGTTAAACACTCACATCATCCTTGACCAACCAGGTTCACAAATGGATCATGCTCCCATTATCCAACGGTGGATAGAGGGTGCACCGCGACCACCCCGGGCACCAAATCCGCGTCGATATATATATCTTAAGTTCCTTTTTCTTGTGTTCATAATTTATGATAATGATGGTGTGTTTATGTAACATCAAGTTATCTTATTTTTGCATTGTAAAAAAATTCCCAATGACATGATTTCTCAGCTTTATATCCTTGAAGATGGCTTGGTTGGACTACGCGTTGGATCACGAGGTCGCATCACTACCGTCGAGTACGATGTATGACGGGCGCATCTCCTTCACCACCGAAGGGTCGAAATACTTCCTCCAAACCGAGGAACTACAGATTGGACAAGCCATACTCATCACTACGAGGTTAACCAGGCACAAGGACATGTACATGATGTTCGTCATCGACATCATCAATGATTTAGTGTCGTTGTCGGACTCGGATTCGGACTTGGACTCGTACTCATAATCGTACCCGGAGTGATACGCGGAGTGAGGTGTATTGTGACTTAATAGATTTGTTTTTCATGTGTTCAAGTAGTGAACCAACTTATTGCTACTTTCATCTCTAAATAAATTTGTTTTTGTTGTTTTCTTGTGACTAAATGTTGTTTAAACCTACACACAATGTTTATGTGAATTGGCTCCAAAATTCTAATTTTAGAAAACATATACTATAGTTAAAACATGGACGCCAACCATTTCCCTTTAACGGCTAAGAATTATAGCCGTCCCTAAGACGTCTTTCTTAGAGATGATCTAATTTTAAAACCGTCTAAGGCTAACTACTGGCGGAAATTCTGAAATTTTCGGAGAAAATTTGGGTAGGATGGTCCCCTTTTTCCTTTCACCCGCCCTGACCCCAGTCTAATTCAAAATTCTCCTTGCCGCTACCCTGTCCCGCCGCTCCTTTGTGCCACCGCCGGTTCCCTACCGCTCATCGCCGCCTCCACCCTCTCCGTCCGCTGGGAGGGAGGCTCCGTCGCCTCCGAAGACTTAGGGACATCATACAAGTATGTACATATGCGACATACCCTTCCTCTCCTCTGAGTCACCGCTGGTCCCCTGCCGCTCCTCCCCGCAACCGTCGTCGTCTCCGTCCATTGGGGTGAGGATGCTCCGCCGCGTCTATTGCCTGAGCCACTTCCCCGGATAATGCTCCCTCAATCCCTCAATTTCATTAAAAAATTCCATAATATTTTTCCTATTGTGCAAGTTTAGGTTAAACCCTAATTCATATTGCATATTGAAATTGTTATGGAAAAATGACATGATTGTTTGATCCGTAGTATTAGTATTGGTATAGTATTCATTTGGAAAAATTTAGGAGGTTAACTTTTCTTAGAACTAAATGTTATATGCTTGGTAGTTGGTTTTTGTTCATACTAGAAACATGTGCAGAACTATGTCATATTTTTGTTGCCATCAATAGTACAACCATGTCGATCCTCCATGTTCTTCTATTTTTTTCAGTTTTCCATATTGTTGTTAGATTGTTTTGAATTTTACATCATAATAATTAAACTATTTCTATCTATTTAATAGATGGGAACCAACAATAATGATGCAACTATGATATCTAGTGATGACATCACAATTTCATCAAGCGAAAGAGGCCCCATCTTCTGTTTAGAGGTATATATGAAGAACATTAAAATTTCTATGTTTAGTAGTATATATGAAGATTCCATGTGACCTAATGTAATATATATGTGTTGTATCAAGACCCAATTGGCAGGGGGACATGGACTTTGATAAGCGGTGTCTCTTTAGAAACGAGATATATCTGAATGAAATGCATGTCACCTGGCTGACGGATTTTTGTGATCCCAAATTTCCACCAGCTATCAAGTACTATGTATCCAAGATGACCCATTCATCGGTCGTGAAGAATAACTGCAAAATGGTAATTTAGATGATATTTGAACATGAACAAGCATATGATCTGTAATGACTTAAATAATTACAAGAATCCTAAACTTTATTTCTTTGTACTTACATAGACATTTGGAGCTGAATTCACGAAAACGTACCGAAGAAATGGTTTGATAAACCTATTGATGTCCATGTTTGATCAGCATGAAGTCAAAGATTCTGACCATGAACATGGCAGCTAGTTCAAACAATTCTATTTTGACCACTGGATAGGACAAGCTTGTGAAGAGGTTCAATATAAAGGAGAATAAAATTTTCATGTTCTGCTTCGATGAAACAAAAGATGGAGAGCTCCATCTTTTAATTGAACATGTTCCAGGATGTTATCTAGACTACTTATTATGTGTGGGCTGCATTTAGTAGTATGGCTAAGTTGAGGAACCAAGTATATATGCCTAAGTTATGGAACCAGCATATATGGCTAATTAGTTGTTATAATCTTTGTATGAATTCTTATAATATATGTTCCTGCATGTAGATTAGTAGTACAGCTAACCCCTGCATGAATTTATGGCCACTGAATCATGTACTCTATTTGAAATGTCTGTTTTGAGTGTTTTTGAATTGCCCTGTTATATCTATACCTAATAATAAAGGACGAAGTGTTTCTTGCGATCCAACATTTTTTGGACCTTTTTACCCTACCACAAAACCACGTATTACCCACATCTACCACCGGTTATGTTATACCTCAGTGGCTATGTTCATTTTTTGGTTCGTTTCTTTCTTTACTTGACTGGTTTCTTTACTTGACTGGTGAAACTAGGCTTTTCATCAATCGACGACTAGGCCGTTGCACCGCAGGTGTCCGTTTTCTCTGAACTGCTACTCTATAGGCATCGATGATAGCATTGAATAGTCCCACCTCTCTCCTGTGTACTAAATCTCACCAGTTCATATATGTTCTCACGATGCTTCGAATCAGCAAGCTGGTCGGGAACCAAATAAGCAGCACTACCATTGATCCATCTCTAAAATCAAATGAGATAAAGAGATTAAATCCCCATGTCCCAATGGGAAGAAAAGGCAAACGACCTAGACTGACGGGGGGAGAGGCCGCAACGATGCATAGAGCAGGCAACAACTGAGGAATACGAATGAGGACTGAGGAGACCGAGGCGGAAACCATGCCAAGGAAGCCTACTTGGAAATCAGAAGCGGTAGCCATGTCAAGGACGGCGAGGTGTTGAGGTCGCCTGCAGTGGCACATGTTGTTGGGGAGGAAGACGGAGAGGCGATGACAAAGGGAGAGAGGGGAAGCCGACGGCGGTTGCGGGGTGGCGGCGCCCTGGGAGCTCGCATCGCGGGACGAAGGCGGAGTGCAGGGCTTGTCAGGGAGACGACGGGGAGCGGAGGAGGAGGCGCGGAGGTGATGAGACGAGGATCCAGAGAGGGCTGGCGACGCTTGGGTGTGTCCTAGTGCGGGTGCGTGCAGGTCGTGGTGCGTGCGCTTGGGTGCGTGGCTGTGCATTGTGCGGTGGCTGGCCGCTGGGTAGGCTCCTCCCCTATTTTGTAACAAAACGTTTTTATTCATTTCCTTTTCTATTTTATTTTAAAATCTTTTTAAAATAGTTTTGTCTAATTTGAGTTTTTTTCTAGAGTGCAAAATGTGTTTCAATGTGGCACTCAAGCCCTAATGAATTAGAGAAAGAGAGAGGCAAGAGAAGTTGCGTTGGAACTTCCGGAGTCTAGCCCCAAGACTTATCTTAATAGATATATTTCTTTTGAAGAAAAAGGGTTTTATATTAAACTTAATATACCATGTGAGCCTGGCAGCTCGTGTTAATCGAGTTGTGACAGATTGGAGTGTGGTGCTGGGGTTTATTGATGTGTGGGCAAACTTTAGAACGTGCCAATGTTTTTGGTCCAAATGGTTGATTTTTTATATCTTTCGGTGCAACACACGAGTACTTTTGCTAGTATTATTTAAAATATGAAATAACTACTAGAGACGAGCTGTTTTATGAACCGGATTAAAGTGATAGGTAATTTCATATGGGAAAATAGAATGTCCACCTCAAGTTGTCAATGTCCTCGGGAAGCTCAAAAATATTAAGCGTCTAAGGCTGGAAAAATATTAGAGATGGCCAAGAACAACACACCTCTATGGTGTAATTCACTTTGAGGTGGTTTATTTTCCAAACCGCTTGAGGCTGTCTATGTTAGATCCGTAAAGGAAAAGTGGCTCAGGGTGGTGGGTTTTTTGAGATTGAGGCTTTGAGCCAGAATGGTAAACCAGCTCAGGCCTATGGAGGCAAATCAGCTCTAAGTGTTGGTTCGGTACTAGTGACCCCCTAGCTTTCTTGAATCCAACCCGCAGTACTAAACGATGTGCACTCTATAAACTTTGTGAATAAGCCCTTGGCCTTAGGGTTTTATGAAAATAAAAAGAAAACAATCATTTTCAAATGGAGATATGATTTCAATTATTTGAGAGTTCAAACTAACTTCAAAGGTTATGAAACATGACAAGGAGATTCCTCATTTCCCATAGAACATCCCCATCTCTTTGGTTTTCCTTTTTGAAACCTTCTTAACATAGTTTAAAATAGAGAGAGAAATTGAGCATTTTAGGGTTTTATCTTTCTCTTTTTTAAGTAATGCAACATTTTTCTCAAGCTCAAAAATAATGCATGAGATGCTCAAGATGCACAACTCAACCCTTATTATCATTAAAAAAATTAGGATGTTACAGATCTACCCCTTACAAGAATCTCGACTCGAGATTCCTAAGGTAGGAAAAAGAGAGAAGAGAACATGGTTATGCTAAGGAAATGCGGGAATAACATGGAACGATAGACCAAGTATCTCATGGTCAACTCTAGGAGGAGTGTTTGAAAACAACTCTTGAGATGAAAAATATGAGAACTGTCAAAGGTGATGGGGAATACAGAAGGAGAAGGTTCAAGTTGACGGATAGCTGGTATTCATAAGGTTGAGACCAGGGAGTTTGCACAAGATTTTTATCCTCTGGGAACTAAGGGTTTTCAAAGTATGGGGCATGATCACGAACCTCGAGAGGTAAACCTCTACTAGATGGCTTAAGTAGATCTCTCATGGTTGTAGAGATACATACCAACAAAACTAAGTTGTTGAACTACTTTTGACACAAAAGGGTCACTCTTTGGTTCAACGGAAGACCAATATGAACGATTGTCTTGAATATAGATAACTCCTAAGAGTCACATAAGAAACATGTAGTAATAGAAACTTCTGATTAATAAAACCATATCCGCTCTTCGAACATGATTACATGAAACAAAGGAAACTTGTTATTCATCCGGGACTATCAAAATCTTTGCCAAAGATCTTGATATCACTTCACACCACCAGGATGAGTAGACAACATAGATTCCGGTAACACGAGGAGGATAATTCATTTACAGCCTTCAATTACTTGGCATAGCAAGACGCTTTCCAACATGGAAGGGTCTAGAAGATCGTACGATAAGCATTTAGCAACTATGATTCTAATGTTCTCCTTGA
Organism: Avena eriantha; assembly: GCA_910589775.1. NCBI lineage: Eukaryota > Viridiplantae > Streptophyta > Magnoliopsida > Poales > Poaceae > Avena > Avena eriantha. Next base: position 249,882,192 of record OU342742.1, on the reverse strand, counting down.
TGTTCTAAATACCAATATCCGGCTACTGACAAGTCATAGTAAAGGTCATACTTCAAAGATTGAGAGGGGACTATAAGGGGCAACTTCTAGAATAAGCCGCACAAAAATCCTCATGGGGAATGGTTGTTTTTTTGTATCAAGAGATTATGGAAATAGGTCTTTCGGCTAAGTGTGTCAACCACAACATCAACCTTGCCAGATTTTCAGAGAGACCAATGTCAAAATATTGAAGAACAACAACCATCATTGTTGTTTGAGATTCAACTCTAGGTAAAGGAGATGATACTTCAGACTCATCATGTCCGAATAGAAGGTTTGCAATGGTTACCACAAGGGTAAAATTGATAGATTCTCAAGGCATGGACTATAATGTCAGGTTCCAAAAGACTAGCTAGATTGTGAGACCCATGTATTAGCAACTTGTCAAAAGATAAATGGACCTACATGAAGTACTTACAATGAAACCCAACTGAATCCTTGATCGGAAACATGTAAGAAGATACTGAAGTTTCTAGACTTATTCTCTTTCATGAACAAATTAGTTAGTGGCTTAGTGTGCATAAGGAACTTTTCAAAATATGGAGGTAACAACCTTCCATATCAAGAATAATTCGCACATGCACGAATTAAGATTATTCTCAAGGGAATAAATAAGACTCTACTTAAATCTATGTCGACATCTTTCAAAACCTGCACGTGAACCGAAGAAATTAATTTCTAGCATCCAGAACACATACTTTGAGATGGAACAAAGACGGTTCTAAACAAATTATAACATCAGTGTCAATTGACCAATATGAAGCTAGTATAGCATGAAGAAAATAAGGATGTCATCCATGGACTCAACAACAAACTTATCAAGATACTCTAAGAAAATGGACTCATATGTTGCATGAATAAGGAAAAAGTATTGGTCACACCAATGGACACGAAGATGTACCCAAGCGAAACATCACGAGTAGAAACACCATCAATATAGTTCTTGGGACTTAGTTTGATTTGATGATAGCCTAGACTCAAATCAAAGGTGGAGAACATAACATATCCACAAAGGGGATACTGTCTTGCTTCGACACAAACAAAACTAGACAACACTTTAGGAATGAACAACGTCAGATAAAACTCTTGTCTTACAACTCTTCGAGTTGTTGTTTAAGCTAAACCAACTAGATCGGGGGTTAACATAGGTATGGCCAATGGGCACCCGTCTCTAACCTACCTGGCTTGGCCAAACAGAAGACCCACATGATGACATGTTAAGGATCTTGCAGCCCAAGATAGTTCGGCTAGTACGAAGCCCACAAGGACACTGACTCCAAACACACATGACTAGGAAACTCTAGAGTTCGAATCTAACTTGTAACCTACTCGGTCACAGGACCTGTGACATAGCCTCTCATATGAAGACTAGGAGGGGACACCGAGGAGGGCACCCCCACAATAGATCTAGACACGGGAAACTCTCGTCATACACACACTAGATTTAATCTGCGCAACATCTTGGCGCCATTGTAACCTTCGGTTTCTCCATCAATCAAGAATAGACAAATAAAGTAGGGTTTTCCCTCCTGGAGTCTAAACCTGGGTAAACCTCGTGTCCTCTTGTTTGTCTGTTAGCCGACGAAGTCTGTAGCGTGTCTGTAGCGTACACCTCTTCCCCCAAAAACTCAAGTCTATAAACTATGGGCATTAATGTGATCACACCACGTCAATTGACGCCGTCTGTGGAAAGCTTGTGTGTTGAGGTTACAATTTCGATGGTTCCATCATCAGCAACTCCCTCGACAACTTCGGTGGTTCCATCATAATCGGCAGATCCACTTTGACTCCCTCGACAACTTGTGTTCACCTGCTTTATCGTGTTCATCTTTGTCAACTCGCAGCAGCCGATTTGATCTTCACCAACACGAGCTCAGGGCCAGGTTCGCTTGGTTCGGTGATAGGTTTCTGGAATTTAGAATTTGGGTCACCAGACGTTGATGAATCGACCAATCAACTAAGCATCTGCTTCAGTCTTGAAAAAGAAAGGGTGCAAATCTTAAGGAATATATATGGCGTCATGTGTGGCCAGCTAAGCAAGTAAACATGCAGGTGAATCAAAAGAGGATGCAAAACGAGCCAGTTGGTTTGCGTTCAGCGATGCGCGTGGTCCGCTGCTTGTGTTGGTGGCCATCTAAAACTCATCGTATTGAGACCACCCATATGTCAAGCTGACTCTAAGTTGGACTCGCACGGCGTCAAGTCCCGAGTTGAATCGTAGAAGCTCGCGTGGAGCGATGCGTGCATAAAATTAGCATAAAACTATTCTCTCCACTCAAACTTATTCTAATTATTATATTCAATTGTACCTACTAATCGTTTTATATCTGCATATGCGAGGAACTACATGACATAAAGTGCAATCAACAAACATGGACATCCCATACGGGCAGTTAACTCGCCAGCACATCGACTCCTGTCCGCTACATCGACTCCACCCATCTGCGTGACCCTGGTCCGCCGCAAGGACTACACGCTCGCTGCGTCGACCACGCGTCCGCTACATCGACTCCTCCATACAAAATCCGAGGACCCGTTGAGTCTTCGGCTGTGGCAACCCGCTGCCGTTATCAGTTGCGACAATCTGTTGTAGTCTTCGGCTGCGGCAACCCTCACCCAGTTCAGGCACCAAGCGCCCGGGGAGGTTGACATCAGGCCACAAGACCGGCCTCATCTCCTCCTAGTGCCAGCGCCGTCCATGTAGACGTAGACGAGGTTGCGGCGTGCCCACATGAGTGGAGGAGGCATCAGCGACCTGTGATGTCGCGGGACAACAAGCCGGCCTCATGGTCGTGCGGTCACCCTTCTTCCATGATCACGATCCCTTACCGATGGTGTCTGCTGCCGGTGTTAGCGTAGTTGTGTTCTATGAAAAGGTAAAGTTTGATTATGTATGACCAAGTACGTATATGATCGACAGAAAGGTAAAATGTTACTAGTATCTGGACATACATCAGCATCATATTTGCGTGCAGCAGGAGCAAACATCAATCTGGGTCATGGCCCATCCAGTTAGCGTAGTTGTGTTCCATGGAAATTGGAATCGGCCCATCGTGAGTAGCGGAAATATTCTTTTTTTAGAGCAAAATAGGCAAAGCACACGATCGAACCACCAGTTTTTTCAGTCTTGTCTTTCCTATCGCACCTCCGCTGCGGCAACGTCTTAGGCTCCTAGCACTAGCGCGCCATCGCTGTCAGGCAGAACTACAACCGGACGCCATGAAGCAGACTCGGTAGCCATGAAGCAGACTCAGAGCAACATTCAACCGTTAGACGTTATGTTGCCGCAGTGACAAAGAAAACCAAAGGTACTTAGAAACTTGGATAATTAATGATTGCCAATTCATCAATCTTGAATTATTGCCGGTTGTGAAGACTTATTTATCATAGAAGACTGAACTAATGCAGTATCTTCCAATTGCTCATAGATTTAGGAATGCCAAGAAAAGAAAACTACTGCACTAATTTTGAATTCCTGATCGATTAAAAATGACAAGCAAAAAGGACATGTGCAATTTCTTCTCGGTTTAGCTTCATTCCTTCAGAATATGAGCACCCTTTATTTTTATCCCAGATTCCGTATACTGTACAACTGCCTAATAACATTAGATCCAGAGCAGGTAATAAGTACTCCCTCCATTTAAAAATATAAGATGTTTTAGCTTTATGAAAACTAGAAAAATACCCCGCGCGTTGCAGCGGAAATCTCTTCAAAAACTACATTGTATAAATAAAAAGGTATAATACATATGGACTTAAAGTTTTCTAAAAGAATTTATAAAGATTGAATTTGTTCAAATTAGTTGAAATCGTAAATTAAATTGATGTAAAATTATCAAATATTTGACGAACATAAATTGGTGACGTGAATATTTGGATGGAAGAAAATAGATGATATGGATTAGTTTGCATGGAAAGTACACTATTATAAATGATTGTTAGTGGGATGACATAGACTTTTGAGTGACTATTAAAGTAGGTGATGTGGTAGCTTGCATGTTGAGATAGAATAGTTAGTGGGGGTCTACTTTATAAGAAGATATAGACTAGCATGGTGGCCCTCACAAATGCGAGGGCATCCCCTAAATATGATAAAAGTATTTGTTAAATAAATCTAAAGTTTTATACATGCTTTACTTGATGCTATGTTAGTGCATGAAGAAATATCTAATTATTAGGATATTACAAGATGGAACTTGGGTATAGTTACTTAGATCTTTTAATTGGGGACTACTATAAGGAATAACCAATAGATTAATGGTCGGATGATGTTCTAGGAATTATAAACATGTTAATTGTTGTGTCCTAGTGATCAGTCCGGCACGTCACGCTTGCTAATACGGCCCCTATACAGAAATAGTTTAATCGATTGACCGACTTAACATACGCGTTTTCGTTATGGACAAGCTCTCCTTCTGTGCGCATCGATCGACCACCGGGAGATAGGGATTTAGTGACTTACCAACCAACCGGACATTGAGGGAAGGTTCAAGAGATCAATATGTCTAGCAAAAGTTGATTTGTTATCGGAACAAATATTATTCTTGACAGGTAGGGAAATAAGCATTTTTGCTCTATCTTGTTCAAATCATTTTCTTGCCTCGTTTACTCCTCGATTTGAAATACTCGATGCCCTCAATCTGCATTAGAATATGGGACCATTTTCCCACAAACATTCTTATAAATATGTTCTATAAAGTAAAATTGAAAATGTATAATTTTATTATGCTTAAACGTCATCTAGATATTGGTCTACTCTGAAAATATGGTAGCCATATTTTTATTCATTTTATTTATCTCTCTCTTTTATATCTCCCATTGTCCAATCTGGTTAATATATATTCTCCCTCTCACATAAGTTGTTGTGTCATGTAACATGTCTACACAACATTTTAATTAAGAGCACATATTGACTTGTTAATTACAACCTTCCAAAAATGCCTTGTTAATAAATGTATTTTTTTTTGGATCCCATGCATAAATGTTAATTAGGAAATTTATTGCCAACATTAATCTTTTAAGGCATCGAATTTCCAAAATCATATTAGTTTTGACCACATATTTATCAGAACTAACAGTAAAATGTGGAGCTCAAATTTATTGTTTTTCTTGGTAAAAAACTAATGTATAAATCTTTGTTATTTGTTTTAAACTCTATGTTAGCTCAGTAGTTTTGTTGGTGTGTCTTGGTGCGTTACTTAGTAAATGTGATGTTTCTCCTTTAATTGGATCAACTATATACATAGTGTTACCACTTTGTCCAATATGAAAACTATAGAATATCAAGCAATTGTTGTAAATAAGCACAAATTTTGGTCACCTCTTTCTCATGTTGTGTAAAACCTTAAAAAATGTTGCACATATGGAAAAACGTAAACCAAATCAATATCAAACTTAATATGCCTACCATGTATTTCCATAAATAGAACATAAAATTTAAAGTAAAAATCGTAAATGTTGGAAGAGCATGTGTTTCATTGTTATTTCCAAGGTCAACATTGCAATATGTAAGGACCTCCTTATCCATATGTTAGTGTTAAATTTTCAACATTATTCCTATCACAAAATTAAGATGTACGGTGATGAAACAGTTATCTCTCCTTTCATTTATTTTACATTTAACAATCATTTTGGCTTGTAGAGGGGAATATACGTGTAAGTTTGTAGGAAAAAAATAATACATATGACATATTTAAGCGCTGGAAGAATAATTGTCGAGCGCTTCAAGCTTTGTGGGGTCATTCAGCTTTAACAACCAAACATGCATGATCTCTCTCTCTCCCTCTCCCTCCCTATCTCTCTCCGAGTTTAAAACATGAAGAGTTTAGCCATCGAATGCTCAAACAAAACCACGTTATAAAAGTTTCAATTTTGATTGCTTATTTTTAGGGATGCACTACTACACCTTTATGCGTTGATAAGACTAAAATACATGCATTTATATCTTACTCCATCTAACACCCAACATTATATTATGATCATTCTCCAATCATCCTGCTCTGCTCTCGGAATATGTAATCCCTCAGGTTCTTCACGTCTAGTATTTCTATAAATGTACACCTTGCGTCAACGACATGGTATATTTTTCATTTTTGGTAAGCATAAAGTTTATGTTCAACTTTTTGTTCATAATTAGAACATCACAACCACAAATAGATTTTTTCATATATCCAAAGTAATTATAAGAGGAAAAGTTAAAGATTAATAGACGTCATAAATATCTAGAGATCCAGTGTTGCGCTCTCGACCAAGGAAAAACTTATGGACCAATCAAAGAAATCACACCTCTTGACCAAGGTAAAAATGACGGACCAATCAACGAAATCACACCTCTCGGCTGTCACGTATGTGCACAAAGTAAGTTACATGCACTTCTGCTCATGCATGCCATGCGGCCGGTGGCTTCCCCTGAGGCTGGTGTAGGGTCGATAGATTGCGTGCAAGTAATGGACTTTCAGCAACTGCTATCTGCTGGCGTAGACAAAATACGGCATATCTTACCTGAAACATGTATTCTTACCCGAAAAAAAAAAAAAGATGACACGTCCTATCTGTCACGAGGCCTTTTATTTTGAGACGTACGGGAGTTCTCTCCATGCTGGATACACCAGTATGGATCCTGTCAACGGAAGTACACAATATACGTGTAACTACTAACTTAACTATTAAATTTCTCGTTAAACCGTGGCCACAAATTTGAGTTCCAACTGTCTATATAATTTAGGTGATGTGGATCAACCCGGTGCCTCTAAAAACAACCTTATATTGTTTAGTACATAATAGATAGAGTATCTACACCTTTTTTAGTGGGTAAGTTCATCTAGAATTCGCGTGAACCTACATATTAAAAGGGGTCTAAATATACTTTTTCTATGAAGTTAAAACATCTTATATTTTGAAATGGATTAAGTATGAATATGACGCCCCACCTCCCAAACATGACTAACCGATACGATGGCTGTCCATCACGATTCACAACGGGATACATCTTCATGCCCGCGATATGCAGATCATCACTCCTTTTATTTTTAAGCTGTGCCCACATTGGGGCCGAGCTGCACGGGCCACACGGACCAGGCTTCTCGCCGGACGGCAGCGGGTACCACCACGTGGTGCCAGCCAACTTGGGTCACGCCCGTTCCCAAGAGACCCAAGGCATGCGCCGTGTACGGTGTCCGCTCGATCGAGCCTGACGAGTGCCGAGCATCACAGGTCGCGATAGACAACGAGAGGTCGACGGCGACGCGTCGTCGACGGTAACTTAATTGCGCCTTCCCGACCGTCGCCCAAAGCTGTGGCGGAGAGACGCGGATCAGGAGCCTGGTCCCCCACGTGATCTGGATACTCCATAAGAATTTAAATACTATATTTGTGTTGAGTTAGATGAGAGAAGAGGTAAGAGAAGATGTGCTGACTGTAGGATAAGAGCCAGCTGCAGCACATGTTCATAGGCACTTTGTGAGAGTGTCAAGTGGCCATATATTAAAAAAGTAGTACTCTTTTATAGCTAACTATTGTACATGTTGGCTATAAGCTAGTTATAGATGATATGACAGTAACTTATAGCCAACAATTGACTCTACTATTGTTCTTACTCATGATCAGGTGCGCACGTTTCTAAAAGTAAAAAATGCATACGTTTTCCTTATTCCTTACCAAAGGAGCCAACTATAAGAGCAAACCTAAGGAACGTGGCCCAAATGCGCTTTTCTTATGGGAAGCGCTAGGTGCCCCCGGGGATGGAATTTTCACCTTGAGTCCCAGCCGTCCGATCTGTTCAGATCAACGATCATATCTGTTTTTTGTCTGTCATTCCGTTTTTGCTACAAAATGGTTCCGCTTTTGCTACAATTAGTCACGTTTTTGATACATGTAGGAGAAAACGTTCGGCCTAAAAATAGAAAATAGACTGGACCTCGCCGGAGATTTCGCCGGAGACCTCGCCGACACGTGTAGCAAAAAAGTTATGCTAATGTAGCAAATTCGACCTTACCGGAGACTCGTCGGAGACTTTCGCCTGAGACTTTCACCGGAGATCTCGCCGGAGACCTTGTAGCAAAAACTTTGCGCTAGTGTAGCAAAATCGCAAAAATATTGTAGCAAAAACAATTAAAAAATGTAGCAAAAATCCATTTCGACGGAGACATCGCCAGACTTTGTAGCAAATTTTTTCTACCATAGCAAAATCTACTTTGCCGGACATCTTGTAGCAAAAGTTTTACAATATTGTAGCGACCACATAGAACAGTTATAGCAACACAAATACATGTATGTAGCAAATCCCCACCATGGCAAAAATAACCCAGAACACAACCCTCGTCGTCGGTAGCACCTCCGGGCACCGTGAGTAGCAAGTCGGATCGTCTTAAGTAGCAACTCTGCCAGTCGTCTGTAGCCCTATCGGTAACCACCGATCCTCAACGCCACCTGCAACACGTACCGCGAGAGAGGCCCGTCGTCCTCGACGACGCCCTACAACACGCAAATAGGGCGAGCCCCACGTCATCCCCGACTTGCAGCATGAATGTGCGGAGAGGCCCAGTCGTCCTCGACGAGGGCTGCAGCAAGCAAGGGGACGAGCCATGGCGAAGGGCGGCGGCGCGCAACAGGGCGGCATGGCGGAGGGCGGCGGCGCGCGACATGGCGGAGTGCGGCGTGCAACAGGGCGGATGTCGACTCGCGGGAGGGCGGCGCGCGGCAGGGCGGTAGCGCGTGGGTGGGCCTCTAACGAAGTGCTCGAGCGAGGAACCCGGGGGATCGAATCGTTCGATCCCCTGGGGAAACTGTATCATTTCCCAAAACATAGCACTCATCGGGAAAGCAAACCATGTGCTGGCCACAGGTCGGCACATTGGTGGCCCAAATTGGGGGACTATTCTTTTGCGCCCCTGAGTTCGTGGACGAATGCATCACGGTACCCCGATTTGGCTGTAATTGCCATGTTCCGCAAAGTTGGGCTGCCAACTAGCGAAAGGGGCCATTTCGAGACAAACTCGTCTCAGTCCTACCAAATTCAAATATTATGTTAGACTGTCCCGTGAACCCCCATGTCAGTAATCTGTCCGTGACCAACGCGGCGACCACTTAGGAAAATCGAGGAACTAAGAGGCCTGGTGCGTTGATCAAGTTCACAAATCCACTCCCTCCTTTCGCATGAGCTCTAGCACCGGTGGCGTCGAAATCCACCCTCCAACTAGGACGATCTCTTCGGACATTTGACTTCCGACGCCAAGTTATTGTGCCCCCTTACTGATCCCGAGATCCAATGCCGCTTGTCGTGCCCGCCGTTCCGCGGCTCTAGCCTGCCTCTGCCGCCGACGAGCTTAGCAGCACGGAGGATGGCAGATCCTACTACCGAGGAAGAAAAAGTTCTGGCTACATGCGGGTGAGCTACTATTCTCGTTGCTATTCGCAACTAATTCTGCTAGCTTTTTTTTTGCCAGGAACTAATTCTACTAGCTGGCTATTGACATAGAATTGTTTGCTAGCCTAACGCTGACAAACAATCTTTGCCACCGTTTTCTGTCAAGTGGGATCTCCGCGGACCACCCTTACCTGGTTACGGTAGCCCTCTTCAGCTACGACTCTAAATTATCAGGTGTGAAGGGGAAATGGTATGGACACTATTGTATCACGATAGAAGAAGAGCCTGCGCAGATCTGCACTATCCCTGGTATGCTTGCTGCTCTACGTAATCATGCTGAAATAGGGTCGAAGTAGACTGCAAAGTTCAACTCCATGGATGAACGAGGCATCATGGTTCTTCTAACATGTGAAAGTCAGCTAATTGGGTTGATGAAAAGGTATGCTTTGGCTTCCATGTTTGAGCTGAATTGTGATGTACTGGATATGAAAGTTGCTGCAACTGGGAGTCTCCCTTCTATTCTTGGACAGGGTGGTTGCTCGAACCCAATTAACTTCTGGTAAGAAAAAGTCTCTTGGGGTTTTCATGTTTGTGCTGAATTGTAATTTTTGTTTCGTTTACTCTATAGATATTAGGCAGTTATGCAACAGTCCTGTTTCTTTGGTAGGAAGCGCCGCAAGGTTAGAAACATGACTACCGTGTCAGTCATTTTACTGCCGGAAGAAAATAAAAACGAGTGGAGTGATGATATTGGACATGATTCTGGTGCTAATTGTCCCGACGATATAGAGTACGTGAAGCTAAGAAAATTGGCATCGAGGAAGAGGAAGAAGGCAGGAAATGAAGAAGCCAGTGGACGTGAAGGCTTGGCACCCAGGCAGGGAAAAAGGCTGTTGGGCAATTAAGATGCATAATAATATATTAAACTTGAACCTATATATGTAATTCGATTAAATTCTGGACCTCTATGCGTGGAACTTGTCGAGCGAAACAATCTACGTTTTCGAAGTAAAATGTACCGCGACTTGAGGTTTGGAAACGGCTGAGTCACTAGTTGAATCTGAAATTGTGGTTGTGTCACTACTATCTGAAAACACGCAGCACCGGTTCCACGATTGCTGAGGGGCAGGAGGTCTCCAAATTCGATGGAATGTTAGTGGCATAGAAATAAATTATTTAAGCTGCTATACGCCACGAAGCATCAACTTATTTCAGCTGATGTACAAGCACAACGACATGGCAACATAAATAGCAATGGCAACCGATAATGCCTAGATAATGAATAAATCAGCACCACTTTCTGACCTAATCTTGAGCCCATCTGGCGAAGCTCCCGGATCTCCAGTAACAGGGTGTACGTGCTTCCACTTTATGAATTGTGGCTATGCCATTTGCATGCGGCACAATCCACGTAGATTATGTTTATACAAGCCACCAAAGTCATAATACCACCATCATCAGAAAAAGGAAGTAATGGAGGGCTAAGACAGATTAACGGGCGACCAATTTTTTTCTCCCAGGACTCCGAGACCACTAGTTCAGACCGCTAGGTTAACAGGTACTACTATTACAACTTAAAACAGTACGGAGCTCAATCTAAATACAACTAGTTATCACACATCTCCTTAATCTTCCTAATCTTAGTCTGATGCGTATCTTCCTGCGAGAGCAAGGATCGAATCGTCTGCTTCATCCTTTTAGCATCTTTCTTGTACAACTTCAATTGTTTCTCTGCATTTATCCTCATGCACTTGTCAATACCTGTAGTTGTGAACTGTAGGACTTTGGCCTGGTGAAGTTCATTCCTTGCTTGAGTCAGTTCTTGCTCTGCTTTAGCCTTTAGGGCCAACGCCACGTCCCTCTCCTTCTCGACTTTGCTAACCTTGTCTTGCACCCTCCTGAGATCTCGGTTAAGCTTGATTGTGTCAACATGGTCAAATAACTTCATCTCAGCACTCTCAAGAATTGAGCTGACTATGGATTCTTTCAACTCAATTGTCATATCCCATAGTTTGTCCAGCGTTTTCTACATCGATTTGGGTCACTCTGGATCTACCCATTTGACAAGACTGCAACTTCTGCTTGGCAACATTGCACCATGTCCTTGACACCCTAAAAACCTCCTGTTCACGTTTCGTCCTTCGAACGCTACAAATTTAGAGGGCAAAAATCCATGTTGACATAGCAGAGGACTATCTTCCTCCGCTAAACCGTGACAGTTGAAATCGTACAGCATCTGGTTGGCCTAACACATCATACGTGCATGAGTAATCAGAGTAGATCTATCTCAAAATAGATAAATGGCCACAGATGTTAGAGATGAGACGACTCACATCGAAATCACCGTCCCTGTCGTCACGACGCATTTCCTCATTGTCTCCCCTTGAACCCATGGCGAAAGTGGGGTGGGGGACTAGGGTGGCTACGAGAGAGATCGCTAGAAGTGTCTTCGTCTTGAGGCCACGACAAGATGGGAGAGAAGTAGGAAAAGTGGCTTCGAGGGGAAGGAAGAGAAGTATGGGGAGGAAGAGTGGTAGAGGGAACGTGGCACTGGCAAAAGGGGAGCGAGCGATGTTGCCAGTTTGTTCAGAGCAAGCGGACAGTAAGCATGGCCAATCATGTCGTAGAACATCCTACTCGCGGATCGCTCGTATGAAGAACCATCCAAATCGTCCACGTGCCCCGATCGAATGGTATGTAACAATCATCACGCAGAACAAGTGTGTTGTGGCGTGCCTTCCAGAAGACTCGATCTAACGGCCACCATTAGTGGATCCATGTGGTTTATGAAAAGAACACACATGCAATGACTTTACTGGATCCATCTAGTTTATGAAAATAACACACATGCAATGACTCTCGTGGATCCATGTTGTTTATGAAAAGAACACACATGTAATGAACTCTAGTGGATCCATGTGGTTTATGAAAAGAACACACATGCTGGAGTGGCATCACTGCATTATGTTCTTTTCTCCAAAACCATAGTGATGCACACTTATACACACACACATCTAATGAACTCTAGTGGATCCATGTGGTTTATGAAAAGAACACACATGCAATGACTCTAGTGGATCCATGTGGTTTACGAAAAGAACACACATGCAATGAACACTAGTGGATCCATGTGGTTTATGAAAAGAACACACATGCTGGAGTGGCATCACTGCATGTTTTCTTTTCGTAAAAACACATTGATGCACACTATTACACACACACATCCAATGAGGTGTGGTGATGCAGCATATTTAAAGCTGGTGGTAGAATGCATGCTGTAGTTGAATCCCATCATGCTGCTAGGGTTCCTAGACATTGTTGGACACCACATGATGGAGTGGCATCATTGCATGTGTTCTTTTCTCCAAAACCACATTGATGCACCCTGATACACACACAAATCCAAGTGGGCGTGGTGATCCAGCATCTTTAAAGCTGGTGGTAGAATGCATGCTGGAGTGGCATCATTGCATGTGTTTTTTCTCCAAAACCAAAGTGATGCACACTGATACACACACACATCCAAGTGGGTGTGGTGACGCAACATCTTTAAAGTTGGTGGTAGAATGCATGCTAGAGTGGCATCATTGATGTGTTCTTTTCTCCCAAACCACAGTGATGCACACTGATACACACACATCCAAGTGGGTGCAGTGATGTAGCATCTTTAAAGCTGGTGGTAGAATGCTTGCTGCAGTTGAATCCTAGCATGCTGCTAGGGTTCCTGGACATGGTTGGACGCCACATGCTAGAGTGGCATCATTACATGTGTTCTTTTCTCCAAAACCACAGTGATGCACACTAATACACACACATCCAAGTGGGTGTGGTGATGCATCATCTTTAAAGCTGGTGGTAGAATGCATTGCAGTTGAATCCCAGCATGCTGCAAGGGTTCCTAGACATGGCTGGACAAGACATGCTGGAGTGGCATCACTTCATGCGTTCTTTTCCTAAAACCACAGTGATGCACACTGATACACACACATCCAATGAGGTGTGGTGATGCCGCATCTTTAAAGCTGGTGGTAGAATGCATACTGCAGTTGAATCCCAGCATGCTGTCAGGGTTCCTGGACATGGTTGGACACCACATGCTGGAGTGGCATCACTGCATGTGTTCTTTTCCTAAAACCACAGTGATGCACACTGATACACACACATACAATCAACTCTAGTGGATCCATGTGGTTTATCAAAAGAACACACATGCAATGAACTCTAGTGGATCCATGTGGTTTACAAAAAGAACACAGATGTAATGAACTCTAGTGGATCCATGTGGTTTATGTAAAGAACACACATGCTGGAGTGGCATCACTGCATGTGTTCTTTTCCTAAAACCACAGTGATGCACATTGATACACACACACACACATCCAATGACGTGTGCTGATGCAACATCTTTCAAGCTGGTGGTAGAATGCATGCTGCAGTTGAATCCCAACATGCTGCCAAGGTTCCTGGACATGGTTGGAAACCACATGCTAGAGTGGCATCACTACATGTGTTCATTTTCTATAACCACATTGATGCACACCGATACACACACATCCAATGAACTCAAGTGGATCCATGTGGTTTATGAAAAGAACCCACATGCAATGATTCTAATGGATCCATGTGGTTTATGAAAAGAACACACATGCAATGAACTCTAGTGGATCCGTGTGGTTATGAAAAGAACACTCATGCTGGAGTGGTATCACTGCATGTCTTCTTTTCCTAAAACCACAATGATACACACTAATACACACACACACACATCCAATGAGGTGTGGTTATGCAGCATCTTTCAAGATGGTGGTAGAATCCATGTTGTAGTTGAATCCCAACATGCTGCCAGGGTTCCTGGACATGGTTGGACACCACATGCTGGAGTGGCATCACTGCATGTGTTCTTTTTCTAAAACCACAGTGATGCACATTGATACACACACGTATCCAATGAGGTGTGGTGATGCAACATCTTTCAAGCTCGTGGTAGAATGCATGCTATAGTTGAATCCCAACATGCTTCCAGGGTTCCTGGACATGGTTGGACACCACATGCTGGAGTGGCATCACTTCATGTGTTTTTTCCTAAAACCACAGTGATGCACACTAATACACACACACATCCAATGGGGTGTGGTGATGCAAGATCTTCCAAGCTGGTGGTAGAATGCATGCTGTAGTTGAATCCTAACATGCTGCTAGTGTTCCTGGACATGGTTGGACACCACATGATGGAGTGGCATCAGTGCATGTGTTCATTTCTCCAAAACCACAGTGATGCACACTTATACACACACACATCCAAAGAACTCTAATGGATCCATATGGTTTATGAAAAGAATATACATGCAATGAATCTAGTGGATCCATGTGGTTTACGAAAAGAACACACATGCAATGAACTCTAATGGATCCATGTGGTTTACATGCTGGAGTGGCATCACTACCTGTGTTCTTTTCCTAAAACCACAATGATGTACACTGATACACACACACATCCAACGAGATGTGGTGATGCAGCATCTTTATAGATGGTGGTAGAATGCATGCTGTAGTTGAATCCCATCATGCTGCCAGAGTTCCTAGACGTGGTTATATAGCACATGCTGGAGTGGCATCATTGCATCTGTTCTTTTCTCCAAAAACACAGTGATGAACATCGATACACACATACGTCCAAGTGGGTGTTGTGATGCATCATCTTTAAAACTTGTGGTAGAATGCATGCTACAGTTGAATCGCAGCATGCTGCCAGGGTTCCTATACATGGTTGGACACCACGTGCTGGAGTAGCATCACTTCATGTTTTCTTTTCTCCAAAACCATAGTGATGCACACTTATATACACACACATCCAATGAAATCTAGTGGATCCATGTGGTTTATGAAAAGAACACACATACAATGACTCTAGTGGATCGATGTTGTTTACGAAAAGAACACACATTCAATAAACTCTAGTGGATCCATGTGGTTTATGAAAAGAACACACATGCTAGAGTGGCATCACTGCATGTGTTCTTTTCTTAAAAAATAAATGATGCACACTAATACACACACTTCCAATGAGGTGTGGTGATGCAGCATCTTTAAAGCTAGTGGTAGACCTCATGCTGTAGTTGAATCCCATCATGCTGCTAGGGTTCCTGGATATTGTTGGACACCACATGCTGGAGTGGCATCATTGCATGTGTTATTTCTCCAAAACCACAATGATGCACACTGATACACACACATCCAAGTGGGTGTGGTGGTGCAACATCTTTAAATCTGGTGGTAGAATGCATGCTGGAGTGGCATCATTGCATGTGTTTTTTCTCCAAAACCACAGTGATGCACACTGATACACACACATCCAAGTGGGTGTGGTGATGCAGCATCTTTAAAGGTAGTGGTAGAATGCATGCTGGAGTGGCGTCATTGCATGTGTTGTTTTCTCCAAAATCAAAGTGATGCACACTAATACACACACATCCAAGTGGGTGTGGTGATGCAGCATCTTTAAAGCTGGTGGTAGAATGCATGCTAGAGTGGCATTATTGCATGTGTTCTTTTCTCCAAAACCACAGTGATGCACATCGATACACACACACATCCAAGTGGGTGTGGTGATGCAGTATCTTTAAAGCTGGTGGTAGAATGCATGCTGCAGTTGAATCCTAGCATGCTGCTAGGGTTCCTGGACAAGGTTAGACGCCACATGCTGGAGTGGTATCATTGCATGTGTTCTTTTCTCCAAAACCACAGTGATGCACACTGATACAAACACATATCCAAGTGGGTGTGGTGATGCAACATCTTTAAAGCTGGTGTTAGAATGCACTGCAGTTGAATCCCAACATGCTGCCAGGGTTCCTGGAAATGGCTAGACAACACATTCTGGAGTGGCATCACTTCATGTGTTCTTTTCCTAAAACCACAGTGATGCACACTGATACACAGAGACATCCAATGAGGTGAGGTGATGCAGCATCTTTAAAGCTGGTGGTAGAATGCATACTGCAGTTGAATCCCAACATGCTGCTAGGGTTCCTGTATATGGTTGGACACCACATGCTGGAGTGGCATCACTACATGTGTTCTTTTCCTAAAACCACAGTGATGCACACCGATTCACACACACATCAAATGAAATCTAGTTGATCCATGTGGTTTATGAAAAGAACACACACGCAATGAACTCTAGTGGATCCATGTGGTTTATCAAATGAATACACATGCAATGAACTCTAGTGGATCCATGTCGTTTATGAAAAGAACACACATGCTGGAGTGGCATCAATGCATTTGTTCTTTTCCGAAAACCACAGTGATGCACCCTGATACACGCACATACACACACATCCAATGAGGTGTGGTGGTGCAGCATCTTTCAAGATGGTGGTAATGTGGTTTATGAAAAGAACACACATGCAATAAACTCTAGTGGATCCATGTGGTTATGAAAAGAACACACATGCTGGAGTGGCATCACTTCATGTTTCTTTTCTTAAAACCACAATCATACACGCTGACACACACACACACACATCCAATGAGGTGTGGTGATGCAACATCTTTCAAGCTTGTGGTAGAATCCATGATGCAGTTGAATCCCAACATGCTGCCAGGGTTCCTGGACATGGTTGGACACCACATGCTGGAGTGGCATCACTGCATGTGTTCTTTTCCTAAAACCACAGTGATGCACACTGATACACACACACATATCCAATGAGGTGTGGTGATGCAACATCTTTCAAGCTGGTGGTAGAATGCATGCTCCAGTTCAATCCCAACATGCTGCCAGGGTCCTAGACATTGTTGGACACCACATGCTGGAGTGGCATCACTGCATGTGTTCTTTACCTAAAACCACAGTGATGCACACTAATACACACACACATCCAATGAGGTGTGGTGATGCAACATCTTTCAAGCTGTTGGTAGAATGCATGCTACAGTTGAATCCCAGCATGCTGCCAGCGTTCCTGGACATGGTTGGACACCACATGATGGAGTGGCATCACTACATGTGTTCTTTTCTCCAAAACCACAGTGACACACACTTATACACACACATCCAATGAACTCTAATGGATCCATATGGTTTTTGAAAAGAACACACATGCAATGAATCTACTGGATCCATGTGGTTTATGAAAATAACACACATGCAATGAACTCTAGTGGATCCATGTGGTTTATGAAAAGAACACACATGCTAGAGTGGCATCACTACATGTGTTCTTTTCCTAAAACCACAATGATGCATACTGATACACACACATCCAATGAGGAGTGGTGATGTAGCGTCTTTAAAGATGGTGGTAGAATGCATGCTTCAGTTGAATCCCGTCATGCTGCTAGGGTTCCTATACGTGGTTGGGCACCACATACTAGAGTGGCATCGTTGCATCTGTTCTTTTCTCCAAAAACACAGTGATGCACATCGATACACACAGACACATCCAAGTGGGTGTTGTGATGTACCATCTTTAAAGCTGGTGGTAGAATGCATGCTGGAGTGGCATCATTGCATGTGTTCTTTTTTCTAAAACCACAGTGATGCACACTGATACACACACATACACATCCAAGTGGGTGTGGTAATGTAGCATCTTTAAATCTGGTGGTAGAATGCATGCTGGAGTGGCATCATTGCATGTGTTCTTTTCTCCAAAACCAAAGTGATGCACACTGATACACACACAAACATCCAAGTAGGCGTGGTGATGCATCATCTTTAAAGCTAGTGGTAGAATGCAAGCTACAGTTGAATCCCAGCATGCTACCAAGGTTCCTGGACATGGTTGGACACCACATGCTGGAGTGGCATCACTACATATGTTATTTTCCTAAAACGATAGTAATGCACACTGATATACACACACATCCAATGAACTCTAGTGGATCCATGTGGTTTATGAAAAGAACAGACATGCAATGAACTCTAGTGGATCCATGTGGTTTACGAAAAGAACACACATGCAATGAACTCTAGTGGATCTAGGGCTAGCCCTTGGGCGGACCCACGGGGCAGCCGCCCCCGGCCCAAAAAATTAGGGGCCCTCCTAGAAATATGATATATAGGCAGGCCTAGTATACATCGTAAAAAGAAGTTTTTTATCGAGCTAGTGGCTTAATTTGGCCTTTTTTTCGCTGTCATAGACTCTAAGCTGAGGCAATCAATACAGGTACAGGCCAAGGCGGAGGCCAACCGCTGGACTCCCAGTCCCAGACCGCGCCGATCGCTTCGCTTCCTCCTAGGCAAACGGAACCAACAATTGATCGTACGCCTCCTACCCGAGTCATGTCGCCTACACTGGATCTGAATTTTGGATCACGATTCGGGAGCAAGGAGCCTCGAGGCCCTTGACGATCGATGCTAGGCACGAAGGCTATACCATCGACAAGACGATCTACCGCCTGGCTACTGGTCCAATGGTCCGCCCACCCATGTCTCTACTGGTTACGCCCTAATTCTTAGTTCTTAATTCTAATTAGAATTGTTGTTCTTGTTTGTAGCGAGCGATATTATGACGGCCGAATCCAGTGCTTAGAAAAGAAAAAGGAGAGAACAAGAGAAGAAATTAACTGAATCACATAGAGGATATTTTCATAAATTCTTGAAGAGCAACACGAGCACTTCGAGGAACCCAGATGAGTTGGTGCTAGTTCTTGTGCAGGAACAGACTAAAGTTGATCTAGAAGATAATGTCGGTGCAGAGGATGATGCTCATATCAATGCAGATGATGACAATGTGAGTAATCATGATGATGAATTTGCTAATGTTGATGATGAACCACAACCTGTTAGTGTGGATATTTATAATCCGGCAAATTGGGTAACTCTTGATAGCAAGGAAAGGGACATATAAGTGGAAAAGGGTCCTATCAGACAAGAAAATATCACTTTTCCTCTAAGTGGTAAAAGATATTTTTCATATTCTCATTACTCTAGATACATGAGCAATTGAGAGGTACGTGATCGAAAAAAGCTAGTTTATTCAAGACATGTTGAAAAAGTGTTATGTTTTTCATGCAAGTTGTTTAATCCTAATATTTCTATCGCTTATCGGATCTTATTTATTATGCCCGTAACTGTTGCATCAGCTGAAATGAGGTTTTAAAGTTGAAAGTATTGAAGAACTATTTTAGATCTACAATGTCCCAGGAGAGGTTAAATGGTTTGGCGACTCTATGCATAGAGAAGATGTTAGTGGAGGAGATTGATATTGATTCCATCGTCACGGATTTTGCTTCTAGGACCTTTTGGAGAAACTTTTTAGGTATCATGTAAACATTGTTATTTTTATATGAATATTATAGTTGGGAGTATACTTAAACTATTTATTTTTCATCATCTCATATATGCATAAAAGAATTATAATAAGGCGCCAATTTTTTCAGTTTACCCCGGCCTCCCGAAATCTCAGGACCGGCCCTGAGTGGATCCATGTGGTTTATGAAAAGAACACACATGCTAGAGTGGCATCACTGCATGTGTTCTTTTCCTAAAACCACAGTGCTGCACACTGATACACACACACATCCAATGAGCTGTGGTGATGCAACATCTTTCAAGCTGGCAGTAGAATGCATGCTACAGTTGAATCCTAGCTTGCTGACAGGGTTCCTCGACATGGTTAGACAACACATGCTGGAGTGGCATCACTCCATGTGTTCTTTTCCTAAAACCACAGTGATGCACACTGATACACACACATCCAATGAACTCTAGTGGATCCATGTGGTTTATGAAAAGAACACACATGCAATGACTCTAATGGATCCATGTGGTTTATGAAAAGAACACACATGCAATGAACTCTATTGGATCCATGTGGTGTATGAAAATAACACACATGCTGGAGTGGCATCACTGCATGTGTTCTTTTCCTAAAACCACAATGATACACACTCACACACACACACACATCCAATGAGGTGTGGTGATGCAGCATCTTTCAAGCTGGTGGTAGAATGCATGCTGCAGTTGAATCCCCGCATGCTGCCAGGGTTCCTAGACATGGTTGGACACCACATGCTAGACTGGAAACACGGCATGTGTTCTTTTCCATAAACCATAGTGAGGCACACTAATACACAAACACATACACATCTAATGAGGTGTGGAGATGCAGCATCTTTCAAGATGGTGGTAGAATGCATGCTGCAGTTGAATCCTAGCATGCTGCCAGGGTTCCTGGACATGGTTGGACAAAACATGCTGGAGTGGCATCACTACATGTGTTATTTACCTAAAACCATAGTGATGCACACTAATACACACACACATCAAATGAGGTGTGGTGGTGCAGCATCTTTCAAGCTGGTGGTAGAATGCATGCTGTAGTTGAATCCCAGCATGCTACTAGGGTTCCTGGACATGGTTGGACACCACATGCTGGAGTGGCATCACTGCAAAATCACAATGATGCACACTGATACACACACAAATCCAATAAGGTGTGGTGATGCAACATCTTTCAAGCTGGTGGTAGAATGCATGCTACAGTTGAGTCCCAACATGCTGCCAGGGTTCCTGGACATGGTTGGATACCACATGCTGGAGTGGCATCACTGCATGTGTTCTTTTCTCCAAAACTACAGTGATGCACACTTACACACACACACACATATAATGAACTCAAGTGGATCCATGTGGTTTATGAAAAGAACACACATGCTGGAGTGGCATCACTACATGTGTTATTTTCCTAAAACCACAATGATACACACAAACATCCAATGAGGTGTGGTGATGTAGTATCTTTAAAGCTGGTGGTAGAATGCATCCTATAGTTGAATCTCATAATGTTGCTAGGGATCCTGGACATGGTTGGACACCAAATGCTGGAGTGGCATCATTGCATGTGTTATTTTCTCCAAAACCACAGTGATGCACATTGATACACACACATCCAAGTGGGTGTGATGGTGCAGGATCTTTAAAGCTGGTGGTAGAATGCATGCTGAAGTTGAATCCCAACATGCTGCTAGGGTTCCTAGACATGGTTGGACGCCACATGCTGGAGTGGCGTCATTGCATGTCTTCTTTTCTCCAAAACCACAGTGATGCCCACTGATACACACACACACCAAAGTGGGTGTGGTGATGTAGCATATTTAAAGCTGGTGGTAGAATGCAAGCTGCAGCTGAATCCCAGCATGCTGCTAGGGTTCTTGGATATGGCTGGACACCACATGCTGGAGTGGCTTCACTTCATGTGTTATTTTTCTAAAACCACAGTGAGGCACACTGATACACACATACATCCAATGAGGTGTGGTGATGCAGCATCTTTAAAGCTGGTGGTAGAATGCATACTGCAGTTGAATCCCAGCATGCTGCCAGGGTTCCTGGACTTGGTTGGACACCACATGCTGGAGTGGCATCACTGCATGTATTCTTTTCCTAAAACTACAGTGATGCACACTGATACACACACATCCAATGCACTCTAGTGGATCCATGTGGTTTATGAAAATAACACACATGCATTGAACTCTAGTGGATCCATGTGGTTTACGAAACAAACACACATGCAATGAATTCTAGTGGATCCATGTGGTTTATGAAAAGAAAACACGTGCTGGAGTGGCATCACTGCATGTGTTCTTTTCCTAAAACCACAGTGATGCACACTAATACACACACACACATCCAATGAGGTGTGGTGATGCAACATCTTTGAAGCTGGTGTTAAAATGCATGTTGCAGTTGAATCCCAACATGCTGCTAGGGTTCCTGGACATGGTTGGACACCACATGCTGGAGTAGCATCACTGCATGTGTTCTTTTCCTAAAACCACAGTGATGCACACTGATACACACACACATCCAATGAACTCCAATGGATCCATGGGGTTTATGAAAAGAACACACATGCAATAACTCTAATGGATCCATGTGGTTTATGAAAAGAACACACATGCAATGAACTCTAGTGGATCCATGTGGTTTATGAAAAGAACACACATGCTGGAGTGGCATCACTGCATGTGTTCTTTTCCTAACACCACGATGATACACACACACATCCAATGAGGTGTGGTAATGCAGCATGTTTCAAGCTGGTGGTAGAATGCATGCTGGAATTCAATCCCAGCATCCTGCTAGGGTTCCTAGACATGGTTGGACACCACATGCTGGAGTGGCATCACTTCATGTGTTCTTTTCCTAAAAACATAGTGATGCACATTGATACACACACACATCCAATGAGGTGTGGTGCTGCAGCATTGATACATTGCAAATGTATCTATAATTTTTGATGTTCCATGCTTGGTTTTATCTACTTTCTTATGTTTTGTCCACACTTTGGAGTACTTTTCATATGATTTCTTGGACTAACCTATTAACAAGAGCCACAGTGCCAGTTGCCTGTTTTCTGCTGTTTTTGGTTCCAAGAAGTCAGAAAATGAATATTCTCGGAATTGGACGGGACAAAAGCCAAAGTGCCTATTTTTCTGGAAGACTCACGGAGCCATAAGGAGAGTCAGAGAGGGACCATAGGGTGGACACACCCCCCTTGGCGTGGGCAACCCTAGGCCGCGCCAGGGAATGGTGTGCCCCCCTGGCCGGCCACCGACCTTGCCTCTTTCGCCTATATATCTCCCCCGAGGCAAAAACCCTAAATCGTCAAGCCTCCAGCCACGAAAAGTTCCGTAGCGCCGCCGCCACCAAAGGGGAGATTCGGGGGACAGAAAGTCTCTATTCCGGTACCCTGCCAGGATGGGGAAGTGCCCCCGGAGCCATCTCCATCGATCTCCACCACCATCTCCATCACCATTGCTGATTCCCATGATGAGGAGGGAGTAGTTCTCTCTCGAGGCTAAGGGTTCTACCGGTAGCTATGTGTTCATCTCTCTCTCTATGCATGATCATATTGTGATCATGAGCTTGTAATCTATAGATCTACCTTGCTACTCAAGTGCTTTAATAGATCTCTGCTCTCCCCATGTGTGTGAAAGTGACAGCATGCACACCATGGTGGCACTTAGGCTAGAGATTACAAATACTTGTTATGAGTTATATTTGGAGTTGGGTGTCTTTATGAAATTGTGGTGTTTGTTGGACTCATCTACTACTCAAGGTGACAGTGTGGGGTTTTCTAGATGGGAAATATGAACTTTGAGGTGTGCTGTTATAGCCCTACCGTTGATTAGAGTGTCCAACCGGAGAGTAGTTAAGAGTAGTATCATAAAGAGAATATATTTATATGAGAGTGTTCACTAGTGAAAGTATGATCCCTAGGCCTTGTTTCTAAGAATTGATACACCGTTTGCTATTAGATCTGTTACATGTTTGCTTGCTTCCATATTTATTTCAGTTTGCCTTTAGTCTTTTCCACGCCATCAAGCTATTTTCTATCACCGTTGTCTTATATCCATACCACTTGTATTTTACTATCTCTTCACCGAACTAGTGCACCTATACACCTGACAAGTGTATTGGGTGTGTTGGGGACACAAGACACTTCTTGTATCTTGATTGCAGGGTTGCTTGAGAGGGGATACCTTTGACCACTTTCTCCCTGAGTTCGATAAACCTTGGGTAATCCACTTAAGGGAAAACTTGCGGCTGTTCTACAAACCTCTGCACTTGGAGGCCCAACAACCATCTACAAGAATAGAAGTGCATATACATCAAGCATCTTTCAAGGTGGTGGTAGAATGCATGCTGAAGTTGAATCCCAGCATGCTGCCAGGGTTCCTCCACATTGTTGGACACCACATGCTGGAGTGGCATCACTTCAAGTGTTCTTTTCCTAAAACCAGAGTGATGCACACTAATACACACACACATCCAATGAGATGTGGTGATGCAACTTCTTTCAAGCTGGTGGTAGAACGCATGATGTAGTTGAATCCTAGCATGCTGCCAGGGTTCTTGGACATGGTTGGACACCACATGCTGGAGTGGCATCACTACATGTGTTATTTTCGTAAAACCACAGTGATGCACACTAATACACACACACAAACACACATCCAATGAGGTGTGGTGATGTCGCATCTTTCAAGCTTGTGTTAGAATGCATGCTGCAGTTGAATCCTAGCATGCTGCTAGGGTTCCTGGACATGGTTGGACACCACATGCTGGAGTAGCATCACTGCATGTGTTCTTTTCTCCAAAACCACAGTGATGCACACTTATACACAGACATCCAATGAACTCTATTGGATCCATATGATTTATGAAAAGAACACACATGCAATGACTCTAGTGGATCCATGTGGTTTACGAAAAGAACACACATGCAATGAACTCTAGTGGATCCATGTGGTTATGAAAAGAACACACATGCTGGAGTGGCATCACTGCATGTGTTCTTTTCCTAAAAGCACAATGATGCATACTGATACACACACACATCCAATTAGGTGTGGTGATGCAGCATGTTAAAAGCTGGTGGTAGAATGCATGCTGAAGTTGAATCCCATCATGCTGCTAGGATTACTAGACATGGTTGGACACCACATGCTGGAGTGGCATCATTGCATCTATTCTTTTCTCCAAAAACACAGTGATGCACACCGATACACACACAAAAATCCAAGTGGGTGTTGTGATGTAGCATCTTTAAAGATGGTGGTAAAATGCATGCTGGAGTGGCATCATTGCATGTGTTCTTTTCTCCAAAACCACAGTGATGCACACTGATACACACATACACATCCAAGTGGGTGTGGTGATGCAGCATCTTTAAAGCTGGTGGTAGAATGCTTGCTGGAGTGGCATCGTTGCATGTGTTCTTTTCTCCAAAACCAGAGCGATGCACACAGATACACACACACACATCCAAGTGGGTGTGGTGATGCAACATCTTTAAAGCAGGTGGTAGAATGCATGCTGCAGTTGAATCCCAACATGCTGCTAGGGTTCCTGGACATGGTTGGACACCACATGCTGTAGTGGCATTAGTGCATGTGTTCTTTTCTCCAAAACCACAGTGATGCACACTGATACACACACACATCCAAGTTGAATCCCAGCATGATAGGGTTCCGTGATATGGTTTGACACCACATGCTGGAGTGGCATCACTTCATGTGTTCTTTTTCTAAAATCACAGTGATGCACACTGATACGCACACACACATCCAATGAACTCTAGTGGATCCATGTGGTTTATGAAAAGAACACAGATGCAATGAAATCTAGTGGATCCATGTGGTTTATGAAAAGAACACACATGGAATGAACTCTAGTGGATCCAGGTGGTTTATGAAAAGAACACACATGTTGGAGTGGGATCACTGCATGTGTTCTTTTCCTAAAACCAAAGTGATGCACACTGATACACACACACATCCAATGAGGTGTGGTGATCCATCATCTTTCAAGATGGTGGTAGAATGCATTCTGCAGTGAATCCCAGCATGTTGCCAAGGTTCCTGGACATGGTTGGACACCACATGCTAGAGTGGCATCACTGCATGTGTTCTTTTCCTAAAACCATAGTGATGCACACTGATACACACACACATATCCAATGAACTCTAGTGGATCCATGTGGTTTATGAAAAGAACACACATGTAATAACTCTAGTGGATCCATGTGGTTTATGAAAAAACACATACAATGAACTCTAGTGGATCCATGTGGTTTATGAAAAGAACACACATGTAATAACTCTAGTGGATCCATGTGGTTTATGAAAAAACACATACAATGAACTCTAGTGGATCCATGTGGTTTATGAAAAGAACACACATGTTGGAGTGGCATCACTGCATGTGTTCTTTTCCTAAAACCGCAATGATGCACACTGATACACACACACACATCCAATGAGGTGTGGTGATGCATCATCTTTCAAGCTGGGGTAGAATGCACGCTGAAGTTGAATCCCAGCATGCTGCCAGGGTTCCTAGACATGGTTGGACACCACATGCTGGAGTAGCATCATGATGTCTACGCACTTCTATTCTTGTAGACAGTTGTTGGGCCTCCAAGTGCAGAGGTTTGTAGAACGGCATCAAGTGGATCACCCAAGGTTTATCGAACTCAGGGAGGAAGTGGTCAAAGGTATCTCCCAATCATTACCGCTCTCTCTTTAGAGGTTACTCTTGGCACAAAAAGAAAATAAAAAGGATAAGGAGCGGTTATTACTGAAGTAATAACTTCCAAGACTCATCTAAAACTTTTGGGTTATCTCCCAATAAGTACTTTTCTTTAACGCCTTTAAGTTAGGCTTGATAGTTTGAGAAGATGCTCACATAAGAAATATGAATTAAAGTAAAAGAGAGCATCAAGAAGCAAATTCAAAACACATTTAAGTCTAACCCACTTCCTATGCATAGGAATCTTGTAAAGAAACAAGTCATGAAAGCACAAAGCAACAAGCATATGAAAGCAAAACAAGTGCAACTTCAAGACTTTCAACATAAAGAGGGGAAACTTAATATTATTGAGATGCATAAAACCATGTTTCCCTCTCTCATAATAACTTTCAGTAGCATCATGAATAAAATTAACAATAGAACTATCACATAAAACATTCTTATCATGAGCCACATGCATATAATCATTATTACTCTCCACATAAGCATAGTTATTCTTATTAATTGTAGTGGGAGCAAATTCAACAAAATAGCTATCATTATTATTCTCATCACCATAATCATCAAATATAGGAGGCATATTGTAGTCATAATTAATTGCCTCCTCAATAGTAGGTGGACTGAAAATATCATATTCATCGTTGTGATCATCATATATTGGAGGTTTGGTATCATCATAAGCAATAGAATAGCTATCTTCCAAAGTTGGGGAACTAAAAAGATCATTTTCATAAAAACTAGCTTCCCCAAGCTTAGACTTTTCCATAGCATTAGCAATAATGGTGTCCAAAGAATTCATACTAACAACATTGCTATTAGCATGCAAATAAAGTTCCATAGGTTTTTTAATTTTCTCTTCAAACACTTCATGTCCTAACTCAAGATAAAGACTATAAAGCTCTCTAATTTTGTTGTTGTTTTCCATTAAGCCTAACTAGTGAAAACAAGAAACAAAAAGACAAAATTGCAGAATCTAAAGGAATTAAGTTCGAGTACTCACACCAGAAAATAGGCGTTTGCCGTGGACGGTTCTTCTTCTTTAATCCTCCGGTGTGAATACCTTTTACCTTACCTCCCCGGCAACGGCGCCAGAAAATATCTTGATGTCTACGCACTTCTATTCTTGTAGACAGTTGTTGGGCCTCCAAGTGCAGAGGTTTGTAGAACGACAGCAAGTTTTCCCTTAAGTGGATCACCCAAGGTTTATCGAACTCTAGGAGGAAGTGGTCAAAGGTATCCCCTCTCAAGCAACCCAGCAATCAAGATACAAGAAGTCTCTTGTGTCCTCAACACACCCAATACACTTGCCAGGTGAATAGGTGCACTAGTTCGGTGAAGAGATAGTGAAATACAAGTGTTATGGATAATTATAAGTGGCAACGATGATAGAAAATAGCTTGGTGGCATGTAAGAGAAAGGCAAACTGAAATAAAGATGGAAGCAAGCAAACATGTAACAGATCTAGTTGCAAACGGTGTATCAATGCTTAGAAACAAGGCCTAGGGATCATACTTTCACTAGTGAACACTCTCATATAAATTTATCATCTTCATGATACTACTCTTAACTACTCTCAGGTTGGACACTCTAATCAACCATAGGGCTATAACAGCACACCTAAAAGTTCATCTTTCCCATCTAGAAAACCCCACACTGTCACCTTGAGTACTAGATGAGTCCAACAAACACCACAATTGCATAGAAACATCCAACTCCAAATATAACTCATAACAAGTATTTGTAATCTCTAGCCTAAGTGCCACCATGGTGAGCACGCTGTCACTTTCACACACATGGGGAGAGCAGAGATCTATTAAAGCACTTGAGTAGCAAGGTAGATCTATAGATTACAAGCTCATGATCTCAATAAGATCATGCGTAGAGGGAGAGATGAACACATAGCTACCGGTAGAGCCCTTAGCCTCGAGAGAGAACTACTCCCTCCTCATCATGGGAATAGGAATGGTGATGGAGATGGTGGTGGATATCAATGGAGATGGCTTCGGGGCACTTCCCCGTCCCGGCAGGGTGCCGGAACAGAGACTTTCTGTCCCCCAAATCTCCCCTTCGGTGGCGGCGGCGCTACGGAACTTTTCGTGGATTTCTGATTGACGATTGAGGGTTTTGGTATCGGGAGGCTCTTATAGGCGAGAGGGGAGACCGAGGGGGTGCCAGGGGGCCCACACCATGCCCTGGCATGGCCTGGGGTGACCCGCGCCTGGGGGGGGGGGGGGTGGCCAGGCCCTGGCCCTCCTCCGTCTCGTATTTTGGCTCCGTGAGTCTTCCGGTAAAATAGGAACTTTGGCTTTTGTCCCGTCCAATTCCGAGAATATTCATTTTCTGACTTTCCTAGAACCAAAAATAGCAGAAAACAGGTGGCTGACACTGTGGCTGTTGTTCAAGAAATCATATGAAAAGTACTCCAAAGTGTGGACAAAACACGAGAAAGTAGATAAAACCACGCATGGAACATCAAAAATTATAGATACATTTGCAATGTATCACATCACTGCATGTGTTCTTTTCCTAAAACCATAGTGATACACACTGATACACACACCCACATCCAATGAGGTGTGGTGATGCAACAATGATACGTCTATAACGTATCCATAATTTTTGATGGTTTTATGCTAATATTATGCTTTTGACACTCCTTTTTATATAAAGTTTATGATTTATTTGGACTAACCTACTAATAGTTGCAAAAGTGCACAATATTCTTGTTTTACACTTTGATGTGTTGGAATTACCAAGAATAGAAGTGGAAACCTTGTTGGAGTCAAATTGGGATTTTCCAGAAATCTGTCTTAGAACTCGTTTTGAAGATGGTCATGTTTTGGGTCAAAGACAGTGACAAACGGAAAAATCTTCCACTATGCAGTTGTTGGAAATTTTGTGACAAACATTCTGGACATAAAATTTAGCTGATTCCGAGTCCGGACGGGCCCGCTAGGTCCGATTTACTGCAGCCCAAGATGGGGTGACGGGAATCCGAGAAGCTATATAAAGGGAGGAAACATAATTCGTGGAGGACATCTCCACCCACGAATTTGCAGCCACCAAAGCCAAGTTTTTGTCTACCCATGGATCCCATCTCCATGGGTTAGGGCTCCCAAGAAGCCATGAAGGAAGGGGGCTAAGGGGCGGTGCCCCCCCATGATACCGGCAGTGGGGAAGGAGTCCCCCGCGCCGCCACCGGCGCTGCCGCCGCTCTCTTCACCATCTTCACCGCCATATCCATCACCTAATCCTCCTAGTATGTATTGGTTCATCCTTGAAGGGAATATGCCTGAGAGGCAATAATAAAGTGGTTATTATCTTATTCCATGTTTATGATAAATGTTTATTTTGCATGCTATAATTGTATTAATTGGAAACGTTAATACATGTGTGTTTAATAAACAAAATACAAAGTTACTAATAATGCCTATCATATAAACTAGCTTGTTGATTAACAAGATGATCAAGGTTTCCTGATCATGGACATTGGATGTTGTTAATAACAAGGTCACAACATTGGTGGAATGATGTGATGAACATTCATCCAAAGTATAGCATTACGATCAGAGTCATTATGTTTATATTGCTATAACATCATACGAAGTAATCTTAGTCCTTAGACCATGAGATCATGTTAATTGCTAACACCGGAAGAGTATCTTGATAACATCAAACGTCACACTGTAACAGGGTGACTATAAAGGTGGGTTCAGTGCTACGAAGGTATTATGTTGAGGCTCATGGATCAAGAGTGGGATTTGTCCATCTCGATGATGGATAGATATACTCTAGGCCCTCTCGGTGATATCACATTGAAATAGCTTGCAAGCAAGTGATGTGATCACTAGAATGTTATATCACGAGAACAAGAAAAGAGTGCATGTCGGTAACGAGATCAAACTAGGTATTTGGATACCGATGATCGAATCTCGGACATGTAATGTGCGAGACAAAGGGATTTAGTTATGACGTTAAAGGTTCACACGATCACAAGAGTCACGTTGAATATGTGGGAGTCAGTACGGATCTCCAGGTCCCGCTACTGATTATTGATCGGAGAGGGGTCTCGATCATGTCTGCATTATTCACGAACCGTAGGGTGACACACTTAAGGGATACCGACACCATTTGGAGCAAATATGTTTCGGATAAAGATTTAAGAAAGCGCTGGAATTATTTCAATAGACACCAAAACTGTTTCGGGTGAAATTGCTGAAATTGGTTCTACATGTGATATTGAAATGTTGCAGGGGGTTTTATGTGAATGTTTGTTAATTAATGTAATTAACAAAATTCTGAATAAAATAGATAAAATAGTTTTATTTAATGAGAGCTTGCATTAAATTTGGTGGAAATTTAATGCATGTGCGAGTGGAATTTTGAGTGGAGGCTTTTTATGGGAGTGGGAGCTCCACCCACATGAATGTGGAAGAGGTGGGGGCACCACCATGGCTGCCACGCCATGGCTCTTCGGTGCCCCCCTCTTCCATATAAAAGCCCCCCTCTCCTCCTCACAACACACACCTCCTCGTGAAGGATCTCTCTCCCCCTCTAGTTATTCCCCATGGTCTCGGATTAGCGAGATACATATTCCCGGTGGCTTTATCTGGAAAGGAGTTGATGCTTCCGCTGCTTTGCTAGAGCGAGGGATGGAGGTTGTCGGGGGTACCAGACGTGTGTGCGATCATGGATGCACCGCTGCTTTGCAGTGCTGGACTTGGTGGTGCTGGACTTGCTGGAGCTGGATCTGATGGACGTGCTGGAGCCAGACCTGCTGGACTTCATCACGATCTTGAGATCGGCAAGTGTACGACTACATCATCCATGAGTTCCAACTCGTTAACAAAGCTTTGTTGTCTTCGAGGGTAAGTTCTCTATGGATGTGTATCCACCCGTTGCTTGTATCTAATAGTTAGATCTTGGCGTATAGTTCCCATCGTAGGAAATTTTTTGTTTTCTATGCTACGAACCCAACAATCCTTCCACACACCTATGTACCGTCCTATGTAAACATGGTGTTTGATGCTATAATTTATAATCCTATGATCTATGCCATGTTTGTTTAGTTTATTTGTTCTTAGATTGAATGGTTGAACGTCTTTGGTTTATTAGAGTTGTATGTTGATATGGTGAAGTCCTTTGGTGTCCATTATATTTGTGCGCGCATGGATTAAACATCATAGGGTTTGTAGTATGTGTAAGAGGAAGGGGGAGTTCTGCCGGAGTGACAGAAACCCGAGGACGCGAACTGGAACGTTGCACATATGGAAGTAAGAGGATCATTAAACTTAAGACTATGGTTGGGGAAATCTTAATGTATTGTTAGTAGTTATGGATGTTTGCTAACAATGCAATCATATAGTACATGTAATTCCAAGTAGTGAAGCGCATGTATATTGAGCCTCTCCCACATAGAAAACTGCATCGAAGACAATGAACCCAATTTATTCGCTAATTAAACTTGGAAAAAGCCACCACAATTACCACCACTATTCCACACTCATGGTTCTGTTAATTTAGTGTATTTTATTGCTGCAGTAACTAACTTTACTTTCTTGTTAGTTATTATCATGCAAAGCCATCTCTAGTACTCGTATTGTTGCTCTAGTTTTATTTCCTAGATAATGCAAACGTTTAGTGTGCGTAGAGTTGTATCCGTAGTTGATAGAACTTGAGAGAACATCTATCCTACCTTTAGCTCCTCGTTTGGTTCGACACTCTTACTTATTGAAAAGGCTACACATGATCCCCTATACTTGTGGGATATCAAGACCTTTTCTGGCGCCGTTGCCGTGGAGCAATAGCGTGTGGGTAAATATTCTTGTGTGCACTTGTTTACTTTATCTCTAAGTAGTTTTTTACTTTCAGTTTTAAGTTGTTCTCTATCTTAGTATGGATAGGGAATGCGAATTACAAAAAAATTAGTTGTACTTATTACCTAGAAACGTTTTCAAAAAGGAAAGTGATTGGAAAGATGGGTAATGGTTAAGTGGGGGTCGACCTTGAACACTTGTGTTCATGCTTATGAAACCAACAAATCTTCCCATGGAAGCTTTTCAGTTAAAAACTTGTATATATTGAAAATACTTGAATCTTGCTTCTATGCCTAGCTGAAAGGCGTTAAAGAAAACCACTATTGGGAGATAACCCAAATTATTTTTACTTTCAGTAAGTTTTTCTTTTTTGAGTCTTGGAAGTTATTGCCTCAGTAATAACCTCTCCTTATCCTTTTTGTGTGGTTTTTGTGCCAAGAATAAACCTCTAATGAGAGAGAAGTAAGACTTGGGAAAGTTGTTGTCCCGAAATAGATTTTTGTGCTTCACTGAAAAACATCGTGAAAATTACTGTATGTCGGATTGAGCTGTAATTTTTTGTGCTTATGCCCCAGGTTATTATCTTACTTTCGTTAGTTTATCACTTTTCTATTTGAGCAACAGAAGGTCTTCGAGCAAATCGGTTTTTACCTACTGGTCCGTTTTGACAGATTTCTGCCATTATTTGCATTTGCCTCTTAATCTCTTTATCTTTGAGTTCTCTTTGATCACTTGAGCTTTTATAAAGAATTGCTACAGTAGCTTGTGTTTTAATGGAAGTTTTACTTGTGTTAAAACTAAACCCAAAGACTTATTATCTTGAATACACTAATGTTGCTAATGAAGATTGTGTGAAGTTTTGTATGAAGGAAATTTTCAAGTGTAGGGAAGAATAATGTGATGAGATGAAGAATGTACAAAATCTCAAGCTTGGGGATGCCACCCGTGTCACCCCAAGAAATATTCAAAAAGTACAAGCGTCAAAGCTTGGGGATGCCCAAGGCATCCCCTTCTTCATCAATAAAAATCTCAGGTTTTCTTCCAAAACACTTCATTTTTTCATTCATGCACGATTGTGTTGTTCTTAGAGCGTCTTAATTTGTGTTTTTAGTTTTCTTTTGTTTGGTTTGCTTAAATAAATTGGTTAGACCCCTGCATTCATATGTTGTTTCAAAAAAGTTGATTGGTTGGAAAAGAGTAGGAAACTTCATGCTTATAAGTGGTACAAAAGGAGCTTGTCTTGACTGTGGCCTAGACTTTATCATGTCATGTTGGATGCTTCTTTGAATTTATGCTTAGTGATTACTGCTGTAGCATGACTTGTTCCAAACAATTGATATTGCTTAATGTGCCTTGAAAGAATCATGCGTTGTTTTAGCATACAAAAGCATAATATTGTGGTATTCTCCTTTGTGCTTTATTTGGGTTAACTTGGCACATGCTTACACAATGTTAAGACTATGAACCAGTCACCTTAGCCTCTATGATCATTTAGTTTTCGACTTGTAATATCACTTTATGCTTTAATTAATAATGTTTTGTCGCTTTGCATGATTATGGCCATTATTGCTCTCTTAGTTGGTCGCTCCCAGTCTTTTGTTAGCCTCCACATGTACCAATTGTGAGTTCCACTCATGCATCCAACCTCCAAGAAAACCAAGTTATTCCAAAGAGTCCACTATAAATTCCTATGCATGGTGTGTTACACCATTCCAAGTATATTCATGCTTTATCTACCTTCCAAATTAAACTTGTTATGTGAAAATTAGTGATTAAAGCTCTCACAAACTTGATGGCACACTTTAATTTCTTGCACTTAATAAACTTGAACCATTGTGTCCATCTATGATGCTTATATGCTTGTGCTTTATAAGTTGTAAATTAGCAGAACCCTGTACCATGGGGAACGCTTTCAACATTGTACTTATTATTCAGTTGATATCATGTTCTTTTGTTTATGGATCTCGGCGGTGTGAAATAAAAGGGGAGCTTGTAAGCTCATGGAGTTTGTATGTGTGTTAGAGAAACGCTTAGGAGGCTAGCCTAAGCCATGCCTAATCATGGTGGAAACTTCCAGCATAACCATAGTGAGCATTATGTGAAGCATCCGCAATAAAAACCTATGCAAATAGCAAATAAAAAGATCGCTGAGATGCTCATTGTCCGTTGCCTTGTCATTTTGATATGGGATAGCTCCTGTGTCATGGGCAAGGGGTACCCCATTGGCGGTTCTCTATGATACATATGTACTTATAATGAAAAGAGCTTATTTGTGACTGAAGTTGAGTAGCATGAGGTTCGGTACTCGTAAGCAAGGGGCATGAGATGTCAACTTATAACTTGTCAAGCATATCCTCTTAGTTGTGTCACTTTAACCTTAATCACCTAAAAGATGCTTACGAAGGGGGCAATGAGAGCTAAAAGCTAATAAGTACCATAATTTTTGGAAGCTCTTTATGAGACTTGAATCCCTGCTTCCATCTATGAAGGCCTTTCTTTTACTTTTATGTTGAGTCTCCATCTTCTATCTATATGCACCTATTGAGAGAGCATAATGGCCATTCTTAGTTTAATGTGCATTGTCCCAAGACTTGTTGATTGATGCATAACTTTGATATTGCTTGTTCTTAAACTATTTGTATCTAGTCACCCTTATGAACTTTGAAGGTGTCCTATGCATTTATGTTTTGCTACACTATGAGGGACAAGCTGAATACATTTCTCATTATGTTTTATTTATGTGAAACAAACAAACGTGTTTCAATGCATTGTTATTCATGATCTTTTGTTTGTACCTTTTCATGTTACAACATAGCTGCTATGTCTTATTGTTAGAACTCTATCTTTCATGTTCATGTTTTAAGTACTTTGATCCCAACTGCAATGCTTTTACAATAATGATGATCAAGATTGTGTTGGCTGCATGTCACCTCAAAAATTATATTGTTTTTATCGTTTACCTACTCGAGGACGAGCAGAAACTAAGCTTGAGGATGTTGATACGTTCATAACGTATCCATAATTTTCGATGGTTTTATGCTAATATTATGCTTTTGACACTCCTTTTTATATAAAGTTCTAATTTATTTGGACTAACCTACTAATAG
Organism: Avena eriantha; assembly: GCA_910589775.1. Taxonomy (NCBI): domain Eukaryota; kingdom Viridiplantae; phylum Streptophyta; class Magnoliopsida; order Poales; family Poaceae; genus Avena; species Avena eriantha. The sequence goes on along the minus strand of OU342742.1, from coordinate 249,846,813 downwards.
TTGCAAAAGTGTACAATGTTCTTGTTTTACACTTTGATGTGTAGGAATTACCAAGAATACAAGTGGAAACCTTGTTGGAGTCAAATTGGGATTTTCCAGAAATCTGTCTCAGAACTCTTTTTGAAGATGGTCACGTTTCGGGTCGAAGACAGCATCAAACGGAAACCTCTTAAACTATAACGTTGTTGGAAATTTCGCGACAAACGTTTTGGACATAAAATTTAGCTGATTTCGAGTCCGGACGAGCCCGCTGGTCCGATTTACTGCAGCCCAAGATGGGGTGACAAGAATCCGAGAAGCTATATAAAGGTAGGAAACCTAATTCATGGAGGACATCTCCACCCACGAATTTGCAGCCACCAAAGCCAAGTTTTTGCCTCCCCATGGATCCCATCTCCATGGGGGAGGGCTCCGAAGAAGCCATGAAGGAAGGGGGCTAAGGGGCGGTGCTCCCCCATGATACCGGCGGCAGGGAAGGAGTCCCCCGTGCTGCCGCTGGCGCCGCCAACGACGCTGCCACCGCTCTCTTCACCATCTTCACCGCCATATCTATCACCTAATCCTCCTAGTATGCAGTGGTTCATCCTTCCACACACCTCTGTACCATCCTATGTAAACATGGTGTTTGATGTTATAAGTTATAATCCTATGATCTATGTCATGTTTGTGTAGTATTTTGTTCTTAGATTGAATGGTTGAACATCTTTGGTTTATTAGAGTTGTATGTTGATGTGGTGCAGTCCTTTGGTCTCCATTATATTTGTGCGTGCATGGATTAAACATCATAGGTTTTGTAGTATGTGTAAGAGGAAGGGGGAAGTTCTACCGGAGTGACAGAAACCTGAGGACACGAACCGGAACGTTGCACGTATGGAAGTAAGAGGACCATCAAACTTAAGGCTATGGTTGGGAAAACCTTAATGCATTATTCGTAGTTACGAATGTTTGCTAACAATCCAATCATAAAGTACATGCAATTCCAAGTAGTGAAGCGCATGTATATTTAGCCTCTCCCACATAGAAAACTGCATCGAAGACAATGAACCCGATTTATCCGCTAATTAAACTTGGACAAAGCCACCACAATTACCACCACTATTCCACACTCATGGTTCTGTTAATTTAGTGTATTTTATTGCTGCAGCAACTAACTTTATTTTCTTGTTATTTATTATCATGCAAAGCTATCTCTAGTACTCGTATCGTTACTCTAGTTTTATTTCCTAGATAATGCAAACGTTTAGTGTGCTTAGAGTTGTATAAGTGGTTGATAGAACTTGAGAGAACATTTATCCTACCTTTAGCTCCTCGTTGGGTTCGACACTCTTACTTATAAAAAAGGCTACACAAGATCCCCTATACTTGTTGGATATCAAACATCTTTGAACCTGGTGGTAGAATGCATGCTGCAGTTGAATTCCAGCATGTTGCCAGGGTTCCTAGACATGGTTGGACACCACATGCTGGAGTGGCATCACTGCATGTGTTCTTTTCTCCAAAACTATAGTGATACACGCTTATACACACACATCCAATGAACTCTAGTGGATCCATGTGGTTTATGAAAAGAACACACATGCAATGACTCTAGTGGATCCATGTGGTTTACAAAAAGAACATCCATGCAATGAACTCTAGTGGATCCATGTGGTTTATGAAAAGAACACACATGCTGGACCGGCATCACTTCATGTGTTCTTTTCCTAAAACCACAATGATCCACACTAATACACACAAACACATCCAATGAGGTGTGGTGATACAACATCTTTCAAGCTGGTGGTAGAATGCATGTTGAAATTGAATCCCAGCATGCTGCCAGGGTTCCTGGACATGGTTGGACACCACATGCTGGAGTGGCATCACCGCATGTGTTCTTTTCCTAAAACCACAGTGATACACACTTATACACACACACACATTCAATGAGGTGTGGTGATGGAACATCTTTCAAGCTGGTGGTAGAATGTATGCTGCAGTTGAATCCCAACATGTTGTCAGGGTTCCTGGACATGGTTGGACACCACATGCTAGAGTGGCATCACTGCATGTGTTCTTTTCTCCAAAACCATAGTGATGCACACTTATACACACACACATCCAACGAACTCTAGTGGATCAATGTGGTTTATGAAAAGCACACACATGCAATGACTCTAGTGGATCCTTGTAGTTTACGAAAAGAAGACGCATGCAATGAACCCTAGTGGATCCATGTGGTTTATGAAAAGAACATACATGCTGTAGTGGAATCAAGACATGTGTTCTTTTCCTAAAACGACAATGATGCACACTGATACACACATCCAATGAGTGTGGTGATGCGGCATATTTAAAGCTGGTGGTAGAATGCATGCTGCAGTTGAATCCCATCATGCTGCTAGGGTTCCTGTACATGGTTGGACACCACATACTGGAGTGGCATTATTGCATGTATTCTTTTCTCAAAAACCATAGTGGTGCAACATCTTTCAAGATGGTGGTAGAATGCATGTTGAAGTTGAATCCCAGCATGCTGCTAGGGTTCTTGGACATGGTTGGACACCACATGATGGAGTGGCATCACTTCATGTATTCTTTTCCTAAAACCACAATGATACACACCGACACACACACACATCCAATGAACTCTAGTGGATCCATGTGGCTTATGAAAAGAACACACATGCAATGACTCTAGTGGATCCATGTGGTTTACGAAAAGAACACACATGCAATGAACTCTAGTGGATCCATGTGGTTATGAAAAGAACACACATGCTGGAGTGGCATCACTTCATGTTTTCTTTTCTCCAAAACCACAGTGATGCACACTTATATACACACACACATCCAATGAACTCTAGTGGATCCATGTGGTTTATGAGAAGAACAAACATGCAATGAACTCTGGTGGATACAAGTGGTTTATGAGAAGAACAAACATGCAATGACTCTGGTGTATCCATGTGGTTTATGAAAAGAACACACATGCAATGACTCTAGTGGATCCATCTTGGAATAATTTGATGTATGCCAAGATGTATTTCATTGTATTAGACACTCACTTTCCATTTTTGTACTACTCAGTTTTGCCCTTAGTTTTTATATACTACTCAGTCTGTCTGCTACGCCCTGATTGGCTGTCACAGTTGTCAATGTGGATCGGTGCGCATCAACCGTTGATCCTCTGTGATCCAACCCGGATCGTTGCACACGTCTTGCCCTTCACAGTACAGCGTGAGATAGCACACACGTCTCTCTCAACAAGAATTCTTCGAGAAAGAACACGAAGAAGTCGTCGAGTGTTCATGTCATGTTTAATCACGTTTGAAAAGCCTACTAATACTACTACTACTACTACTACTACTACTACTACTACTACTACTACTACTACTACTACTACTACTACGCCACAACACATGCACAGGGCAACCGGGTCATCGAGTGCACGGTCATCGACGGGCGCTGCAATTTATTGCCACTTGATTTTAACAAGACATATCCCATTTTTACACAGCGCACTCTCAATCACACTTCCAACTAGGCCCTACCTCAAGAAACTTCCACGCGTCAGTCAGAGGCCGAAGAGCTGAGAAACGGGGCTCGAGGAGGGGGGCCCTCGAGGAGACCCACCTTCTCCTCTGCATTTTCCCTTTTAATTATTGCCAATTTTATGTGCGTGTCAACCTTCGTACTTAGAAATTGTCTCTACACCCTTTGCATGCGGCTGAATACAGATTTGCCATGCATGGCCCGGGAAATAATGTGACGCACCGTGCACGTGTCGCGGTGCGTGATGCAGTAGACTACTCGACATGGTGCACGGTGGTGCAACGAAACGTCCCTTCCCTTTACCTTTATTATGGAGTCCATCTCCTTTCCCCTCTCCGCCTACTCATTCTCACTCTCCTCACAAAACCGTCTCCATTGTCCCATCACTTCTGCAAACCCCCGAGGAAACCCCAACCACGCGGGCGATGGAGAAGGAGGATGCGGTGGCCATCGTTGCCTCCAAGGCCACCGGCGAGGAGACCCTCGTATCTGTTCCGGCCCCCCTCGAGGCACCGAAAGCAGCCACCACCCCCGTACAGGCCCCCGTCGAGGCATCAATGGAAGCCGCCATCCTTGTCCAGGCCCCAGTCCCCGCTTCGGACGTATCCACCGGCGTGGAGGCCCCCGTCGGCAAGGAGGCCCCAACCCATCACGGGCATATCCAGCTCTTCAGGGACTACGATCTAGAGGAGTACATCGCTCCGGTGAACCCCTACGACACTGGCATCGATGACCCATGGTAGGAGGTAACTAGGGCTTGCTCCCCTTCCCTGATTCTTCTCCTGTTCCCATCATTGGATGCTAGATCCTGGGTTATTAGGGTTTGGTTTTCCACATTTTGGTCCCTCGATCTTCATACATCATCTAATCCTCTCTTTTTTTCTAACAGGTGTACGACAATGACGTCTGCAACAATGATGAGTCCAGGCACACCAAGACTCGTCAGGTGCCGAGGAGGCTGCATGCCGGCCAGTACGATGCCTTCTTCACTGGCGGCGTCTACAGTTGCCCCTTCTGCAGGAAGATACTCGTCGACACCGACTTCAACTGCATCGTGATGCATGCAGAGGACTTGAGCTCCGGCACCCCAAAGTTGGCCAGATCGTTAACATCAACGCCTACATCGCTGAACACCAGGCGCTGGGCATTCACCTCCGCAACCTCTAGCGGGTGCCCATCAAAGAGGGTCGCATGCCTCTGATCAGGCCCAAGGTCCCCAAGATCAAGGGACTATGCAGAAAGAAGTGGAGGAAGCGCCAGAGGGAGAAGGTAGAGGCACATGCAATGAGGGGTTGAACATGCTGATGCTTCTGCTCCTAAGCAGCTTCTTCTCTTTTGTATATTGTATGTGATGGCTGCTGAGCAGCGAATGTATCAAACCTCGTTAAGCAACCTACTTTCTATCTACATTTGTTTTGTTTTCTAATTGTATGTATTCTATCGGTGTGATTTGCTACCAGATCGGGCCAAAGTGAGGGCCAAAAGAAACGAATGATTGAAGAGAGAAATTGCTCTTGATTTTCTACCAATTTGGGAAAAAATAAACATAAATGTTAGCGAGAGAGGAAAATGCGCTGTTTAAAACTGCCAATTAACGAGCTGTCATCTTGACAAGCTACCAGACACATTACAGAAACATAACACAAAGAAGTAAAATTTTATTCACTTCTCTTGAAAGCACTCGAGGCGCTAGCCATCTTTACAAGCTACCAGACACATACAGAAACATAACACAAAGAAGTAAAATTTAGTTCACTTTTCATCAATCCACTTGAGGCGCTTGCCATTGTTCCTAGGAGACCAAGTGCCATCACCCCAGCTGTTGCTATCCTTATTGGCCTTCCACATCGTACCAAATGCAGCTTCTTCCCACCTAGAAGCTGACTTGGCTTCCAGGTCTTCAGCATCCTGCGACACAATGAGCGGCGCATCACAGGCCTGATTGTTGCCGCTGGAAGATGCTGCCTCTCTGTTTGTTGCTTTAGCTGCAACCTCTCTGTCTGTTGCTTCATCTGCAACCATTTTCTTGGCATATGCAACATTACTGTCTGCTATACTGCATTTGGTACAAAGGTCTTCCCTAAGCTCGTCTTCCCTCTTGCAACTAGGGCAAAACACGAGGAACCGTAGAAAGAAATGGATCTAAACATACAGCCGGTAGGCCACGTAAGCATCTATGGCTGCATACTTCAGGTTTATATCAGACAATAGCCTCTCCTCCCAGAAATTGTGCCTATCCTGAGGGAAATCTGCCTTCATGCTGGCGTATGACTCATCAAGGATTATAGTTGCCAGTGTAGCCATTCCATCCCTCTTCGATCCCCCTATGATCTTGACAAGACTCTGAATATTGATCCACTTGTGCGCAGGAATTATAATTTTTTCGAAATAAAATTTCACAAAATCAGTTCTCTTGTCCACGGTGCAGAATACAATTCCCTTTTCTACAAGGGATTGGTGCAGCGCCGGAAACGTCTTGTCAGTCCTGAAAGCATGTAGTTTGTCATCATAAAATGCGGTAACCAAAATTTGTAGCTACAAATGTTTTGTCAATGCAAGATCATCATCTGCATATAATTTTAAGCTACAAAAGTTTAGTAAATGCAAGATCAAGACTCCCAACATTGGCTTGTCATAATTTATTTGGTCCTAATGAAATTTAGTAGTTGCAAGATGAGCAAATGGATAGAAGAACAAGAGGATAAAACGCTAAAATTGGTTAACTATAGAGAGCAGATCTGCAAACCAGGAGAAGTGGTAGATGAGGACATGTTTCCTCATGGCCAGTTGAACGACGGCGAGCTCATTCTCGAACTCTTTCTCCACCCTGGTGTATTCGAGGTCCAATCCCACGAACTTGTCATCGTCTTTCTCAAGCTAATCCTCGTACATCCTCATGACTCACACCACTGTCTCCTCCTCGTTGGTGTAGACGACGCCTATATTCTTATTGTCATGGGTAGTGAAACTTGTCTCTTTAGTGCAACCTTCCATGGTGGCGGGCAAGGAGAAGATGAAAAGAAGACAGAGGACAGGAAGAAGAAGAGTGGTTTTTGCGAGACAGGGGAATGGTGGAACCGTCAATGCGATTCTGACGTAGTGGTTAACAACGGGGACGGAAGTCCAATGGAGAGACGCGTGGTAGTGGCTGTTCTAGCTTGTAATTAAACAAATAATAAAAATAGTAATATCGAGGATACGTGCGCCCCTGTGTTGTCACGTCAATACATGCTATCGGTCGTGTTGTCCTATCCACTGCATCACCTTAGCTCATGTGCTCCGCATCATTAGTTTTCACGTGTCAAATCCTACCGGGCAATTTAATTGGGCAGACCCATTTGCCGCATATCCTCTAGCCTTTTTAGTGTAATCCTCTAGCCTTGTGATCTTGCGAAGTGGGTCGGCGATTCCGTCTATGGAAATCCAAGTGGTAGAAGAAGAAGAAGAAGAAGAGGAGAAGATGATGGGGTCTGGGATAGGGAGGAGGGCGGGGCTGACTTATTCCGTCCATGTCCTAGATCTCACCACCTAAGGAAATGGCGTCTCAGCTCCGCGCCATGGCCGTGACCATAGATCATCGCTCCGAGGAAGAAGAATATGGCGTAATGAGGAACAGATACATGCGCTAGCCCTGCAAGGTGGCAAGCGCCTTTACTTTTCAACAAAATTATAGGCCTTAAGCCTTGCGGCGGAGGGAGTACGATGCCTCCATGAAGGCAGCGACATAACGGCGAAAACTGGCAGGGGGCCCCAACTTGACCGGCGTTAGCCTGATATTTTGTATTCATATGGTAAGTTGAATTCGTGTCGAAAAAGAACCTCTGAGTAATTGTCACGCCAACTATGGGCAACGCGGATGATTAAAACCAACTTGGGTACCGCTTTGCCTTGGCGCCTCAATTTTCGGGCCGTAAAATTATATTCTCTAAATCAGGACAGTATTTGTGCTCACATCTATCCGCGAAGACAACGCAAACGACCTCCCTCTAACCGCGCGTAGCCTAAATGGTAGTAAACCGCCTACGCCGGCCTCTCTTCTTCCTCGCTGATGCCAAATCTGACTATGTTGTCTGACACCTGCGCTGGTCTCATAGCCCAACGCATGCGCCGACCGTCATCAATGCAGACATTTAGGCCTCTGCTTGGGGCATCTAGTGCCTTGGCCTTCTTAAATAGGCCACTCACGGCCATTTTACACACTCCCATCTTCCACCACCACATCAATTTCCCACCACACCCATGGCCGGCGGCATAGGATCGTGGGGAGGGTGGCTAGGACGGCCTCCTGGCCCGATTCTAGCCCCATCGCCACCGTTGTCACCACTAAAATGTTGCAAACGTATCTATAATTTTTGATGTTCCATGCTTGTTTTATCTACTTTCTTATGTTTTGTCCACACTTTGGAGTATTTTTATACACTTTATTGGACTAACCTATTAACAAGATGCCATAGTGCCAGCTGTCTGTTTTCTGCTTTTTTTGGTTCTAGGAAAGCCAGAAAATGAATATTCTCGGAATTGGACGGGACAAAAGCCAAAGTCAATATTTCACCGAGGGGGACACAGAGCCATAAGATGAGACGGAGAGGGGCCAGAGGCCGGCCACACCACCTAGACGCGTGGCCAGGCCTGACCCGTGCTAGGGGGTGGTGTGGCCGCCTAGGGCGCCCCCTCGGCCTCCCCTTTCGCCTATAAGAAGCCTCCGATAAATAAACCCTAAGTCCCTGATCAAAATTCCACGAAAGAGTGTGTAGCCGCCATCATCTCCATCCCTAGATCGGGAGGGATCTGAAGCTCTTCCTGGCACCCTGCCAGAGGGGAGAATTTATCCTGGACGCCTTGTTCATCACCATGCCTGCCTCTGGTGTGATGCGTGAGTAGTTCATCCCTGGGCTACGGGTCCATGTAGTAGCTAGATGGTTGGTTCTTCTCCTTTGTGCTATCATGTCTAGATCTTGTGAGCTCCGTTCATGATCAAGATCATCTATTTGTAATTATACATGTTGTGTTTGCGGGGATCCAATGGACATTGAGATGCTATTTCAGATTGATTATTGATTCTATCATGTCTTTGTTATTTGTGATCTTGCATGCTCTCCGTTGTTAGTAGCTATCTTGGCCGAGTAGATGCTAGCAACTCCAAGCGGGAGTATTTATGCTCGATAGTGGGTTCATGCCTCTAGGAATCTGGGGAAGTGACAGAAATCTCTAAGGTACTAGATGTGTTGTTGCTACTAGGGAGAAAACAGCAATCCTTTGTTCATAGAACAATCGTATTGTTTACTTTACACACAATGCTTAAATGCAATTATCTATTGCTTGCAACTTAATACTGGAGGGGGTTCAGATGATAACCTAAAGTTGGATTATTAGTCATAGATGTAGTTGGATTACGGTCTATGTATAATGTTGTAATGCCCAATCAAATCTCATAGGAGTGAAGATGGTTAGTATATGCTTGTATGCTTTCTCGATGTTTGTCAATTTCCCCGCTATAATTTGTTCACCCAACATGTCATCTATCTTAAGGAGAATCACCACTAGTGAACTATGGACCCCGATCATTTCTTTTACTATCAACCTACAATCTACTATTTACTGTTTTCTATTTACTTTGTGCAAACTATTACTATCTTCCACACAATACGTTTAATCCTTTGTTTTTAGCAAAACTAGTGAGATTGACAACCTCACTATAAGTTGGGGGCAAAGTTTTGTGATTGTGTTGTGCAGGATTCCAAGTTGGAAACAACACCTTGGAGGTATTTCCTTGCTCCTACTGGTTCAATAACCTTGGTTTCATAACTGAGGGAAAACTTGTTGCTATACTCATCATACCTTCCTCTTGGGGTTCCCCGACAAGCTCAACATCTTGATTAAGCAAGAATTTTTCTGGCGCCATTGCCGGGGAGTCAAGGACATCTTCACAAGGGGAGTCCCTTATAACCAATCTCTTTACTTTGTTTCTTGTTTTGCTTAGTTTATTTCTGCTTTGTTTGCTTGTTCTTTTATCAAAAATATAAAAAATTAGTTCCTACTATAGTTGCTATTTTTGTTGGTCTGTCATTATATTGCTTTATCATGCTTTCTATCAATGGTTGGTTTCTTTGAAACTGAATCTAATTGGCAAGGTGGGTTCACGGAAGAACAAAAATATTATTATAAGGAACACCGCTTGTCACAAAAAGGAAAACACTTATGGGAACAAATTGATAAATTGTATACCATTGCTAGAAACGTGTGCTCTACTTATAATGTTACTTATTGCTTTGATAAATCTTGTTGCTTTAAGAGGTATAAACGCCTCCCTTTTCAATGTGAGTATAATGATGATGTTACCATATCTTCTTATGTTAAGGGAAATTATGACTTTTATGATGTGGAACAAATTTAAGAATTTATTGCTTGGAAGGGTGCATTCGAACTAGCTTATTTGCTTGAAAATACTGATGATGCACCTTATAAATATGATGTTTATGATATACTTAAATTTTGCTTTGATAATTATAAGGAAGAAAATGGCTATATTCTTGAATATCTTAATAGATGCTCTCCACCAGCGGAAGAGACTAATGCCTTGCAGGAGTCTATGGAAGAAGAAATTGCTGAAACTAGAAGATCATTGGATGAAAAAGAGGAGGAGAGTGATGATCAAGAGGAGGAAGAATGGGTCTACCCATTCCTACCTTCTAATGAGAGTAACGTACCCCTTACAATTTTTGATTGTCCCCCATGCTTACTAAAGGAGGATGAATGTTATGTTCCTGTGGATTCTTTTGAAAATGTTTATAATAAAGCTATAGATGATGGTCCTATATTGGTTGATAATATTAATTATACTACTATTGAAAATGATATTCATCAGTCATCTTGTTATAAAATTATTAAAATTAGGTTTGAAGGTTTTAATCCCACTATTTTTGAGCTTGATAAAAATTATGTGTTTTTAGATCATGAAAAGCATGCTTTATGTGATAGTTATATTGTTGAGTTTATTCATGAGGCTACTGAAAATTATTATGAGAGAGGAAAATATGGTTGTAAAAGTTTTCACGGTACTGAAACACCTCTCTATTTGCTGAAAGTTTTGAAGTTACTCCCGTTTTATCTTGCTATGCATGTCGCTTTGTTCTTTGTGAATTTATTTGCGTATAATATTCCTATGCATAGGAAGTGGGTTAGACTTAAATGTGTTTTGAATTTGCTTCGTGATGCTCTCTTTTACTTCAATTCATATTTCTTATGTGAGCATCATCAAAATTCTTATGCCTAGCTCAAAGGCGTTAAAGAAAAGCGCTTATTAGGAGATAACCCAAATTTCGTTAGGAATTTTTTGTTGAGTCTTGGAAGTTATTGCTTCAGTAATAACCTCTCCTGATCATTTTTGTGTGGTTTTTGTGCCAAGAGTAACCTCTACGGAGAGAGAAGTAATGCTTGGGAAAGTTGCTGTCCTGAAACAGATTTTTTTGCTTCGGTATAAAAATTCGTGAAAAATCCCTGTACTTTGGTTTGAGCTGTAATTTTTTTTCTTCCGCCCTAGGTTGTTTTTTGTTAGTTCAACACTTTTCGATTTGAGCAACAGAAGGTCTTCAAAAAAATCGGTTTCTACCTGGTGGTCTGTTTTGACAGATTTCTACCATTATTTGCATTTGCTTCTTGTTGATTCCTTTTTGGGTTCTTTTTGGGGAAATTGAGTTTTTTGAGGGAAGTGCTACAATAGCTTGTGTTTTAATGGAAGTTTTACTTGTGTTGGGACTGAACCAAAAGACTTATTATCTTGAGTGCACTAATGTTGCTAATGAAGATTGCGTGAAGTTTTGTATGAAGGAAAAATTTCAGGTGTAGGGAAAGAATGATGTAATGAGATGAAGAATGGACTAAAGCTTAAGCTTGGGGATGCCACCCGTGTCACCCCATGAAATATCCAAGAAGTACAAGCGTTAAAGCTTGGGGATGCCCAAGGCATCCCCTTCTTCATCAATAAAAATCTTAGGTTTATTCCAAACACTTCATTTTTATTATTTCATGCACAGTTGTGTTGTTCTTGGAGCGTCTTTGTTTTTGGTTTTTGTTTTCTTAGTTTGCTTGAATAAATTTGTTAGACCCCCTCATTCATGCATTACTTTTCAAATAAGATTGGTTTGGATTGGAAAAGAGTAGGAAAGTTCATGCTTAAGTGGTAAAAAGGAGCTTGTTTTTGACTATGGCCTATGCTTTGTCATGTCATGCTTGATATTGTTTTGGCTTTATGCTTAGCAATTTTTGCTGTAGCATGACATGTTATAAACAATTGAGATTGCTTAATGTGCCTTGAAAGAATCATGCATTGTTTTAGCATATTAAAGCATAGTATTGTGGTATTCTCCTTTGATGCTTTATTTGGGTTGACTTGGCGCATGCTCACACCATGTAAGACTATCCCAAGTCACCATAGCCTCTATGATCCTTTAGTTTTAACTTGTAATATCACTTTATGCTTTAATTAATGATGTTTTGTCTCTTTGCATGATTATGGCTTTTATTGCTCTCTTAGTTGGTCGCTCCCAGTCTTTTGCTAGCCTCCATAACCAACTATGAGTTCCACTCATGCATACAACTCCAAATAAAACCAAGTTATTCCAAAGAGTCCACCATACCTACCTATTAGCATTTCCTATTCCAAGTATATTCATTTTTTATCTACCTTCTGAATTAAACTTATTATGTGAAAATTAGTGATTAAAGCTCTCACGAACTTGATGGCACACTTTACTTTCTTGCACTTAATAATCTTGAACCATTATGTCCATCTTTGTTGCGTATATGCTTGCGCTTTATAAGTTGAAGTTTCAGAACCATGTATCATGGGGAACGCATTCAACATTGCACTTATTATTCCGTTGATATCATGATTCTTTTGCTTATGGATCTCGGTAGTCTGAAATAAAAGGGGAACTTGTAAGATCATGGAGTTTGTATGTGTGTTAGAGAAACATCTGGGCCGCTAGCCTAAGCCATGCCTAATCATGGTGGAAACTTGCAGCATAACCATAATGAGCATTCTATGAAGCATCCTCAATAAAAACCTATGCAAATAGCAAATAAAAAGATCGCTGAGATGCTCATTATCTGTTGCCTTGTCATTTTGATATGGGATAGCTCCTGTGTCATGGGGCAAGGGGTACCCCATTGGCGGTTCTCTATGATACATATGTACTTACAATGAAAAGAGCTTATTTGTGACTGAAGTTGAGTAGCATGAGGTTCGGTACTCGTAAATAAGGGGCATGAGATTTCAACTTATAACTTGTCAAGCATATCCTCTTAGTTGTGTCACTTTAACCTTAATCACCTAAAACATGCTTACGATAGGGGCAACGAGAGCTGAAAGCTAATAAGTACCATAATTTTTGGAAGCTCTTTATGAGACTTGAATCCCTGCTTCCATCTATGAAGGCCTTTCTTTTACTTTATGTTGAGTCTCCATCTTCTATCTATATGCACCTATTGAGAGAGGATAATGGCCATTCTTAGTTTAATGTGCATTATCCCAAGACTTGTTGATTGATGCATAACTTTGATATTGCTTGTTCTTAAACTATTTGTATCTAGTCACCCTTATGAACTTTGAAGGTGTCCTATGCATTTATGTTTTGCTACACTATGAGGGACAAGATGAATACATTTCTCATTATGTTTTATTTATGTGAAACAAACGTCTTGCAAAGCTTTGTTATTCATGTATATTTTGTTTGTACCTTTTCATGTTACAACATAGTTGCTATGTCTTATTGTTAGAACTATATCTTTCATGCTATGTTAAAGTACTATGATCCTAGCTATCAATGTTCTACAAATACTTTGATCAAGTTTATTATGGTGCATGTCACCTCAAAATTTATTCTTTGTTTTTATCACTTACCTACTCGAGGACGAGCATGAGTTAAGCTTGGGGATGTTGATACGTTGCAAACGTATATATAATTTTTGATGTTCCATGCTTGTTTTATATCTACTTTCTTATGTTTTGTCCACACTTTGGAGTATTTTTATACACTTTCTTGGACTAACCTATTAACAAGATGCCACAGTGCCAGCTGCCTGTTTTCTGCTATTTTTGGTTCTAGGAAAGACATAAAATGAATATTGTTGGAATTGGACGGGACAAAAGCCAAAGTCAATATTTCACCGAGGGGGACACGGAGCCAGAAGACGAGACGAAGAGGGGCCAGAGGCAGGCCAGACCACCTGGCCGCACGGCTAGGCCTGTCCTGCGCCAGGGGGTGGTGTGGCCGCCTAGGGCACCCCTCGGCCTCCCCTTTCGCCTATAAGAAGCCCCCGATATAAAAACCATAAGTCCCCGATCAAAATTCCATGAAAGAGTATGTAGCCGCCGTCATCACCGTCCCTAGATCGGGAGGGATCTGAAGCTCTTCCCGGCACCTGATACGTTGCAAACGTATCCATAATTTTTGATGTTCCATGATTTGTTTTATCTACTTTCTTGTGTTTTGTCCACACTTTGGAGTACTTTTTATATGATTTCTTGGACTAACCTATTAACAAGAGCCATAGTGCCAGCTGCCTGTTTTCTGCTGTTTTTGGTTTCAGGAAAGTCAGAAAATGAATATTCTCGAAATTGGATGGGACAAAAGCCAAAGTCAGTTTTTCACCAAGGGACACCTGGAGCCAGAATACGAGACAGAGAGGGGCTGGGGCCCGACCACACCACCTGGCCGTGCGGCCAGGCCTGGCCCACGCCAGGGGGTGGTCTGGCCGCCCTAGGCACCCCCTCGGCCTCTCCTTCCGCCTATATATTGCCTCTGATATGGAAAACCTAAGTACCTGATCAAAATTCCACGAAAGAGTCTGTAGCCACCGTCATGTCCATCCCTAGATCGGGAGGGATCTGAAGCTCTTACCGGTACCCTGCCGTAGAGGGGAATTCACCCTAGAGGCCTTCTTCATCATCATGCAAGCCTCTAGTGTGATGCGTGAGTAGTTCACTCTGAACTACGGGTCCATGTAGTAGCTAGATGGCTGGTTCTCCTCCTTTGTGCTATCATGTTTAGATCTTGTGAGCTCCGTTCATGATCAAGATCATCTATTTGTAATTCTTCATATTATGTTTGCGGGGATCCGATGGATATTGAGATGCTATTTCAGATTGATTATTGATTCTATCATGTCTTTGTTATTTGTGATCTTGCATGCTTTCCATTGTTAGTAGCTATCTTGGCCGAGTAGATGCTAGCAACTCCAAGAGTTAGTATTTATGCTCGATAGTGGGTTCATGCCTCTGATAATCTGGGGAAGTGATAGAAATCTCTAAGGTACTAGATGTGATATTGCTACTAGGGAGAAAACAACAATCCTTTGTTCATAGAACAATCGTATTGTTTACTTTACACGCAATTCGTAATGCAATCATCCGTTGCTTGCAACTTAATACTGGAGGGGGTTCGGATGATAACCTGAAGGTGGATTATTAGTCATAGATGCAGTTGGATGGCGATCTATGTATAATGTTATAATACCCAATCGAATCTCAAAGGAGTCAAGATGATTAGTATATGCTTGTATGCTTTCTCGATGTTTGTCAATTGCCCCGCTGTAATTTGTTCACCCAACATGTTATCTATCTTAAGGAGAGCCACCTCTAGTGAACTATGGACCCCGGTCCTTTATTTTACTATCAATCTACAATCAACTGTTTACTGCTTTGTGTTTACTTTCTGCAAACTATTACTTTCTTCCACTCGATACGTTTAATCCTTTGTTTTCAGCAAAACCGGTGAGATTGATAACCTCATCGCAAGTTGGGGATAGAGTTCTGTGGTTGTGTTGTGCAGGTCTCCATGTTGCTGCTGCACCGGTAGTGCGCCCTGCCAATGTTCAACTAGCAACACCTTTGGGGTGTTTCCTTGCTCCTACTGGTTCGATTAAACCTTGGTTTCATACTGAGGGAAAACTTGCTGCTATGCTCATCATACCTTCCTCTTGGGGTTCCCCAACGAGCTCGATATATTTTGGGCCATCAAGCTATTTTTCTGGCGCCGTTGCCAGGGAGTCAAGGACATCTTCACAAGGGGAGTCCCTCATAACCAATCTCTTTACTTTGTTATTTATTTGTTTTGCTTAGTTTACTTTTGTTTTGTTCGCTTGTTTCTTTATCAAAAACACAAAAAAATACTTTTACAAGTTTGCGTTCTTTATAAAAAACACAAAAAATGACTACCCTTGAAAACACTAAGTTGTGTGACTTCACTAGCACCAACAACTATGATTTGATGAGCACACCTATTGCCCCACCTGTTCCTGAAGCTACTTTATTTGAGATAAAACCTGCTTTACTCAATCTTGTTATGAGAGAACAATTTTCTGGTATTGGTAATGAAAATACTGCTGCCCATCTAAATAACTTTTTTGAACTTTGTGAGATGCAAAAGCATAGGGATATTGATGGAGATATCATTAAGCTTAAATTGTTTCCTTTCTCCTTGAGAGGAAAAGCTAAAGAATGGTTAAATTCCCTAACTAGGAATAGTATTGATTTTTGGACTAAATGCAAAGATGCTTTCATTGGAAAATACTAAACTCTTGCTAAGATTATATCTATGAGAAGTGAAATAATGAAGTTCAAACAATCTGATAATGAACATGTTGCTCAAGCTTGGGAAAGAATGAAATCTTTGGTAAAGAATTGTCCCACTCATGGACTAACTACTTGGATGATTATCCAAACCTTTTATGCAGGATTGAACTATTCTTCAAGCCCCCCAACCTGCTCGGGCGACGCCCCTGCTCCCGTGTCGCCCCCGTGTCGGGTGGCACAGGAGCCCCCCAACCCGTCGCGCCGCTAGCAGCCCCCACCACCCCCTCTCCTCTCCGCCTCCGTCGGAGGATGCGGCCGGGAAAAGCGCGCACCACCGACAATGGAGGCGGGGGCTCCCTTCTGGCGTGGCTCCTCGTCGTGGATCTGGCGGCCGGGGCGGCGCTGCTGTGTGGGTGCTGCGCCCCACCATCCGAGGTCGCCCATGGCGGCTGGGCCCGATCTGGGCCTATGCGGGCCGGGCGGGCCGTGGCTTCAGGGCGCGGTGGTGGGCGTCCTCGCGGTCTCGTCTCTGAGGCGTCATTGGCTGTCAGCATCGGTGGTGGCTTGCCGGCGTGGGGGGCCTCCTCCTCCGAGCCCACGCGGGCTAGCCATGGAGCCGGTGGTGATCGATGCACCTCCGTTCATCGACGGTGAGGCCGGCGGTGTCCCTCTCCTTCCTGTGATGGCGTCCCTTGCTGGCATCTTGCGTCCCCTCCCCCCTTCTCCATGCGGCCCTTTGGGCGGGTTTCGGGGACATGATCCATGGCCGGGTGAAAGCCTTGCTCAGCTTGAGCTGTTGCTGGCCACGGTGACGCCTGCTGGTGCCCCTAC
Source organism: Avena eriantha (assembly GCA_910589775.1). Taxonomy (NCBI): domain Eukaryota; kingdom Viridiplantae; phylum Streptophyta; class Magnoliopsida; order Poales; family Poaceae; genus Avena; species Avena eriantha. The sequence goes on along the minus strand of OU342742.1, from coordinate 249,829,874 downwards.
CTCCTTGGGGGCGTGGTCATGGCTGGTATCATGTCTTCCTCTCCTTGGGAGCCGGGGGAAACCTTAGGTTCGGGTCACCGGACCAGGCGGCAGCGGTGCCACGGCGGCGTGATCTTCTTGGAGACGTCGTCAAGGCTGCCCGGGGAGGCCCGATGTTTTGGAGTTTGGGGGGCAAGGTGCTGCCGGTGTTGGATGCTTCTCTGGGCGCGAGCATCAGGGGCGCTATGTACATCATGGTGGACGCTTCCTAGTCGATGTCTTCCTCAAGTCCGGGTGGATTCTGCTGACTCCTCGACGATCTCTTCTAGGTGTATGAGGGAGAGGTGCATTGATCCGTGTGGCCTTGGAGTCTTGGTCGTGCTACAACAGAGTCTCACTTTGATCGTGACGTGGTCCAATTGCTTAGTGTCTCGTCTCCTCACCTTGGTAGGGGACTTGGCAAGACGAGGTCTCATCATCGGGTCGTGGTGGAGAGCATGTGGTGCGTCCTGTGGCATTGTATCGTGTTGCGCGTGTGTGGTGTTGTAGCCTTTTGGCGTTGTATCGGCCGTTGGCCTCTTCTTCTATGTGTTTGGTACGTCTCCCAGGACGTATCCTATAAAAAACTATTCTTCTAGAAATCTATTGGATTCTGCTGCTGGAGGTACCTTTATGACCATCACTTTGGGTGCTGCAACAAAGCTTCTGGATAATATGATGGTTAATTACTCTGAATGGCATACTAAAAGAGCTCCACAAGGTAAGAAGGTAAATTCTATTGAGGAAACCTCCTCCTTGAGTGATAAGTTTGATGTTATTATGTCTATGCTTGTTAATGGGAAAGCCCATATTGATCCAAATAATGTTCCCTTAGCCTTTTTGGTTTCTCAAGAAGAGCAAGTTGATGTGAACTTTATAAGAAATAACAATTCTAGCAACAATGCCTATAGGAACAATTTTGGTAACAACAATTATAAGCCATATCCTCCCAACAATGGTAATGCTTATGGAAATTCCTACAACAATAATAGGAGTGCACCCTCTGAACTTGAAGTTATGCTAAAGGACTTTATTAGTAAAAAAACTGCTTTGAATAAAACTATTGAGGAAAAACTCTCTAATTATGAAAGAAATATAGCACGACTGGCTAAAGCTCAATCTTCTTTGAATAAAATGGCTGCTAAATCTGAAACTAATGATAATCCCGTTGTAGCTACTAATGCCATACAAGTAAGAATTAATGAAAATGTTAGACTATTAGCTGAATTACATGCTAAGTGGGAAAGAGAAGATGAAATTGCTAGAAACATTAGCGTTTCTACTATCACTACCACTAGTGTTGAGGCTAGTAATAGCTCTACTACCTTAGATGATAATTAAGATTTTGATCTTGATGGTTGCAATATCTCTGAAGTTATTAAGTTCCTACAAAAGCTTGCTAAAAGTCCTAATGCTAGTGCTATGAACATGGACTTTACAAAACAAATTACTGATACTCTCATAAAGATTAAATAAGAAAAGATGAAAAATAAAGCTTTTATTCCTATAAATCAAGAAGATGGTTGGGAACCCATCATTAATATGAAAGTGAATGATTTTGATTTCAAAGCTTTATGTGATATTGACAGTAGTGTTTCTATTATGCCTAGAAGGATTTATGATATGCTTGATTTGCCTCCACTTGAAGATTGTTATTTGAATGTCCCACTTGATGATAATGCTAAAAAGAAACTCAATGAGAGTATTAATGATGTTCTTATTATGGTTAACAATGCCTATGTCCCCGTTGATTTCTATGTTTTGGATGTTGAATGCAATGCTTCTTGTCCTATTATTTTGGGAAGACCTTTTCTTAGAACTGTTTGTGCCATTATTGACATGAAAGAAGGCACCATTAAATATGAACTCCCACTCAAGAAAGGTATAGAACTCTTCCCTAAGAAGAGAGAGAAGATTTATTTTGCCTCTCCTATGAAAACAAAATTTGCTCTTAATGCTTCTTCATTTGAGAACACTTGATTCTTTTTCTTGCTTCTTATGCCAAACTTAAAGGCGTTAAAGAAAAGTACTTATTGGGAGATAACCCAAAAGTTTTAGAGGAGTCTTGGAAGTAATAACCGCTCTTTATCCTTTTTATTTACTTTTTGTGCCAAGAGTAACCTCTAATGAGAGAGAAGTAATGATTGGGAAAGTTGCTATCCCGAAACAGATTTTTGTGCTTCACCGTAAATATTCGTGTAAAATATCTGTATGTCCTTTTGAGGCGTGAATTTTTTTGCTTCTGACCCAGGTTGTTATCTAACTTTCGTCAGATCAACACTTTTTGATTTGAGCAATAGAAGGTCTTCAAAGAAATTCGTCTTTACCTGCTGGTCTGTTTTGACAGATTTCTGCCATTTTCTGCATTTCTTCTTGTTGGTTCTTTTTGAGTTCTTTTGGGGAATTGAGATTTTTGAGGGAAGTGCTACAGTAGATAGTGTTTTAATGGAAGTTTTATTGCTGTTAGAACTGAACCTAAAAGACTTATTATCTTGAGTGCACCAATGTTGCTAATAAAGATTGTGTGAAGTTTTGTATGAAGGAAAACTTTCAGGTGTATGGAAGGTATGAGTAATGAGATGAAAGATGGACTAAAACTCAAGCTTGGGGATGACACGCGTGTCACCCCAAGAAATATCCAGGAAGTACAAGCGTCAAAGCTTGGGGATGCCCAAGGCACCCCCCTCTTCATCAATAAAAATCTCAGGTTTCTTCGAAACGCTTCATTTTTATTGTTTCATTCATAGTTATGTTGTTCTTGGAGCTTCTTCTTTTTCATTTTCGTTTTGGTTTTTCATTTGCTTTGTTTTCTTAGTTTGCTGAATAAGTTGGTTGGACCCCCTCTTTCATACATTGGTTTTCAAATAGTTTGGTTTGGTTTGGAAAAAGAGTACGGAAGTTCATGCTTAAGTGGTAAAGAGAGCTTGTTTTTTACGGTGGCCTATGCTTTGTCATGCCATGCTCCATATTGTTTTGGGTTTATGCTTAGTATTCTTTGTTGTAGCATGACCTGTTATAAACAATTGAGATTTCTTAATGTGCCTTGGAAGGATCATGCGTTGTTTTAGCATATTAAAGCATAGTATAGTGGTATTCTCCTTTGATGCTTTATTTGGGTTGACTTGGCGCATGCTCACACCATGTTATGACTATCCAAGTCACCATAAGCCTTTATGATCCTTTAGTTTTCAACTTGTAGTATCACTTTATGCTTTGATCAATGATGTTTTGTCGCTCTGCATGATTATGGCCATTATTGCTCTCTTAGTTTATCGCTCCCAGTCTTTTGCTAGCCTCCGCAACCAAGTATGAGTTCCACTCATGCATCCAACTCCTAAAACCAAGTTATTCCAAAAGAGTTGACCATACCTACCTACTAGCATATGCTATTCCAAGTATATTCATGTTTTTATCTACCTTCCAAATTAAACTTGTTATGAGAAAACTAGTGATTAAAGCTCTCACAAACTTGATGGCACACTTTACCTTTCTTGCCCTTAATAAACTTGAACCATTGTGTCGTCTATGTTGTATATTCTTGCACTTATTTTTTGGGGATTAGTAGAACCATGCTGTCATGGGGAACGCTTTCAACATTGCACTTGTACTTTGTACCTAGTTGATATCATGCTCTTTTGTCTATGGATGTCGTCGGTGTGAAATGAAAGGGGAGCTTGTAAGTCCATGGAGTTATGTATGTGTGTTAGAGAAACGCCTGGGCCGCCGGTCTAATCCATGCTGTCATGGTGGAAACCTGCAGCGTAACCATAATGAGCTGTTTATGAAGCATTCTTCTTATAAAAAATAAGTCAAATATTGAGAAAAAATAGAAAAAGAAAAAAAGAGATATGAGAAAATAGGAAAGAGAGAAAAAAGCACCATATTACCATGGTAAAAATAAGATGATTGCTGAGATGCTTGTTGTCTACTTGCCTTGTCATTTTGATATGGGGATTCTTCCGTATCATCGGGCAAGGGGTACCCCGTTGACGGTTCTCTATGATACACATGTACTTACAATGACAAGAACTTACCGGTGACTAAACTTGAGTAGCATGAGGAGCGACCCTCGTATTTAAGGGAGATGAGATTTCCAACTTATACTTCGTCAAGCATATACACCATAGTTTGTTCACTTTAAGCTTAATCACTTCAAGATGCTTATGATAGGGGCAATGAGAGCTGAAAGCTATTAAGTACCATAATTTTTGGAAGCTCTTTATGAGACTTGAATCCCTACTTCCTTCTATGAAGGCATTTCTTTTACTTTTATGTTGAGTCTCCACCTTCTATCTTTATGCACCTACTTTGAGAGCATAGTGGCCATTCTTAGTTCTATGTGCATTGTCCCAAGACTTGTTGATTGATGCATAGCTTTGATATTGCTTGTTTTAAACTATTTGTATCTAGTCACTCTTATGAACTTTGAACGTGTCCTATGTATTTATGTTTGCTACTCTATGAGAGACAAGTTGAATGCTACTATGCTATGTTTTCTTTATGTGAAACAAACAAACGTCTTGCAAAGCATTGTTATTCATGAATCTTTTGTTTGTTTCACAAAGGAGGTGTTTCCTTGCTCCTACTGGTTTGATAACCTTGGTTTCATAACTGAGGGAAAACTTGTTGCTATACTCATCATACCTTCCTCTTGGGGTTCCTCAATAAGCTCAACATCTTGAGTAAGCAACCACCCTCATCACCCGATATCGGCTCCATCAACCAATCTGGGTCCGAATTCGCCCTCACAATCCACATGGGCATGAACTGGGATAGGTTGCTCTCCTAGAAGTCCGCATCGGTGGTCGAGGGGCAAGAGCCTCACGAGGTCGTGCTACGGGTGCCCGGTGGCGCGACCAGCCTATGGTCTGTGGAGGTACTGTTAGACCGTGTCGGACAAATGTAGCTCGCCAACAGCTAGAAGGAGTTCGCTCACGCATACACCATTGAACTCAAGCACTTACTCATCTTCAAGTATGATGGAGATGCCATGCTCACTTCTAACATCTTCGACCATACCATGTGTCACCAACACTACCACTCTGACTTCGATGACTAGGCTAGACGAAGATGCTAGGGTCTGTAGATTATCTACTATGTTTTTCTACCTCCTGTTTATGCATGCAACCTGAAACAACGAAAAACTTTGTTCATCATGCATCCTTTTTTTGAAAACATGCGAACTTTATTGATTCATGAACAAGGATACATCGTCTTTAAGGATACAGACAACAAAATATAGAGGATCCTCTAGCCAAGTGGTCTGGGGTCCCTCCGCCTTACAAGCAAGCATATCAGCAATATATTCTATTACTCTCTCTAGCACTATGACCGAAAGCTACATGAGCAAAACCTCTAGCAAGGAAGGCACACTCCTCGTAAACAGCAACCGCAACACCGAGAGAATTACCACCATCCTTCATCATAGCTACGACCTCCCAATAGCACGAGTTTACAATCAACTTTGAGCATCCGGCTTGGCCTGCAAGTAGTAGTCCATCCCTAAGCGCTAGTGCTTCCGCCATAGCCACATCAGCGACAGTAGGAAGGAGGCATAACATGCCAGCGATAAACATACCTCTATCATCACGAATGACCGCTCCCGTTGTTCCTGATCCTATAGTTACCTAAAATGATGCATCGACATTTAGCTTGTTAAAACCTTCCTTTGGTTTCTCCCAACCATATTATTGAATGCCCATATTTTTCTTGTGTGCACGGCAATAGTTTGTCGTGATAGCTAAGATCGATGGTGCAGAACGCCCCAGTGAAGATACCGGTTCCTCATGCGCTATGGACCTTCTCTGCCACCAAATATACTAGCAGGCTGTGGCGATCACTTCCTTCACCTTCATGTCTGAAGCTCCAGGCATCGTTTTCTCAGGCAATGTCAGCATCTCCTCTAGAACAGCTGGTCCTGAGCGATCAATAGTGGACATCTCATTAATCAACTCGGACAAGCCTAGTGTCTCCCAGATTCCTGCTACATGGGGCATTGGAAAAAGGCATGTAGTGTGTCCTCATAGTAGATGTTGCATACCGGGTAGACACTAGTTGTGCTAATGTGCCTATTAGCCAAGACATAATTGCAGGCGACCGTACCATGTAATAATCTTCAAATGAATATTTTTAACCTTGCCGACATTTTAAGTGACCATAAGATAGACCAAACTGGTTTATATTTGGAGTACCTTGTTCTTTTGTTATGAGGAGATTCCTACCATGTTTATGTTCCCATTCGGTATAATACGGGATCTAGCTATAAATATACCATTCTTTGTATTGTTCCATGATTGAAAGTCTTGCATCATCCCAACAACAAGTGGAATTCTCAGAATCCGATTCACATCCACCGTAGAGAAAAGAGATCTCACTAAGGCCTCATCCCATGAACGAGTCTCCTGATCAATAAGTTCTAAAACTCTTGTATACACAATGTTTTCACGCCTTGAGATCACTTTCCAAGAAGGGCTAGTTGGGATCCATGGGTCCTTCCAAATATTTATATTCTCGCCATCACCAACATGCCATATGCATCCTTTTTTGAAGGTTTGAATACCAGCCCAAATACTCTACCACGTGTACCAAGATCCTTTCCTTAACTTGGCATTAAGGATATCCCAGAGGGGAAGTACTTTGCTTTTAGGACATTTGCACACAATGAATCCGGTTCACAAAGAAGCCTCCAAACTTATTTAGCTAGCAAAGCAAGATTAAAACAATATAGATCTCTCAATACCATTCCACATTTCTTCTTTGGAATAGACATTTTCCACCACACGAACCAGTGCATGTATTTTTGCTCATCATCATATGCCCACCAGTATTGGCTCATAGCATCCGTGAACCTTTTAACAACTAGTTTAGGGAGCTTGAAGACAAACATAGCTTATGCGGGGATAGCTTGCGTGATAGCCTTTAAGAACACCTCCTTACCACCAAAATACAAAATCTTCTCTTTTGAACCTTTGAGCCTAATACAAAGCCTATCAATCAATTCCATGAAACTATTAGTTCTATCTAAACCGATGATCAGCGACAGCCCCAAATATTTATCCATAATGACCTCTGCCATGATGTTTAGTTCCATGCAAATAACTTCTTTTACCTCAACCGTGGTGTAGGGGCTGAAGTAAATACTAGACTTGTTTTCACTGATTAATTGACCTGACGAGGCACAATAATCCAGTAAGACCCTTTTCAAGGCCACAACATTGTCCATACTATCACACATTAGGATGAGTGAATCATCTGCAAAAAGTAAGTGTGAAACATCAAGGCCATTTCAGCACACTTTCACCCCAATAATATGGCCAGCTTCCTCCTCATATCTCAATAAGCTAGTAAGACCCTCTGCGCAAAGTAAAAATATGTTTAGGAATAAGGGGTCTCCCTGACAAATCCCTCTAGTTGGGACAAACTGACCAGTATCATTACCATTGATCATAACTTGGTAGGTAACCGAGCTGACATAATCCATAATGAGCTTCACCTAATTCTCCTCAAAGCCTAGTCTGGTCATGACCTTCTCCAGAAAATCCCACTTCACATGATCGTAGGCCTTGTGCATATCAAGTTTGATTACGCACAAGCCATATTTACCAATCCTCTTATTGTTGATAGCGTGGTAAGATTCATATGCCACCAATAAATTATTAGTAATAAGTCGCCCCGGAACAAATGCTATCTGAGTTGTTGAAATAATCTCTAAGGGTATTAATTTCATCCTAGCTGCAATAGTCTTGGAAATGACTTTATAAATGATATTACACAAGCTAATTGGCCAAAATTATGTTACCTTCTCCAGTCTTTTAACTTTTGGAATTAAGAAAATAGTGGTCTCGTTCCATCCCTCAGGAACCTTCTTCTGATTTATAGTGATTAGGACCTCATCTGTCAACTCCTCACCAAAAAGAGACCAGTATTTCTTGTAGAAAATAGCATGCAATCCATCAGGCTCAGGGGCCTTTAAATCACCAATATTGAACAGAGCCTTCTTAATCTCCTTCCTAGTGTAAGGTCCCAAAGCGCCTTATTCATCTCACGCGTGACACACGGTTTAATCTTTCCAATGACATCATGGTCCGGTTGTTGCACCTCGGTACTAAATAGGCTCTGGAAAATCCTTTATGTGGACAGAAAAATCATGCTGATATTCTAACCAATTGCCGTTGTCACCACAAAGCTTCTTGATTTAATTTTATTCTTTCTAGCCATTGCAAAATTATTGAAAAAATTCGTGTTCTGATCGCCAAACTTCATCCAGTTGGCTCTACTTCTCTGCACCCATCTCATCTCCTCTTGCCCATGAATATTTTCCATTTTTAATTAGATTTCTTGAAATTTAGCCATTTCCTCCTCACATAGGGGGCCATACATAAACAAATTCAGCTCAAATTGCAGCTCTGCCAATCTCTATTTGGGATGCTTTAGCATAGTGTGATTGCAAACATGCAGCACCTCATGAACCATTTTCAGATGGGCTGCTAGGTTACCTGGATTCTGCTTTTGGGCTCTCTCCCATGCCGACCCAACCGCACTATCAAACTCCTCCTCCATAAGCCAACTGGCTTAAAATCTATGTTTCTCGCACATGCGAATTGCGTTTACATCCTCTAGAAAAGCAGTGTCGACAATAATGGGCCGATGGTATGATTTCGAATAATCTTCATTGATCAAGGTTGCCACAGGAAATTTAGCATCCCATTTAGGGTTACTTATAGCTCTATCCAGCCTCTCTCGTATGCGCCCACGTCTCCATGTAAACATATCACCAACATATCCCATAACCTCTAAGTTACAAGAAACTAAGGCATCCTTGAATACTTGCATACATATTTGTGGTTGCAGGTTCCCACCTTTTTCTGAGCCACATAGAATTTCGTTAAAATCTCGAAGTAAAACCCATGGAAAGTTAAACATGCCATGCAGGTCCTGAACATAATCCCATGTCAAGTGCTTCCTGCTTCCACTCGGTTCACCATACAAGCCAGTAATCCTCCACGGACTTGTGCCATTTTACTCGATCTTGATGTTGAGGTTGTTGGGTTCTCAATCATAGAAAACAAAAAAAACCTACGATGGAAACTACTAAGCACCAAGATCTATCTACCTAGATACAAGCAACAGGTGGATATACATCCGTAGAGAACATACCCTTGAAAACCGACAAAGTATAACAAGATTGGACTCGTGCATGATGTAGTCAATCGCTTGACGATCTCAAGATCGAGAGGAAGTCCTAGCACCACAAATCAGCAGCGCATCCATGATCGCACACACGTCCAGTCCACCAAACAACCTCCGCCTCCTCGCTCAAGCGATGCAGCGGAAGCAACAACTCCTTCTAGACGAACGCCACCGGGAACATATATCTCGCTAATCCGAGACCATGGGGGAATAATTCTATATGGGGAGAGATCCTTCATGAGGAGGTGTGTTTTGTGAGGAGGAGAGGGGGGGGGCTGATGGCCTGCAAGTGCATAGGTTCATCAAAGAATGTTTTCGCGGAAGTATTAATTCCAGTTTTTTATATCAATCCCAACAAGGAGCCTAGAAAAGTGTTTTTATGCGGTGTTTCTGTCCCACCAAAGGTGTCACAGGTGTTGAGTGAATTGACTGCAAAAGTTGATGGTGGAAGTTGTGAGTGAAAGATAGAGGAACTTGTGTAGGAAATAAGTAAATTGCATAAAAGTAAAGACGCGAAAGGTGTGTAAAGGTCCTCTAGATGAGAAGTTAGGTGTAACATCCCAAAACTTTTATCAAGGCTAATCAAGATTCAAATCACCCAATTTAGGGTTAACAAAAACTTTTTATTATTAAAACAATTAAGCATGCATATGTGTGTGCATTAATATGGAATTGTTTTGAATTGCCTTGTTTGTTGGTTCTAATGGTTGTAAAATGATTCTAAGGTGAATGCCACATCATCTAGATCATTCCCAAGCAAAATCCAAAGAAAAAGAAATCAATTAGAATTAATGAAGGCAAATGGTCATTTTTGCCATTCTGCTCCACTAGGTCACTTTAGGTGTTCCTAGAACTCAAAGTCCAATAGAAACATTTATGAAGCTTTGCACCCCTTGCTAGTATAAGTAATGATCTACTAAGGCCCACTTTGAAATCTTACAAAAACATTTAAACACTAATTTTAAATGGCAATTGAAAATGGAATCCATTTCATATGCATAGATCACACTTTTTCAAAAACCATTCAAATGAGTTCAACTTGACAATCCCAAGCAACCACAGAGGCTTAAGCATGTGACCAACAACTCCACCAAAAATCTTTTCAAAATTCAAAGTTTGATTTCTTTCGGCCATTTTGTCAAACACCTTCTGTGCACAAATCTGGCAAAATCCACAAACACTATTGTGAGCAGGGTTCTGGCTAAACTGGTCTCCCATTTTGCAACCAAAGTGCTCCCAGTACACCTCCCACCCTGTACCTGCATGGCCACCCACTGTGCACACGACCAATGGTCATGGCCACCATGGCCGAGCACATTTATCACCCCCACCGTCGACAACACGACCCAAGCACTGCCAGCCTCGCCTACGATGTCTGGCACGTCGCCCGTGCTCTACTTCCCCCTCCAGCCCCAGCTCAATGACAGAGAGAGGAGGAGCCAGGAACGCCGTGCCCGGGCTGTGTCTACCATGCCGACGCCGCACCCGCCGTTCACGCCTGTCCCTGCTCCACCCGACCTCGCCTCATTCCCGCCGCCAGCCTACATGATCACTAGTGTCCCAGGAGGCCAAAGGACATGCCCGTTCCCTCGACCGTGCCCTGTAGCCACCGGATGCCACGAAACTCGTCGTGGATCGAGACAGCGTGTGCGCAGCGACGCCCACTTATCCCAACCATGTTGCACTGCACGAGCACCTCCGTGACGATCGCCAAGGAACCTCCCACCGTACTAGCCCCCGGACCATACCTCTAGCTCGCTGTGTCGTCGAGCTCCGACCATGCCGTGATTCCCCCTTGCCCCGCTATAAAATGGGAGCCTCCCGGCACCAACTCTTCAAACCACCTCCCTCCACTCCACCTCAGAGACCTCCCAAAGCCCCACTAGAGCAAGCCGCTGCCCGTAGCTCCCCAATTTCGTCGGAGACCACCGTAGAAGGAGGAGAAGGGCGCCACTGATCCAAGCCATCTCTAGGGACACCGCCGGTACCAGGAGAACCGCCATCCTCAGCACGTCCAGTTGCCCGCCTCGCCGACCCTCGCCAGAGCTCCGGTAAGCCTCCCCTGACCCTCACCGACCTTGCTAGGGTTTCTCCCCGTCGTGTCCTTTTCCAGTGAGGAAGAGGGCTGTGAGCCGTTGATCCATAATCTAATCCTACGGTCACCCTCCTCCGATACCTGTTCGGCATCCCCTGTCCCACTGACAGGTGGGGCCATATCTTAAGTCAGCCTGGGTGCTGCGCGGAGCGTAGTGGGCCGGCCCATTTCTTTCCCGCGCAACCTAGTAGATTCAAATAAATCTTTTTCAATTTTTGACTTAAACTTATTCTGTCCACTAGTTTAAAAATCCACCCAGAGAGTTCTGCTTAACCAAATGACATGATTCAAATTTTGCTAGAAAGATAATTAAAATCTCTATCCAAGACCGTTGGATTTAAATCATTTAGAGTTATAAATCACATATAGAAAAAATAACAAGACAGAGGCTTTATGCATTCAAACAATTTTCAAAATTCAACCATAATAGCTTTTGAGTTGATTCCACCTCTCAAAAATCACATTTGGAAATACCTATATGAATATGTAATAATATTTAGGTTTGCATGCAGTGACTTGGACTAGTACCAAAATAATGCTATATAGGCATTTCTAGTCACTTTAAATCATTAAATATTAATCTTAAACTTTATAAAATGTGATCCAACATTCAAATCCCATTCCCATGTATTAGAATATGTGGTGATGACATGTGTCCACATGATCCCATATTTTAAATGGAGAATATTAAATCTTAATTAATTTCAATGAGTAGAAATTACTTTTCTCAAATAAAATAAATGAAACTAGTTCATCAAATCTTGTGATGTTTGTGATGGTACTAGATCATCAAGTATGTGCCTTAGTGTGCTAATTAGACTAGTTAAGTATTGTTTGGTGATTGTGTATCCCGTATGTATTTATAGACGATAGTACCGACCAAGTCTACGAGGAGGAGGAGTTCTACCCCGAAGAAGAAGAGGAGAATTTCAACCACTGCACCAACCAAGGCAAGCTAGCATTATATAAGTTAACAATGCAATAAAAAACTTGCAAGCTAGATAACCAAAGTAAGATGCAATAGGCATGCTTGGTTATACCCTTCTTGATTTATACAAATCCTAAGTTTTACTTACAAGCTTTACTTTCTTTTACTTTACCAAAGTTCTTTACTTTGTTTATAGATAGCATAAAGAGTATAAAACTTGGCCTATCTAGTTAGAATTAGATGTCATTCTATGGCATGAGATTGAGATTAGTACCCCACCTTAGTGAACACTCTTAACTTAGTGATTAGAGCTAAACCAAAAACATGATCACTTTAGATGGGAATACTTGGTGAAAATGACTTGTGAAAACCTTGGAATGATGAGTCATTCTATTGAGATGTTTCAACATGTGTTGAGAAACACAAATGGTTTATGATGATGATGAAAATGTTGAGGCATGAGCCTTAGCCCTTTGATGGTTGGGTTCGGATGCGATACCATTCCAATTTTACCGTACAACCACAATACTTGAATTGGGTAAGGCTTAGCCGGAAGTTTATATCCATTAGTATTAGTTCCCTCGTGGGAGAGGTTTGAGCTAAGGCTACCTCTCAATGTTGTCCACCTATGCAGTGCCCAGGATGGCAGATGACCATGGCTGGGAGGCCAAGCTCATAGGAGAGGTGCTTATACTAGAGTGTGTAAAGGAAAGGTTATGTTTGATTATCTGCATACAAAGTATGATGATTCAGGGTTATCCCTAACAGATGTATCGAATTTTGTGGTGAAAGTGTACCACCTCTGTAGAGTGTCAAACTATTCCAATAGCCGTGTCCACGGTTATGGATAGTTGGAGTGGCCATACTGTTCCGTTGTAAGATGTTTTCAAAATGACTTATGAAATGAATTGTGACATGACTTGACCACAACAGAGTTGTGACTATGACAACTAAGTTCCCACTTAGGTGATTTCAAACTTTATTTTATCTTTCTTTGTTTCTGAACTCAGCTTAGGTTGCAAACTTAACTTTACAAATAAACTTAGAACTTAGTATTCCTACTAGAACCACTTTACTTGTTAGTTATAGTTTGCGAGTACTTAAAGAATACTCATGGCTTTGTCACTGGCTATTCCCGTGGCCAGACTATGAGGAGGACTATCCGGAAGAAGGATAGCAGGACGGCTACGACAGCTAGGATCATCTCCCATCGTTAGCATTGCCTGTGACACTGAAGATGGAGCCCACCGCTACGCTATTTATTCTGCTACTTGTTTGTACTAAGACTGGATCATGAGATCCTTTATTTGTGTAAGACCTTATTATGGTTTGTAATGGATGATGTACTATGATATCCAATCTATTATGTCTCACAAAAATGGTAATCCTGGGATTGCGATGTATGGCATAACAGGCATCTGGGATTAAAAATCCGGGTGTTGACATTAGGCGTGGAGAGAAATAGTTCATGGTGATAGTGAAAGTGCCAAATGGAATAAGTGGAATAAGTGATAGTGACATTTCTTATTTATAAGTGAGTAGGCAAGCAACCCATATACCGACTAGGAGTCCTCATGGCCAATTCTTCCGAATCCAAATTATCCATCTACCTGTTACCACGACCATGGTCAGCATATTAATTAAGGTCTTGCGACCGGATCAAGGCTTTAATCTTGATGGTTCCTTGTTGTCCTCGAGTAGTGCTAGATCTACTTTGATATCAACCGTGTCACTCGGGGGTCGCCGAATTACTAGCATACAAGTTCATACCTATGAGATCTTTGGATCATGTTACATGGGCCGTTAAATTAGATAACAAGCATTAGGAAAACATAGATATTCATTCTCACTATTTAAATAAAACATTACAACTATCACAAATGGATGGATTTAAAGGAGTAACAACACATAACACCAATCCCCTACATCTTCCACACCTACGGGGATTTACTCAGACATGAGAGGGAGACAAATCAAAGGCATAATCGTATTGCAAATAAAAATCATCTCAAAGTTATTGTAGCAAACCACAATAGCGATTAAAGATCAAATAATATACAAACCGAAGGTAGATCAAAGTATCAAACCCTAATCTTACAAGTGCAAATCTCTCTCTCTAAATCTCTCTCTAGAGGTTGGAGATTGTCGAGGAACGAGGTAAAAGTTCTTCTTCTCTTATAGATCTGACCTTCCCCTCTAGATGGCTTGCAGCGGTTGTATATTTTGTTCTATGGTTCTTCTCGTCTCTCCTCCTTCATTAAAGTTGCTTGTATTGATATAAGGATGGCGCCGGTGGTTAGTATGGGCGGGCGGTACGGGCACGCCCCGACTGTACTAGTGGTTGTTAAGTATTCATGACGCCTCCAATGAAAGTTGCTCCAATTGGGGATTAGCTTATTCTGGTGTAATTAGCCCATAAATGCTATTAGACCTTCAATAAATGTTAATTGCCTAAAAACTATCACAAGAAACCAAGGATTCTCAAATTGCGACATTAACATTAGTGGAAAGGGGTAATCTTCAGTAAAATCCAGCAATAAACAAGAGGAAAACCAATGGTAAAAAGTGATGAAATTTGGAGATATCAACATCCCCAAGCTTAGCAGTTACTCACCCACGAGTGACAAAGCTATAATGAGTAATAGCGAAGAATTGAATCAAGATGAAAACGTACAAGTTCGAGGTTGTATCATATTCCATCGTCTCAAATCTTGCAACCTTGAACACAAGCGTAATATATATGAACAGTTGCACTTAAGCTTGATTAGTAAATTCAAGTAACTCGTTAGCTAATAGTTCTTATAACTCAAATGAGATTGTTAAAAATTTGGTGAGGCTTTACAAATCAATTTCTTTCAGTCATCTCTTGTTATGAAAGTGAAATTGTTTTTAAGCGAGGTCGCTTGAGTCAAAATTAAGGGTGCACATGTAGATGTCAAAAGAAGGATAAACACAGAGCTTTTTCATTAATCACCCACTTCGATAATCGCGGCTACCAAATACATCTTCTTTTCCTTGCTTATCAAGAACTCTAACTGCACATTTTAGGTGGTGAGGTGATGCCAACAATCAAAAGTATCAAAAGTTTCTCAACTCATATTTTGATGATAAATCTTTTATTTTTCCTTCTCAAGGATCAACGAATATTTCTTTTGTAAACTCCTATACAACCTATTGGGAATACCAATAATTTTGCCCATATAGAGACACATATGCCACTCATGCCATCAACTCATAGCCAAAATCCGGGGTTACACCATAGATCATTTAGAAGCTAGTGGAGTTGTTGGCATCCTGAAAGGTGTGTATTTGAAACAAAGTACTTTTCTTTTTCTCTCTTTCCTCTTTTTTTACAGCAGGTCAATACAAGTTTTGGCATATCCCTCTCCCACTCTAAAAAGTTCATTCTGTCAAGCAATTGTTTTTCAGAAGGTATCATCAAGTCAACGATCAGCATGTGGGGTTGAGCACTACTAAGATTAAGCCTTAAAACAAAAAACATGGCACCAAAGTTGTTGATGGACACTTTCTCTTGTTCTAAAAAGTTTGGAATTGAAACTAAAGAGTAGTTTTTCAAATTGATATTAATTATCGAAACTCTTAACCAAAGAGGTGACAAAAACCTTTGAGCTCAAGTTCTAAAAGATAACGAACTAAGCGTGGAGTTGAACTCAAGTGCAACTGAACGGACATAAAATGGTCATGAATAAGCTTACAGTAAGAAGGAAAATAGGAACGTGGTACCTCCTCTTGCTTGTTCATCTTCTACTTGAGCCAAGTCTTTGCGTTCGTCTCCATAGCTCAATCAATAGAAGTGAGCAACCTGCAGAAAGAATCAACAAGAGCCGTGAGAAATTTGCACAAATAAAACTAGAAACTAGTCTAATATTTTTGGGTTTTTCTTTATGAAATGCAAAACTGAAAGTAAACATGCATTGAAACAACAACAAATAAAAAGAATAAAGAAAAATATGAATGCAAAATGGTGGGAGGAGTTTTAACCTCCCCAAGCTTAGGCTTTTGCCTAACTGGAATCAATTGTTGCTACCGTCAGGTGGCGGTTGCTAATATGGGAAGTTCGGGTAGCAATTTTGGAAAGTCAGTCATGAAAGATGTGATGTATCAGAAGAAAAAACTCCTTCCAGACGAAAAGCCACCGAGAACATGAATCTCGCTAATCCGAGACCATGGGGGAATAGTTCTAGAGGGGGAGAGAGATCCTTCACGAGGAGGTGTGTTTTGTGAGGAGGAGATGGGGGCCTTTTATAGGGAGAGGGGAGGCAGCCCCTCTCCATGGCCGGCGGCCAAGGGGAGGTGCCCCCACCTCTTCCTCATTCATGTGGTGGAAGCTCCACTCACATAAACATGCCTCCACTCACACTTCCACTCAGATGCATTAAATTTTCACCAAATTTAATGCAACTTTCATTTAATAAAACTCTTTCATTTATTTTATTCAGAATTTTGTTAATTAATTTAATTAACAAACATTCCCATAAAACCCCTGCAAAATTTCAATATCACATGTAGAACCAATTTCACCAATTTCACCCAAAACTATTCGGGTGTCCATTGAAATAATTCCAGCAATCCTTTTCTCTGGAACACATTTGCTCCAAATGGTGTCGGTATCCCTTAAGTGTGTCACCCTACGGTTCACAAATAATGCAGACATGATCGAGACCCTTCTCCGATCAATAATCAGTAGTGGGACCTAGAGCTGACTCCCACACATTCAATGGTGACTTATGTAATCGTGAGAACCTTTAACGCTAGTAACTAATGAAGGGTTCACAACATAGAAAACAAAAAATTTCCTACGACGGGAAGTATACGCCAAGATCTATCTACCAGATACAAGCAATGGGTGGATATACATCCATAAAGAACTTACCCTCGAAGACAACAAAGCTTTGTTAACGAGATGGAACTCGTGGATGATGTAGTCGTACACTTGCCGATCTCAAGATCGTGATGAAGTCCAGCAGGTCCGGCTCTAGCATGTCCATCAGATCCAGCTCTACCAAGTCCTGTTGGGTCCGCAGCATAGAAAACAAAAATTTCCTACGATGAGAACTACACGCCAAGATCTATCTACTAGGTACAAAGCAACGGGTGGACATACATCCAACGATAACTTACCCTCGAAGACAATGAGTTTTGTTGACGAGTAGGAACTCGTGGTTGATGTAGTCGTACACTTGCCGATCTCAAGATCGTGAGGAAGTCCGAGTGCCGCAACTCAGCAGCGCATCCGTACTCGCACACACGTTCAAGCCACCGGACAACCTCCACCTCCTCGCTCCAGTGATCCAGCGGAAGCAGCAACTCCTTCCAGACGAAATGCCACCGGGAACATGTATCTCGCTAATCCGAGACCATGGGGGAATAATTCTAAAGGGGGAGAGAGATCCTTCACAAGGAGGTGTGTGGATGAAGGAGGAAGATGGGGGCCTTTTATAGGAGGAGGGGGTGCCCCTCCTTCATGGCCGGCGCATGGAGGAGGTGCCTCTTCACCTCCTCCATTCATGTGGTGGTAACCCCTCCACATTAAAATGCCTCTTCACATTCCCTTTTAAAGTCTCCACTTTAAATGCATTAAATTTCTCCAAATTTAATGCTCTCTCATTTAATAAAACTCTTTTATTAATTTTATTCAGAATTTTTTTAATTAATTTAATTAACAAACATTCACATAAAACCCCTTGCAATATTTCAATATCACATGCAGCACCACTTTCTGCAATTCCACCCGAAACAGTTTTCGGTTTCTATCGAAACAATTCATGCGCTTTGCAATTCTTTCGTCTGAAACATATGTGCTCCAAAATGGTGTCCAGTAACTCTTAAGTGTGTCACCCTACGGTTCGCGAATAATGCAGACATGATCGAGACCCCTCTCCGATCAATAATCAGCAGCGGGACCTGGAGATCCGTACTGACTCCTACACATTCAACGATGACTTCTGTGATCGTGAGAACCTTTAACGCTAGTAACTAAATCCCTTTGTCTCGCGATATATTACATGTCCAAGATTCGATCATCGATATCTACATACCTAGTTTGATCTCGTTACCGACATGCACTCTTTTCTCGTTCCCGTGATATAACATTCTAGTGATCACATCACTTGCTTGCAAGCTATGTCAATGTGATATCACCGAGAGGGCCCATAGTATATCTATCCGTCATCAGGATTGACAAATTCCACTCTTGATCCATGAGCCTCAACATAACACCTTCGTAGCACTGAACCCATCTTTATAGTCACCCTGTTACGGTGTGACGTTTGATGTTATCAAGATACTCTTCCGGTGTTAGCAATTAACATGATCTCATCGTCTAAGGATAAAGATTACTTCGTATAGTGTTATATCAATATAAACATAATGACTTTGATCGTAATGCTATACTTCGGATGAATGTTCATCACATCATTCAACTAATGTTGTGACCTTGTTATTAACAACATCCAATGGCTATGATCAGGAAACCTTGATCATCTTGTTAATCAACAAGCTAATATATAAGAGAGGCATAACTAGGAACCCTTTTTGTTTATTAAACACACATGTATTGATGTTTTCGATCAATACAATTATAGCATGCAAAATAAACATTTATCATAAATATGGAATAAGATAATAACCACTTTATTATTGCCTCTCGGGCATATTCCCTTCAGTCTCCCACTTGCACTAGAGTCAATAATCTAGTTTGAAAAACTTTGCGTATTGAACACCTATGGCTTTCTGGTGTTGCATATACGCTATTGCTAGTGGTTAACATAATCTCCGGATCTGACAGTTTCAGGTCCATGTGTATTTGCATGTCTTTGCGTCTTTACGCATCACTCATTCTCAAATGAGATGGCATTGTATAAATTTGGTCCTTTGGTGAGACCTTTAGTTCGTTCGGCTTAAAATATGTTGATATTATTGTCAGACAATATATCTTCATAGTATTAGCCCACTTTGAACCACGCCTAGTTTGATAACAAACTACTTAACACAAATGCCCTCCTTTGCTGCTACTATGGTAGTTATATACTTAGCCTTTTGTTGTAGTATCCGACACAATGTCTCAACTTTGGAACTCATCCAAATCCATCATGGAACATCCTTTCCATTACATTGTGCCACCCATAGTCTAAATTGAGATAAATTTAATTTGTATCTTTTGACCAAATTAGTATCAATGTAACACTTTACAATGAACTACCTTTAACTATTTGTCACTTATACATGATATATTCTTAGTTCTTCCAAAGCTCATAAGAATATCTTTACTATTGTCCAATGATCATCTTATGAATCATTCTGGTATATGCTCATAACATTTAGACCATAGGACATTCTAGATATATACATATCATGGTATAATCGATCAAAATCTTCATGTGATTTTACTCACCAAGTGTTGAAACACTTGAATCTTGATACAATTCTTTCCATGCAGCAAGAACCTTTCTTGTTGTTTCCATATTGAACCCTTTCAATATCTCATATATGTATGTCTGGCACAACCATATTAACGCCTCAATCTATCCATATAGATATTGATCCCAAATATTCCGGGTTTGCCCAAGTCTTTCATCAAAATCTCATTTTAATGAAATTCTTAACTTGTGTCAATACAAGATACATCATTTCCAATCAACAATATGTCCTCTACATAATGTATTATAAATATGTCTCAGCGCTCCCACTTAATTTCTTGCAAATGCAAGCATCTTCATTATCTCCGATGAATTTAAACTCTTTTAACAGTTTCATCATGGTGAAGATTCCAACTCAGCTATGCTTACTTCAACTATTGAAGTTTGCATGCCCTTTTAGCACCCTTTGAATTAACAAAACCCTTCGGACCATGTCATGTACACGTACTAGGTAACCGTTCTATTAGAAGAACATTGTTTTGTTTATTCAACTATCATATACCAAATTATATGTAGTGGTTGCTACATTAATCCGTCAAGACTATATGTCGCTATGAAAGATCAAATATTTTCATAGTCAACTCCTTGAAGATTGTCGTAAACTTCTTTCCGACATGTTGACTATTTCATAGATGTTAAACATCCATGTCTTATTTCTTTATAGATTCAAACACGACCGATAGGCTTCACGCCTTTCCGGAGGATCTTTCAAGTTCAGAAACTTGATTTCTCGTGTATGGATACTATCACGGATTCTATGACTTCTAGTCATTTTATGGAGCCAGGGCTCATCATCGCTTCTTTGCATGTAGTCGGTTCATCATTGTCAAAACAATAACGACTTGCTTATCAAATCTTAATATTTGATTCTTACCGACCCACACGGTTCTATAGGAACTCTAATCTCCAAGATCACACCTTTTGTAATCACGGGAGCCATGAGCATTGTGGCCGCCACCGGGACACTTTCCGGCGCTACGCTACTTAGCACATATAGCTAAGGTTCAACAACCTTATCAAAGTTCTATTGTCCTCCCACTTAACTTTTCACGAAAAATTCCTTCTCAAGAAACTTAACGTTCCAAGTAACAAACTCTTTTGCCCTCGGTGTTATGGAGAAATTCCCAATAAATTCTTTGGGATAACCTACAAAGACGTGCTTATCCGACTTTGGTTGTAAACATTTTACTTATGCATAGCATACCAAAATTTAAGAAAAGACAATTCGGGTTTTATCCCAAACCATAACTCATATGGTGGCATTTCAACGGATCACGATGGTGCTCTTTTTAGTGTAAAAGCAGTAGTCTCTAAAGCTTCAATCCTTAAAACATAATGGCAGTTTTATAAATGACACCTTTGATCTTACCATGTCAAACATGGTTTGATTTCATCTCTCGAATATGCCATACTCCTATGGTTTATCGGGAAACACAAATCATGGAACAATTCCTCAAATCTTAAGTGTTTTGCTAAACATGTAACTAAAATATCTTCCTTTATGATCGAATCATAAACTCTTTATTTTCTTGTTACAATGATTTTCCACTTCATCTTGAAAGTCTTTGAACAATTTTCAAATGTTTCATACTTCTTCCTTATTAAGTAAATATATAGATATATTCACTTAAATTTTTGGAGAAAGCATATGAAGCAATAACATCCATCGCATATGGCTACACATAATGGACTATGTACATCAGCATGCACAATTTCCAATAAGCTAGTCATTCATTCCTCTTTGGCCTATGAATGGAGTTTCAATTATCTCGAGGAAAGTCTCACAAGCGTCAATTAATCAAAATCAAAAGACTCCAAAAATCCATCAACATGGAGTTTCTTCATGTTTTCTTTCCAATATAATTTAAAACAGCGATGTCACTTCATAAGTGATATTTTAATCATTTGTCTTGCGACATTTTAGCAATAGTGTTTATGGATGTGATTTCTCCCACTAGACTTGTAAAAGTTCATCCATTCTTTATGGAATACTGTAATTATTTGAACAACCATTGTTCTCGTAATACCGGAACAAAATAACAATTATTAAAAGAAATCTTGAAGGCTAGGTTTGACGACAACGAAAAACACAATAACACTTTGTTTATTTTCGATGAACATCATCACTTATTCTCTTGCCAGTTTCTTAGGCCATTGTAGTTCATGAATTGCGTTGTCCTGTATGACACTTCATACCAACCAATTCGGTATCCAATACCGGTATCCAATACCTCATAACCACATTGTTTAACAAGCAAGGAATACAGCCATAACATGTATATCTTTTATATACCTAAGTTGGACATCTCCAACCTTTTCTTTTCTGCCAAATATTTTATAGATTCTCTTTCAACAATTCCTTTTATTTTAAAAGAATCTATCAACATCAATAGTGGTGTCATTCACATGACACATAGTAGAAAGCATATATAGTCAAACACTAATACGTTTGGACTTGCACTTTGAAGTGGATCACCATCATCAAATGTTTGGCATTCTTTTAAAATTCCATTCTTTAGTAATGTATTAGTGTAGTAAACATTTTACTTACATCTTCTATTCATCCTTATCATGACAACTTTCATGATCAAGCCACTATAGCCTATAAGGAAGAATGACGAGTATAATTTTAGTTCCCGAAACCTTTTTGGGAGATTCGGATGCCTAGCATCTCCATCCTTCACAAATTCTCATACAGTATGAGAACATGTATTTTGCTAAATTATACTCTATCATAATGCAACCAAAAACATTGTCTCAGATATCACAATATCTTTAACACATGATGGTTTCTGAAACAATTTTCAGCTTGATACGTCCATTTTGCATCACTATTCTATGTCTCAATTCACTATTATTCATTGATATATTTCGTATTGAGAGGTGATACTTATGTTATTTCATCTGTTTTTGAATGGTTGATGACTTTTGGAGCATGGACTGCTACAGTCAGGATTCTGATGGAAAAGGTGCTGTTTGGAGGCAAAATTCGCGAAGATCAGAAAATCTGGGAAAATATACGGAAAATTCTATTTTTCTAGAAGACTCAGGATGCCCGAAGATGGAGTGGAGGTGGGCCACAGGGGGCCCACACCACCCCATGGCGCGGGCAGGCCTAGGCCGCGCCTGGGAGTGGTGTGGCCGCCCTGGCCCACTCTAGCCTCTCTCCTCTGGCGTATATCATCCCCACGAAACCCTAAGACTCGGGGAGCGACCATAGAAAGATTCTGCCGCCTCTGTGGGGCGGAAAAACACTGAGAGAGAAAGATCTCTCCGGCTGACAGATTTTTGCCGGGGGAATTCCTTCCCGGAGAGGGAAGATCGTCGCCATCAACACCACCATCAAGCTGGACTTCATCGGGATCATCACCATCATCATCACCACCATCATCACCATCAGCACCCTCATCACCATCTCCATATTGCTGTAACAATTGAGTTGAATCTTGCATAGTTCATAGGGGAAACTTTCCCGGTGTTGATTACTCTTTGTAGTTGATGCTATTGAGTGAACCATTGAATTATTGTTTATGTTCAGGTTGTTATACATCATTATTCCATCTCTGATCATGATCCATATGATGTCTTGTGAGTAGTTCGTTTTGTTCTTGAGGACATGGGAGAAGTCTTGTTGTTAGTAGTGGAGTTGCGTTGAGAAAGATTCAATAGATTGTTATTTAAGTTGTGGTGTACTTCTTCTAGTGGTGTCATGTGAACGTCGACTACATGACACTTCACCTATATGGGCCTAGGGGAATGCATTGTGTATTTGGCTACTAATCGTAGGGGTTGCCGGAGTGACAGAAACCTGAACCCCTGTTAGGAAACTATTGCACAAGGGACATAAGGGTCTTAGAGTTTAAAGCTGTGGTTAGGTTTTACCTTAATTACTTTCCTGTACTTACGGATGTTTGCAAGGGGTATAATCACAAGTATGTATTTAGTCTTGGATGGGGCGGTACATTAGCACAGGTTCACCCACACAACACTTAGCAAGCTAGAGAAGATTAATCGACTATATGAAGCGAAAGCACATGACAGTCTTCCCATGTGTCCTCGAGAACGTTTGGTCATCTATAGAAATACAACCGGCTTGTCCTTTGCTGCATAAAGGATTGGGCCACTTGCTGCATTCATTCTTACTGTCTTTCATTTACTCGTACTTTGTTTACTTGCTCTATTGAAAACCCCTAAAAATCCGTTTGCTAAGTATTTGCAGAGAATTCCTGATCCATACCACTAGCCAGCACCTTCTGCTCCTCGTTGGGTTCGACACTTATCGAAAATACTGCGATACACCCCCTATACTTGTGGGTCATCGCAGCTCCTATATAATCTTGATATTAAAACAACTTTTGAATATAATTGGTCATGGAGGCAAACATGATACTTTAGATACTAACATTGGAATTCTTACTCTTGATTTAATAGTACTTATTAAACTTCATGGAGTAAATAGAGTTTGCTAAAAGTTTGCAATATAACTTATAAACGTTAAATTGATATTCAAAACAATACGATACCAGTTCGTAAAGTAAATATCCAGAATTCTATAGTTGTATTATCTCAATTAAAACTAAGCATAAGGTAGTAAATAGACGCCAATGACTACAACAAATTATGCAAATTCACTTCGATTTAGTTTATGACAAATTGAGTTCTACTAATCCAAATTACTAATGAACTCCCACTCAAAAACGACACCCCTCGTGCCTTTTTGGTGATTACATGAACGGAATCCACTACACCAAGTCCGATCATCACGTGAGTCGGTGTAGCTTCAAAGGCGAGCATCAATATGGGCATCATATCAACTATATGACTCATGCTTAACCTTTTAGTCTCTGTTCCAAGGCCATGTCTGTACATGCTAGGCTCGCCAAGTAAGAACCTTAGTACTCGCGTGTGTAAAACTGTCTTACACCCGTTGTATGAAAGCGTAGAGTCGAGTACACCCGATCATCATGTGATGTCTCGAAACACGATCCATAGAATGGTGCATACTCAAGGAAGAA
The DNA here is from genome assembly GCA_910589775.1 of Avena eriantha. Classification (NCBI taxonomy): domain Eukaryota; kingdom Viridiplantae; phylum Streptophyta; class Magnoliopsida; order Poales; family Poaceae; genus Avena; species Avena eriantha. Next base: position 249,805,190 of record OU342742.1, on the reverse strand, counting down.
CACATTTTATCTTGATATCTAAATGAGGGATCATCTTACAATGCTACAGAAAGCGCCAAACTAGCAGTATAAGATGCTAACATCTAATGTGTAAAGTGAGATGATATGGTCCATGCATTTGATCTCTATCATTTGCATCGTGGTATCATCTCTATCATTCCTTTGTGTGTAAGGCCAAGGTCTATGGAACTTACACGTTGAGTGTGTTGTAAGAGTATCTATCATACATCTACTTACAACAATACCATATCAAGACACTAGCCCAGCAACGATCTAAACTAGACGCCTCTAATTTATCAATTGCAAGTTTTACGTGGCTTAGGGCTTTCGGAGATAGAACCGTTCTTACCTACGAACATGAACCACAATGAGGATAACCAAGTTATTAGCAACTCGTTGTAAATCAGATATTGACTATAGTAGGAGAGACAAACACCCGCCAGCCACCTATGCAAAACAAGTTGCATGTCAGTCATGAAACCGGTCTAATGTACGATGACATGTAAGGTTGGTCTGGGCCGCTTCATACCACTATGCCACCAATATCCAAAATACATAGAAGATGCAATAACATGATCATCAGCGCCCACATATAAACATATGTGTACTACCTGTGCAAAGCACCTACGCATAGATTAGGCTCTGATACCACTGTTGGGTCCGCAGCATAGAAAACAAAAAAATTCCTACGATGAGAACTACACGCCAATATCTATCTACTAGGTACAAAGAAACGGGTGGACATACATCCAACGTAACTTACCCTCGAAGACAACGAGTTTTGTTAACGAGTAGGAACTCGTGGTTGATGTAGCCATACACTTGCCGATCTCAAGATCGTGAGGAAGTCCGAGCGCCGCAATTCAGCAGCGCATCCGTACTCGCACACACGTTAAAGCCACCGGACAACCTCCACCTCCTCGCTCTAGCGATCCAGCGGAAGCAGCAACTCCTTCCAGACGAAATGCCACCGGGAACATGTATCTCGCTAATCCGAGACCATGGGGGAATAATTCTAGAGGGGGAGAGAGATCCTTCACAAGGAGGTGTGTGGATGAAGGAGGAAGAGGGGGGCCTTTTATAGGAGGAGGGGGGGTGCCCCTCCTTCATGGCCGGCGCATGGAGGAGGTGCCTCTTCACCTCCTCCATTCATGTGGTGGTAACCCCTCCACATTAAAATGCCTCTTCACATTCCCTTTTAAAGTCTCCACTTTAAATGCATTAAATTTCTCCAAATTTAATGCTCTCTCATTTAATAAAACTCTTTTATTAATTTTATTCAGAATTTTTAGTTACTTTAATTAACAAAAATTCACATAAAACCCCTTGCAATATTTCAATATCACATGCAGAACCACTTTCTGCAATTTCACCCAAAACAATTTCCGGTTTCTATCGAAACAATTCCTGCGCTTTGCAATTTTTTCGTTTGAAACATATGTGCTCCAAAATGGTGTCCGGTAACTCTTAAGTGTGTCACCCTACGGTTCGCGAATAATGCAGACATGATCGAGACCCCTCTCTGATCAATAATCAGCAGCGGGACCTGGAGATCCGTACTGACTCCTACACATTGAACGATGACTTCTGTGATCGTGAGAACCTTTAACTCTAGTAACTAAATCCCTTTGTCTCGCAATATATTACATGTCGGAGATTCGATCATCGGTATCTCCATACCTAGTTTGATCTCGTTACCGACATGCACTCTTTTCTTGTTCCCGTGATATAACATTCTAGTGATCACATCACTTGATTGCAAGCTATCTCAATGTGATATCACCAAGAGGGCCCAGAGTATATCTATCCATCATCGGGATTGACAAATTCCACTCTTGATCCATGAGCCTCAACATAACATCTTCGTAGCACTGAACCCATCTTTATAGTCACCTTGTTACGGTGTGACATTTGATGTTATCAAGATACTCTTCCGGTGTTAGCAATTAACATGATCTCATGGTCTAAGGATAAAGATTACTTCGTATAGTGTTATAGCAATATAAACATAATGAATTTGATCGTAATGCTATACTTCGGATGAATGTTCATCACATCATTCAACTAATGTTGTGACCTTGTTATTAACAACATCCAATGTCTATGATCAGGAAACCTTGATCATCTTGTTAATCAACAAGCTAATCTATAAGAGAGGCATAACTAGGAACCCTTTTTGTTTATTAAACACACATGTATTGACGTTTCCAAATTAATACAATTATAGCATGCAAAATAAACATTTATCATAAACAAGGAATAAGATAATAACCACTTTATTATTGCCTCTCGGGCATATTCCCTTTAGTCTCCCACTTACACTAGAGTCAATAATCTAGTTTGAAAAATGTGCGTATTGAACACCTATGGCTTTCTAGTGTTGCATATACGCGATTGCTAGTGGTTAACATAACTCCGGATCTGATAGTTTTAGGTCTGTGTGTATTTGCATGTCTTTGCGTCTCTACGCATCACTCATTCTCAAATGAGATGGCATTGCATAAATTTGGTCCTTTGGTGAGACCTTTAGTTCGTTCGGGTTAAAATATGTTGATATTATTGTCATACAATATATCTTCATAGTATTAGCCCACTTTGAACCACACCTAGTTTGATAAAAAAACTACTTAACACAAATGCCCTCCTTTGCTGCGACTATAGCAGTCATATACTTAGCCTTTTGTTGTAGTATCCGTCACAATGTCTCAACTTTGGAACTGATCCAAATCTATCATGGAACATCCTTTCCATTACATTGTGCCACCCATAGTCTAAATTGAGATAAATTTTAATTTGTATCTTGTGACAAAACTAGTATCAATGTAACACTTTACAATGAACTAGCTTTAACTATTTGTCACTTATACATGATATATTCTTAGTTCTTCGAAAGCTCATCAGAATAACTTTACTATCGTCCAATGATCATCTTATGAATCATTCTGGTATGTGCTCATAACATTTAGAGAATATGACATATCTGGATGTATACATATCACGGTATAATCGATCAAAATCTTCATGTGCTTTTACTCACCAAGTGTTGAAACACTTGAATCTTGATACAATCCTTTCCATGCAGCAAGAACCTTTCTTGTTGTTTCCATATTGAACCCTTTCAATATCTCATATATGTACGTCTGGCACAACCATATTAGTGCCTCAATCTATCCATATAGACATTGATGCCAAATATCCCGGTTTTGCCCAAGTATTTCATCGAAAGCCTATTTTAATGAAATTCTTAACTTGTCTCAATAAAAGATACATCATTTCCAATCAACAATATGTACTCTACATAATGTATTGGAAATTTGTCTCAGCTCTCCCACTTAATTTCTTGCAAATGCAAGCATCTTCATCGCCTCCGATAAAATTAAACTCCTTTAACATTTTCATCATGGTGAAGATTCCAACTCTGCTATGCTCACTTCAACTATTGAAGTTTGCATGCCCTTTTAGCACCCTTTGAATTAACAAAACCCTTCGGACCATGTCTTGTACACGTCCTAGGTAACCATTCTATTAGAAGAACATTGATTTGTTTGTTCAACTACCATACACCAAATTATATGTATTGGTTGCTACATTAATCTGTGAAGACTAAATATCGCTATGAACGTTCAAATCTTGTCATAGTCAACTCCCTGAACATTGTCGTAAACTTTTTTCTGACATGTCGACTATTTCATAGATGTTAAACATCCATGTCTATTTCTTTATAGATCCAAACACGACCGATAGGCTTCACGCCTTTCAGGAGGGTCTTCCAAGTTCAGAAACTTGATTTCTCGTGTATGGATACTATCACGGATTCTATGACTTCTAGTCATTTTATGGAGTCCAGGCCCATCATTGCTTCTTTGCATGCAGTCGGTTCATCATTTTCAAAACAATAATGACTTGTTTATCAAATCTCACTATTTCATTCTTACCGACCCACACGGTTCAATAGGAACTCTAATCTCCGAGATCACAACCTTTGTAATCACGGGAGCCATGAGCATTGTGGCCGCCACTAGGACACTTTCTAACGCTGCGCTACTTAGCACATATAGCTAAGGTTCAACAACCTTATCAAAGTTCTATTGTCCTCCCACTTAACTTTTCGTGAAAAATTCCTTCTCAAGAAACTTGACGTTTCAAGCGACAAACTCTTTTGTCCTCGGTGTTATGGAGGAATGCCCAACAAATTCTTTGGGATAACCTACAAAGACGTGCTTATCCAACTTTGGTTGTAAACATTTTACTTATGCATAACATACCAAAATTTAAGAAAAGACAATTCGGGTTTTATCCCAAACCATAAGTCATATGGTGTCATTTCAACGGATCATGATGGCGCTCTTTTCAGTGTAAAGGCGGTAGTCTCTAAAGCTTTAATCCTTAAAACATAGTGGCAGTTTTATAAATGACACCTTTGATCTTACCATGTCAAACATGGTTTGATTTCATCTCTCGGATATGCCATACTCCTATGGTTTATCAAGAAACACAAATCATGGAAAAATTCCTCAAATCTTAGGTGTTTTGCTAAACCTGTAACTCAAATATCTTCCTTTATGATCAAATCATAAACTCTTTTATTTTCTTATTACAATCATTTTTCACTTCATCTTAAAAGTCTTTGAACAACTTTCAAATGTTTCATACTTCTTCCTTATTAAGTAAATATATAGATATATTCACTCAAATTTCTGGAGAAAGCATATGAAGCAAAAAGATCCATCGCATATGGCTACATATAATGGACTATATACATCAATATATATGATATCCAATAAGTTAGTCATCCGTTCCTCTTTGTCCTATGGACGGAGTTTTAATTATCTCAAGGAAAGTCTCACAAGCGTTAGTTGATCAAAATCAAAGACTCCAAAAATCCATCAACATGAAGTTTCTTCATGTTTTCTTTCCAATATAATTTAAAGAGCGATGCCACTTCATAAGTGATCTTTTAATCATTTGTCTTGCGACATTTTAGTAATAATGTTTATGGATGTGATTTCTCCAACTAGACTTGTAAAAGTTCATCCATCCTTTATGGAATACGGTAATTATTTGAACAACCATTATTCTCGTAATACTGAAACAAATTTTTTTATGAAAACAAATCTTGAAGGCTAGTTTTGATGACAACGAAAAACACAATAACACTTTATTTGTTTTCGATGAACATCATCACTTATTCTCTTGCTAGTTACTTAGGCCGTTGTAGTTCATGAATTGTGTTGTTCTGTATGACACTTCACACCAACCAATTCGGTATCCAATACCTAAGATCTACATTGTTTAACAAGCAAAGAATACAGCCATAACATGTATATCTTCTATCTACCTAAGCTGGACATCTCCAACTTTTCTTTTCTGCCAAATATTTTATAGATTCTCTTTCAGCAATTCCTTTTACTTTTAAAAGAATCTATCAACATCAATAGTGGTGTCATTCACATGACACATAGTACAAAGTGTGTATAGTCAAATACTAATACCTTTGGACTTGCACTTTGAAGTGGATCACCATCATCAAATGTTTGGTATTCTTTCAAAATTCCATTCTTTAGTAATCTTTCAGTGTAGTAAACATTTTACTTACATCTTCTATTCATCCGTATCATGACAACTTTCATGATCAAGCTACAATAGCCTATAAGGATGAATCGTGAGTATAATATCAGTTCCCAAAAACTTTTTGGTAGATTAGGACGCCTAGCGTCTCCAACCTTCACAAATTCTCATACAATATGAGAACGTGTATTTTGTTCAATTATACTCTATCATATTGCAACCATAAACATTGTTTTAGATATCACAATATCTTTCACACATGATGGTTTCTGAAACAAGTATTTCAGCTCCTAAATAACCTTGATATTAAAACAACTTTTGAATATCAATGATCATGGAGGCAAACATGATACTTTAGATACTAACATTGGAATTCTTACTCTTGATTTAATACTACTTATTAAACTTCATGGAGTAAATAGAGTTCGCTGAAAGTTTGCAATATGACTTCTAAACTTTAAATTGACATTCAAAATAATACGATACCAGTTCGTAAAGTAAATATCCAGAATTCTATAGTTCTATTATCTCAAGTAAAAACTAAGCATAAGGTGTAAAAAGATGCCAATGACTACAAAAAATTATGCAAATTCACTTTTATTTAGTTTATGACAAATTTGGTTCGACTAATCCAAATTAGAAATGAACTCCCACTCAAAAATGACATTCCTCGTGCCTTTTTTGGTGATTACATGAACGAAATCCACTACACCAAGTCTGATCACCACGTGAGTCGGTGTAGCTTCAAAGGCGAGCATCTATATGGGCATCATATGAACTATATGGCTCATGCTTGACCTTTCGGTCCGTGTTCCGAGGCCATGTCTGTACATGCTAGGCTCACCAAGTAAGAACCTTAGTACTCGCGTGTGTAAAACTGTCTTACACCCGAAAATGATCATGGATTCAAGTACACCCGATCATCACGTGATGTCTTGAAGCGGCGAAACATAAACGGTGCATACTTAAGGAAGAACATATTTTTATCTTGATATTTAAATGAGCGATCATCTTATAACGCTACTAAAATGCCAAACTAGCAATATAAGATGGGAACATCATATGTGTAAAGTGGGATGATATGGTCCATGCATTTGATCACCACGATATGCATCGTGGTATGATCTCTATCATTCCTTTGTGTGTAAGGCCAAGGTCGATGGAACTTACACGTTAGGTGTGTTGTAAGGGTATCAACTATACATCAACTTACTACATTTCCATATCATGACACTAGCCCAGCAAAGATCTAAACTAGACGCCTCGTTTTATGTGGCTTAGGGCTTTCGGAGATAGAATCGGTCTTACCTACGAACATGGAACCACAACGATGATAACTAAGTGAAAGGGAAATGGACGTCGCCTAGAGGGGGGGTGAATAGGCGTTTTAAAATTATTAAGGTCTAGTCTCAAATAAATGCGGAATAAAACTTAACGTTTAATTTATCAAGCCAAAACCTATATCCAATAGTTTCACTAAGTGCACCAACAACCTATGCTAAGCAAGACAAGCAACAAGGAGATAGCAAGATATAGTACTTCAAGCACTAAGGCTATCACAATGTAAATTGCATAGGTAAAGGGCTCGGTTGAGAGATAACCGATGGACGCGGAGACGATGATTTGTTTCCCGAAGTTCACTTCCAAAGAAGCTACGTCTCCGTTGGAGAGGTGCGGGGGTGCAATGTACTTCGAACGCCACAAATGGCTCACCTCGAGGTGTGGTGGCTCGATGCTCACCCAACGCCACACAAGGCCACACCAAGGATGCGAAGCCACGCAACTCACCGACGCCACAAAAGGCTCACCCTATTCTCCCATGAGCTCGCCACAAAGGCCTACTCACGTTCCACTATGGGACACTTGAGGGCGGTCAGCGAACCCGTACAAGGCTTGGGGCAATCTCCACAACTCAATTGGAGGGCTCCCAAGAAACGCCACAAAGGCTCCACAATGCCACAAAAGGCCAACAAGCTTAGGGAACCTCCACAACTAAACTGGAGCCCCAAGAACAGACCACAACTCCACACAACCGTCTAGGGTTCCAAGAACCCAAGAGAAACAAGCCCAAGGGCTTGAACTCGCCGAATCTCCGAGGAGAACTCAAACCTATGCACCAATTGCAAGAGGCAAGTCCTTCTCTCTCAAATTCCCCCAAAGCTACAAAAGCTATTGGGGGAATAAGGGAGGAAGAACACAAGAGGAGAACACAAAACTCTCTAAGATCTAGATCCCAAGGATTCCTTCACAAAGAAGGGATTTTGCTTGGTGGGGCTTGTAGATCTAGATCTCCTCTCTCAAATCCCTCAAAAAGATGCAAGAATCAGAGGAGGGAGAAGGGGAGAGGCCAAGCTCTTCAAGGTCAACAATGGAGGAGAGAGAGAGCAAGAACCAAGAAAAACGAGGGCAGGCCGAAGGGGAAAGGGGAGCTCCTTTTAAAGGGCTCCCCGATCTGCCTGTTACCCACAGAATCGCACACGGCCGGTAGTACCGGTGGGTGGCCGGTACTACCGGTGGCACTCAGCCAACAGTCCAAAAACACGGTGCAAATGAACACAAAAACGAGGCCGGCCGGTACTACTGGTGGGTCACCGGTACTACCGCCTGGGCCGGTACAACCGCCCAAGATTCCGACCGAAGTTCCGTCAAATAGCGCAGACCAGGCAGAGAGCATACTGAACCAAAAATGGGTTCACCGGAAGTTGGGCCGGTATTAACATCGGTACTACCGGCGACATTTCTGCCCGAGCAGTACTTCCGGCGTCTGGCCAGTACTTCCGGTCAGAGAAACTTCAGAACCAGAAATGCCATAACTTTTGCATACGAACTCCAAACGAGATGAAAACAAATTTGTTGGAAAGATAACGACGTGTAGAATCACCAAGGGAGAACTTTTGCATAACTTTAGAACCAGAAATGCCATAACTTTTGCATCTGAACCAAAAATATTGGATATCACCAAGGGAGAAAATACCATGAATATATATGTGAGATACCTCCCAAGGTGTGGAGCCAGAAAACCCGCAAGATCAAAAACGCAATGAGATATGCATGGCAAATCCGTTTTTGATGAACTAGAGCATGTTATGAAGATAACCACAAGATCTAGATCCTCACATGGACAAGAACCAAACAACAACCAAGAAAGATGATGCTATGAATGCAAAGGTTTGAGATCTCTCCGAAAGATACGAACAAGTGACCCACTCGAGAGCCCCTCTTGATAGTACGGCTACCTATCCTAAACCCGGTCTCCCAACACTACAAGAGACCGGTAAAATAGAAACCCTATCAAGATCATACCTTTGCCTTGAGCATCCCACTTGAGCTTGATGTAGACGATCTTGTCACCTTCAAGATGGAACACCTTTCTTGATTGCTCTTGCTTGCTCTTACTTGATGATGACTTGCGAATGGCTCCCCCATACTCCATGGGAAAACCACTTCTTTGACCTTGTCTTCGTCACTCCATGAACGCCGAGGATGGCAAGCTCCAAGCATGATATCTTCTAGAGATGGCGCACCGTGAGCTTGCACAACAAATCTTGATGATGATGTCTTGAAGAAAGCCATGAGGAGCTCCATCTTCTTCTTCTTCTTCAAGGCATACTTGATCTTCTTCTTCTTCTTCTACTTGATTCCAATAGGCACAAAGCCCTTGGAGGATGCTTCTTCTTTTTCATCCTTGAAACCAACACATGGTCCAAGAGATGCCAATGGACAAACCTACAAGTGAAACTCAATTTGCACATTAGTCCATAGGGATTGTCATTAATTACCAAAACCACACATGGGGCATACATTCCCTTTCACTAAGTTATTAGCAACTCGTTGTAAATCAGATATTGACTATAATAGGAGAGACAGACACCCGCCAGCCACTTATGCAAAACTAGTTGCATGTCAGTCATGGAACCGGTCTCATGTGCGATGACATGTAAGGTTGGTCCGGGCCGCTTCATCCCACTATGCCACCAATATGCAAAATACATGAAAGAAGAAATAACATGATCATCATCGCCCACATATAAACATATGTGTACTACCCGTGCAAAGCACCTACGCATAGATCAGGCTCTGATACAACTGAAGGGTTCGCAACATAGAACACAAAAAAATTCCTACGATGGGAACTATATGCCAATATCTATCTACTAGATACAAGCAACAGGTGGATATACATCCATAGAGAACTTACCCTCGAAGACAACAAAGCTTTGTTAACAAGATGGAACTCGTGGATGATGTAGTCAGACACTTGCCGATCTCAAGATCGTGATGAAGTCCAGCAGGTCTGGCTCCAGCACGTTTATCAGATCCAGCTCTAGCAAGTCTAGCATCACCAAGTCCAGCACCGCAAAGCAGCGGTGCATCCGTGATCGCACGCACGTCCGGTACCCGGACAACCTCCATCCCTCGCTCCAGCAAAGTGATACATTGCAAATGTATCTATAATTTTTGATGTTCCATGCTTGGTTTTATCTACTTTCTTATGTTTTTTCCACACTTTGGAGTACTTTTCATATGATTTCTTGGACTAACCTATTAACAAGAGCCACAGTTCCAGCTGCCTAATTTCTGCTGTTTTTGGTTCCAGGAAGTCAAAAAATGAATATTCGCGGAATTGGACGGGACAAAAGCCAAAGTCACTATTTTACCGGAAGATATCTGGAGCCAGAATACGAGACGGAGAGGGGCTGGGGCCTGGCCACACCACCTGGCCACGCGGCTAGGCCTGGCCCATGCCAGGGGGTGGTCTGGCCGACCCCAGCACCCCCTCGGCCTCTCCTTCCGCCTATATATTGCCTCTGATACGGAAACCCTAGGTAACCGATCAAAATTCCACGAAAGAGTCTGTAGCCGTCGTCATCTCCATCCCTAGATCGGGAGGGATCTGAAGCTCTTCCCGGCACCCTGCAGAAGAGGGGAATTCACCCTAGAGGCCTTCTTCATCATCATGCAAGCCTCCGGTGTGATGCATGAGTAGTTCATCTCTGGACTACGGGTCCATGTAGTAGCTAGATAGCTGGTTGTCCTCCTTTGTGCTTTCATGTCTAGATCTTGTGAGCTCCGTTCATGATCAAGATCATTTATTTGTAATTCTGCATGTTGTGTTTGTGGTGATCCGATGGATATTGAGATGCTATTTCAGATTGATTATTGATTCTATCATGTATTTGTTATTTGTGATTTTGCATGCTTTCCGTTGTTAGTAGCTATCTTGGCCAAGTAGATGCTAACAACTCCAAGAGTTAGTATTTATGCTCGATAGTGGGTTCATGCCTCTAGTAATCTGGGGGAAGTGACAGAAATCTCTAAGGTACTAGATGTGCTGTTGCTACTAGGGAGAAAACAACAATCCTTTGTTCATAGAACAATCGTATTGTTTACTTTACACGCAATTCGTAATACAATTATCCGTTGCTTGCAACTTAATACTGGAGGGGGTTCGGATGATAACCTGAAGGTGGATTATTAGTCATAGATGCAGTTGGATGGCAGTCTATGTATAATGTTGTAATGCTCAATCAAGTCTCAAAGGAGTCAAGATGATTAGTATATGCTTGTATGCTTTCTCGATGTTTGTCAATTGCCTCGCTGTAATTTGTTCACCCAGCATGTTATCTATCTTAAGGAGAGCCACCTCTAGTGAACTATGGACCCCGGTCCTTTCTTTTACATACAATCTATACTTTCTCCAACTATTACTTCCTTCCATTCGATACGTTTAATCCTTTGTTTTCAGCAAAACCGATGAGATTGACAACCTCATCGCAAGTTGGGGACAGAGTTCAGTGGTTGTGTTGTGCAGGTCTCCACGTTGCTGATGGCACCGGTAGTGCGCCCTGCCAACGTTCAGCTAGCTACACCTTTGGGGTGTTTCCTTGCTCCTACTGGATTGATAACCTTGGTTTCGTACTGAGGGAAAACTTACTGCTCTGCTCATCATACCTTCCTCTTGGGGTTCCCCAACGAGCTCGTTAATACACGAGTCAGCAAGTACTTTTTCTGGCGACATTGCCGGGGAGTCAAGGACATCTTCAGAAGGGGAGTCCCTCATAACCAATCTCTTTACTTTGTTATTTTCATTTTTCTTAGTTTACTTTTGTTTTGTTTGCTTGTTTCTTTATCAAAAACACAAAAAAAATTAGTTTTACTAGTTTGCTTTCTTTATAAAAAATACAAAAAAATGACTACTCTTGAAAACACTAATTTGTGTGACTTCACTAGCACCAACAACAATGATTTTATGAGCACACCTATTGCTCCACCTATTCCCGAAGCTACTTTATTTGAGATAAAACCTGCTTTACTCAATCTTGTTATGAGAGAACAAATTTTTGGTATTGGTAATGAAGGTGCTACTGCCCATCTCAATAACTTTGTTGAACTTTGTGAGATGCAAAAGCATAGGGATATAGATGGTGATATTATTAAGCTAAAATTGTTTCCTTTCTCTTTGAGAGGAAAAGCTAAAGAATGGTTAAATTCCTTAACTAGGAATAGTATTGATTCTTGGACTAAATGCAAAGATGCTTTCATTGGAAAATACTATCCTCCTGCTAAGATTATATCTATGAGAAGTGAAATAATGAAGTTCAAACAATCTAATAATGAACATGTTGCTCAAGCTTGGGAAATAATGAAATCTTTGGTAAAGAATTGTCCCACTCATGGACTGGCTGCTTGGATGATCATCCAAACTTTTTATGCAGGATTGAACTATTATTCAAGGAACCTATTGGATTCTGCTGCTGGAGGTACCTTTATGACCATTACTTTGGGTGCTTCAACAAACCTTCTGGATAATATGATGGTTAACTACTCTGAATGGCATACTGAGAGAGCTCCACAAGGCAAGAAGGTAAATTCTGTTGAGGAAACCTCCTCCTTGAGTGATAAGATTGATGTTATTATGTCCATGCTTGTGAATGGGAATGCCCATATTGATCCAAATAATGTTCCTTTAGCCTCTTTGGTTGCTCAAGAAGAGCAAGTTGATGTGAACTTTATAAGAAATAATAATTTTGCCAACAATGCTTATGGTAATAACAATTATAGGCCCTACCCTTCTAATAATACTTATGGTTGTAATGGTAAACCTGGATTACCTAGTGAAGGAAGAATTTTAGTAGTTGAAAGAGCCACTAAGAACTTCATGCAAATGCAATATGAGAAAAATCAACTATTTACTAAAACTATGGAGGAACAATCTATCATTTTGAAGAACATTAGCCATTAACTTGAGAATTTAAATAGGGAAATTCCTAGTTTACAACTGAAACTTTCTAATGCTGAAAGAAATATATCATCTTTGGCTGAAGCTCAATCTTCTTTGAATAAAATGGTTGCTAAACCTGAAACTAATGAGAATCCCTTTGCAGCTACTAATGCCATACAAGTAAGGATTGATGAAAATGTTAGACTATTAGCTGAATTACATGCTATGTGGGAAAGAGAAGATGAAATTGCTAGATACGTTAGTGTTTCTACTATCACTACCACTAGTGTTAAGGCTAGTAATGGTTCTACCACTCTAGATGATAATTTTGATTTTGATCTTGATGGTTCTAATATCTCTAAAGTTATTAAGTTCCTACAAAAGCTTGCTAAAGTCCTAATGCTAGTGCTATGAACATGGCCTTTACAAAACACATTACTGATGCTCTCATAAAGATTAAAGAAGAAACGATGAAACATAAAGCTTCTATTCCTATAAAAGAAGAAGATGGTTGGGAACCCACCATTAACAAGAAGATGGATATTATGATGGTTAACTTCTCTGAATGGCATACTGAGGAGCGGGACCTGGAGATCTGTACTGACTCCCACATATTCAACGATGACTCTTGTGATCGTGTGAACCTTTAACGCTAGTAACTAAATCCCTTTGTCTCGCGTTATATTACATGTCCGAGATTCGATCATCGGTATCCCCATACCTGGTTTGATCTTGTTACCGACATGTACTCTTTTCTTGTTCCCGTGATATAACATTCTAGCGATCTCATCACTTGCTTGCAAGCTAACCAATGTGATATCACCGAGAGGGCCCAGTGTATATCTATCCGTCATCGGGATGGACAAATCCCACTCTTGATCCATGAGCCTCTACATCCCACCTTTATAATCACCCTTTCACGGTGTGACATTTGATGTTATCAAGATACTCTTCCAGTGTTGGTGATTGACATGATCTCAAGGACTAAGGATTAGGATTACTTTGAATGATGTTATAGCAATATAAACACAATGAATTTGATCGTAATGCTATACTTCGGATGACTGTTCATCACATCATTCTACTAATGTTGTGACCTTGTTATTAACAACATCCAATGTCCATGATGAGGAAACCTTGATCATCTTGTTAATCAACGAGCTAGTTTATAAGAGATGCATAACTAGGAACTTTCCTTTTGTTTATTAAACACACATGTATTAACGTTTCCAAATTAATACAATTATAGCATGCAAAATAAACATTTATCATAAACAAGGAATAAGATAATAACCACTTTATTATTGCCTCTCGGGCATATTCCCTTCAACTAAATCCCTTTGTCTCGTGATATATTACATGCCCGAGATTCGATCATTAGTATCTCAATACCTAGTTTGATCTCGTTACCGACATGCACTCTTTTCTTGTTCCCGTGATATAACATTCTAGTGATCACATCACTTGCTTGCAAGCTATCTCAATGTGATATCACTGAGAGGGCCCAGAGTATATCTATCCGTCATTAGGATGGAAAAATCCCACTCTGGATCCATGAGCCTCTACATAACATATTTGGAGTATCTGAACCCACCTCTATAGTCACATGTTACGGTGTGATGTTTGATGTTATCAAGTTACTCTTCTAGTATTAGTGATTGACATGATCTCATGGTCTAAGGACTAGAATTACTTCGTATGATATTATAGCAATTTGAACACAATGACTTTGATCATATTGATATACTTCGGATGAATGTTCATCACATCATTCCATCAATGTTGTGACCTCGTTATTAACAACATCCAATGTCCATGATCAGGAAACCTTGATCATCTTGTTAATCAACAAGCTACTTTATAAGAGAGGCATAATTAGGAACCCTTTATTTGTTTATTAAACACACATGTATTAACATTTCCAATCAATACAACTATAGCATGCAAAATAAACATCTATCATATACTTGGAATACGATAATAACAACTTTATTATTGCCTCTCAGGGCATATTCCCTTCAGTCTCCCAATTCCACTAGAGACAATAATCTAGTTTACATAGTGATAAATCTAACACCCATGGAGTTCTGGTGTTGATCATGTTTTTCCCTAGGGAGAACTTTAGTCAATGGATCTGCTACATTTAGATCCGTATGTACTTTACAAATCTTTATATCTCCATCCTTGACATGCTCGCGGATGGAGTGAAACCGCCGCTTAATATCCTTGGAATTCTTGTGAGACCTTGGTTCCTTGGCGTTGGCTATGGCTCCCTTGTTGTCACAATAGATCACCATTGGGTCCAACACACTAGGAACCACACCTAGTTCGGTTATGAACTCTTTGATCCAAACTGCTTCATGCGTCGCTTCTGAAGCAACAACATATTCTGCCTCCATTGTTGATCCTGCCATCACAGGTTGTTTGGATCTCCTCCAACTAACTGCCGCTCTGTTCATGAGAAATACGTATCCGGATTGAGACTTAGAGTCATCCGGATCGGTGTCAAAGCTAGCATCGACATAACACTTAGTGACCAGCTCTTCTTCACCTCCGTATACAACAAAAAAAATCCTTAGTTCTTCTTAAGTACTTAAGGATATTCTTGATCGCTATCCAATGTTCCGAACCTGGATCAGACTGGTACCTACTAGTTAAACTAATAGCATGTGCCACATCCGGTCTTGCACATAGCATGGCATACATTATTGAGCCTATGGGTGAAGCATAGGGGATATTATCCATTATCTGTCTTTCTTCCGCCGTAGCCATACTTTGAGTCTTACTTAATGTCTTACCTTGCAACATAGGTAAGAACCCCTTCTTACTTCTGTCCATTTTATACTTCTTTAAAATCTTATAAAGGTATGTCCTTTGTGATAGCCCAATTAGGGTCTTGATTTATCTCTATAGATCTTAATGCCTAATATATATGATGCTTCACCAAGGTCCTTCATCGAAAATTTCCTGTTTAGATAACTTTTGACACTATTTAAAAGATCTATATCATTTCCAATCAGTAATATGTCATCCACATATAATATTAGAAATGTCACATTGCTCCCACTCACTTTCTTGTAAATACAAGCCTCTCCATAAGTTTGGACACATCCAAATCCTTTGATCACCTCATCAAAGCGGAGATTCCAACTCCAGGATGCTTGCTTCAGTCCATAGATGGATTGCTGAAGCTTGCATAACTTGTGAGCATCCTTAGTCTGGACAAAACAATGTGGTTGTATCATATACAACTCTTCTTCAATATTACCATTGAGGAATATAGTTTTGACATCCATCTGCCATATCTCATAATCGAAATATGTAGCAATTGCTAACATAATCCTAACCATCTTTAGCATCACTATGGGAGAGAAAGTCTCATCGTAGTCTACTTCTTGAATTTGTCGAAACCCCTTTGTGACAAGTTGAGCTTTATAGATGGTCACAATACCATCGACATCCGCTTTCTTCTTGAAAATCCATTTATTCTCAACATCCTTTCGGTCATTAGGTAAGTCCACCAAGGTACAAACCTGGTTTTTGTACATGGATCCCATCTCGGATTTCATGGCTTCTAGCCATTTGTTGGAATCCGGGCTCATCATCGCTTCTTCATACGTCGAAGGTTCATCAATTTCCATCTACCATGAAATTCACGACATGATATCCGTATAGTTCAGGAGCTGCATGTGTCCTGCTTGACCTGCGAAGTTCATTAGTGTCCTCTTTCGGAGTTTCATGATCCTTATCATTAGTTCCTTCTTCATTCGGTGAAATCAACTCCGGAACAATTTCCTACGGTGTGCCACTTGTCGTTTCATGAAGAGAAGGTTTAGTAACCTCTTCGAGTTCTACCTTCCGACTACTCACACCTTTCGTGAGAAACTCTTTCTCTAGAAAGGATCCATTCTTGGCAACGTAAACCTTGCCCTCTGATCTATGATAGAAGGAATACCCAATTGTTTCTTTAGGGTATCCTATGAAGACGCATTTTTCCGCTTTGAGTTCGAGTTTATCAGGCTGAAGTTTCTTCACATAAACATCGCATCCCCAAACTTTAAGAAATGACATCTTAGGTTTGTTTCCAAACCACAATTCATACGGTGTCTTTTCAACGGATTTTGATGGTGCCCAATTTAAAGTGAATGCGGTTGTGTCTAGTGCATAACCCCAAAAGGATAGTGGCAAGTCAGTCAGAGACATCATAGATCGAACCATATCCAATAAGTACGATTATGACGCTCCGGCACACCATTACGTTGTGGTGGTCTAGTAGGCATGAGTTGTGAAACTATTCCACATTCTCTCATATGTGTGCTAAACTCGTAAATTAGATACTCATCTCCACGGTTGGACCGTAGAAATTTGATCTTTCTATTACGATGATTTTCCACTTCACTCTGAAATTCCTTGAACTTTTCAAAGGTTTCATACTTGTGTTTCATCAAATAGATATACCTGTATCTACTTAAATCATCCGTGAAAGTAACAAAATAACGATATCCACCTCGCGCTGACGCACTCATTGGACCACATACATCAGTATGTATGATTTCCAACAAATCTGTCACCCGCTCCATTGTACCGGAAAACATGATTCTAGTAATCTTTCCCATAAGGCATGGCTCACATGTATCAAATGTTTCAAAATCAAGTGATTCCAAAAGTCCATCAGAATGGAGTTTCTTCATGTGTTTTACGCCAATATGACCTAGACGGCAGTGCCACATATATGCAGATATATCATTATAAAGTTTAATACTTTTAGCATCAACATTATAAATGTGTGTATCACTACTATCGAGATTCAACAGAAATAAACCATTGATCACAGGTGCATGACCATAAAAGATATTATCCATATATCGAACAACCATTGTTTTCAGATTTAAACGAATAACCACTTCGCAATAAACATGATCTGGATACAATGTTCATGCTTAGTGGAGGCACCAAATAACAATTATTTAGATTTATAACTAATCCTGACGGCGATCACATCAACTCTTGATCCATTGCTGACACACATCGTGACCTCATCCCTTGCTAGATGTCACTTTTTCCGCAGCCCCTGATTCGAGTTAGTATATTAGCAACTGAACCAGTATCAAATACCCAGGTGCTACTGCGAGTACTAGTCAAGTACACATCAATAACATGTATATCACATATACCTTTGTTTGCTTTGTCGGCCTTCTTGTTTGCCAAATACTTGAGGCAGTTGCGCTTCCAATGGCCAATCCCCTTGCAATAATAGCACTCGGTATCAGACTTAGGGCCAGCTCGGGATTTCTTTTCAGGCGCAGCAACAGATTTTCCGCCCTTCTTTCCCTTCCATTTACCCTTCTTTTATTTCTTGAAACCAGTGGTTTTATTGATCATCACACTTGATGCTCTTTCTTGATCTCCACTTATGCAGTCTTAAGCATTGACAGAAGCTCGGGGAGAGACTTCTCCATGTCCTGCATGGTATAGTTCATCATGAAGCTCTTGTAGCTAGGTGGCGGAGATTGGAGAACATGATGTATGCCTAAGTTAATGGGAATCGTTATTCCCAAGGACACAAGCTTATCGGACTACCCAAACATTTTGAGTACGTGCTCACTAACAGAGTTGTTCTCTTCCATCATGCAACTAAAGAACTTTTCAGGAGTGTCATAACTCTCTAGGAAATCCTGGGTATCGAAAGTCATTTTTAATTCACCCATGGTATCAAAAGCATTGCCATTTTTGAAATGCTTTCGAAGTTCTGGCTCTAGCCCATACAGTATGCCGTAATGAACTAAGTTGTGGTCCTCTTGATGAGTCAAATAGACATTCTTTTCTTCGTCAGGGGCATCAGGAGCTGGTAGGGGGCCTATCGGCACTTCTAGCACATATTTCTTTTGTGCACCAGTGAGGAGAATCCTCAGATTCAGGGCCCAGATGGTAAAGTTGCTACCATTTGTCGCAAGCTTCTCTTTCTCCATGAACACATTGAAATTAAAAGTAGGTGGTGCCATCTACAACAAAATTTGTAAAGTTTATTTGGACTAAGTTTACGATAGGTCGAGTTCAACTAATCCAAATTACGAATGAACTCACACTCAAAAACAACACCCCTCGTGTCTTTTTGGTGATTACATGAACCAAATCCACTACACCAAGTCCGATCATCACGTGAGTCGGTGTAGATTCAAAGGCGAGCATCTATATGGACATCATATCAACTATATGACTCATGCTTAACTTTTCGGTCCATGTTCCGAGGCCATGTCTGTAGATGCTAGGCTCGCCAAGTAAGAACCTTAGTACTCGCGTGTGTAAAACTGTCTTACACCCGTTGTATGAAAGCGTAGAGTCAAAAACACCCGATCATCACGTGATGTCTTGAAACGACGAACTTCCTTAATGGTGCATACTTAAGGAAGAACACATTTTATATTGATATCTAAATGAGGGATCATCTTATAATGCTACTAAAGCGCCAAACAAGCAATATAAGATGCAAATATCATATGCAAAAAGTGAAATGATATGGTTCTTGTACTTGATCACTATCATGTGCATCGTGGTATGATCTTTATCATTCCTTTTGTGTGTAAGGCCAAGGTCTATGGAACTTACACATTAGGTATGATATAATTTCCAAGAGTATCATCAATACTTCAAATTATAACATTACCATTTCATGAACACTAGCCCATCAACAATCTAAACAAGATGCTTCTAATTTATCAATTGCAAGTTTTACGTGTCTTAGGGCTTTCAAAGATAGAACCGGTCTTACCTACGAACATGGAACCACAAAGATGATAACGAAATTATCAGAAACTCGTTATCAATCAGATATTGACTATAGTAGGAGAGACATACACCTGCTATCACTTATGCAAAACTAGTTGCATGTCAAGCGTGGAACAAGTCTCATGTGCGAGGACATTTAAAGTTAGTCCGGGCCGCTTCATACCACTATGCAACCAAGATCCAAAATACATATAAGATGCAATAACATGATGATCATCGGCCACATACTCTTATGTGTACTACCCATGCAAAGCATCTACAAATAGATCAGGCCTTGATACCATTGTTGGGTTCGCAGCATAGAAAATAAAAAAATTTCCTACGATGGGAACTACTAAGCACCAAGATCTATCTACCTAGATACAAGCAATGGGTGGATATACATCCATAGAGAACATACCCTTGAAGACCAACAAAGTGTAATGAGATTGGACTCGAGGATGATGTAGTCGATTGCTTACCGATCTCAAGATTGGGAGGAACTCCTAGCACCGCAAATTAGCAGCGCATCCGTGATCACACACACGTCCGGTCCACCGAACAACCTCCGCCTCCTCGCTCCAGCGATGCAGCAGAAGCAACAACTCCTTCCAGACGAAAAGCCACCGGGAACATGTATCTCGCTAATCCGAGACCATGGGGAATAATTCTAGAAGGCGAGAGAGATCCTTCATGAGGAGGTGTGTTTTGTGAGGAGGAAAGGGGGGCCTTTTATAGGGAGAGGGGAGGCAGCCCCTCTCCATGGCCGACGGCCAAGGGGAGGTTCCCCCACCTCTTCCTCATTCATGTGGTGGAAGCTCCACTCACATAAACATGCCTCCACTCACACGTCCACTCACATGCAATAAATTTCCACCAAATTTAATGCAACTCTCATTTAATAAAACTATTTTATTTATTTTATTCAGAATTTTGTTAATTACTTTAATTAACAAAAATTCACATAAAACCCCTGCAACATTTCAATATCACATGTAGAACCAATTTCAGAAATTTCAAGCGAAACAATTCTGGTGTCCATTGAAATAATTCCAGTGCTTTGCAATCCTTTTCTTTGGAACAAATTTGTTCCAAATGGTTTGGTATCCCTTAAGTGTGTCACCCTACGGTTCACGAATAATGCAGACATGATCGAGAGCCTTCTCCGATCAATAATCAGTAGCGGGACCTGGAGATCCATACTGACTCCCACACATTCAACGATGACTTCTGTGATCGTGAGAACCTTTAACGCTAGTAACTAAATCCCTTTGTCTTGTGATATATTACATGTTCAAGATTCGACCATCAGTATCTCAATACCTAGTTTGATCTTGTTACCGACATGCACTCTTTTCTTGTTCCCATGATATAACATTCTAGTGATCACATGACTTGCTTGCAAGCTATCTCAATGTGATATCACCGAGAGGGCCTAGAGTATATCTATCCATCATCGGGATGGAAAAATCCCACCCTTGACATATGAGCCTCTACATAACACATTCAGAGTATCTGAACCCACCTTTATAGTCACCCTGTTACGGTGTGACATTTGATGTTATCAAGTTACTCTTCTAGTATTAGTGATTGACATGATCTCATGGTCTAAGGACTAGAATTACTTCGTATGATGTTATAGAAATTTAAACACAATGACTTTCATCGTATTTCTATACTTCAGATGAATGTTCATCACATTATTCCACCAATGTTGTGACCTCGTTATTAACAACATCCAATGTGCATGATCAGGAATCCTTGATCATCTTGTTAATCAACGAGCTAGTTTATAAGGGAGGCATAATTAGGAACCCTTTATTTGTTTATTAAACACACATGTATTAACGTTTCCAATCAATACAATTATACCATGCAAAATAAACATCTATCGGGTCATATTCCGTTCAGAGGTATTTCTTATGTTCAACAAAAGAAGTGACATTCAGATCGTTCCTACAGAAAAAATTAAGCCTTGACTACCCCCATCACTCTCCGACATAATCATGTGATCAAAGAGTAACTTCCTCCTCAAATTTTCTACCCTTGCTCTACTCAGATGTGTCTCGGACAAGAAAAGGACATCTGGTTTTAACCACGCCTAGAGATCCAATAGCACCAGAAATGTAGTGGATTTACATAATCCCTGATAGTTCCAACTTATGATTTTCATTGTAACATAAACAAAGTAGCAGACCAACTCAGCAATCAGCTAGCTATTCCATACTCACCATGGACCTTTTGCCTAGATCAGATCAGATGCGCCTCGAGTATGTCTAAAAGATGTGCCTTGAGTATGTATGAAAGATGCGCTTGTAATAGATTTACAGATGTGCCTCAAATAGCATTTTTGAATTTCAAATTTACCCATGGCACAAAAGCAAAAAACATCCTCGTTTTGAACTGCAAAAGCAATCGAGTCCGCGCATCACCGCCATCATGTTGCCTCGCTGGAGCATGGTGGTTGCGGTCACGGCCACAACCTACCACCGCAGGGAGGTGCGGGAGGCCGTGGTCACGCTAGTTCTCGAGCGGGAGGTGTCGAGCTGAGGAGGAGGAGGTGTCAGGCTGAGGAGGAGGAGGTGGCGGCCGGAGGAGGATGTGGCGGCCGACGGAAGAGGTCGTCGTCGTTGTCACTGCAAGGCGGAGGAGGAGGCCGGAGAAAGGAGGCTAGAGAGAGAGGAGAAGGAGAAGGGGAAGAAGGAGAAGAGGAGGAAAGGAGGAGAATGGGAGGAGAAGGAGAAGAAGAAGGAGAAGGAGAAGGAGAAGGAGAAGAATGGGAGGAGAAGGAGAAGAATGGGAGGAAAAATGAGAGGGGTAGGTGGCTGGCTGGATTCGAATTTTGAATCCCGCCCAAAAGGTGGAGAGAAGTGACTGGTGTTAGGTGGCTCCATATGCCAAAAAGTGAAAAAGGTGGTGCCAGAATACTCGAGGCGCATCCCATACAAGATGCGCCTTGTATAATTTAAGAACACAAGGCGCATCTTGTATAGGATTCGCCTCGAGTATTCTAGTACCACATTTCCCACTTTTTCGCACATGGAGGTGGGCCCATGGATTCAGGCTTTAGGCCCACCTCCGTTACTAGAGGCGCATCTACGGGTCATGCGCTTCCAATATCCAAAATATACAAGGCATATATGGGCATATGCGCCTCCAGTATTGGAGCACCTATCACCACCGGGTCCTCCCACCTTATTCGAGGCGCATATGCTCAATATGCGCCTCCAATATCCAAAAATACGCAAGGCGCATATGTGCGTATGCGCCTGCAGTATTGGGACACCAGCCACCACCGGACCCACCCACCTTATTCGAGGCGCATCTGGTCCACATGCGCCTCGAATAGTTAAACTACTCGAGGCGCATATGAACCAGATGCGCCTCGAATAAGGGAAGGCAGCCAGATCTGGTCCGTATAAAAAAATAGGAGACACACCCTTCACATATACACCTCCGCTATTCAAATATACAAGACACACCCTTAAATAGTGCGCCTTGTATATTTAGTGGAGACACATATGGTTAGAATGTACCTCCTATAAGCCTATCTCCTATAGGGTTTTCCCTAGTAGTGGGAAAGAAAGCCTCACCGCCGGAACAAAACCAGGGGAGGACGTACCTCTTAGAGAACCAACACAGCGCTGCTTATCAAATCACCGAAGATCGCAGCCGCGGCTGCCGACGGCCACCGTCAAACCCTAGATCGCCTTGTTTCGCCATAAGACCTTTGCCTCCACATTGAGAAGAAATAGTGTGGACCTTTTTGTTCATCATGCATCCTAAATACATGTAGGGCCATAACCAAAACAACCTGAGATCACACATGACCCGTCCTTCAGAGTAAGAAACGCCAATTAATCAAGAGTAGTATTGATCGACAAAGAGAACATAATAAGTGCTGATGTACATACAAGCACGAACCGATGGGAGTGATTCGATTCAGCGGACAGGCTCCATGGAGCCCCTTCAAATCTTTTTGAAATTGATATTTCCAAGATGTAGAGAATGATGATTATTACTACATGCATGCAAAACATCATTGAAAAATATTATGTATTTTGGGCTGTGTAAAAATAACAAATTTCCAGATCTAAGGTAGTGAACAGTGCAGAATTCAAAAACCTCCAAATTTGTCAGGATTTGTCATTTTTGTGTTGGTCGGAATACGAACTATTTTTCTATGAAATTTTGCATGGCCATATATTACATCATTGTCAATATCTAGGATTTTTTTTCGGAATTTTGTGAATCTTCAGAATACCGATTGCAAAAAGTTTCAACATGGAGCCTCCGAACTGATGGGTCTAAAATAGCAGTAGCTACATACACCTAGGAGACATAGAAAATTGAGTTTCACCAAATATGTTACATGCTTTGTGGAAAAAATCTCGATATTCTTTTTGAAAGTATATTGACGTAAGATGGAAATTAGCTGTTCCTAAGTTGAGAAATCAGGATGCGATACTAATTCAAATCTGGCAACCACGTTTGCAGAGAACAAAATAACTTTGACTAACAGTAGTGTGTTTCGCACGATTCTGTTATAATGGGCATAAACTGGGAGGCTACATTATGAGTTACATGGAATTCAGAAGTTATCTTATTTATGAGATCAACAAAAAATAAACTTTAATGAATGAACTACAATCAAATGAGCAGCTTAAATAACCCAACTCTAATAGATACTAAACTCTCTCTGCGACCCCTGGGTGGGTCGATAGGCAAAACGCTGGATAAAATGGTCGCACTACATTTACATCTAAGAGCGAAGGCCGGTAGCCAGAAGGACCGATGATCTAAAATGTAACGCGGAACTACATGTCAAAAAAGAAGTGGATGTATCATTATGGACACACGTCTTGAGCAAAAACATCAGCTATAGAATGTTGTCGTGTTATAGATACCGGTAAACAGATAACGCGCGAACGAAATAGTGAGTAACTAAGTAATAGACAATTCTCTTGTGAACATGTGTTTCTGCAAATTCATATTCCCCGCATCTAATGCGTGTCGGTCGCATTCTAGGACACCAATACACACTCAACCGTCTCTCACGCGGTTTAGTTTCATGGGTGTTTATGAAAGCATGTTGGTAGACCGCTGAAATAAAGTCAATGCCGTCAGCATGGGGCACATACGACGAACAGAACATTCATGGCTTGTTTGAGCCCGACCATGGCTCCGTTTAAAGATCTCGTTTTATCCATTAAAGATCGAGCACGACTCCATTTAAATATATCATCTTATCATTTCAGTCCTGAACATGACTCACATAGAAATAACATAAGAAAAAAGTCTAAACAACATACAAACTGAAAAAGCTAAAGATAAGCGCAATGAATATAACAATACAAAGAAGAAATAAAGAGGTAGAACCGAACAACCCATACAACAATCGTTTTGGACGTTTTTAATATCAACGGGATTTTTCTGAGTTTTTTAGAGCCGAAACTAAGTAAAGACACATACGCATACATCATAAGAAGTCGTAAAGGTCTTAGAAAAAATAAGTACACAAATACACGACGAACGACAAAGAAAAGGATGCATTAATTATCAACGAAAAAACTTTACAATACACGTAATAAAGTACTGTACAGATCTCATGCCATTCCTTCATTATCATACAACAGCTTGACATTACATGCGGCACAACAATAGTGCTGACACACACCCGTTGACTACAGTTATAACACAACCCGCTACACACACTACACTACCGAAAGGGCATTACCCTAATAATATGTTTTGGTGCTTGTTGACAACAGGATGGTCTAACCATGTGCTAAGTGGTTACAAGTGTTTTCATGACATTGCACTAGACGGTTTTATTGGAATAGAAAAAGGAGAAAAGTCTGGCAAACTCCCCTTAAAATTCTGCCAACTCTACACTGTTACCCGGAGACTCTAGAAACTCATCGCCGGAGACTCCGGTCTGGCTTCCCTGACCCAGCTGTCGCAATCCTCTATTATCCGGTCGGAAACTCCGGCCTTTGAGCCGGAAAATTCGCCCTCCCGAAGTTTCCTCTCCGTCCGCGTCGGAGACTCTGACCCACTTTCTTGGGTCAGCTAGCTGCTAGCCCTTGGTATGGGTTCGGAGACACTGGCATGTCCGGAGATCTGGGTGATATTGACCCGGAGACTCCGGCTTGCTCGCGTGGATCCGGGTGATACAAGGTTCTGGTGCCACCCTGGAGACTCCGCCCTGCTTAGTGGGTATTCGAGCCAGTCCGGAGACTACGGCTTGTGGTAACCAGAGACTCTGGAGTAAGTGCGCTGCAATGGCTCAATTTTGAGAGGGGCTTTAAATCCCACCTTCTTCCCCAAGTGAAGACCACGGCTTCCACTCTCTCCTCCATTGTTTCTGAGCTCAAACCTCCAAGATCTCCCTCCCTAGCCACTAGAACTGGATGCCCCTTGGAGAATCAAGGGCGGAGACCTAGACCTAGCTTTCCACCTAGGGGATTTGTTTTTCCCCACCATTTGTGTAAGAAGTTGTTTCTCTAGGGTGATGACCCACAAGTATAGGGGTGTATCGCAGTATTTTCGATAAGTAAGAGTGTCGAGCCCAACGAGGAGCAGAAGGTGTTGGCGAATGGCTTGGAGCAGGAATTCTCTATATACTTAGCAAACAGATTTTTAGGGGTTTTTGATAATGCAGGTAAATAAGTACGAGTAAATAAAAGACAATAAGAATAAATGCAGCAATTGGCCCAATCCTTTCTTCAGCAAAGGACAAGCCGGTTGTATTACTTTAGCTGACCAAACGTTCTCGAGGACACACGGGAATATCGTCAAGTGCTTTCGCTTCATATAGTTGATTAATCTTCTTTAGTTTGGTAAGTCTTGTGTGGGTGAATCTGTGCTAATGTACCGACCTTCCTAGGACTAATACATACTTGTGATTATACCCCTTACAAGCATCCGCAAGTACAAGAAAGTAATTAAGGTAGAAACCTAACCACAGCTTTAAACTCTAAGATCCTGACATCCCTTGTGCAATGGTTTCCTAATGGGGGTTCAGGTTTGTGTCAATCCGGCAACCCCTATGATTAGTAGCCAAATACACAATGCATTCCCCTAGGCCCATATAGGCGAAGTGTCATGTAGTTGACGTTCGCATGACACCACTAGAAGAAATACACGACAACTTAAATATCAAACCACTGAATCTTTCTCAACACAATTGCACTACTAACAACATGACTCCCATGTCCTCAAGAACAAAAGAACTACTCACAAGACATAATATGGATCAAGATCAGAGATGATATAATGATATGTAATAATCTGAACATAAACGATAATTCAATGGTTCACTCAATAGCATTAACTACAAAGAGTAATCAACACCAGGAAAGTTTCCCCTAAGAACTATGCAAGATTCAACCCATTTGTTAAAGCGGTATGAAGTGGTGATGATGGTGCTGGTGGAGATGATGGTGGTGATGATGATGATCCTGATGAAGTCCATCTTGATGGTGGTGTTGATGGCGACGATCTCCCCTCTCCGGGAAGGAATTCCCCCGGCAGAATTCTGTCTGTCGGAAAGATCTTTCTCTCTCTATGTTTTCTGCCCCGCGGAGGCGGCATAATCTTTCTGTGGTTGCTCCCCGAGTCTTAGGGTTTCAGGAGGATAATATACGATAGAGGGGAGAGCCTAGAGTGGGCCAGGGCGGCCACACCACCTGCTGGCGCGACCTAGGGCTGCTCGCGCCAGGGGGTGGTGTGGGCCCCATGTGGCCCATCTCCACTTCCCCTTCTGGCAATCTTCGCCTTCTAGGAAAATAGAATTTTCCATGTTTTTTCCTGAATTTTCTGATCTTCTCGAATTTGGCCTCCAAATAGCACCTTTTCCATCATAATTCTGACTATAGTGGTCCATGCTCCAAAAGTCATCAACCATGCAAAAACAGATGAAATAACATAAGTATCATCTCTTAATATGAAATATATCAATGAATAACAGTAAATTATGATATAGAATAGTGGTGCAAAATGGACGTATCAACTCCCCGAAGCTTAGACTTCGCTTGTCCCAAAGCGAAAACTAAGCTCAATAAACATGACCTATGTATTATGGAGTGAAGGGTCGATAAAAGAATACGGACAAGAAGCATCACATTCATCAATACACAAATCATAATAGAAGAAAACTCACTATTATATAACTTAACTTGCAATAAGTAAAGATACAAAAAGTAAATCATAATTGGTAATGGCAAACTTAGCTCTTGGTCGAAGAATAGTTGACAATTTGCTGGAGTTCACACATAAAGGGTTTTCAATGATAGCTTTCAAAGTAGTATTCACTAAGATAAGAGCACTGTGCAAAACAAAGAACATAAGAAACATGATTGAATAAATCATCATATGAATGAATGAAACACAACAAATCAAAATACTTGCTGAGATAGAAGGGAATAGGTTTACTGACTCAACTAAAAAGTAAAAGAAAGGACCTTCGTAGAGGGAAGCAGGGATTTCAAGTTTCATAAAGAGCTTCCAAAAATTATGGTACTTATTAGCTTTCAGCTCTCATTGCCCCTATCATAAGCATCTTTAGGTGATTAAGGTTAAACTGATCAAATATGAGGATATGCTTGACAAGTTGCAAGTTGAAAATCTCATGTCCCTTGAATACGAGGGCTGCTCCTCATGCTACTCAAGTTTAGTCACCGGTAAGTTCTTGTCATAGTAAGTACATGTGTATCATAGAGAACCGCCAACGGGGTACCCCTTGCCCGATGATACAGAAGAATCCCCATATCAAAATGACAAGGCAAGCAGATAGCAAGCATCGAATATGGTGCTTTTTTCTCTCTTTCCTCTTTTCTCATCCCTTTTTTTTTCTTTTTGTCTTTTTCTCAATCTCTATCTCTTTTTTATAAGAAGAATGCTTCATAGATGCTCATTATAGTTATGCTGCAGGTTTCCACCATGATTAGACATGGATTAGACCGACGGCCCAGGCGTTTCTCTAACACACATACATAACTCCATGGACTTACAAGCTCCCCTTTCATTTCTCAAAGACGACATCCATATACAAAAGAGCATGATATCAACTAGGTACAAAGTACATGTGCAATGTTGAAAGCGTTCCCCATGATAGCATGGTTCTGCTAATTCACAACTTACAAAGAGAAAGCATATACGCAACATAGATGGGCACAATGGTTCAAGTTTATTAAGTGCAAGAAAGTAAAGTGTGCCATCGAGTTCGTGAGAGCTTTAATCACTAATTTTCACATAACTAGTTTAATTTGGAAGGTAGATAAAAACATGAATTTATTTGGAATAGCAATAGTGCTAGTAGGTAGGTATGGTGGACACAAATGGCATAGGTTTTGGTTTAAGGACTGGATGCACGAGAAGGATTCCTCTCAGTACAGGTTTTTGGATAGCAAGGCTGGGTAGAGCTGAAGGAAACAAACAAACAAACAAGTGATAAAAACAAACATGCAATCTTCCTTGGAAGAACAAAAGATCTTAGCTAGAGAATACTAAGCTTATGAGAAAATCAAGAAAGAAAGATGATGAAATTATATTTCTTTAAGAGTACTTTTATCTTTTTCTTCCAATTCTCAAAATAGTGTTGCTACTGACCGAACCAAGTTTTCCAAAACCAACTAAATT
The DNA here is from genome assembly GCA_910589775.1 of Avena eriantha. Classification (NCBI taxonomy): domain Eukaryota; kingdom Viridiplantae; phylum Streptophyta; class Magnoliopsida; order Poales; family Poaceae; genus Avena; species Avena eriantha. The sequence goes on along the minus strand of OU342742.1, from coordinate 249,775,993 downwards.
AACTCAATGATCCCAAAGTGATACCAATACTAACGACCAGATCAATCATATAACCATGAATTGAAAACTAATATAAGATATGCAAAAGAGTAAATGATAGAACTTCTCATTAATATTCCATAACGGCAACTCACACCAAGGGATACATAGATATCTAACGAGAGAGGGGACACTTCCATAATACAAACCATCCTACATGATAACTTCTCTATTCATGATATGACTCTACTAAAAAGGTAAAAAGATAGAAGATAGTGATATGATACCACGGCACTCCCCCAAGCTTGGAACAACCCAAGGGGATGCCAAAACCTGATGACGAATTACTCCTTCGGTGGTGGTGGTATTCTCTCGATGAGCTCTTTGATTAGTTTCCCCAAGTCCTCAATCTCGAAGGTGAGATTACGAATCAACTGTGAGTTTTGCTCAATGCGGCTCATGATCATATCGGGTTGCAAATTCCAGCTCATGCGATTCTTTCCCCACTCTTCCTCTTTGAAGTCTTCTTTCCCTGCATGGCTAGAATGAGGCAAATCCCAATTGGAGGGTAGTTTCTCCTTGGGCATATTCTGGTATTGATGCTCATGGATAAGGGTATGGAAAGGATTCTTGGTGTGTCGAGGAAGTGACCGTGGAGCCAAATAGTGACATGGACGTTTCCCTCCAGTTGACATCCGTGCAGTCCTTCTGACCCTGGCAGTTTTTGCCAACACTACAATGATTGCAATGGTAGTGCCGGTGTGCGGATGTTGGCTTTGCTTTGCCTCCCCTTCATCCTCACTCTTGATCTCCTTCTCCTGTCCGAGGTCTTGGGGATTGATGTCTACGCACTTCTATTCTTGTAGACAGTTGTTGGGCCTCCAACTATAGAGGTTTGTACAACATCAACAAGTTTTCCCTTAAGTGGATCACCCAAGGTTTATCGAACTCAGGGAGGAAGTGGCCAAAGGTATCCCCTCTCAAGCAACCCTGCAATCAAGATACAAGAAGTCTCTTGTGTCCCAACACACCCAATACACTTGTCAGGTGTATAGGTGCACTAGTTCGGCGAAGAGATAGTGAAATACAAGTGGTATGGATAATTATAAGTGGTAATAGTGATAGAAAATGGCTTGATGGCGTGGAAAAGACTAAAGGCAAACTGAAATAAAGATGGAAGCAAGCAAACATGTAACAGATCTAATTGCAAACGGTGTTTCAATGCTAAGAAACAAGGCCTAGGGATCATACTTTCACTAGTGAACACTCTCATATAAATATATTCTTCTTTACGATACTACTCTTAACTACTCTCCGGTTGACTACTCTAATCGATGGTAGGGCTATAAGAGCACACTGAAAGTAAGCCTTTCCCATCTAGAAAACTCCACACTGTCACCTTGAGTACTAGATGAGTCCAACAAACACCACAATTTCATAAAGACATCCAACTCCAAATATAACTCATAACAAGTATTTGAAATCTCTAGCCTAAGTGCCACCATGGTGTGCACGCTGTCACTTTCACACACATGGGGAGATCAGATATCTATTAAAGCACTTGAGTAGCAAGGTAGATCTATAGATTACAAGCTCATGATCTCAATAAGATCATGCATAGAGAGAGAGATGAACACATAGCTACTGGTAGAACCCTTAGCCTCGAGGAAGAACTACTACCTCCTCATCATGGGAATCATCAACGGTGATGGAGATGGCGGTGGAGATCGATGGAGATGGCTCCGGGGGCACTTCTCCGTCCCGATAGGGTGCCGGAACAGAGACTTTCTGTCCCCCGAATCTCCCCTTCGGTGGCGGCGGCGCTGCGGAACCTTTTGTGGATTTCTGATTGACCCTCTAGGGTTTTTGCCCCGGGAGGACTTTATAGGCGAAGGAGGCAAGGTCGGTGGCCGGCCAAGGGGCCCACACCATGCCCTGGCGCGGCCTGGGTTGGCTCGCGCCAAGGGGGGTGTGGCCACCCTGTGGCCCCTCTCCGACTCTCCTTCTGGCTCCGTGAGTCTTCCGGGAAAATAGTAACTTTGGCTTTTGTCCCGTCCAATTCTGACAATATTCATTTTCTGACTTCCTGGAACCAAAAACAGCAGAAAACAGGCAACTGGCACTGTGGCATCTTGTTAATAGGTTAGTCCAAGAAATCATATGAAAAGTACTCCAAAGTTGGAACAAAACACAAGAAAGTAGATAAAACCAAGCATGGAACATCAAAATTATAGATACATTTGCAATGTATCAACATCCCCAAGCTTAACTCCTGCTCGTCCTCGAGTAGGTAACTGATAAAAAGAAAGAATAATTTTTGAGGTGACATGCACCATCAAAGACTTGATCAAAGTATTTGTAAAACACGGATAGCTGGGATCATAGTACTTCAACATAGCATGAAATATAAAGTTCTAACAATAAGACAAAGAAACTGTGTTGCAAAATGAAAAGGCACAAACAAAAGATTCATGAATAACAATGCTTTGCAAGACGTTTATTTGTTTCACATAAAGAAAACATAGCATAATAGCATTCAGCTTGTCCCTCATAGAGTAGCAAATATAATTGCATAGGACACTTTCAAAGTTCATAAGAGTGACTAGATACAAATAGTTTAAAACAAGAAATATCAAGTTATGCATCAATCAACTAGTCTTGGGACAATTCACATAGAACTAAGAATGGCCACTATGCTCTCAAAGTAGGTGCATAAAGGTAGAAGGTGGAGACTCAATATAATGGTGGAAGAAAGGCCTTTTTATAAAAGGAAGTAGGGATTCAAGTCTCATAAAGAGCTTCCAAAAATTATGGTACTTATAGCTTTTAGCTCTCATTGCCCCTATCATAAGCATCTTGAAGTGATTAAGGTTAAAGTGAACAAACTATGGTGTACATGCTTGACAAAGTATAAGTTAGAAATCTCATGTCCCTTGTATAAGAGGGCCGCTCCTCATGCTACTCAAGTTTAGTCACCGGTAAGTTATTGTCATTGTAAGTATATGTGTATCATAGAGATCCGCCAACGGGGTACCCCTTGCCCGATGATACGGAAGAATTCCCATATCAAAATAACAATGCAAGCAGACAACGAGCATCTCAGCAATCTTCTTATTTACCATGGGAATATGGTGCTTTTTCTCTCTTTCCTCTTTTCATAGTCTCTTTTTTCTTTTTCTCTTGTTTTTTCTCAATATCCGATTCTTTTTTTAGAACAAGAATGCTTCATAGACAGCTCATTATGGTTACGCTGCAGGTTTCCACCATGTCAGCATGGATTAGACCAGCGGCCCAGGCGTTTCTCTAACACATATACATAACTCCATGGGCTTACAAGCTCCCCTTTCATTTCACACCGATGACATCCATAGACAAAAGAGCATGATATCAACTAGGTACAACATACCCATGCAATGTTGAAAGCGTTCCCCATGACAACATGGTTCTGCTAATCCCCAACAAATAAGTGCAAGCATATACAACATAGATGACACAATGGTTCAAGTTTATTAAAGGCAAGAAAAGTAAAGTGTGTCATCAAGTTCGTGAGAGCTTTAATCACTAGTTTTCTCATAACAAGTTTAATTCAGAAGGTAAACAAAAACATGAATATACTTGGAATAGCATAAGCTAATAGGTAGGTATGGTGGACTCTTTGGAATAACTTGGTTTAGGGAGTTGGATGCATGAGTGGAACTCGTACTTGGTTGTGGAGGCTAGCAAAAGACTGGGAGCGACAAACTAAGAGAGCAATAATGGCCATAATCTTGCAGAGCGACAAAAGATCATTGATCAAAGCATAAAGTGATACTACAAGTTGAAAAATAAAGGATCATAAAGGCTTATAGTGACTTGGGATAGTCATAACATGGTGTGAGCATGTGCCAAGTCAACCCAAATAAAGCATCAAAGGAGAATACCACAATACTATGCTTTGATATGCTAAAACAACGCATGATTCATCCAAGGCACATTAAGCAATCTCAATTGTTTATAACAAGTCATGCTATAGAAAAGAATACTAAGCATAAATCCAAAACAATATCAAGCATGGCATGACAAAGCATAGGCCATAGTCAAAAACAAGCTCTCTTACCACTTAAGCATGAGCTTTCCTACTCTTTTCCAAAGCAAACCAAACTATTTGAAAACCAATGTATGAAAGAGGGGGTCCAACATATTTATTCAGCAAACTAAGCAAACGAAAACCAAAAACAAAAAGGAAAAAGAAGATGCTCCAAGAACAACACAATTGTGCATGAAACAATAAAAATGAAGCGTTTGGAAGAAACCTGGAATTTTTATTGATGAAGAAGGGGATGCCTTGGGAATCCCCAGGCTTTGACGCTTGTACTTCTTGGATATTTCTTGGGATGACACGCGTGGTATCCCCAAGCTTGAGATTTAGTCCGTCCTTCATCTTATTACTCATTCCTTCCATACACTTGAAATTTTTCCTTCATACAAAACTTCACACAATCTTTATTAGCAACATTAGTGTACTCAAGATAAATAAGTCTTAAGGTTCAGTTCTAACACCAAATAAACTTCCATTAGAACACTAAATACTGTAGCACTTCCCTCAAAAAGCTCAATTCCCCAAAAGAACTCAAAAAAGAACCAACAAGAAGCAAATACAGAAAATGGCAGAAATCTGTCAAAATAGACCAGCAGGTAAAGACAAATTTTTTCGAATACCTTCTGTTACTCAAACCAAAAAGTGTTGAACTAACGAAATTTAGATAACAACCTGGGTCAGAAGCACAAAAATACACGTCTCAAAAATACGTTCAGAGATTTTACACGAATTTTTACGGTGAAGCACAGAAATCTGTTTCGGGACAGCAACTTTCCCAATCATTACTTCTCTCTTATTAGAGATTACTCTTGGCAAAAAAGGCAAATAAAAAGGATAAGGAGTGGTTATTACAGAGCTAATAACTTCCAAGACTCATCTAAAACTTTTGGGTTATGTCCCAATAAGTACTTTTCTTTAACGCCTTTAAGTTAGGCTTGATAGTTTGAGAAGATGCTCACATAAGAAATATGAATTGAAGTAAAAGCGAGCATCAAGAAGCAAATTCAAAGCACATTTAAGTCTAACCCACTTCCTATGCATAGGAATCTTGTAAAGAAACATGTCATGAAAGCACAAAATAACAAGCATAGGAAAGCAAAAAAACAAGTGCAACTTCAAGACTTTCAACATAAAGAGGGGAAACCTAATATTGTTGAGATACATAAAACCATGTTTTCCTCTCTCATAATAACTTTCAGTAACATCATGAATAAAATTAACAACATAACTATCACAAGAAACATTCTTATCATGAGCCACATGCATATAATCATTATTACTCTCCACATAAGCATAATTATTCTTATTAATCATAGTGGGAGCAAATTTAACAGAATAGCTATCATTATTATTCTCATCACCATAATCATCAAATATAGGAGGCATATTATAATCATAATTAATTTCCTCCTCAATAGTAGGTGGACTAAAAATATCATACTCATCATTGTAATCATCATATATCGGAGGTATAGTATCATCAAAGTAAATTTTCTCCTCCGTGCTTGGGGGACTAAAAATATCATGCTCATCAAAACCAACTTCCCCAAGCTTAGACTTTTCCATAGCATTAGAAATAATGGCGTCCAAAGAGTTCATACTAACAACATTGCTATTAGCATGCAAATAAAGTTCCATTGGTTTTGTAATTTTCTCTTCAAACACTTCATGTCCTAACTCAAGATAAATACTATAAAGCTCTCAATTTTTGTTGTTGTTTTCCATTAAGCCTAACTAGTGAAAACAAGAAACAAAAAGACAAAATTGTAGAATCTAAAGGAAATAACTTCAAGCACTCACACCGGAGGATGTGAGTACCTTTTACCTTACCTCCCCGGCAACGGCGCCATAAAATAGCTTGATGTCTACACACTTCTATTCTTGTAGACAGTTGTTGGGCCTCCAAGTGCAGAGGTTTGTAGAACAGCAGCAAGTTTTCCCTTAAGTGGATCACCCAAGGTTTATCGAACTCAGGGAGGAAGTGGTCAAAGGTATCCCCTCTCAAGCAACCCTGCAATCAAGATACAAGAAGTTTCTTGTGTCCCCAACACACCCAATACACTTGTCAGGTGTATATGTGCACTAGTTCGGCGAAGAGATAGTGAAATACAAGTGGTATGGATAATTATAAGTGGTAACAGTGATAGAAAATAGCTTGATGGCGTGGAAAAGACTAAAGGCAAACTGAAATAAAGATGGAAGCAAGCAAACATGTAACCGATCTAATTCGAACGGTGTTTCAATGCTAAGAAACAAGGCCTAGGGATCATACTTTCACTAGTGAACACTCTCATATAAATATATTCTTCTTTATGATACTACTCTTAACTACTCTCCGGTTGAACACTCTAATCGATGGTAGGGCTATAACAGCACACCTCAAAGTAAGCCTTTCCCATCTATTAAAGCACTTGAGTAGCAAGGTAGATCTATAGATTACAAGCTCATGATCTCAATAAGATCATGTATAGAGAGAGAGAGATGAACACATAGCTACCGGTAGAACCCTTAGCCTCGAGGAAGAACTACTCCCTCCTCATCATGGGAATCAGCAACGGTGATGGAGATGGCGGTGGAGATCGATGGAGATGGCTCCGAGGGCACTTCCCCGTCCCGGCAGGGTGCCAAAAGAAATACTTTCTGTCCCCCGAATCTCCCCTTCGGTGGCGGCGGCGCAGCGGAACTCCAAAGTTGGAAGCTGTGGCTCTTTGTTAAAAGCTTAGTCCAAGAAATCATATGAAAAGTACTCCAAAGTTGGAACAAAACACAAGAAAGTAGATAAAACCAAGCATGGAACATCAAAAATTATAGATACATTTGCAATGTATCAGGGATCTTCCTCCACAGGCTCCTTTCCTTTATCCTTGGCAGACACCATTGTGCCTCCAGCTTTCAAGAATAGTTCCTGGCAAAAACAGATCAAAGCGAAAACACAACGAGAATACGATATACGAACCTCGGGGGATTCGGGGGATTATATATTACGAAGTTTTACAACAAGAGGAAGGTACTGGGAGAAAACGGGTCGGAGACAGAGTCCGAGGTGGCCACACCACTTGCTGGCGCGGCCAGGGGCCCCACGCCAGGTGGTGGTGTGAGCCACCCTGGCTCCGTTTCCGTCCCTTTTTCACTTCGTTGCTTTCCTTGTTGGATAAAAACTCCAAAAGTATAATTTGACAGAACTTTCGTGGAACTTTTCTTACAAGGACTGTTACCTATTTGAAAACGGACTCTGCAGGTCTCTGAATTTGGCATTTAGTAGATTCTTCTGGAGTCACCTCTTGAATAACATCAATATCTTCATCTTCATACACATATTTCTCGAGTCATGAAACCTTTCACTATCTTATTACACCATTTTCTCCACTAACCTGAAAATTTCTTTCACACAAAACTTCACACAATTCTCATTAGCAACATTAGTGTAAGCAAGGTAATAAACCTTTTAGGTTCAATTTCAACTGAAATCCATGAAAACATAAGCTATTGTAGCAACTCCTTCCGAAAATCCAAAAATAATTCAAAAAGGAAATCGACTTAAGAAGCAAATGCAAGAGTGGCAAAATCTATGAAAACAGACCAGCAGGTAAAGATCAATTTTTTCGAAAATCTTCTGTTGCTCAAATAAAAAAGTACAAAACTAACGAAAGTTAAATAATAACCTGGGGCAGAAGCACAAACAATTACAGCTCAATCCGACATACAGAGATCTCTCACAAATTTTTACGGTGAAGCAAAAAAAAGGATAAGGAGAGGTTATTACCAAATTAATAACTATACTCAAAGAACCCAAAACTAACTGAAAGCACAACTAAATTTGGTTGTCTCCCAAAAAGCTCTTTCTTGATAGCCATTAAGATGGGCATGATAATTTCAATGATGCTCACATAAGAATATGAATTGAAGTGAAAGAGATCATTAAGAAGCAAAAATACACATGTTTAAGTCTAACCCACTTCCTATGCAAGGGAATTTTGTAAGCAAACAAGTTGTTGAAACTAGAGGCTACTAGCATAGGAAGGCAAAAGAAGTGCAACATAAAAACTTTCAGTATAAAACGAGGAAACTTGATATTATTGAGATGCATAAGAACAGTCTTCCCTCTCTCATAATAACCTTTAGTATCATGCATAAATTTAATGATATAACTATCACAAGAACCGTTGTAGCAGTGATCACTTATCCTAACAGAAAACACAGGGACACTAGCTCTCATAACACTACTTTGTGAAACAAAATTAGGGATATCCTTACAAAGGATAGTGTGTCCCTCTTGTACATATTTAGTCACAAAGTCTTTCACATTCGCTATTATAGGTTCATCATCTATGTGTTTATTAGGTTCAATAGCTTTATTTGTACTTTCATTAACCATAATAGCTAGCATAGAATGTTCCTTTACTTTAACTGGGAAAGGTATTTTCTCAATGTAAGGTTCAGGTAAAACATGATTAGAAGTATAAACTTCAGTATTTCTTGCAGGAACACTACTAACAATGTCTTTATAAGGTGCATGATACTTGTTCCATCTCTTTTTAGGAATTTTAATATAGGAAGCAAAAGCCTTAAAATAAGTTGCAATAGCTTGAGAGTCTAGACCATAAGCATTTTTAATGCTTTGAAAGTCATCAGTTCCCATAAAAGATTCAATGTATTCATAATCATAATGTATACCTGACTTTCTTCCTTTGTCATTCTCCCATGCTCCAGCATTGTCTTGAAAACGGTCTAGAATATCCCATTTAGCTTCTTCTTCCATGCGTGTAAATGATCCAGCAGAAGAAGCATCCAATAAATCCTTATCATGAAGAGAAAACCTTGCATAAAAGTTATTGATAATAATATTGTTGGGGAGATCATGAATAGGACATTTGAGCATTAGTAACTTCAATCTCCTCCAAGCTTGAGTTGTACTCTCTCCATCAAGAGGCCAAAAGTTGTATATTTGATTCTGATCTTTATGAATCTCACTAGGAGGATAAAATTTTGAATAGAAGAGAGGTACTATTTCCTCCCATTCAAGAGCTTAACCATTCTTCAGCAGCTTATACCATTCCTCAGCTCTTCCTTTCAATGATAATGAGAATAACTTCTTGACTTGATCTATTGTAATACCTGCACACTTGAACAACTCGCATAATTCGTGTATAAAGAGCAAATGATCACCGGGATGGACAGTTCCGTCTCCAACATAATAGTTATCCATAACACGATCAATAATTCTTGTAGGTATCTTCAAAGTATCATTCTCAGCAGGTGGTGGTTCATCTACTACCTTAGCAGTGGTAGTAGCATTACGAAACAAGGAACTCAACGAATTTTCCATATTGAAATAAAGCAACTAACAGAAGTAAACAATACTCATAGTTGTCGTTGGATTGAGGACAAGTATGCCATGAGGGGGTCCTCGAGGCGTGCGGGAGAGAGGGGTGTGAGACGTACGGTGTTCCGGGACGGTGAGCACACAAGTTTACCCAGGTTCGAATCCACCGGCTTTGGACGGACCCTACTCCTGCTAGCAATCCAGTAATACGGCAGAGCCGGAATATGGGTTACAAAGGTTTCACCTGTGCGAGTTGAGATTGTAGACTATTGAGGTGTGCCCTAAAGGCTCTCCCTAGGACGACTTATATAGATATCCGGCCTAGGGTTTACAGGAGAGATCAATCCGGCTACGACTAAGAGTTGGTTACAGAGTACATCTTGAACTACAAGTAACATTATGGGCCTAAGTCGGTAAGTCTTCTGGGCCTTCCCGTAGTCAGATTGGACTCCGTCTTCTCTCCCTAACTGGGCCGCCTGTGAAGCAAATCTCTAATCCAAAGTGGGCCACCCTGGTCAGTGAGGATCTGTGAGGATACCTGGAAAGTATATCCCCAACAGTAGCCCCCGGAGGCCTCCAAGATCCAAAGTCGGATTTTATCATCGTCCAGCTTGATCTTTGGCTTGCAGAATCTTGAAGGGTTCCTAAAACTTTACTACAAAAAATATGATCCGGGTCTTAAAAGTAAGTCAGACCTTTCAATTAGTTACTCGGATTTTCCAGCTCACTTTTAAACTAAGCCGGAACTTGGTCTCTAATGCCACCTAACACAAGCATGGTCAAGTCACGTCATCTGACAGACGTTCCGTCAGCACGACCGTTGGTGGGTCCGGGGTTTGCAGAACCGAGGCACTGTTTCAATGCGTGCGTGGAGATCGAGGCGACACAATCATCACGCGGGCCCTTCCCAGTTCTTTCCACGACGCGTGGCAATTACACTGTAGCATTTGCACGAATCTTGACGCAGGTAGGTGGATATAAGGGGTTTAGATTCCTTCTTCTCCTCTCCACCAGTCCTTCGCCGTTCTTTTCTTCCCAATCCTCCAGCGCGCCGAGAGCCTTTTCGTCCTCCTCCCACAGAGCTCCTAGCGCCGCCACTTTAAGGTCACCTTTTCCACCGGAGAGAAAATGGCTTCATCTTCTTCTTCCTCTCTGGCGGCGGCGGCGGCTTCGACGGAAGCAGCTGCGGAGAAAGAGAGCTTCCGATGAATCTGGATCCCCTGCGCCCTCGACGAGGACGGCCTCAAACACGTGGAGAAGGAGGGGCTTCTCGCCGCCGGCAACTGGTGGAGCGGTTCCGGCGAAACCGTCCCCAATCCGCGTGAGGGCGAGCGCGTCCACTTCGGCACCCATCTGGACCGAGGTTTGTCCTTTCCTCCCTCGGAGTTCTTCTCCGGGGTGATTGACCACTATGGAGTTCAACTCCATAATCTTCCTCCCAATTCTCTTCTAGAGATGAGCGCATATGTTGCGCTTTGCGAGGGCTTTCTCGGCATTAGGCCGAGTTTGCTTCTCTTCTGGTACTATTTCCATGTCTGGAGAAATTCCATTACTGTCGGTGTTCCCTACATCACTGGTACCATTAGTTTTTCTGTTAGACAAGACCGGGTATATCCCAAAATTTCTGCCAGTGACTCGGTCAAACAATGGCCATCCACTTTTTTCTACCATAGGGATATTCCGACTCCCGGCAAAGCTACTGCTTTGCCGGCTTTTGTCAACGGAGCCGCCATGGCCCAGCCTTCTTGGGATGAGGCTGCTCCGGCTCTCACCGACGATCTGATCCTTGCTAAGAGGCGGATCGAATATCTTATCAAGCACAAGGGTCTGAAAGGATCTGACTTAGTCCAGTGCTAGGTCTCACGTCAGATCCAGCCACTTCAGTACCACGGGGATAGACTGATGCACTCCATCACGTCTTCCAAAAAAGACTCTCTCCGCAACAGCCCCAAAGCCTACACCATCCAAGGTTACATAAGCCAGATCAAGTGGCTGATCAAGGAGCGGATCGAGAGGAAAATTCCGGAGATTTCTCTAGATATGCACACGGCGGAAAATCCCGTGGTAGCGGTAAGCTTCCATTAGTACACCTTTTACGTATTTCAATCTTTAAGTTATATACTGCAATCCTGATATGTTTTCTTATTTTCAGCTTGCTGATCTCCCCGAGTCGAAGCTTGCTCCACTCGAAGGATATCCTCCTTAGTTTTCTCAGGAGACTGAAGTGGTCCCATTGCCGGACCTTGCGCTCAAGAAGCGCAAAGCTCTGACAGTGGCTGTTGGCACAAAGGAAGTGCCCGTTGTGAAGAGGTAACTTTCATTCACAATTTCCGCCTTTGTACCTTTCTGGAATTTCTTTCTGAGATATAATGTTTCCGACTTTACTACATTTTCAGAGCAAAGCCTCTCATCAAGGGTAAGGGTAAGGGGATTCCTGCGAAGCCCCTGCGACAAATGAAGCTTACCATAGCTTCCCCTGCCACGGCTCCTCCGACTCCTACCCCTCAACCTTCTGCAACACCGGCGATTACTCCTTCTCCAGTTGTTGAAGAAGATTCGGCTCCTCCAATGGCGCCTGTGATCCTTGGATCGCACACTAACGTCACCGTGGGTGCGTCAGCTCAAGATAAGGGTGAACCCTCTTCGGGTAATGATCCCTCGGCTGAAGTCTTCGCCGACAACCTCCTCAGCAACTCCGGACTTGCCAAATTTGGCTTATCCCGGAAATCTGCAGAGGAGATCCAGCGGCTGGCCAGGCAAGTCCTGGACAAAAGCCATCTATCCCCCGAAGAGGAAGTGCAAGAAGCAGAGGACGTCAAGTTCTCTGACCTTCTCGCTCAAGTCCGCCTTCGCGACAAGAGGATCAGGACTGGCGAGCTTCCAACAGCTCCAGTAATTCCTCTTACTCTCGCCGAGAAGGTGGCAGCTGAGGTGAACGCGGGGTTAGACAAACTCACTCGCGAGCAATATGTAAGTTGGAATTCCAACTCTTGTTTTTTACCTTATGTTATATCATATCCTCTAGCCCCCAAGCATGAAGTAGGATATAGAAATCCGGGTTTATGCTTTCATTAAGATGCCAAAGAACGAACTAGTGTAGCCCCCAAGGCTCGTGCTGATATTTAGCAAAAAAAAATTAGCCCGAGTCTTAAGTAGCTTTCTGACTTTGGGTATTCTGACTTACAGAAAGTATGTTCCTATAACCAGGAATTATTAACCAATGTCTATGATAAGCGGAGAGAGATCAAAGCTCTCTGGCTTAAAAATGATGAGCTCAGGTTAGCCAAGGATGAAGCCGAAGGTAAACATATCGAGATTCAAACCTTGTCTTTTGCTTTTTGAATATTGAATTTTTCTGAACTGTTGTTCTTTTTTGACTTTCAGCATTGGTGAAACAATCCATCGCTATGATTGAAGAGGCCGAGAACCTCAAGACCCTAGTGGTGGAGAACAAGGGACTTCGCCAAGAGCTGGATAAGCTCAAGGCGGATCATGAAAGGAGCATAGCTCAAGTCCTTGAGTCATCCTCCATGGCCACTAAAGAGCGTGATCTCAAGATTGCCGCTCAAGATAAAGTTATCTCGGACGTCAAGAATGAGCTTGGCAGAGAGAAAGATCTCTCCGAAGCGCTCCGGGCTGAACTCCAGAGTCGCCGGGAGGAGAAAGCCAAGATTGACGACGTCATCCTTGGTATGTTCCATCTATCTGACTTATCATTTTTTCGACTTTCATCAATGTCGGTTTTTTCTTATCTTTGTTTTGTGTATAGGTCCTCTTAACTTGACGGACTCCTCCTTGTCCGAGCCCCGCACTCACCGGCTTACCCAAGTCGGTGATCTTCTTCATGACTACCGCTAGTCCCTTGAGGACATTGGCGAGTCTCTCAGGATTCCGGACATGCCAAGCATGTCGGACTTCCAGGTGCGGGAGAAGGCCAAGGAGATGCCGCAGCTCGTTCAGGACTGGAACATGTCCTACACGTGGACTGCCGCGCAGAATGCTCTTACCATGGTCATGAGCCACCATGGAAATATGGAGATATGGCAAGTGACCAGAGGGTACTGCAAGGTAGACGAAGACGGCCAGGAGCAAGATCTTCAAGCCATCATGCACTCCTGTGGCGGATATGGGTGCCACGTAGCTGATCTGACCAGCTACGAGACGCCCTTCTTCATCCGCGTGGATACTCTGCCACCTCCTCCAGAAGATGCCGAAGAAGCTTCCGACGATGAATGGACCACCTCGGATCCGGACATCTCGGAACGATATCAGGGCGGAGTAACCAGTGATCCCACAGTTCCTTCATCTCATCCTGCATCATAGATCAGAAAACTATGTATTATTCTAGAAAGACATGATGCGTTTTGTAAATATTAAGTACTACGACTTTTGCTAGTGCTAAGTTTTTTATCTATTCAGCACTTTTGTCTTAGATTATTTGCGTGCCTGAAATGTTTTCATAAGCACTTTAGAATTTTCCACCTCTAATTATCGTTTATCTGGCTTTCCGCTTCGTCCCTTTCGTGAGCCGGCTAAACCTTCAGCTGGAAACTTTGCTGAGCAACGGAACTCAATTGATAAACCAGTTTAAACTTGGAAACAAAGCCGGCTTCCAGTACCAACAATTCACTACTCGGAAGATACCCGCATCCAGCAATCAGACAAATAACCCAAGTAAAGACTAGAATTTTTTTATAGAGTTATACCCGAAGGTATCAGTTTTAGAATCGGAAATCTAAACCAGAATGAACATGAGCATAAAGTACTTTCAAGCATTCTGGGATTTTCGACTATTACATGATCATTAGGAAATAAGATGGTAAAAACTTCTCAGAAAAACTTTGAGGTAACCAAAACTTTTATTTCACACAGAACATGTACATATGTATGATTACAAAGAAGGATAAACTAAGAATAAAAGGGACGTAGCTGAGCAATATTCCATGGTCTGTTTAATTCATCCGGATTTGTACTGCCTCCAGCTCTCTTTCTCTTCTTAGTAGCAGGTCTTTCTTTGACTGGCCTCATGTCAGTTAAGTAGTACGACCCATTGTGCAATACTCGACTAACTAAAAAGGGCCCTTCCCATATTGGGGAAAGTTTGTGCTTTCTTTGTTGCACAAGCCGGAGAACCAAATCAACTTTATTGAAAGATCTAGTTCGGACTCTCTGGCTATGATACTTGCGTAACTTCTGCTGATAGGCTGTAGATCTCATTTCAGCAACGACGCGAACTTCTTCGACTATGTCGAGATCATTTTGTCAAGAAATCTCGGCATCCTCTTCGATATACGCGGCCACTCTAGGAGAAGTATGAATTAAATCACTAGGAAGAACTGCTTCTGTGCCATAGACCAAGAAGAAAGGTGTATATCCTGTTGACCTGTTCGGAGTTTTTCACAAACTCCAAATTACAGAGGTTAGTTCCTCTGCCCAAGCCCTCGCATCACGTCTCAGTGGTGCTTCGAGTCTTGGTTTCAAGCCTTGTAAAATTAAACCATTTGCTCTTTCGACTTGTCCGTTAGCCTGTGGATGTGCGACTGACGCAATGTCAAGCCGGATATTTTGCTCGTCGCAGAATTCAGCCAACTCTCCCATGGAAAAATTACTCCCGTTGTCCGTGATGATGCTATGCGAATAACCATACCGGATTATAACATCCTCGACAAATCTTTTGGCTGTTGCTCCATCACAACTAGTGACAGGTTTAGCCTTGATCCATTTCGTGAATTTATCCACCATCACTAAGAGGTGAGTAAATCAACTTGGAGCTCGTTTAAAAGGTCCTACCATATCAAGCCCCTAGACCACAAAAGGCCATGTTATAGGTATTGTTCGCAGCTGATCAGCCGGAACATGAGCTTGCTTGGCATACATTTGGCAGCCTTTGCATGTCTTGACTAATCGTTCGGCATCTGCCTGAGTTGTAAGCCAGAAAAAACCATGTCGAAAAGCTTTTGCCACTAAAGATTTGGCTGTAGCGTGGTGACCACACTCGCCTTCGTGGATTTCTCTTAAGATTTCCACTCCTTCTTCCGGAGATACACAGCGCTGAAAAACCCCAAAAACACTCCGTTTATGGAGCTCACCTTTAACAATAGTATAGGCTTTTGCTCGTCGGATAATCTACCGGCTCAGCACCTCGTCTTCGGGTAATTTGCCATCTACCAAGTAATCAAGGTAGGGTTGAGTCCAGCTGGGAATTACAGCCAGAACTACTATTAAAGTTGAGTCGGATTTGGTCGGATATTCCTCATCTACTCCCTTTATGGAGGGAACTTTGAGGTGCTCTAAAAATGCGCCATCTGGAACCTCTTGCCATGCAGAGCCTATTCGAGATAGTGCATCTGCTTCTTCATTTTGTGCTCGAGGGATGTGTTGAACTTCAAACCCCTCGAACGATTTAGATAGATCATCCACGACAGCTTTATATGCTGCCATGTGCTTATTTGCATTACAAATATCCGAGACTTGCTGAGCAACAAGATCCGAATCTCCGTAACACATCAAACGTCGGATGCCAATATCCTTAGCAATCCAGATTCCATGCAACAGTGCTTCATACTCGGCAATGTTGTTTGTCGCTGTGAAGTGGATCTGCAACACGTATAAAAGTTTATCTCCTTGGGGTGATTTGAGCACCACGCCAGCCCCCGAGCCCCCTCGAGCCTTGGATCCGTCGAAAAAGAGGGTCCAATATTCCGACTCAGGGAGGACCATGTTCTCCTTGGTCTCTGTCCAACCAGCGACAAAGTCGGCAAGGATCTGGGATTTGATTGTTGTCCGGGGTTTGTACTCAATATCGAAAGCTGCAAGCTCTATACCCCATTTGGCGACGCGTCCTGTGGCATCGCTATTGTTGATTATATCTCTCATGGGAGCTTTGCTCACCACGCTAATTGGATGCTCCTGAAAATAGTGTCGTAGCTTACGAGATGCTAGAAAAACACCGTAAGCCAACTTTTGATAGTGCGGATATCGCTGTTTTGATTATGCCAGGACCTCGCTGACAAAGTATGTCGGACGCTGCACCAGGTGCTCCTGATTTTCTTCTGGTCTCTCCACCACCATAACTATACTGACAACCCTATTTGTCGCAGCAATGTAAAGCAACATCGGTTCCTGAGGTTCCGACACTGCCAGGATAGGAGCAGATGAGAGTACTTTCTTCAGGTCTTGTAATGCAGCTTCAACATCATCAGTCCAGACAAAATCCTTAGTCTTCTTCAGGAGTTTGTATAATGGTGCGGCTCTTTCACCAAGCCGGCTTACAAATCGACTGACCGCAGCAATGCAACCAGTTAATCTTTATACGTCCTCTAGGCGAGTTGGCCTGGAAATATTGAGAATAACCTTGATCTTGTCACAGTTCACCTCTATGCCTCGTTGAGACACGATAAAACCTAACAATTTTCCGGCTGGTATTCCAAAGAAGCATTTCTTCGGGTTAAGCATGATGTTGTATTTTCGTAAATTGGCGAACGTCTCCTCCAAGTCGGAAATCAATGTTTCCTTATTTTTGGACATGACCGCGATATCATACACGTATGCATGTACATTGCGTCCGAGTTGATCATGGAGGCAACGCTGCATCGTGCGCTGGTACGTAGCTCCTGTGTTCTTCAGCCCAAAGGGCATCGTAACATAACAGAAGGTTCCAAAAGGGGATATGAATGAAGTTTTGATTTTGTCAGATTCCTTCATCCGGATTTGGTGATAACCGGAATATGCGTCGAGAAAGCAGAGGAGTTTCGAGCCTGCCGTAGAATCGATAACTTGATCAATTCTAGGCAGAGCCAATGGATCTTTTGGACAAGCCTTGTTCAAGGCAGTATAATCAACACACATCCTTAAATCAGTGGTGTCCTTTTTAGGGACCATTACAGGGTTGGCCGACCAATCAGTATGGATGACCTCTTCTATGAATCCGGCTAATTCGAGCCGCGCTAGTTCCTTAGCTATTGCCTTACGCTTTTCATCACCAAACCGTCGTAAGGACTGTTTGACGGGTTTAGCGTTCGGGTTTACATTTAGAGAGTGCTCGGCAAGTTCCCTAGATACTCCGATCATGTCAGATGGCTGCCATGCGAAGATATCTTGATTTGCTCGGAGGAACTTGACGAGCGCGCTTTCCTATGTGCTACTTAGGACTACGCCTATCTGGGTCACCTTGGAGGGGTCATCATCCTTCAACGGCGTCGTCTTCATCTCTTCTGATGCCTTGAACTCCGGATTTGGCTTTGTCACCTCCTTCTTCGTCGCGGGCATCTCGGATGGATCTATGCTCTTCTTGATCTCCTGGTACTCCTGGGCGTGCAGCACGGCTTCGGCAAAGGCGGCATTTCCATCCTCGCACTCTCGCGCTTTCTTAGGGTCTCCCCTAATGGTGATCACGCTGTTGGGACCTGGAATTTTCATAATATTGTAAATGTAACACGGACGAGCCATAAAAGCCCAGTAAGCCGGACGTCCGAATATAGCATGGTATGCGCTCTTGAACGGGACCACTTCGAAGGAAAGTGTCTCCGTTCGATCATTTTTTGGTGTTCCAAAAGTAACATCCAAAGTGATCTCTCCCAGGGAATTAGCTTGTCTTCCTGGGACAACTCCGTGAAAGATCACAGAGCTATGGTTCAGCTGTGTTTCCGAGATCTTCATCCGACGTAGCGTTTCTACATAGAGAATATTGATGCTGCTACCACCGTCCATGAGGGTCTTGGAGAAACCATAACCGTCAATAAGTGGATTGACGATTAAGGCGTATTTTCCTCGCCTGTGTAGCATAGGCGGATGATCAGCGCGGTCAATCATTATTGCCACTTCCGACCAATCCAGATACTGAGGGACAGCCGGAACTATTGCGTTGAGCTCGTGGAGAACTCCTTTCTTGACCTTTGCTGGTTGAGATGCGAGGAAGGTGACGTAAATGTCCTTCTTGGTAGGAAAAGTTTTCTTCCCTTCCGACTTGGGATTTGAAGCATCGGCTTCCTTCATGTCAGAATCTTCCTTGGTCTCTTTGTCTTTTTCGGGATATTTCTTTCCCTTCTTCCGCTTAGCTTTGTAGCCCGCGGTATCATCTCTCTTGATGTCATCGTTAAAACGACATTCAGCGTTGGTGTGGGACGAGCCCCCATTGGCGTCTAAGTGATGCACACATGGGTTATTGGCGATGTCGGCCCAAGTGTAGGTTTTTCCTGGTTGTTGCTCTCCTCTACCTTGGACCCTTGATGTCCCACGGCCACGACCGCGGCCTCCGCCGCGCCCTCCTCGTCCTCCAGACCCGGAAACAGTAGTGACTACTACTGTCTCCGCATTGGGTTTTTCTTCCGAGGTATTTTTGCGCTTCTGAGCCTGTTGCTTTGTCTTTGCTGACTGAGGTACAGCCAGGATGTTGAGTAATCCCTCTGCGTCGTCGTCAGCATCTGCATACTTGCTCGCTGTTTCTATCATCTCTCCTAGATCAGTAACCTTGTCACACTTCAAGCGATGGCGCAGTAAACCAATGGGGAGACCTGCAATGAAAGCTTCAATCGCAGTTTGATCATTTACTCCCTCGTAGGAGTTCTTGGTGTCAATCCATCGTCCGAGATAATCTCGGCAAGTTTCTCTGGCTTTCTGGGTGCAACATTGTAGGTCTCCAACCGTACAGGGCCTCCGATATGTGCCTTCGAAATTCCGAAAGAACGCACTTTGTAAGTCATACCAGTTGTGGATGGTGTTCGCCGGAAGTTCATTGAGCCATGATCGTGCCGTCTTCCGCAACATAAGTGGGAGATATCGGGTTGCGACCAGGCTGTTTCCGCCTTTGGTGATGCAGCAAGCTTGGAAGAAGTCTTGTAACTAGGTGTTTGGCTGATCAATGCCGTCGTAGGCTTGAATATGTCTTGAGATAGCAAATCCTTCCGGGAATTTTGTAGCTCTGATGCATGGTCCGAAGCACTTTGGGCCCACGTACATGTCATCGTTTTCATAGCGCCGAGCCTTTATATTGGAGTTGATCCTGTGCCTTGCATCGTTCGGGGATAGGGATCGTCCCGAATATCGGCTGTGGCTACGGTGCCTTGGAGCTGGACTTCGGCTTCTGCCACCACCTCCTCCACCATGTTGTCCTCCTTGACCTCCTTGGGGGCCATTGTGATAACTGTGCTGTGGAGAGGGTGGTGCAGCTGGGTTGTTTCCGGCTGATCGCCGGCCTCCGTCCGGAGCGTCATTATTCCGGCTCCGGGGAGGTTCTTGACTATGACGAGCCCCCTGCCGGTTTGTGCCAGCGTGGTTTCCGTCGTTCCTTCGTCCGTCGTTCCCACCATGGTGAGGTTTGGCCGGACGGTTTTCATGTCTAGGAGGTGGCATTTTCTGACGATCCTCCTCCCGACGTTTCTCTTTATCTTCTCCTTTTCGGGGAGGATTCCTCGGAATCAGTGCAGCGATCGCGTCTTTCTCGGCTGCTGGAGCGACGTTGCTCCAGTTATGTGTAGTTCTGTGGTGCTGTCCTGACGATCCGGTTCTTGAATAATTGTCCTACCTGCGTTTGGGGTGACGATGCTGCGCCCGATCATAGTGGGATCTTACGTCAGCCCATGCCAGATCTGTGCGACATTGGTCAGAATCCGAGACCAGCTTTTGACTTCCAGACAGGGCGACCTTTTGCTGCTCCAGTCCCTTATTGAGTAGCTTGATACCCAAACGTATCTCCTCTGGTCCTGGATTAGCCGATAGAATTTCGCGAGCTGCCACGGTATTTTGCACTGGTGTTGGGTAAACCCAATCTCCATTGCTGTCCTTCCGTGGCTTTCCCATCTCATCTCCAAAAAGGACGGCACGAACACGTGGGAATTGGTTGTCATATATGTGACGCTACCGTGTCTTCTGATGTAGACGGGACATATACTCCTTGTTTGACATGCGCTTCTTCTCCACCTCGATGTTTTTGGCTTCATCAAGGAGTTGTTGACGACGCGCTTCTAGGGCTTGGGCCCTTTCGTCCAGCTCATCTGCAGCAAGTTCTGCGGCTGTAGGGATAGGTGTGGTTAATGCGGCATCGATGAGTTTATGCGCACCTTCAGTGATCACGTGTCCATCCACCGATGCTTCTTTTTTCGGCTCGTCTGGGATAAGTGCTCCATCCGAGTCTTCCTCGTATTCCTCGGCAATCACCTCCTCTGCCAGAGGGTCTTTTGCCAGGGTCTTGTTCTTCTTGTTCCTCTTCTTTGCCTTCTTGGCAGCGCCGGTAGCAAAGACGGCTTTGGGTCCGTTTCCTGGAGTCAAGCTCTGATCGGTACTTTCGGACATCTGGACTTCGGGATTGTCTCTGACTTCCATATCATCCTGCGTTTTGGGAGAGTGTTCCCCGGATCCTTCGTCCATGGCTTCTCCATCTTCTGCAGCTTTTGAGTTGTACTCCTCATCATATTCCGCGGAGAAATTTTGGAAATCTGCCGACGTCATGGATTCATCCGAGGATGCGGGAACGTCGGCGTTTGTTCCAATTGCCTCCAGCACCGAGTCGGTGTTTTCTCTAGCATCAGCAGAGCCGGATCCGGATCCAACATATCCGACGAAGTGCGATGCGTGCTTCCTGAGGTACCTGCGGCTTTCGCGATCAGCCATATTGAAACTTTTAATGGTTTCGAGGATTGCATCTGCGCTAGCGCCTTGTAGTATCATACATCTTAGTGTGTACCTGAGGAAAGGCATGTCTGTCCCGGCATCGTCACAGCCGGAATCAGTGTCGTTGATATGCTCCTCCTGGATTTCGACTTCCACGGGTGGGTCGATCTGGGATCCGGCTTCTCCAGGGAGATCCACTCCAGATTCGACTTGGATCATGAGGTCTTCTTCAGGCTCAGATTTCTCCACTATCTCCACAACTGGTACGGGCTGGGTGGGATTAGGGTTTTCTGAGATCCGGAACTCTGCTGCCTCCGCGGACAAAGGGGACCCAGAAGATTCTTCTGCCTCTATCATCACCGATGTAAACATCGATCTCGCCAAAAGACATGATTGTATAGGTAGTCATGGCCTCCCTAGCCGGAATCCAAGTCTCGTCGAGAACGATGAGAGGGACGTCGCTGGCGTGCGAGAGAGAGGGGTGTGAGACGTACGGTGTTCCGGGACGGGGAGCACACAAGTTTACCCAGGTTCGAATCCGCCGGCTTTGGACGGACCCTACTCCTGCTAGCAATCCAGTAATACGGCAGAGCCAGAATATGGGTTACAAAGGTTTCGCCTGTGCGAGTTGAGATTGTAGACTATTGAGGTGTGCCCTAAAGGCTCTCCCTAGGACGACTTATATAGATATCCGGCCTAGGGTTTACATGAGAGATCAATCCGACTACGACTAAGAGTTGGTTACAAAGTACATCTTGAACTACAAGTAACATTATGGGCCTAAGTCAGTAAGTCTTCTGGGCCTTCCTATAGTCGGATTGGACTCCGTCTTGTCTCCCTAACTGGGCCGCCCGTGAAGCAAAGCTCTAACCCGAAGTGGGCCACCCTGGTCAGTGAGGATCTGTGAGGATACCCGGAAAGTATATCCCCAACAATAGTAGAAGTTTCCCTTACCAGTTCCACTCTCCAATAGCGCTTCACTTGCCGGCAATGGCGCTAGAAAATAGTCTTGATGGCCCACAAGTATAGGGGGTGTATCGTAGTATTTTCTATAAGTAAGAGTGTCGAACCCAACGAGGAGCAGAAGGTGTTGGCGAATGGCTTGGAGCAGGAATTCTCTATAAATACTTAGCAAACAGATTTTTAGGGTTTTTTGATAATGCAGGTAAATAAGTACGAGTAAATAAAAGACAATAAGAATAAATGCAGCAAGTGGCCCAATCCTTTCTTCAGCAAAGGACAAGCCGGTTGTATTACTTAATATGACCAAACGTTCTCGAGGACACATGGGAATATCATCAAGTGCTTTCCCTTCATATAGTTGATTAATCTTCTTTAGTTGCTAAGTGTTGTGTGGGTGAACCTGTGCTAATGTACCGACCTTCCTAGGACTAATACATACTTGTGATTATACCCCTTGCAAGCATCCACAAGTACAAGAAAGTAATTAAGGTAGAAACCTAATCACAGCTTTAAACTCTAAGACCTTGACATCCCTTGTGCAATGGTTTCCTAACGGGGGTTTAGGTTTCTGTCACTCCAACAACCCCTATGATTAGTAGACAAATACACAATGCATTCCCCTAGTCCCATATAGGTGAAGTGTCATGTAGTCGACATTCACATGACACCACTAGAAGAAATACACCACAACTTAAATATCAAACCATTGAATCTTTCTCAACACAATTCCACTACTAACAACATGACTTCTCCCATGTTCTCAAGAACAAAACGAACTACTCACAAGAAATCATATGGATCAATATCAGAGATGATATAATGATATGTAACAATCTGAACATAAATGATAAGTCAATGGTTCACTCAATAGCATCAACTACAAAGAGTAATCAACATCGGGAATGTTTCCCCTAAGAACTATGCAAGATTCAACCCAATTGTTACAGCGGTATGAAGTGGTGATGATGGTGCTGGTGGAGATGATGGTGGTGATGATGATGATGATGATCCCGATGATGTCCAGCTTGATCACTACAAGGAATCTGGCTATATATGACCCTCAATTTTCGTCATAGAATCGTCATAATAGTCCGTTTATGACGATTTTGAAATCGTCAAAAGCTGGGCGTCGCAAATGAACTATAACAACGATTTTGGTAAAATCGTCATAACCGTCTATGACGATATTGGATCGTCATAAGCGTTATGACGCTCTGGTATCATCACGAGCAAACTGGCCTAGCCAGCTCATATCCTACGTGGTTGATCCTACGTGGCAAAATTGTGACGAAATAAAATCGTCGTAGTATGTATTCAGCCCAGTCCATTCGGTCGTTTATGTGGGCCAAGCCCAATAATTCAGACAAATTTTTCTAATCAATTCCATCTAGCTACATGGGTCCAGCCCATCATATTGGCCTTTTTATTTCTAGGCCCTGGCCTTTTCTACAATCATTTTATTCTGCATTTTTTTGAATTGTTCACTGTTGGAATCTAATATTGTTTGGGCCATGGCCATTTTAAAGCCCAAACATTATTTGGATCATTTCTTACAAGCCCAAAAAAATTCGGATAATTTCTTGCCACCACCGAGCAGTCAAGAAACCAAATCAAATAAATTCAAAATCAAATAAATTTCCACAAATAACATAAAAATTATAATATATATTTCAATCAAGCCATGTTACATAACCTGGAATGTAAGTTGGGGCAATGCAGTATATTACAATCGATTCATAGTTCAGACCATCCAAGATCATGTATAATAACTTGCTAAAAACAGGACTATCTACTCTACAATTTGCTGAGTATGCAATAAAATCTTCCCTTCTTCCAACTTCAGCCTTGAACTCCTGTATAAGAGAGAAAATGATAGCAATCGAGTCATAATGAAGCATATCTTCTAACAATGAGATAGAAAACTAGAAACACAATAAAGAACAGATTTACAAGAACCCAACTCCAAATCAACAGATTACAGTACCATAGGCCTAGAAGATCACAAACTAATCGCTACTGGCACTCAAATATACACATGTAGTTCATCAAATGCACGACTTAGACACTACAGTACCAGATAGAAAAAATGTACTAGCACACAAACTAGTACAAGCATCAGATATGACCAAACTGTACAGGGTGCATGGGAGAAGAAGGCAGCTGCATCATATTAACTAGAGAACCAAACTGTACAGGGTGCAACATGTTAGCTAGACCATCATATTACTGTTTGATATCATCATCACACCAGGGTCTCAAGCCAATACTACCAGGAGATGGTTTTACATTAAGCTTTTTCTTGTTCCCGCATGAACAAGAATCTACAGGCATAGCTCGGCCCCAGCCAAGACGCGCCTTAGGCCCTCCCTTTTGTACCTGCTCCCCTAACCACCACCCCACCACCGTCGGGATTACATTCTTCAACCAACCATGCAAAACATATTTGAATATTACTGATAAACTATTGGTGAACAAGACAAGTCAAGTTTGATAGAGCATTAGAAATAGAAAATGATAGACGATTGAAAGCTAATTGGTTATGTTATGCAAAGGAATGCAGTAGCAAAAGAAGATTTTACGTATGAACAATCCAAAACAGTTGAGTTTTCTCACCGTATGAACAATCTTAAAGCCCGTTTAACAGAGAGAGCATTGCATTTTACTGCATCCAATTCAGGGAGACAAAAAATAGGAGGGGACGAGAAATCTCATTGTTAGAATCCCCAGATTTCTCGACGAGGGTAGCACAAGAGCGGGCCAACTCGCGGCATTCCCGGGGAGAGACGAAGCTACCTCGGCGAGCAGGTGGGTGACATCAAAGAACAACAAGAAATTTCAGATGTAATTCCTCGGAGATGATGAAGTGGAGCTGGTGCCTTGTGGTGTCGTGTCAAAAGTCATACCGTGGAGGTTGTGGTGCATGGTGTCATTGGCGACGAAGTTGTAGACGAGGAGGCGGTGGTCCTCAGAGATGCAGGAGTCGACGAGGGAGACGAGGTGGCGGTGGTGGGCACGGCTGATGACATCCAGAAGTTTAAAAAACAACACTATGAGTCAGATGGTTCAAAATGACACTAAACACCACAAGCCAGTCAGTTTCTTCGGACTTGTTGGTACTATAAGAAGGATGCCAATTCTTTGATTATGACATCATCAAGAAGAAGCTGGGAACTCGTTGTTCACCCCAGACTTAAATTGGCTATATGTTGCCTTCTCCTGTAAATTCAAACAACACAAGGTTATTAAAAGAGTAGCAAACATGGGGTATATGAACAACTTACAGCAAATAGAGAGGAACTATATTGATTATTCTATCATTAATCAATACACATTAAATGTAGAACTATTATTCTTATAATGTAATTAAAATGAAAAGAAAATTATATGTCCACAGTATAACTAACTCAACATTATTGAATGTAAAGATTACCAGGCATAAAAATGTAAACACAGTCAGTCATTTATCAAACAAACCGAAAACTAAAAAGGGCATCATCGCAGACAAGTCTAGATTAACATAAATAAAAATTCTTCTAAGCTTAGAAGAAATGGTGAACAGATTACTACCCAGAGAAGACTAATCTGAAAACAATGAGATGTACACATGGTTTTCTACTCTATTTTGATCTCACAAGTAAACATAACCTAGTACATCCATGATCTCACAAGCAATATCAGTTTCTATTTACTGCAGCTGTGATCCATTTGCAGCTATGCTTCCTTCAACAATAATAAAAAGATCATGAATCAGTGACTTCCATTTTACTGCTAATGCAAATTTTGTATTCTTTCCTAAGCAACTCTTGTGAGAATCAAGTCAGTACAACAGCAACTTCTAAAGTGATAAATCAACAATTGCACAAACTCCCCTATTGAGATGAAGACATGCTTATCCCAGATCTAGTAAATGTACCACTACCAAACCATCCATGTATCTGTACTCGAGAGTAAAACAATAAAGAAAGAGCGAGAGATTTTCATTTGTACCTACTGGGAAGACAAGGGCGACGACAACGTTGAAGAAAAACAGACACTGAAGCCCTCCATCGACTAGAGACGACACTTCGCTCATAGAGGAGGTGGACATGGAGCCGGTGGAAGCGGGAGTGGCCATGGGCCGCAGCTAGTGGTACAACATGTACTTGAATACCATCCTGGTACCTACGCATGGACGCAGACAAACCATAAGAGCACTTCAGAAAAATCGGAGGCAAGAGGGGCAATGGGGGATCTGGCTCAGACCATCTCGGGGTCCATGGCGAGACCAATTTCCTGCTGTGGTGGTGTCGTGGAAGGCACTCGGGGTGCTCTACAGAAGCCGGATCCGGCGGTGGAGGAGCTCGGCCAGCAGTAGGCCGTCGTGTCCATCATACGAGAGCAGCGACATCGCCGGAGCCAGAACAAGCGGACCTGGCTGACGACGAGCAGGGTCAGCCATGCCGCGAGTCGCATAACTTGTTCGTCCTCAACAGCGGCATGTAGGGGCCTCGGGTTCGCGCGCGATGCTGCCACCGGCGAGGAGGGGCAGCTCGATGAGAGTTTGGGGTTGAGGGTGAGGGTGAGGGGTCGAGGTGATGCAGAGGGTAGGAGGGGCGCCGGCCACCGGAGGTTTGGGGAGGACGGAGATGTGGCGCCGGGAAAGGAGGAGATCGCATCGGGTGTATCGGCTGGAGAGGAGAATCGGCGGCTGGAAAGGGTGGGGAGGAAGGGCGGCGCGAGGGGAGGCGGTAAGGAGTTGGTAGGGTTAGGTTTTTTTTGACAGGTGGTGGGGTTTGTGAGGCCGTGGGCGCGGCGGGGAGTATGTTGTGCTTCTCCAGGTGAGCCACATGGCATTGGATTGGGAATGAACGGTTCATATCATGCCAATAAGGCTGATCCGTGAGAGGCTGTTTTGTGTGTTCTGATTGGTTGGTTCAGAAAACACCTTATTTTTTGCACTCGGGAAATGAAAACTGATATTTTTGTGCAACGAAAATGAAAAGTAACTGCGATAACATTTTTTATGTGACATAGTTGCAAGGAAAAATAACAAACTTGGTTCATTGATTATATCTCGAAAAAACCTTTCCAGAAATGACCTACCATGAACGAAGTTTCATGGTTTTCAGGCTAAACGACCAATGTTATGGCCAGAATTGTGGCATATTTTGTGGTAATGTGCCCATATTGTGCACGCATGTGCATCTTGGGATGACGAACAATGTTTTAGGAGGATGTTTTCCTTTTCGTCACACCAAAAAGCCATTTTCTATTTTTCTAGTGCCAAAATTGGGGCGTTTTGTGAAGCAACAGCAAATGTTCAATTCAAAATTGCTACCACCCTATTTTTCAAAAATACGAGACCACCTTATATGGATAATTTACCAACCGAGGATTTTAAAACATTTTCTTCCACCCATGGTGAAAAAGACAAATGTGTGCCGAATCGGTAGAAAGTGGGTCCGGTTTGAACTACATGTACATGATTTGATGCTCATGATTTTTTGCAAAAATCATTTTTAGACTCACAATATGATATTTCTTCAGAGATCGAATGCAAGTTTAGCGAGTCTCTTCCTCTATCTTCATGCCCATCGTTTTGACCATAGTTTGAAATAGGAAAATTTTAAAACGGGCATAAGAAATTCAAAAACCCTCCGAACAATGTAAATCCTTCGCGTGGTGTCAAATTATGTGACATAGTTGCAAGGAAAATAACAAACTTGGTTAATTGATTATATCTCGAAAAAACCTTCCTAGAAATGACCTATCATGAACGAAGTTTCATGGCTTCCAGGCCAAACGACCAATGTTATGGCTAGAATTGTGGCATAGTTTGTGGTAATGTGCCCATATTGTGCACGCATGTGCATCTTGGGATGACGAACAATGTTTTAGGAGAAAGTTTTCCTTTTCGTCGCACCAAAAAGCCATTTTCTATTTTTCCAGTGTCAAAATTGGGGTGTTTTGTGAAACAACACCAAATGTTCAATTCAAAAATGCTACCACCCTATTTTTCAAAAATACTAGACCACCTTATATGGACAATGCCCCAACCAAGGATTTTAAAACCTTTTCTTCCACCCCTGGTGAAAAAGACAAATGTGTGCCGAATCGGTAAGATGTGGGTCCGGTTTGAACTATATGTACATGATCTGATGCTCATGATTTTTTGCAAAAATAATTTTTAGACTCATAATATGATATTTCTTCAAAGATCCAACGCAAGTTTAGCGACTCTCATCGTCTATCTTCTTGTTCGTCGTTTTGACCATATTTTGAAATAGGAAAATTTTAAAATGGGCATAAGAAATTCAAAAACCCTCGGAACAATGTAAATCCTTCGCGTGGTGTCATATTATGTGACATAGTTGCAAGAAAAAATAAAAAACTTGGTTAAATGATTATATCTCGAAAAAACCTTCCCAGAAATGACCTATCATGTACGAAGTTTCATGACTTTCAGGCCAAACGACCAATATTATGGCCAGAATTGTGGCATAGTTTGTGGTAATGTTCCCATATTGCGCACGCATGTGCATCTTGGGATAACGAACAATGTTGTAGGAGGACGTTTTCCTTTTCGTCGCACCAAAAAGCCATTTTCTATTTTTCCAGTACCAAAATTGGGGCGTTTTGTGAAGCAACACCAAATGTTCAATTCAAAAATGCTACCACCCTATTTTTCAAAAATACTAGACCACCTTATATGGACAATGTCCCAACCAAGGATTTTAAAACATTTTCTTCTACCCCTGGTGAAAAAGACAAATGTGTGCCGAATCTGTAGGAAGTGGGTCCGGTTTGAACTACATGCACATGATCTGATGCTCATGATTTTTTGCAAAAATCATTTTAGGCTCATAATATGCTATTTCATCAGAGATCTTTCGGTAGTTTTCGCAAGGTCCCACCCTTTCTACCAGTGGTCATGTCAGTCAATTTTGACCATATTTTAAAAATAGCAAAAGAAATAAAAAGTTAAAATGAGGATGAAAAATAAGAATTCACCAATACGAAAGTTTTGAATCTCATCGAGATGAACCAAATTTGTTTTGGGGCCTTCTCTATCTAAGATCATATGCAAAGTGTGCGACCAATTTACTAAAATACTCATTCTATTTATTTCATAATTTTTTTCTTCAAATCCTCGTTTGGCTGAATTCTTGGTAAATCTCTCCTTCTCTCACGTTAAAATGGTTGCACCTTCTCTTAAATATGCAACAAGACAAGAACTCTAATACACTCTCGGGGTAGGGTACTAGGGTTCGGGCTGGGAGCCTGGGAACTGCACGAGGGGTGTAGTGGGTTTTTTCTCCTTGATGCGGTGGGTTTGTGGATGGGGCGGGCTCCTTGTGTTGAATATTGCAGGAGGAAGTTTTCCTTTTCGTCACACGAAAAAACCATTTTCCATTTTCCGAGCACAAAAAACGGAGCATTTTGTGAAGCAACCACCAAATGGAAGTTTCAAAATGGCATCAACCCATTTAAAAAAAATACTAGACCAAATTACATTGACAATGTCCCAAACGGGTATCTCAAACCTTTCCATCCACTCCTGACGAAAAAGACAAATTTCTACCGAATCGGTAGGAAGTCGGTCCGATTTGAACTACAGGTGCATTATCTGATGCCCATTATGTTTTTGAAAAAATGACTTTTAGACTCATAATATGCTATTTCTTCAGTGATCCAATGCAAGTTTAGCGAGGCTCTGCCCCTACCTAAGAACCTCCATGCCTGCCGTTTTGACCATTGTTTGAAACGTGCATAAACCTTCTCAAAAATAACATATTGTGTTCAAGTTTTCATGGCTTTCGGGCCAAACGACAACTGTTATGGCTAGAATCAGTACATAGTTTGTGATAATGTGCCTATATTGTGCATGCGTGTGCATCTTGAGATGACGAACGATGTTGCAGGAGGAAGTTTTCTTCCGCGACGCACGGAAAATTCATTTTCCATTTTCTGAGCACAAAAAATGGGTGGTTTTTGTGAACCAACCACCAACTAACAGTTTTAGAATGCTACCACCTTATTTTTCAAAAATAATAGACCACCTTACATGGACAATGTCCCAACCAGGGTATCTCAAACCTTTACGTCCACCCCTGTAGAAAAAGACAAATGTCTACCGAATCGTTAGGAAGTGGGTCTGGTTTGAACTACAGGTGCATGATCTAATGCTTATGATTTTTTTTAAAAAATATTTTTAGACTCATAATATGATATTTAATCAGAGATCCATCAAAAGTTTATATAAATGTAGAGGTAAAAATCAATTATTTTGGACTTCATAAAAAAATATACAAAAGAATTAAGAAAAAACAATAAGCCCGAACCTAATATACAATGGGCAAGGTCAAGATGGCCCATGGAGTCACCGCACCCTGCTTCACTTCCCATGATGCTGGCCCATTCGGTTGAGAAAAGTTGAAAGAAGGAAATGGAGGAGAATAGAAGATGGTGCGCGCATGCTGGCCCATGATGTTGTCCTAGGCCCAACACACTGTTTCTCATTAATAAAGATAGTGCGCGCAGACTTAACACGAAGTAGTGTCCGGCCTAGTGGTTCCCTTCTTCGTCTGGGTAATGTACCCGCGTGGTCCTGTGTTCGATCCCAGCTATGGATTTTTTGCCATTCATACATTTATAAGGATATGTGGCCAGGTTATGCATAAGAAATGTTGACAACGACATACTAACACGAAGGACTTAATGTCCTGGTGGCTCACTGATGCGCTTCGGCGAAGAACCTATGGGATCGTGGGTTCGGTCCCCCTTGGTAGGATTTTTTTTGCCATTTATCCTTTATAAGGAGATGTAGCCACGGCCAAGCCATGTATGAAAGAAATGACACATAGATATGACACGTAGGCAAGAATGTCACATAGGTCTCACACGTAGGCGCAACCGCTGATGTGATTGACCAATCATACCACTATGACGATTTGGACTGGTCATAGTAGCCTAAAAATAGGATCTGAAGCTATCTATGTAGATTATGACGATATCATCTGATGGAATTATGACGATTTGAACACAAAACGTCATAATTTTAGAGGGTTTTGACCACTCCAAACCGTCTATGACCATTTTGTGCAAATTCGTCATAGATCTATGACGATTTCATTCCTCGTCACTATGAGAAGGTCATAAGTAAACACATTTCTTGTAGTAGATGGTGGTATTGATGGCGACGATCTCCCCTCTCCGGGAAGGAATTCCCCCGGCAGAATTCTATCTGCCAGAGAGATCTTTCTCTCTTGGTGTTTTCCGTCCCGCAGAGGCGGCGGAATCTTTCTATGGTCGCTCCCCGAGTCTTAGGGTTTCGGGAGGACAATATACGCCAGAGGGGAGAGCCTGGAGTGGGCAAGGGCGGCCACACCACCTGCTGGCGCGACCTAGGGCTACCCGCGCCAGGGGGTGGTGTGGGCCCCATGTGGCCCATCTCCACTTCCCCTTCTGGCAATCTTCGTCTTCTGGAAAATAGAATTTTCCGTGTATTTTCCCGAATTTTCTGATCTTCTCGAATTTTGTCTCCAAACAGCATCTTTTCCATCAGAATTCTGACTACAGTGGTCCATGCTGCAAAAGTCATCAACCATGCAAAAATAGATGAAATAACATGAGTATCATCTCTTAATATGAAATATATCAATAAATAACCGTAAATTATGGTGCAAAATGGACGTATCATAGGGTTTTAGAAAACCCTAACTTGAAGATGTCGCCATCCATAGCTCATCCTCGTGTGTAAGAGTTTCGGGGTTGTCTTGGGAGCCTTCAATTCAGTTGTGGAGAAGTGCCCCAAGGATTTGTACGAGGTTTCGGTCGCCACCTTCAAGGCCACCGTATAGTGGACCGTGTGCTTGCCGTGAGGCGAGTGCGCGGGAGAATAGGGTGAGGCCTTCTGTGGCGCTGGTGGTCTTAGTACCGCCCACCCCTTCAACGAAGACATACTGCCCCTCAAAAGGAAGGAACTTCAGGAAAACATCTCTATGTCTACTCTCAGTGACTTCTATGCTTGTTTTATATGTACTTTCTTATGTTTTGTCCACACTTCTATGCTAACGCATCTATAAATTTTGATGTTCCATGCTTGTTTTATATCTACTTTCTTATGTTTTGTCCACACTTTGGAGTATTTTTTATACACATTCTGGGACTAACCTATTTTCTGCTACAGTGCCAGTTGCCTGTTTTCTGCTGTTTTTTGGTTCCAGAAAAGCCAGAAAATGAATATCCTCGGAATTGGACGGGACAAAATTCAAAGTTAATATTTCACCGAGGGGAACACGGAGCCAGAAGACGAGACAGAGAGGGGCCAGGGCCGGCCACACCACCTGGCCGCGCAGCCAGGCCTGGCCCACGCCAGTGGGTGGTGCGGCCGCCTAGGGCACCCCCTCGACCTCCCATTTCGCCTATAAGAAGCCTCCGATTCAGAAGCCCTAAGGACCTGATCAAAAATTCCACGAAAGAGTAGGTAGTCGCTGTCATCTCCATCCCTAGATAGGGAGGGGTCTGAATCTCTTCCCGACACCCGGCTGGAGGGGAGAGATCACCCTGGAGGCCTTCTTCATCACCATGGCTACCTCCGGTTTGATGCGTGAGTAGTTCATCCCTGGACTACGGGTCCATGTAGTAGCTAGATGGTTGGTTCTTCTCCTTTGTGATACCATGTTTAGATTTTGTGAGCTCCGTTCATGATCAAGATCATCTATTTGTAATCATACATGTTGCGTTTGTGGGGATCCGATGGATATTGAGATGCTATTTCAGATTGATTATTGATTATATCATGTTTTTGTTATTTGTGATCTTGCATGCTCTCCGTTGTTAGTAGCTATCTTGGCTGAGTAGATGCTAGCAACTCCAAGAGGGAGTATTTATGCTTGATAGTGGGTTCATGCCTCCAGTAATATGGGGAAGTGACAGAAATCTCTAAGGTACTAGATGTGTTGTTACCAGTAGGGAGAAAACAGCAATCCTTTGTTCATAGAACAATCGTATTGTTTACTTTACACACTTTGCTTAATGCAATTGTTTGTTGCTTGTAACTTAATACTGGAGGGGGTTCAGATGATAACTTGAAGGTGGATTATTAGTCATAGATGAAGTTGGGTTACGGTCTATGTATAATGTTGTAATGCCCAATGAAATCTCATAGGAGTCAAGATGATTAGTATATTCATGTATGCTTTCTCGATGGTTGTCAATTTCCCTGTTGTAATTTGTTCATCCAACATGGCATCTCTCTTAAGGAGAATCACCACTAGTGAACTATGGACCCCGGTCCTTTCTTTTACCATCAATCTACAATCTACAATTTACCGTTTTCTGTTTACTTTCTACAAGCAATCACTATCTTCCACACAATACGTTTAATCCTTTGTTTTCAGGAAAACCGGTGAGATTGGCAACCTCACTGTAAGTTGGGGGCAAAGTTCTATGATTGTGTTGTGCAAGATTCCAAGTTGGAAACAACACCTTGGAGGTGTTTCCTTGCTCCTACTGGTTCGATAACCTTGGTTTCATAACTGAGGGAAAACTTGTTGTTGTACTCATCATACCTTCCACTTGGGGTTCCCCAACGAGATCAACATATTGAGTAAGCAAGACTTTTTCTGGCACCATCACCGGGGAGTCAAGGACATCTTCACAAGGGGAGTCCCTCATAACCAATCTCTTTACTTTGTTTTATTTGTTTTGCTTAGTTTATTTCTGCTTTGTTTGCTTGTTTCTTTATCAAAAACACACACAAAATAATATTATTAGTTCCTACCTTAAGTTTTTATTATGTCTAGCATTGCTCCAATCACTATGTCACCTGAGGAAATAATTTTTACTTTCGAACAAGGAATTGAAGAGAGTTTCAAAGAAGCTTGGTCTAGAATCTCTGATTTGCATGAAAAAACTGAACCTAAAATGACTCAAAGCTTGTTTCTTAGCAGTTTTTACTTTGGAACTGCTCTTTGCTATAGATATGCTTTGGATGCTATAGTGGGAGGGGATTTCCTCCAATGCAATGAGGATGAAGCTTTTAATGCCATGAAGAAGTTGGTCTTAACATATAACTTGCCTACCAAATCTGATTCTTCCTTTATAAACATATTTACTAGATTGAATACTCTTGAGACCCACACTGCTAGTTTAAAAGAATGCTATAACATGCTTAGAGAGCATCATGATTATGTTCCAATAAATTCTGAACCCTCAAAATGGCTTCCTACAGTAAAAGTTGTTATAAATAATGAAACTTTTCATGCTCGCTGTGATATCATTTCTGAATTCTGTCTTATGCCTAAAGATATCTATGAATCTTTGAATCTTTGGGGTCTTTCTGAAGGGAGGAAGCAATATCTCATGCTAATAATGCCACAATATTACCCATTGGAATAGCTGAAGGAGTGTTTACAAAGATTCTAGGGAAAGTGGTGTCTACTGATTATCTTGTTATTGAATGTGTAGGAAAAGGACAAATCACACTTGGAAGATCCCTACTTAAACTCCTTGGAGCAACAATAGATGTGGAAAAGGGCATCATGCACTTTTCTTCCCCACCGAAAAATCATAAGTTCCCCAAGTATAAGAATAAAAGTAAGAGAGGTAAGGGCAAGAAATTTGGTTTTAATGCTTCTTCATTTGAGAATACTTGATTCTTTTCTTGCTTCTTATGCCTAACTTAAAGGTGTTAAAGAAAAGTACTTATTGGGAGATAACCCAAAAGTTTTAGTTGAGAATTGGAAGTTATTGCTTCAGTAATAACCTCTCCTTATCATTTTTGTGTGGTTTTTGTGCCAAGAGTAACCTCTAATGAGAGAGAAGTAATGCTTAGAAAAGTTGTTGTCCCGAAACAGATTTTTGTGCTCCGCTGTAAAAATTCGTGAAAAATCTCTGTACGTCAGTTTGAGCTATAAATTTTGTGCTTCTGCCCCAGGTTGTTATCCAACTTTCTTTAGTTCAACACTTTTCGATTTGAGTAATAGAAGGTCTTCGAAAAAAATTGGTTTTTACCTGCTGGTCTGTTTTGACAGATTTCTTCCATTATTTGTATTTGCCTCTTAATCTCTTTCTCTTTGAGTTCTCTTTGATCATTTGAAATTTTTAAAGTAAGTGCTACAGTAGCTCGTGTTTTAATGAAAGTTTTACTTGTGTTGGAACTGAACCAAAAGACTTATTATTTTGAGTACAGTAATGTTGCTAATGAAGATTGTGTGAAGTTTTGTATGAAGGAAATTTTCAGGTGTAGGGAAAGAATGATGTAATGAGATGAAGAATGGACTAAAACTCAAGCTTGGGGATGTCACCCGTGTCACCCCAAGAAATATCCAAGAAGTACAAGCGTCAAAGCTTGGGGATGCCCAAGGCATCCCCTTCTTCATCAATAAGAAATTCACGTTTCTTCCAAACATTTCATCTTTATTGTTTCATGCATAGTTGTGTTGTTCTTGGAGCGTCTTCGTTTTTGTTTTTGGTTTTCGTTTTCTTAGTTTGTTTTAATAAATTGGTTGGACCCCCTCATTTATGTATTAGTTTTCAAATAAAGTTGATTTGGATTGGAAAAGAGTAGGAAAGTTCATACTTAAGTGGTAAAAAGGAGCTTGTTTTTGACTGTGGCCTATGCTTTTTCATGTCATGTTTGATATTGTTTTGGATTTATGCTTAGTGATTTTTGCTATAGCATGGCATGTTATAAACAATTGAGATTGCTTAATGTGCCTTGAAAGAATCATGCGTTGTTTTAGCATATTAAAGCATAAGTCTTGTGGTACTCTCCTTTGATGCTTTATTTGGGTTGACTTGGCACATGCTCACACTATGTTACGACTATACCAAGTCACCATAGCCTCTATGATCCTTTAGTTTTTGACTTGTAATATCACTTTATGCTTTAATTAATGAAGTTTTTTTCACTTTATATGATTATGGCCATTATTGTTCTCTTAGTTGGTCGCTCCTAGTCTTTTGCTAGCCTCCATACCAAGTATGAGTCGCACTCATGCATCCAACTCCAAATAAAACCAAGTTATTCCAGAGAGTCCACCATACCTACCTATTAGCATTTGCTACTCCAAGTATATTCATGTTTTTATCTACCTTCTGAATTAAACTTGTTATGTGAAAATTAGTGATTAAAGCTCTCACGAACTTGATGGCACACTTTACTTTCTTGCACTTAATAATCTTGAACCATTGTGTCCATCTTTGTTGTGTCTATGCTTGCGTTTTATAAGTTGAAGTTAGCAGAACCATGTATCATGGGGAACGCTTTCAACATTGCACTTATTCCATTAATATCATGATTCTTTTGCTTATGGATCCCGGTGGTGTGAAATAAAAGGGAAACTTGTAAAATCATGGAGTTTGTATGTGTGTTAGAGAAACGACTGGCCCGCTATCCTAAGCCATGCCCAATCATGGTAGAAACTTGCAGCATAATCATAATGAGCACTCTATGAAGCATCCTTAATAAAAACCTATGCGAATAGCAAATAAAAAGATCGCTGAGATTCTCACTGTCTATTGCCTTGTAATTTTGATATGGGATAGCTCATGTGTCATGGGGCAAGGGGTACCCCGTTGACGGTTCTCTATGATACATATGTACTTACAATGACAAGAGCCTACTTGTGACTAAAATTGAGTAGCATGAGGTTCGGTACTCGTAAGCAAGGTGCATGAGGTTTCAACTTATAACTTGTCAAGCATATCCTCTTAGTTGTGTCACTTTAACCTTGATCACTTTAAGATGCTTATGATAGGGGCAATGAGAGCTAAAAGCTAATAAGTACCATAATTTTTGGAAGCTCTTTATGAAACTTGAATCCCTGCTTCCTTCTATGAAGGACTTTCTTTTACTTTTATGTTGAGTCTCCATCTTCTATCTTTATGCACCTATTGAGAGAGCATATTGGCCATTCTTAGTTTAATGTGCATTGTCCCAAGACTTATTGATTGATTCATAATGTTGATATTGCTTGTTCTTGAACTATTTGTATCTAGTCACTCTTATGAACTTTGAAGGTGTCCTATGCATTTATGTTTTGCTACACTATGAGGGACAAGATGAATACCATTCTCATTATGTTTTCTTTATGTGAAACAAACAAACGTGTTGCAAAGCATTGTTATTCATGAAACCTTTGTTTGTACCTTTTCATGCTTCATCATAGTTGCTATGTCTTATTGTTAGAACTATACCTTTCATGTCCGTGTTAAAGTACTATGATCCTAGCTATCAATATGCCTTGATCAATATTGTGATGGTGCATGTCACCTCAAAAATTATTCTTTCTTTTTTATCACTTACCTACTCGAGGACGAGCAAGAGTTAAGCTTGGGGATGTTGATATGTTGCTAACGTATCTATAATTTATACACTTTCTGGGACTAACCTATTAACAAGATGCCACAGTGCCAATTGCCCGCTTTCTGTTGTTTTTGGTTCTAGAAAAGCCAGAAAATTAATATCCTCGGAATTGGACAGGACAAAATCCAAAGTTAATATTTCACCGAGGGGAACACGGAGCTAGAAGACGATAT
Source organism: Avena eriantha (assembly GCA_910589775.1). Classification (NCBI taxonomy): domain Eukaryota; kingdom Viridiplantae; phylum Streptophyta; class Magnoliopsida; order Poales; family Poaceae; genus Avena; species Avena eriantha. Next base: position 249,738,518 of record OU342742.1, on the reverse strand, counting down.
GGAGAGGGGCCAGCGGCCAGCCACACCACCTGGCCGCGTGGCCAGGCCTGGCCCACTCCAGGGGGTGGTGTCGCCGCTTAGGGCACCCCCTCGGCCTCCCCTTTCGCCTATAAGAAGCCTCCGATACAGAAACCCTAAGGACCTGATCAAAAATTCCACGAAAGAGTGTAGCCGCCGTCATCTCCATCCCTAGATCGAGAGGGATCTGAAGCTCTTCCCGGCACCCTGTCGGAGGGGAGAGATCACCCTGGAGACATTCTTCATCAACATGACTGCCTCCGGTTTGATGCGTGAGTAGTTCATCCCTGGACTACGGGTCCATATAGTAGCTAGATGGTTGGTTCTTCTCCTTTGTGCTACCATGTTTAGATCTTGTGAGCTCCGTTCATGATCAAGATCTTCTATTTGTAATCATACATGTTGTGGTTGCGGGGATCCGATGGATATTGAGATGCTATTTCAGATTGATTATTGATTTTATCATGTCTTTTATATTTGTGATCTTGTATGCTCTCCGTTGTTAGTAGCTATCTGGCCGAGTAGATGCTAGCAACTCCAAGAGGGAGTATTTATGCTCGATAGTGGGTTCATGCCTCTAGTAATATGGGAAAGTGATAGAAATCTCTAAGTTACTAGATGTGTTGTTGCTACTAGGGAGAAAACAACAATCCTTTGTTCATAGAACAATCGTATTGTTTACTTTACACACTTTGCTTAATGCAATTATCTGCTACTTGGAACTTAATACTGGAGGGGGTTCGGATGATAACCTGAAGATGGATTATTAGTCATAGATGCAATTGGATTACAGTCTATGTATAATGTTGTAATGCCCAATCAAATCTCACAAGAGTCAAGACGATTAGTATATGCACTAGTAAGCGTGCCCGTGCAATGCATGTCTCTGTTAAGGCACATATTCTGAGTAAGCTGAATGCCCCCTTCATATATGCATGGCATAATAGATGTAAAGTTCTCACAAACTAGACATAGAGATCATAATAATCAGCATGCCCATATTCACAAGATGTAAATATAGTCTATTTGCAGGTTAATTACAGTAAAGATTTTTCAAGATACAGCACATGCTCTCTTTCCAAGTATCATAAAAATCAGCGTAGGTCAGATGCCCAATTTATGGAAATAAAACACCTGCATTGAATCTCTCGTATCAATTCTTATGTTCGAACATCAATAAAACAAGTAATTTCTAGGTAATTTGTTGCAACAGTAACCTTTCAATCATACATATCTAAGAGAGATAGAAGGATTATGTTGAACTATAAACAAGTCATGCACAGAATGGGCAATGTAGATTTCATGGGTTTCTTCACCCCAAGTCCAGGTATCCGTGTTAAACTTCCCCGTTGAAAATTTTATCACCGTCAAGACAGTCATGGCAGACTGCTCACTGAAACAATAATATCAGGTACGAGTAGCAAGCTTGTTGCTCGAAAATTGTGCATAACAGGTACCCAGAGAATTATTCTCTGATTGCTTCTGGTGCAGTAGCCACAACAGAAAAAAATTATCATGTTAGAGAAGATATAAAACGAGCAACGGATTATCGAATGCTTTCTAGACTAAGTAAAAAAGGAGGACACCTAGGCCAAAGAAGTAATTGAGGTGGAGCTTCATAAATACGTATACCTGAATATATGGGCATATGGCTGCCTAACACTCGAGACAATGGCAATACATATATGTTGAATTATCCATCGCGGAAGCTCCACAAGCTGAACCTACCAGAAATAAAGGAAGAAGACCATTCATAAATTTACAAAGGAATCTAAAGGACATTTGAGTACTATAACAAGTGTGGCCGAACATGAAATCAGAATAAAACAAAAACCATCAAGGCAACAAAGCCAAAGAGATTTTTAAAGCCAATCAATCTGATAGCTATATCCTTGACTATTATGAAGAGAATACATCTATACTCTATGAGAAACAAAGTCAGACCTACATTTCTATTTGTCATACATCTCTAGATTCAAACAAAAAAATTGACATTTTTATTTTCAGGGCTGAATCTTTAGACATCTTTCCACTGTCATCTAGGCACCACCAATAAGTTCACACATGAAAGACCGTAATTCAGTACTATTAAGATTTGTATCATTGGATTTTTTATGCTCTGTTTCATCAATATAGTCTGTCAAAATCGCATATGGTAACACAGAAGTTTCTTGTCCGTCCCGACGCACCATATAAATCTTAAGTTTATACCTAATGATTCGCAAAGTCTTTCATCATCGCCACGAAATCCTAGATGATCTCTTGCACATATTAATATCCTATAAAAGGTTATAAAAAGGTTTATCAGAGAAAGTATACTAAATCTTTCCATTCGTGCTATTTTTTCCTGCATTATAAAAAAGGTTATTCAGAGAAACCCCAGATGGTCCATGCCATGCAACAAATTTGGACATAAAAATATAAACAACTGATCTAGGTGCGTAGCAACTTCAGTATCTGAATCATTTTGAACCTCCCTTGCACATATTAATATCCTACAGACATTCGGTTTCATTTGCCCATAGGAAAACTAAAATGATGATAAATGAAGACAACATAAATTAACATATCTAGGCAAGGTGGATAAAAAGATCAATCACACCTTCTCAATTTAAAAATTCTTAAGATAACATTTATGATTTATTAGAGCAATACAAAGCTTAGGTTGAAGTATATGTGATCAGATTATTACAGAGCAACCACTTGTAGTTATCAGTCTTGCTGAACATATTGCAAAAACTGCCTGCGAGAACTCATCCACACAATATCCAACAATCTGAAACTGATTCTTATTCTATCCGCATATATAAGAATTTATGAGAATATTGCACGATTGTTTGATAGACTTATCCTACGAATGATTATGATCGTAGAGTAGGACAAGGGGAGGGGTACAAATACCTGGAGGACATTGCATCGTGGAGGACCAAATGGTGGCAGGCACGTTGGACAACAGCAGTGGGCACCTCACATTGAGCAGTGATGCTTGTTGCCCCCAAAGCACCTCACATTTAGTTAGTTTCAACTCTTAATTTGACATCCAACATTTTTATAAGTAACTTGCATGAAACGAATATAATTGGAACTTGCAATTAGTTAGTTTCAATCTCAATTTGTTATCCCATTGAGTACCTGCTTATTCTCAATGTCAAAATGACATATCCTAGGGCAACACCAGATAAGTACTATACTAAGAGTACTCAGTTCTAGAAAAAATTACCACTGACATGCCCGTATACGGAGAATGGACATACCTCTGTATTTGTTGAAGCAACAACGATGCATGAGGTGCAGCGGGAAAGAAAGCAGGGTTGGCCTCACCGTCGGCTCTTGCTCCGGTGGCAGCTATGACGGCCAACCTCGATGGGGAGCAGCAACGCGCGCGAGGCAAAGGGATCCATCTAGATCGCGAGAAGCCATGTAGATGCAATGGCGGCATACTAGAGCGTGGGAAACTGGGAGACATCGGCGGTGTTCAGGTAAACGCGTCCGGCGAGGATGAGGTGGGTGACTCCGGTGAGGAGGTGCCGGTGCCTGTGACGCGATGCTGTAGGCGGGCGCGTGGATGGGTGTTGCGCCGGTCCAAGGACGCGTGGGCGGGGTGCAGGTATGCCATCGAGGTTAGGACGGCAGCGCGGGGAAGACACTGCAGGAAGGAGGACGACGGTGCACGGCGGCGGCGTGGGCGCAAACCGTATTCCGGAAGGTGGAGAGGATTTGATGCACGGAAATCAGCCAAGCCCTGCTAGGTATTTTTAGACCGTGTGAAATCAGGACAATGGGGTTGAGGGATGGACGGAAGTTTCCTTTCATATTTTCCTCTGCGGTGGAGTACGGTCAGTCGAACTTAAATTGCTAAGTGCGCACCAGATAACAATTTGATTAATCCTAGCTATTGATTGAGTTTACTGGGCCTAATCATACGGTGACAATAGGTCCGTGTACTTCTGTGGGGTGCGCTTAGTAAAGATAATGTTTGATCTTTTATTAGTAGTAGAGATGTATGATTTCTCGATGTTTGTCAATTGCCCCGCTGTAATTTGTTCACCCAACATGTCATCTATCTTAAGAAGAATCACCACTAGTGAACTATGGACCCCGGTCCTTTCTTTTACCATCAATCTACAATCTACTATTTACTATTTTTGTTTACTTTCTGCAAGCAATCACTATCTTCCATACAATACATTTAATCCTTTGTTTTTAGCAAAACCAATGAGATTGACAACCTCACTATAAGTTGGGGCAAAGTTCTGTGATTGTGTTGTGCAGGATTCCAAGTTCGAAACAATACCTTGGAGGTGTTTCCTTGCTCCTACTAGTTCGGTAACCTTGATTTCATAACTGAGGGAAAACTTGTTTCTGTACTCATCTTACCTTCCTCTTGGGGTTCCCCAACGAGCTCAACATATTGAGTAAGCACACCACCACCTAGCTATCAAAATGCTCCCCTCCCAATAGCTCATATAAACCATCGTGGTCCACCACCTAAGCTTGATGAATCCAATTTTGTCAATTGGCAATATCTAATGTGCTCTCACTTTAAAAGTTTTAGTATTCATCTTTGTAAGGTTGTGGATCATGTCTTCTATCCCTTCAACCCCCACAACATGACGCCCACCGAGGAGATAAACAATCAACTCAATGCCACCGTAATGGCCATTCTCCAAGATGCATTGAATCATGAGTAAATGACCCACATTTATTCTCATGAGACCACCAAGGAAGCTTGGAATGCTATCCAAAGATCCTATCTTGGCAACGAAAACATTGAAAGCACCAAGTTTGAAGAAATGCACTATGAAGCCGATGCCTTCATTGGAAAGGAAGATGATACTCCCGAAGAGCTCTATCGGAGGCTCACAACCCTTTCGATTAGAATTTTTGACCATGGAAGTAGGTATGTGGATGATAAGTGGATCAAGCGTAAGTTCATGAAAGCCATCTTGCCTTTCCGTAGAGAAACGACCAACAATATTCACTCAAGGGTGGACTTCTATGCCATGTCCTCTAATGAAGTGTTGAGTGAGTTTGTGGCTCTTGGGATCATGAACAAGACTGCTGATGATGCTCTCGCTAATTCTCAGAGAATGGATTCTCCAAATCTTGCCTTGAAGTCCAAGGCTCATGTCTATGGATAAGGAGATGAATTTGTGGAGGTGATAGGATGCGATGGCGAAGACATAAAGTGTGCCTTGAATGAGCAATTAGCATTAGTCTCAAGAAGGTTTTGGAAGAACCAAGGAAAGGGTAATCCCTTAAAGATTGTCACAAGTAGCTCAAGACCCAAGTTAAGATCATGTTACAATTGTGGATAAACCAACCCCTTTATTGTCGAGTGCCCATATGAGAAGAGAGGAGACCATGGATGAAGGATTATATTGAAGTCCAAGTTCAATACCACTACAAACAAGAACTTCTTCAAGAAAGTACAAAACAAGAACTTCGGCAACAAGAACTACCTCAACAAGAAGGAGCCACAAAAATATGTTTTGGTGGCTCGTGAAGAATACGAAGAGAATAATGAGAATGAGAGATGATGGAGAGATTGTGGGTGTGGACGCCACTACGACAATTGCTACCGCTTACGCTACTAATAACACAACCTCCTCACTGACATCCCTCTTCGACTCTACCAATGAGAACAAACTCATCACCAACCCTACATGTCTCATGTATAAAGCCTCCGTGGTAACTCCTCTATCCACTATTTCTCCTTCTATTGATGCATCTTCATATGATGATGATATGAGTCTCAAGATTAAGAGGGGAATAGTTGAATCCACTAGTTGCTTGAATAACTTGGAAGGTGAAGCCAAGATTTGTGTTGAGGCTCTAATGAGCCAACTAGGTGAAGCATGTTATATCATCGAAGAGAGGGATGATTCCATCTCAGAGATGTTTGGACCCGCCCGTGAGGCTGCTATGGATATTGCCGCCTTGTCCGATGCTCTTGAGTTAGAGCAAAGTAAAAGAGTTGTTCTAGAAGAGAAAAATATTTCTCATGAAGAATCTTTTAGTTTGAATGTCTCAAAACTTTTTAAAGAACATGACCATGCTCTTACATTAGCTAAAGTTCTTACAAAGGAAAAGATCGAGTTTGGGGTTGATCATGATCGACTAAATGGAGGATTTGAGAAACACAAGAAGGAACATGAGGTCCTATTGAGAAAATTCTCTAATCTTTCAAAGTTACATGAACAACTACAAACTCAAGCGACAAAAGAAGTATCAACCTTGTCAACTAGTATTGCTTCATGTTCTACTAACAATTGTTGTGAGCATGGAGATCTTAATGAGGAGAACAATAGGTTGAAGGACACAATTGAGAAGGGTCTTGTCTCATGCATACAAGGTGAGAAAAAGCCTAAATGACCTTTTGAGTAATGAAATGGATAATGTGTCCAAGGAAGGACTTGGATATGCAACCAAGTCAAAGAAGAAGAGCAATGGCAAGAATAAAAACATGATCTTGCCCACTCCCCCTTCCAAAAATATTAATTTTGTGAAGGATAGGGAGAAGGCAAAAGAGAAGGAATCATGTGTCATCAAGAGTGGTGATGAACCCTCTCATAATGACTCTGTGGGAAAATATAATTCATCCTATGTCCTCTTGAAACCTTATGATGGTCATGTCTATGCTAAATATGTTGGCACTTCTTATGGTGATGATTACCATTGGGACATTTGGGTTCCTAAGATACTTGTGACTAACAAAATAGGACCCATTCAACAATGGGTACCTAAGGCCAAGCATTAATTTCTTGTAGGAATATGCTTCTGGTGGAAGAAAATGGGTGGTTGATAGTGGTGCCACTAGTCATATGACTGAAATCAAGGAGATTCTTGATGATATGAAACCTTATACTTCCAACATGTGTGTCACTTATGGTGATGGATCAACCTATAAGGTATTGGGTTTGGGTTAGGTAGTGGTCACACCGGATATATCCATTATTGACATATGCTTCTCAAAACCCTTTCATACAATTTACTTTCTGTTCATCAACTCACGCTTATGGATTTTGTAGCCTACTTTACCCCTAAGGTTGTGGTTCTCATGTCTAGCAACACTCTCTCTATAGCCTTTGTTGGGCATGACGAGAATGGTTTGTATGTGGTAGATTTTGATAAAAAACCCACACCTACCATGGCTTGCCTAGTGGCTAAATATGACGTGGGATGGCTTTAGCATCGCCGTCTTGCCCACGTCAGCATAAGGTCTTTGCAAAGTCTCCACATGGGAGGTCACATCCTTGGAATAAAAGATATTGTCCGCTTTGTCAAAGATCGTGTGTAGGGCTTGTATTGGAGGAAAGCTCCATGAGTCATCTCATCCCCCCCCCCGCACGATGGTCATCTATTCCTATGGGATCCTAGAGCTCCTTCACATGGACCTCCTTAGTCCCCCATCTTTTGATAGTCTTAGGGGAAAGAAGTATTGCTTGGTAATTGTGGATGACCACTCAAGATACACTTAGGTATATTTCTTCAAGAAGATGACTTTGCCAATTGATACCTTTGATCCGGATTATGGATGTAGTATAGCTCTTTTTCCCTAGTAGACCTAGGTTTATCGAATCCTCAGGAAGCAGATGCATAGTGAAGTTACTTTAACGGACCTTTGGGAGTTTTTTAGAATTCCTTTTGTGTTTTTACCGGACCAAGCGTTTGTGTATTTTTGTTGTTGTCGATGATGGAGAGAGAGGGCCTAGGGCATTCAGTTTCACCTGTAGCTGTGCAAAAACATCTAATGGAAATAAAAGATAGAAATAAAGTATGCGTGTACTTGTTAGAGCAAGATAAATTGTATGTGGGAAGTGCATCCATAATTGCTATTGCCTCCGCAACCGCTTATAGCAATAACCTACTAGTCTCATCCATAGAAGAAAGAGAACTAATGATATGCATAGTGATGTCACCATTAATCCCAAGCAAATCCCTCACATATAGCCGTATTACCCCTTCTGTCACTGGGTTCCCAACCTGCAGATCAGTCATTACTCATACTCCCTATACCTGGCTCAACCCTCGGGGTCTTGGGTACCTGGTAAGTCCTTGGATTGAGGCAAGAGAGGATGCAATAATCATCATGTCATAAAAACTAATACACGAGCCCGTCTATGATAAATAACATGCACAATTGCTACATGGCTAGGCCGAAGCCCTTAGCCCAAGGAGAATGACTCACACATAGAGATGAGATCAACAATCACGAACATTGCAATGAAATTCATAAGATTGATAGCAATAGTCTTACAATTTCGCCAATCAGAGAAGAGATCTACTATTACAATTGGTGGAATATGGCTATGGATATGGAGAATGGTTTGGAGATCTGAGGCGGTTTTTTGGCGGAGTATGGGTTCTTTGGGGCGGAGCGAGAGAGATTTTCCCGTCGCCTGAGGCTTCTTTATATAGGGGTCCCTTCACGAAAGTTGTTCTGTTTTACCTAACGGTGGCGGCACCAACTATAGGACCGGAGCTATATGGTCGAAATTTTTACTCTGGCCGTATAGTAGGTCGTTACGACGTCTTGATACGTTGCAAACGTATCCATAATTTTTGATGTTCCATGCTTGGTTTTATCTAATTTCTTATGTTTTATCCACACTTTGGAGTACTTTCTATACACTTTCTTGGACTAAACTATTAACAAGATGCCATAGTGTCAGCTGCCTGTTTTTTGCTGTTGTTGGTTCTAGGAAAGTCAGAAAATGAATATTCTCGGAAATGGACGGGACAAAGCCAAAGTCAGTTTTTCACCGGGGGGACACGGAGCCAAAATACGAGATGGAGAGGGGCCAGGGGGCCGCCACACCACCTAACCGCGCGGCCAGGCCTGACCCGCTCCAGGGGGTGGTCTAGCCGCCTCAGGCAACCCTCGGCCTCCCCTTTCACCTATAAGATGCCTCGGATACAGAAACCCCAAGGACCCGATCAAATATCCACGAAAGAGTCTGTAGCCGCCATCATCTCCATCCCTAGATCGGGATGGATCTGAAGCTCTTCCCGGCACCCTGCCGGAGGGGAGAATTCGCCTGGAGGCCTTCTTCATCACCATGCAAGCATCCGGTGTGATGCGTGAGTACTTCATCCCTGGACTACGGGTCCATGTAGTAGCTAGATGGATGGCTTTTCTCCTTTGTGCTATCATGTTTAGATCTTGTCAGCTTCGTTCATGATCAAGATCATCTATTTGTAATCCTACATGTTGTGTTTGCGGGGATCTAATGGATATTGAGATGCTATTTTAGATTTATTATTGATTCTATCATGTCTTTGTTATTTGTAATCTTGCATGCTTTCCGTTGTTAGTAGCTATCTTGGCCAAGTAGATGCTAGCAACTCCAAGAGTTAGTATTTATACTCGATAGTGGGTTCATGCCTCTAGTAATCTGGGGAAGTGACAAAAATCTCTAAGGTACTAGATGTGTTGTTTCTACTAGGGAGAAAACAGCAATCCTTTGTTCATAGAACAATCGTATTGTTTACTTTACACGCAATGCGTAAAGCAATTATCTGTTGCTTGCAACTTAATACTGGAGGGGGTTTGGATGATAACCTGAAGGTGGATTATTATTCATAGATGCAGTTGGATTACGGTCTATGTATAATGTTGTAATACCCAATCAAATCTCAAAGGAGTCAAGCTGAGTAGTATATGCTTGTATGCTTTCTCGATGTTTGTCAATTGCCCCGCTGTAATATGTTCACCCAACATGTCATATTTCTTAAGGAGGGCCACCACTAGTGAACTATGGACCCCGGTCCTTTCTTTTACCATCAATCTACAATTGTTTACTGCTTTCTGTTTACTTTCTGCAAGCAATTACTTTCTTCCACACAATACGTTTAATCCTTTGTTTTCAGCAAAACCGGTGAGATTGACAACCTCACTGTAAGTTGGGGGAAAAGTTCTGTGGTTGTGTTGTGCAGGTTTCCACGTTGCTGCTGGCGCCGGTAGTGCGCCCTGCCAAAGTCCAGCTAGCAACACCTTTGAGGTGTTTCCTTGCTCCTACTGGTTCGATAAACCTTGGTTTCATAACTGAGGGAAAACTTGCTGCTGTGCTCATCATACCTTCCTCTTGGGGTTCCCCAACGAGCTTGATATATTTTGGGCTATCAAGGACTTTTTCTGGCGCCGTTGCCGGGGAGTCAAGGACATCTTCACAAGGGGAGTCCCTCATAACCAATCTCTTTACTTCGTTATTTTTTTGCTTAGTTTAGTTTTGCTTTGTTTGCTTGTTTCTTTATCAAAAACACACAAAAATTAGTTCCTACTATAGTTGGTATTTTCGTTGGTCTGTTATTGTCTTGCTTTATCATGCTTACTATCAATGGTTGGTTTCTTTGAAACTGAATCTAATTTGCAAGGTAGGTTCATGGAAGAACAAAAATATTATTATAAGGAACACCGCTTGTCATAAAAAGGGAAACTCTTATGGGAACAAATTGATAAATGGAATACCATTGCTAGAAACGTGTGCTCTACTTATAATGTTACTTATTGCGTTGATAAATCGTGTTTTTCTAGGAGGTATAAACACCTCCCTTTTCAATGTGAGTATAATGATAATGTTACCATATCTTCTTATGTTAAAGGAAATTATGACTTTTACGATGTGGAACAAATTGAGGAATTTATTGCTTGGAAGGGTGCATTTGAACTTGCTAGTTTGCTTGAAAATACTGATGATGCACCTTATAAATATGAGGTTTATGATATACTTCAATTTTTCTGTGATAATTACAAGGCAGAAAATGGCTATATTCTTGAATATCTTAATAGATGCTCTCCACTAGTGGAAGAGACTAATGCCTTGCAGGAGCCTATGGAAGAAGAAATTGCTGAAACTGGAAGCTCATTGGATGAAAAAGAGGAGGAGAGTGATGATCAAGAGGAGGAATAATGGATCTACCCATTCCTACCTTCTAATGAGAGTAACTCTTTACCCCTTACAATATTTGATTGTCCCCCATGCTTACTAAAGGAAGATGAATGTTATGTTCCTGAGGATTCTTTTGAAAATGTTTATAATAAAGCTCTAGTGCTTGTAGATCATGAAAAGCATGCTTTATGTGATAGTTGTATTGTTGAGTTTATTCATGAGGCTACTGAAAATTATTGTGAGAGAGGAAAATATGGTTGTAGAAGTTTTCATGGTACTAAAACACCCCTCTATGTGCTAAAAGTTTTGAAGTTACTTTTGTTTTATCTTCCTATGCCTGTCACCTTGTTCTTTGTGAGTTTATTTGCGTATAAGATTTCTATGCATAGGAAGTGGGTTAGACTTAAATGTGTTTTGAATTTGCTTCTTGATGCTCTCTTTTACTTTAATTCATATTTCTTATGTGAGCATCATCAAAATTCTTATGTCTAACTTAAAGGTGTTAAAGAAAAGTACTTATTGGAAGATAACCCAAAGGTTTTAAATGAGTCTTGGAAGTTATTACCTCAGTAATAACCGCTCCTTATCCTTTTTATTTGCTTTTTGTGAAAAGAGTAACCTCTAATGAGAGAGAAGTAATGATTGGGAAAGTTGTTGTCCGGAAACAAATTTCTATGCTTTACCGTAAACATTCATGTAAAATCTCTATATGTAATTTTGAGGCGTGAATTTTTGTGCTTCTGCCCCAGGTTGTTATCTAACTTTCGTTAGCTCAACACTTTTTGATTTGAGCAACAGAAGGTCTTCGAAAAAATCGGTTTTTACCTGCTGGTCTGTTTTGACAGATTTCTGCCATTATTTGCATTTGCTTCTTGTTGGTTCCTTTTTGAGTTCTTTTGGGGAATTGAGCTTTTTGAGGGAAGTGCTACAGTAGCTTGTGTTTTAATGGAAGTTTTATTGTTGTTGAAACTGAACCTAAAGACTTATTATCTTGAGTGCACTAATATTGCTAAAAAAGATTGTGTGAAGTTTTGTATGAAGGAAAATTTTCAGGTGTATGGAGAGAATGATGTAATGAGATGAAGAATGGACTAAATCTCAAGCTTGGGGATGCCACCCCGTGCCACCCCAATAAATATTCAAGAGGTACAAGCGTTAAAGCTTGGGGATGTCCAAGGCATCCCCTTCTTCATCAATAAAAATCCTAGGTTTCTTCCAAACACTTCATTTTTATTGTTTCATGAACAATTGTGTTGTTCTTGGAGCGTCTTCTTTTTCGTTTTTTGTTTTGGTTTTAGTTTGATTGGTTTTCTTAGTTTTCTGAATAAATTGGTTGGACCCCCTATTTCATTCATTGGTTTTCAGATAGTTTGGTTTGGATTGGAAAAGAGTAGGAAAAGTTCATGCTTAAGTGGTAAAGAGAGCTTGTTTTTGACATGGCCCATGCTTTGTCATGCCATGCTTGATATTGTTTTGGATTTATGCTTAGTGATCTTTGCTGTATCATGACATGTTATAAACAATTGAGATTTCTTAATGTGCCTTGGAAGAATCATGCATTGTTTTAGAATATTAAAGCATAGTATTGTGGTATTCTCCTTTGATTCTTTATTTGGGTTAACTTGGCGTATGCTCACACCATGTTATGACTATCCCAAATCACCATAGCCTTTATGATCCTTTAGTTTTCGACTTGTAATATCACTTTATGCTTTGATTAATGATGTTTTGTCTCTCTGCATGATTATGGCCATTATTGCTCTCTTAGTTGGTCGCTCCCAGTCTTTTGCTAGCCTCCATAACCAAGTATGAGTTACACTCATGCATCCAACTCCTAATACCAATTTATTCCCAAGAGTCCACCATACCTACCTTTTAGCATTTTCTATTCCAAGTATATTCATGTTTTTATCTACCTTCTGAATTAAACTTGTTATGTGAAAATTAGTGATTAAAGCTCTCATGAACTTGATGGCACCTTTACTTTCTTGCACTTAATAAACTTGAACCATTGCATCCATCTTTGTTGTGTATATGCTTGCGCTTTATAAGTTGAAGTTATCAGAACCATGTATCATGGGGAACGCTTTCAACATTGCACTTGTACATTGTACCTAGTTGATATCATGTTCTTTTGCTTATGGATCCCGACGGTGTGAAATAAAAGGGGAACTTGTAAGATCATGGAGTTTGTATTTGTGTTAGAGAAATGCCTGGGCCGCTAGCCTAAGCCATGCCTAATCATTGTGGAAACTTGCCGCATAACAATAATGAGCACTCTATGAAGCATCCTCAATAAAAACCTATGCAAATAGCAAATAAAAAGATCGATGAGATGCTCATTGTCTTCTTGCCTTGTCATTTTGATCATGGGATAATTCCTATATCATGTGCAAGGGGTACCCCGTTGGCAGTTCTCTATGATACATATGTACTTACAATGACAAGAGCTTACTTGTGACTAAAGTTGAGTAGCATGAGGTTCGGTCTTCGTAAGTAAGGGGCATGAGATTTCAGCTTATAACTTGTCAAGCATATCCTCTTAGTTGTGTCACTTTAACCTTAATCACCTAAAGATGCTTATGCTAGGGGCAATAAGAGCTAAAAGCTAGTAAGTACCATAATTTTTGGAAGCTCTTTATGAAACTTGAATCCCTACTTCCTTCTATGAAGGCCTTTCTTTTACTTTTATGTTGAGTCTCCACCTTGTATCTTTATGCACCTACTTTGAGAGCATAGTGGCCATTCTTAGTTCTATGTGCATTGTCCCAAGAATTGTTGATTGATGCATAATTTTGATATTGCTTGTTCTTAAACTATTTGTATCTAGTCACTCTTATGAACTTTGAAGGTGTCCTATGCATTTATGTTTGCTACTCTATAAGGGACAAGCTGAATGCCACTATGCTATGTTTTCTTTATGTGAAACAAACAAACGTCTTGCAAGGCATTGTTATTCATGAATCTTTTGTTGTGCCTTTTCATGTTGCAACATAGTTGCTATGTCCTATTGTTAGAACTTTATCTTTCATGCTATATTGAAGTACTATGATCCCAGCTATCCATGTTTTACAAATACTTTGATCAAGTTTATGATGGTGCATGTCACCTCAAAAATTATTCTTTCTTTTTATCACTTACCTACTCGAGGACGAGCAAGAGTTAAGCTTGGGGATGTTGATACGTTGCAAATGTATCCATAATTTTTGATGCTCCATGCTTGGTTTTATGTACTTTCTTATGTTTTGTCCACACTTTGGAGTACTTTCTATACATTTTCTTGGACTAACCTATTAACAAGATGCCATAGTGCCAGCTGCCTGTTTTCTGCTGTTTTTGGTTCCAGGAAAGTCAGAAAATGAATATTCTCGGAAGTGGATGGGACAAAAGCCAAAGTCAGTTTTTCACCGAGGGGGACACAGAGCCAGAATACGGGACGTAGAGGGGCCATGGGGCCGCCACACCACCTGGCCACGCGGCCAGGCCTGGCCCGCGCCAGGGGTGGTCTGGCTGCCTCGGGAACCCCCTCGGCCTCCCCTTTCACCTATAAGATGCCTCTGATACAGAAACCCTAAGGACCCGATCAAAATTCCACAAAAGAGTCTGTAGCCGCTGTCATCTCCATCCCTATATTGGGAGGGATCTGAAGCTCTTCTCGGCACCCTGCCGGAGGGGAGAATTCACCCTGGAGGCCTTCTTCATCACCATGCAAGCCACCGGTGTGATGCGTGAGTAGTTCATCCCTGGACTACGGGTCCATGTAGTAGCTAGATGGCTGGTTCTTCTCCTTTGTGCTATCATTTTTAGATCTAGTGAGCTCCGTTCATGATCAAGATCATCTATTTGTAATCCTACATGTTTTGTTTGCGGGGGTCCGATGGATATTGAGATGCTATTTCAGATTGATTATTGATTCTATCATGTCTTTGTTATTTGTGATCTTGCATGCTTTCCGTTGTTAGTATTTATGCTCGATAGTGGGTTCATGCCTCTAGTAATCTGGGGAAGTGACATATATCTATAAGGTACTAGATGTGTTGTTGCTACTAGGGAGAAAACAACAATCCTTTGTTCACAGAACAATTGTATTGTTTACTTTACACACAATGCGTAATGATATTATCTGTTGCTTGCTACTTAATACTGGAGAGGGTTCGGATGATAACCTGAAGGTGGATTATTAGTCATAGATGCAGTTGGATTATGGTCTATGCATAATGTTGTAATGCCCAATTAAATCTCAAAGGAGTCAAGATGAGTAGTATATGATTGTATGCTTTCTCGATGTTTGTCAATTGCCCCGCTGTAATTTGTTCACCCAACATGTCATCTATCTTAAGGAGAGCCACCACTAGTGAACTATGGACCCCGGTCCTTTCTTTTACAATCAATCTACAACTGTTTACTGCTTTCTGTTTACTTTCTGCAAGAAATTACTTTCTTCCACACAATACCTTTAATCTTTTGTCTTCAGCAAAACCGGTGAGATTGACAACCTCACTATAAGTTGGGGGCAAAGTCCTGTGGTTGTGTTGTGCAGGTTTCCATGTTGCTGCTGGCACTGCCAAAGTCCAGCTAGCAACACCTTGGAGGTGTTTCCTTGCTCCTACTGGTTTGATAAACCTTGGTTTCATAACTAAGGGAAAACTTGCTGTTGTGCTCATCATACCTTCCTCTTGGGGTTCCCCAACGAGCTTGATATATTTTGGGTCATCATGTCTGCCTCCATTGTTCGGCTCCTGGTTTCTTCTGGTTGTTGGAAATCTCGTATCTTTGACTTTCATATAGTTATTCCCTCCTTTAAACGACATTATCTATGTAGGAAAAATACAAGAAGAAAGGATTTCATATCCCTCTGAATATTAGCATTAGTGGCAGGGTTTAGAGAGATATTTCATCAAAAATATGATTAATATCCAGTTTAAATGTGAACGTAGATGGCTATATTTCAGATCCATCAACGTCCCCAAGCTTAAACTTGACCGTCCCGAGCAAGAAAATCAAAATCAAAAAGGAACTCAGCATTTAAACTAAAATAACGAGATGGTGATCTTACTCATGATTAATAGTCTCATGTTTCCTCCACTTCATAAATCTAAAAAACTTTAGCACAGATAGAGTAATGGCGAGCATATCATACGGGATTCATGCATCCTTGTAGCGCAGCAAAATTATTGTAAACATGGATGATCCAAATGAGTAAACTTTATTCCATGTCAAGTAATCAACTTATAGGCTTGCCTTTGAACAGTAAAGTATAATTATGTAAATTAAGAGTGTGAAAGTTGTCATGAAAAGCATATATACTAGAGTATCTCAATTCTCCCACATTAATGAATCAAGACTTTGCAAGCACTACTTTTCTATTCATTTTCCTTCAAGAATTTCAGTTTTTAAGTAATTGAGAGCATGTCAAAGATTTTTATTAGTTTATCAGGCTGTGATGGACACTCGTGGCATCACTAAGGTTTTTGTTCCTTTTGCATAATGATTACTTGTAATAGCCAGAGTGATTCCATCATGATTATAGCTACCCGGGAGTGCCAAGAATCTTACCCACTATAGCATTACTTCTACAAGTGTTTAATCAACTCATAGACGAAATCTAGGAGTTTCCTCCATGAAGATCGTCCGTAGGCCAGTAGAGTTGTTGACATCCCATGAAGTTTGACACGCGTAAAGCTATATCATTCTTATGATTAACAAGTCAAACTTTGGCATGCTCACAAAAACCGCTAAACATTAATTCAATTGAACAAATCCTTTCAAAGAGAGATATCAAGTCAATCAACATTTTCAGTGGTGTCGAGTGTCTCTAGAAATAAACCTTCAAGACTAAGCACTTCAACACCCAAGCCTTCAATTGTGAGACTTTTTATTATTACAATTGTTTAGCAATTTTTAGGCAAGACTTTGTTAATTACGAGAGCTAGAACAAAATGAGCCCAATTAAATACACATGCAAACGACAATCTTACTATGATACAAAGACTCACTCCACCAATATAACATCTCAACATTTACTACTAACTAGCATGGGTTTCTCAAACTTCAAAAGTGGGGAGTCATAAGGCATACCTCTCATGTTTGGTTCCACTTCTCTCTTCCGTTTTTATTTGTTTCTTGGAAACTCAAAGTCGATCACTCTCCTGCAAATATATGAAGACCTCGAGGTGGGAAGAAAAGAAAGAGGGAAAATAAGGAAAAATGGAGAAATCTTTTTGTGATTTTCAAGAGAGGGAATTTAAAGAATAGAAAATTGGCGGCAAAGCTTGGCTAGAAAATTTCGAAAGAAAAACAAAACAACCTAAGATAAAGTGTTGGGGAAACCAACATGAGTGCTTATAAACTTAAAATAAAAACGCAACCTCGAAATAAATAAAAGTAAATAAACGCCAAATAGAGATACATGAGGAAACTTCCCCAAGCTTAGGCTTTTGCAAGCCCTTCAAATCATTATGGTGGCAGGAAAAAGTCGTTACTCCAGTTCGCAAATTGAGTTGAGACGTTACTTGTTGATTCTCGGAGGTTCAAAGAGAGGTTGTGCATCCTCTCCACAGTCCCTCCAAGTCCTTGGAAATCTTGGTATGTGGCGAACTGGGTTTGTGGCTGCTCCTCTTGATAAGGAACTTCTTGCTCCTCCTCTTGGTCCTCATCCTCTTCAGGAATATCTTCCTCGGGTTGGTGCTGCTCAACCTGCGAATCATATAGAAAACATCCTTCCTCGATAGAGAAAAGACCATTAGGCAAAGGAGCGGGGTAGATACACCCAGCTCCAGCAATATGCAGGTAATAAACACCACCTCTACTAGTGAGCATTCCACAGGCCCTCAAGGTGGAGAAACCAACACGAGTCTCACATAGTATGGGTTGCAACTCACCTAGATCTATGTCTAGGGTCGTGGAAAGCACGGTGATGATGCCTCCTCCTGTGATTAGACCTTGGCTTTGGGAGGCTTGCTGCTCCAGGTAGCGCACAAGGATGGCGCCCAAGTTGAGTGACATGTTGCAGTTGATGTAAGCAGCCTTTTCGAGGACTAGGATGTCCTCCTCGTTGAGTCTCGTGAACTCATTACGTGCCTGCAAGGTGTTAGCAATAACATAGAACAAATAGCAAATTGCAGGATGTGGAATATTTTTTCCCCTTGTTCACTCTACTAGTGAAGCTCATTCCATTATAGTATTGATTGGGGGAAGGAATTAATCCAGTAAAGGATGCGCGTAAAGCATGAACATCATTGTTTGGAAAATTAAAGCATGCACACCATTCATCTAATGCTAAAGTGTTGTTGTTGTTTATCAGACGGAAAGAAATAGTATCTTCTCCTTGCCATAGCTTAACGGTGCTTCACAACGAACTAAGGAATTCAATGGTTAATCGGCAATAAGTAGGTACATCATTGTAGACAAAGTTTGCAGGCCAGCTCTATTGCAAAGTAAATTAAAGTCATCAGAAATACCGAGTTGGTTCAATATAATGGGGCAAGCCCACTTGGTGGCCTTCAGTTCGCAGTTCTTGATCTTGTTGAAGCGTTCACGATGGGCCTCATCCCTGAACCATATCCCCATGTGTTCCTGAGCGGCAGCCCGAGAAGCACTAGCGGTGGTACGAGCATGAGTTTGGCTCCTTGTGTTCATCATCTAAAATATTGAAGAAAGGCAAAAATAAAACTTTTTGATCAAACAGTAGTAACTATAATATATTCCACATCTAAGCACACTAAATAATCTCCTCAAGAAAATAATCTAGGCAAGAAAATCATAGCAATTGGTTCATAGTAGGTCTCACCCTAGATTGACAATGACAATAGATCGAAGATGAATTTGCAAAAAGTAATTGGAGGATTGGAGGAGAAACATACCATAGATCACTTGTGTGCGATCAAATCGAATGAAATTGAGTAGAGATGAAGATACCTTGAAGTTTTGAGAGAGTTTGGAGGTAGAACAAAGAAAAAGGATTGAAGTTTTGGAGTTGGGAGTACCTTCCCGTGTGATTTTATGGTTGGACGCAACTATACGGGCGCAACTATATGGGAGAAACATGTGTTCTAACCGTATAGTTGGCGTTATGTCAAAATATTAGGTCTTCCTCCTAGCGGGGCAGCTATACGAACACAACTATATAGGCGGAACAAAATGTTCCGGCCGGATAGTTGGTCATTAAACTGTCTGTCCCTGCGAACGAAATTTGCAAATGCATAGATATCTATACGACCGGAACTATACTACCAGAATTTTTTATTCCCGCCATATAGTTGGTCGTTAAACTCTCAGTATATATGAAAAGAAATTGTACGGAGGAATTGATATCTATACGACCGGAACTATACGGCCGGAATTTTTATTTCCAAAGTATAGTTGGTCGTTTAAACTCTGAGTATATATTGCAGAAAATTTTTCTATGGCAAAGATAACTATACGACCGGAACTATACTGCCGGAATTTTTATTCCCGCAGTATAGTTGGTCGTTAAACTGTCTATGTGGATCTAAAAATTTCTGTTTCTTCGTAAACTATTTCTTTTCCTGTAACTTAGCGATATACCTTGTTTTTTGACAGAAAATTGATAGTAAATATTGTCGACCAACAATAGCATGAATAATGCAGAACTTCAAGTACTACCGAATTTCTTCTCCTCAATTGGAGTTTTCTAGCACTCTTTATTAAACAAAAACTTAAACAAAAACTAAAAACTTAACTCAAACCTTAATTGGGCCAGCCGAGTGCAACACCCACTCCAAATTAATTGGCCTTCAAAGTGATGGCCTCCCATGGACTGCTCTTTTATGGTCAATAGCTTGACCTTGATGATACTCACTTGGGCCAGACGAGTGGAACACCCACTCCAAATTAATTGGCCTTCAAAGTGATGGCTTCCTTCTCGTCATGATTGGCTTTCTTCTTCCTAGGGAAATGAATCATAAAAGGATCCCGCGAAGGCAACTGCAACTTCACGTTCCCTTCATGAAGGTTAATTAAAAGCCTTTATAGTTCTCAAGAAAGGACGACCTAGTACTATAGGAGCAATAGTATCTTCAGGCATATGAACTATAATGAAATCAGTGAGAGCAGGACAGCTTTAGATAAACACTAAAGTGTTCTCCTTAATCACTCTAGCTTGTTTGTAGGTAGAATCTGGTAGATGCAATTTTAATTTAGTAATTTCAAAGGAGCCAAGATTTAACTTGTTAAAAAGACTCTTTGGAATTGTTGAGACGCTTGCACCTAGATCACAAAGTGAAGCTATCTCATTGGTTCCAATCTTTATCTTAATAGTAGGTTCAAATATCGCATCTAGTTTAGCAGGTAACTTTTTAGGGATTTTCTTGTATTCTTCTTCAAGCTCGCGTACCTTAATTGCTACTTGATTAACAAAGTGTTGATACATGGCTTCATCATTACCTTCACTTACCGGAATTTTGACGTTGATCCTCTTTACGAGATCTTCGATGGTGTAGCTTGGTGAAGGGGCATTACTATAATCAAGTTCTTCAGGCTCCTCCCTTCGGATCCTCATCATTTTGAGTTCTTCAATAGGATTGGGCTCAGCATTACCTGCAAATTTAGCTAAAAGGAGAGTTTGACTCTCGGTTATATTACCTAGTTGTGCCTCAATGATCCTTGTTCTTTCTTGAAGAACCTGCAAATCATTTCTCAAACTAACAACTTGGTTAGATAATTTACCAAGCATAGCATCATGGTTCTCCGTAATTTTTACTAGAATATTATTTTGTTCATTTTGTGAGTCTATGAAAGACTTAAGTGTTTCTTGAAGACTACCATTACTAGTTCCCATATTACTATTAGAGTTACTTGTAGGACTAGCATCATGTTTCTGAAAGTTAGGATTGTAACTCTTCTTCCAAGCATGATTGTAATCATTACGAGCTATGAAGTCTATTTCTTCTATATTTGTTTTAGGGGTGGCTCTTACATGAGTTTCCTTATCTTTTACGGCTAGTATGGGCTCATCCAACTTAGCACTGAGATCTCCATTCTCTTGTGGTGAGACAGAGTTCACCTTCTTCGTGTTTGATCTTTCAACATGCCATTTTGCATGGTTGTCTCGCATATTGTCTAGCAGCTGCTTTGCTTCGGTAATATGTTTACCCATAAATGTTCCTCCAGCTGCAGTATCAAGCATAGACTTAGACACATGATTAAGAGCATTATAAAATAAATGGAGGATTAACCAATCTTCCATCCCATGACTAGGACAGTTTCTTAGGCATTCTTTCATCCTCTCCCATGCAAGCGCTAGTAGTTCACGCTCTTCTTGTCTAAAGCCAGTAATATGAGATCGAAGTTGCATAGTATTTGCATGTGGAAACAATTTAGTCATAAATAAAGAAGTACACCCCACCCATGATGTAATAGTATTTTTAGGCAAAGATAGCAACCATTTTTTAGCTCTCCCTCTTAGAGAGAAAGGAAATAGACGTAATTTGACTACATTAGGGTCAACGTCTTTTATACGCATCATATCACATATTTCAGTGAAAGTATTTAAGTGCATACCTGCGTCTTCAACACCAAAGCCTCCAAATTGATTCTGTTGAACCAAACTTAAGTATGGGGCTTAATTTCATAATCATCACCAGCGATTGTTGGCTGAGTAATAGGAGTGCGCAAATAATCATTATTGGGAGTAGCAAACTCCACAAGCTTCTTTTCAGCTATATTTCCTATGTTTTTGGATTTTCTTAGATTAAAAATTATAACAATAAAAACAAGAATTTAAAGACTAACTAATTTTTTTGGTTTATCAAATAAAGACTGAAAGCAAACTAACAAAATTAAAAACAAGAATTAAAACTAGCAAGGTTCCTACTAACCTCACTAGGGTAGCTATTGCTTCCCTGGCAACAGCGCTAGAAAAAGGGTTGATACCTTCGATCCAGAATACAGATGTAGTATAGCTCTTTTTCCCTAGTAGACCTAGGTTATCGAATCCACGGGAAGCGAATGCATAGTGAAGTTACTTTAACAGACCTTCTGGAGTTTTAGAATTACTTTTGTGTTTTTACTGGACCAGTAGCTTGCGTCTTTTTATTGTTGTCGATGATGGAGAGAGAGGGCCTAGGGCGTTCGGTTTCACCTGTAGCTGTGCAAAAACATCTAATGGAAATAAAAGATAGAAATAAAGTATGCGTGTACTTGTTAGAGTAAGATAATTTTTATGTGGGAAGTGCATCCATAATTACTATTGCCTCCGCAACCGCTTATAGCAATAGCCTACTAGTCTCATCCATAGAAGAAATAGAACTAATGATATGCATAGTGATGTCACCATTAATCCCAAGCAAATCCCTCACATATAGCCGTAATACCCCTTCTGTCACTAGGGTTCCCAACCTTCAGATCAGTCATTACTCATACTCCCTATACTTGGCTCAACCCTCGGGGTCTTTGGGTACTTGGCAAGTCCTTGGATTGAGGAAAGAGAGGATACAATAATCATCATGTCATACAAACTAATACACGGTCCCATCTATGATAAATAACATGCACAATTGCTACATGGCTAGGCTGAGGCCCTTATCCCAAGGAGAATTACTCACACATAGAGATGAGATCAACAATCACGAACATTGTAATGAAAATCATAAGATTGATAGCAATAGTCTTACAATGTCGTCAATCGGAGAAGGGATCTACTATTACAAGTGGTGGAATATGGCTATGGAGATGGAGAAGGGTTTTGGAGATTTGAGGCGGCTTTTTGGCGGAGTCTGTCTTCTTTGAGGTAGAGCGAGAGAGATTTTCCCGTCGCCTGAGGCTTCTTTATATAGGGGTCCCTTCATGAAAGTTGTTCTGTTTGACCTAACGGTGGCGGCGCCAACTATACGACCGGAGCTATACGGTCGGAATTTTTGCTCCAGTCGTATATTTTGTCGTTACGCTGTCTGCCTCCATTGTTTGGCTCCGGGTTGCTATATTTCAGAGCCATCACCAATGAAGTTCAAGATCAACATAACAAGAAGATCTTGGCTGTTAGAAGTGACAATGGTATCGAGTTCAAGAACTACACCTTGGATGAGTTCCTTAGTGATGAGGGCATTAAGAATCAATACTCTGCTCCTTATACCCCTCAACAAAATGGTGTGGCGAAAAGGAAGAACCGGACTCCTATGGATATGGCAAGAACCATGATTGTGGAGTTCAAGTCCCCATATAATTTTTGGGCCAAATCTATCTCAACTGCTTATCACGTTGCCAACCGTGTTTACGTCTGCAAGCACTTGGACAAGAATACTTACGAGATCCTATCCAGCAAGAAACTAAGCATTCACTATCTTCGAGTCTTTGGGTGTAAGTGCTATATTCTCAAGAAAGGTAACCGATTATCTAAATTCGAGTCTAGAGCTATTGAAGGTATCTTTGTCGGCTATGCCTCGGGCTCTCACTCTTATAGAGTCTATAACAAGTCCACCGGGCAAGTTATAGTCTCTTGTAATGTGAGGTTCGATGAGCATCAAGGCTCCCAAGTGGGGGAAATTGATATTAGTGATGTAGGTGGTGAAATTCCTCCTCAAGCCATAAGAAGAATGGGTGTGGGATTCTTCCGCCCTGTTAAGGAACCCCTTATGGTGGAAGGAGAAGGAGAATACTCTACTCTAGTGGAGCCCTCGCCTACTCAAGATCTACATCAACCCCATAGCCATCAAGATACCATGGTTGAGGAGATAGCTCATGGTCAAGGTCAAGAACAAATGAATGATGGTTGAAGAAAGTATATATTATATATACAAGTTCTAAATGTTATTCTACAAAACTCTTTGCAGATTACAAGTATTTGATACTTTTCCTGTTTTATGAAAATAGGATTGTCTGCTTGAGAATTGCCAAAAGAAATGAGGAAACATGGTATGGTGATGGTAAGCAAGATAGTTGATAGCCGACATCACTCCTTCCTCAACATTTATCATTTGGATTAGTGGATTTGAATAAAAATTTGTAAACGTTTAGTATGCGACTTTATTAGTGGGTCATGCACCCTTCAAGATGGTTATTCATATAAGTGAGAGACAAGCCAGTTGTACCACTATTATGAATAAAATCTTTTATGGTCACATTATGATTATGAACGAGTTATTATCATCGTTATCTAGATGATGATAATTTAAACATTTATAAAGAATTATAATGTTGAAAAATATCCAAAGTTTAATAATAACATCATTTTGAATGACACTATCATTTAATTCATATTGGTATTTTCATTCTAATGAAAAGTGAAGTTTTTAGATAGTCGATCTTTTGACACATGCAAAACCATGCCTTGTTTGGGCACAATGACTAAAACTCCGCATTCTGGTAAAATAGCCCATGCAAAGAATTGTTGGATATCATACATAATGATGTATTTTATTTCAACAAAAATAGTGGAAATCATTATTTCGTAAATCATTGTGGATTTAAGTGAATATATGTGTTTACTTAATGAAACACAAGTCTTAAACTATCCGAGTTATTCAAATGATTTCAGAATGAAGAGGGGTATTAAATTAACAAGAATAGAAAGTCTCTATGATTTATTCGATATGACTAAGTATTTAAGTTAATTTTTGGCATAAAAGACTTGTGAAAGATGTTCCACAAATTACGATGATTGGACACTTCAAAGTGTATTGCCATGTCTGAACATCATCATTATATTGTATTGGATACATCTGGTCTATTATTATCAAGAAGAGGAAGGTAGCATTACTAGTCTTGCAGTTGTGTTCTACGAGACTCTCAGTGATAAGATAGAAAGAGGCTTCGTTGAAAATAACAATCTTCCCAAATATATAGATAAAATGGAAATTGATGAATATCTTAATTCAGCCCCTATAGTTGATCCTAAAATGAACCAACTTTATGAGACACCCGTAAGAAAAGGTGATGAGAAGCTTCCCCCTCCTACATTCAAACCCCTTCCTAAAGAATTAAATTATAGATTTCTTGATAGCAATAACAAATATTCTGTTATTATAAGCTCTAATCTTGCATAAAAGGAAGAGGAAAATTTAATGATAGTCTTAAGAATGCACCGTAAGGCTCTCGATTATTCAATGGATGACTTGAAATGGATTAGTCCCTCGATAGCCTCTCACAGGATTTATGGAAGAGAGAGCCCAGACGGTTGAAGACTTTCAAAAAAAGACTTAAACCTCATATGAAATAAGAGGCGAGAAAGGAGGTAATTCGCCTTCTAGATGTCGGTATTATTTTCCATGTGGAGGAAAGTCACTGGGTAAGTCATGTTCTTTTCCAAAGAAAGGTGGGTTCACTGTACTCCCAAATGAATATAATGAGTTAGTACCTACTCGAACTGTCATTGGTCATAGGATGCACATTGATTTTAGAAAACTTAATAAGGAAACTCGAAAGGATCACTCCCCTTTGCCATTTATAGATAAAACCTTAGAGAGACTTGCTATGCACTCTCATTTTTGTTACTTAGATGGTTATTCCGGTTTCTCTTAGATAGCTGTCCATCAAGATGACCAATTAAAAATAGTATTTACATGTCCCTTTGGTTTGTATGCTTATCATCGTATGCCTTTTGGCATTTGTAATGCACCCGCTACCTTTCAAAGGTATATGACCGCTATTTTTGCTGATTATGTTGAAAATATTATGGAAGTATTCATGGATGACTTTTCGGTCTATCGTTTTTCGTTTAATCATTGCCTCCATAATCTTCATAAAGTTTGCAGAGATGCGAGGACACTAACCTTGTCTTTAATTGGGAGAAGTGCCACTTCATGGTTCAATAAGGTATAGTACTTGGTCACAAGATCTCAGGTAAGGGCATAGAAGTTGATAAAGAGAAAATAGAAGCAATAGAGAGGCTACCGCCTCCTCAAGATATAAAAGGTATAATAAGTTTCTTAGGACATGCAGGATCTTACAAAAGATTTATTAAGAACTTCTCTAAAGTTGCAAGACCTTTAACTAACCTTTTACAAAAGGATGCTACCTTTAATTTTGATGAAAACTGTCTTACTACTTTCACCATATTAAAACAATCTCTTCTTAATGCTCCTATCATTAAAACACCAAACTAGAAAAAAAATCTTTTGATTTTTTTTGTAAAGCCAGTCATGAAGAAGTGGGAGATGTTCTTTGCTAGCATGATGGTGATGAACGTAATATCATTCATCACGCTAGTCGTACCTTGAGCAATGCTTAAAAGATACACCCAATGGCAGAAAAAGAACGCTTCGTTGTTGTCTTATCTTGTGATAAATTTAGATCTTATATAATTGACTCAAAAGTTAGAGTGCACACTGATGGCTCTATGTATGGCACCCAGAAAAGTGCTGGTGCGTGGTTGATGTAGAGCTCGTTGGGAACCCCGAGAGGAAGGTATGATGTGCACAGAAGAAAGTTTCCCTCAGTTATGAAACCAAGGTTTAATCGAACCAGTAGGAGCAAGGAAACACCTCAAAGGTGTTACTAGCGGAGCTTTGGCAGGGTGCACTACCGGTGCTAGTAGTAATGTGGAGACCTACACAACACAACCATAGAACTTTGTCCCCAACTTGCGATGACGTTGTCAATCTCACCGTGTTTTGCGGAAAACAAAGGATTAAACGTATCGAATGGAAAGAAGTAAAAGTTTGCAGAAAGTAAACACAAAACAGTAAAAGTTTGTAGATTGTATGTAAAGAAAAAGGACCGGGATCCATAGTTCACTAGAGGTGGCTCTCCTTAGATAGATAACATGCTGGGTGAACAAATTACAGCGGGGCAATTGACAAACACCGAGCAAGCAATATATGCATATACTAATCATCTTGACTCCTCTGAGACTTGATTGGGCATTACAACATTAAACATAGACCTCCATCCAACTTCATCTATGACTAATAATCCACCTTTAGGTTATCATCCGAACCCCCTCTAGTATTAAGTTGCAAGCAACAAATTATTGCTTTACGAACTGCGTGTAAAGTAAACAATACGATTGTTCTATGAACAAAGGATTGTTGTTTTCTCCCTAGTAGCAACAACACATCTAGTACCTTAGAGATTTCTGCCACTTCCCCAGATTACCAGAGGCATGAACCCACTATCGAGCATAAATACTAACTCTTGGAGTTGCTAGCATCTACTTCGCCAAGATAGCTACTAACAACGGAAAGCATGCAAGATCTCAAATAACAAAGACATGATAGAATCAATAATCAATCTGAAATAGCATCTCAATATCCATCGGATCCCCGCAAACACAACATGTATGAATTACAAATAGATGATCTTGATCATGAACGGAGCTCACAAGATCTAAACATGAAAGCACAAAGGAGGAGAAACCAACCATCTAGCTACTACATGGATCCGTAGTCCAAGGATGAACTACTCACGCATCACACCGAAGGCTTGCATGGTGATGAAGAAAGCTGCCAGGGTGAATTCCCCTCTCCGGCAGGGTGCCGGGAAGAGCTTCAGATCCCTCCCGATCTAGGGATGGAGATGACGGCGGCTATAGACTCTTTCGTGGATTTTTGATCGGGTGCTTAGGTTTTTCGTCCCGAGGGCAACTTATAGGCGAAAGGGGAGCCCGAGGGGGTGCCTGGCTGGCCACACCACCCCCTGGCGCGGGCCAGGCCTGGCCGCGTGGCCAGGTGGTGTGGCCACCCTTTGGCCCCTCTCCGTCTCGTATTCTGGCAGTTGATCCCTTCCGGAAAATAGGCACTTTGGCTTTTGTCCCGTCCAATTCCGAGAATATTCATTTTCTGACTTTCCTGGAACCAAAAACAGCAGAAAACAGGCAGCTGGCACTATGGCTCTTGTTAATAGGTTAGTCCAAGAAATCATATGAAAAGTACTCCAAAGTTTGAACAAAACACAAGAAAGTGGATAAATCCAAGCATGGAACATCAAAAATTATAGATATATTTGCAATGTATCACACACTGATTGTAATAGCTTAAAGGAAATTCTTGAAAGAACTCACATTAAGCCGAGAATGATTCGTTGGACTTTACTTTTGCAAGAGTTTTACTTGTAGATCTTACAAAGAAAAGAGGAGCAGGCTGACACACCGATGGATATTAAAGAGATGAGACCACAAGAAGGAGTGTCATCAATATGCGTACCTCTAGGCACTATTCGCTCTGGAAGAAAGTTTTATGTTTCTCTTTGTATTGTTTTACCAATTTGGAACAAAACACAAGAAAGTGGATAAAACCAAGCATGGAACATCAAAAATTATAGATACATTTGCAATGTATCAACATCCCCAAGCTTAACTCCTGCTCGTCCTCGAGTAGGTAAGTGATAAAAAGAAAGAATTTTTGAGGTGACATGCACCATCAAAGACTTGATCAAAGTATTTGCAAAACACTCAAAGCTAGGATCATAGTACTTCAATCATAACATGAAAGACAAAGTTCTAGCAATAGGCAAAGAAACTATGATACAACATAAAAAGGCACAAACAAAAGATTCATGAATAACATGCCTTGCAAGGCGTTTGTTTGTGTCACATAAAGAAAACATGGCATAATAGTATTCAGCTTGTCCCTCAATAGAGTAGAAAATATAAATGCATAGGACACCTTCAAAGTTCATAAGAGTGACTAGATACAATAGTTTAAAACAAGCAATAACAAGTTATGCATCAATCAACTAGTCTTGGGCCAATGCACATAGAACTAAGAATGGCCACTATGCTCTCAAAGTAGGTGCATAAAGATAGAAGGTGGAGACTCAATATAATGGTGGCAGAAAGGCCTTTTTGTAAAAGGAAGTAGGGATTCAAGTCTCACGAAGAGCTTCCAAAAATTATGGTACTTGTAGCTTTCAACTCTCATTGCCCTATCATAAGCATCTTGAAAGTGATTAAGGTTAAAGTGACACAACTAAGAGGATATGCTTGACAAGTTATAAACCGAAATCTCATGCCCCTTACTTACGAAGACCGATCCTCATGCTACTCAACTTCAGTCACGAGTAAGCTCTTGTCATTGTAAGTATATGTGTATCATTAAGAACCGCCAACGGGGTACCCCTTGCACATGATACGGGAGCTTTCCCATAATCAAAATGACAAGGCAAACAGAGAATGAGCATCTCAGCGATCTTTTTATTTGCTATTTGCATAGGTTTTTATTGAGGATGCTTCATGGAATGCTCATTATGGTGATGCTGCAAGTTTCCACCATGATTAGGCATGGCTTAGGCTAGCGGCCCAGGCGTTTCTCTAACACACATACAAACTCCATGATCTTACAAGTTCCACATTTATTTCACACCGTTGGGATCCGTAAGCAAAAGAACATGATATCCATGGGGTACAAAGTACGAGTGCAATGTTGAAAGAGTTCCCCATGAAACATGGTTCTGCTAATTTCAACTTATAAAGCGCAAGCATATATGCAACAAAGAAGGACCCAATGGTTCAAGTTTATTAGAGGCAAAAATTAAAGTGTGCCATCAAGTTCGTGAGAGCTTTAATCACTAGTTTTCTCTTAACAAGTAAAAGGTAGACAAAAGCATGAATATACTTGGAATAGCATAAGCTAGTAGGTAGGTATGGTGGACTCTTTGGAAAAACTTGGTTTAGGGAGTTGGATGCATGAGTGGAACTCATACTTTGTTGTGGAGGCTAACAAAAGACTGGGAGCAACAAACTAAGAGAGCAATAATGGCCATAATCATGCAGAGCGACAAAACATCATTAATCAAAGCATAAAGTGATACTACAAGTTGAAAACTAACGGATCATAAAGGCTATGGTGAGTTGAGATAGTCATAACATGGTGTGAGCATGTGCCAAGTCAACCCAAATAAAGCATCAAAGGAGAATACCACTATACTATGCTTTAATATGCTAAAACAATGCATGATTCATCCAAGGCACATTAAGCAATCTCAATTGTTTATAACAAGCCATGCTAAAGCAAAGAATACTAAGCATAAAGCCAAAACAATATCAAGCATGGCATGACAAAGCATAGCCACAGTCAAAAACGAGCTCTTTTTACCACATAAGCATGAACTTTCCTACTCTTTTCCAAACCAAACCAAACTATTTGCAAACCAATGTATGAAAGAGGGTGTCCAACCAATTTATTCAGAAAACTAAGCAAACCAAGCAAACTAAAAACCAAAACAAAAAAGAAAAAGAAGACGCTCCAAGAAAAACACAACTATGCATGAAACAATAAAAATGAAGCGTTTGGAAGAAACCTGGGATTTTTATTGATGAAGAAGGGGATGCCTTGGGAATCCCCAAGCTTTGACACTTGTACTTCTTGGATATTTCTTGGGGTGGCACGCGTGGCATCCCCAAGCTTGAGCTTTAGTCCATCCTTCATCTCATTACTCATTCCTTCCATACACCTGAAAATTTTCCTTCATACAAAACTTCACACCATCTCATTAGCAACACTAGTGCACTTAAGATAAATAAGTCTCAAGGTTCAGTTCTAACACCAAATAAACTTCCATTAGAACACTAGCTACTGTAGCACTTCCCTCAAAAATATCAATTCCCCAAAGGAACTCAAGAAGAAACTAACAAGAAGCAAATGCAGAAAAATGGCAGAAATCTATCAAAACAGACCAGCAGGTAAAGACGACGATTTTTTTCTAAGACCTTCTGTTGCTCAAATCAAAAAGTGTTAAACTAAAGAAAGTTAGATAACAACCTGTGTCAGCAGAACAAAAAATTACAGCTCAATCCGACGTACATAACTCTCTCAGGAATTTTTACGGTGAAGCACAGAAATCTGTTTCGGGACAGCAACTTCCCCAATCATTCTTCTCTCTCATTAGAGGTTACTTTTGGCACAAAAAGCAAATAAAAAGGATAAGGAGAGGTTATTACAGAGGTAATAACTTCCAAGACTCAACTAAAACTCTTGGGTTATCTCCCAACAAGTACTTTTCTTTAACGCTTTTAAGTTAGGCATATAATTTTGAGAAGATGCTCTCATAGGAAATATGAATTTCAAGAAAAAGAGAGCATCAATAAGCAAATTCAGAACACATTTAAGTCTAACCCACTTCCTATGCATAGGAATCTTCTATGCAAATAAATGCACAAAAAACAAAGTGATAGGCATAGGAAGATAAAACAAAAGTAACTTCAAAACTTTCAGCACATAGAGAGGTGTTTCATTACCATAAAAACTTCTACAACCATATTTTCCTCTCTCATAATAATTTTCAATAGTCTCATGAATAAACTCAACAATATAACTATCACATAAGGCATGCTTTTCATGATCTACAAGAACTAGAGCTTTATTATAAACTTTTTCAAAAGAATCCTCAGGAACATAACATTCACCCTCCTTTGATAAGCATGGGGGACAATCAAATAATGTAAGGGATAAGAGTTACTCTCATTAGAAGGTAGGCATGGGTAGATCCGTTCTTCCTCCTTTTGTCCATCACTCTCCTCCTCTTTTTCATCTAATGAGCTTTCAGGTGCAGCAATTTCTTCTTCCATGGAGGTTCTAGCAGGCGGTGGTTCATCTATTACCTTAGCAGTCATAAAACTATTCCCAAATAGGAAACTAAGTGAGCTATCCATAATGAAATAGTGATTGGAGCAGAGCTAGTCATAAAGGCAACTTAAGGAAGGAACTAATTTTTTTTTGTGTTTTTGAAATAAGAAAGCAAACTTGTAAAACTAATTTTTTTGTGTTTTTGAAGAACAAAACAAGCAAACAAAGCAAAAAAGAAACTAAGCAAAACAAAAACAACAAAGTAAAGAGATTGGTTATGAGGGACTCCCCTTCTGAAGATGTCCTTGACTCCCCGGCAACGGCGCCAGAAAAATGCTTGATGGCTCTGTGTATGGCGCCCAGAAAAGTGCTGGTGCGTGGTTGATGTAGAGCTCGTTGGGAACCCCAAGCGGAAGGTATGATGAGCACAGCAACAAGTTTCCCTCAGTTATGAAATGAAGGTTTAATCGAACCAATAGGAGCAAGGAAACACCTCAAAGGTGTTACTAGCTGAGCTTTGGCAGGCCGCACTACCGATGCTAGTAGCAACGTGGAGACCTGCACAACAGAACCACAGAACTTTGTCCCCAACTTGCGATGAGGTTGTCAATCTCACCGTGTTTTGCGGAAAACAAAGGATTAAACGTATCGAATGGAAAGAAGTAAAAGTTTGCAGAAAGTAAACACAAAACAGTAAAAGATTGTAGATTGTATGTAAAGAAAAAGGACCGGGATCCATAGTTCACTAGAGGTGGCTCTCCTTAGATAGATAACATGCTGGGTGAACAAATTATAGCGGGGCAATTGACAAACACCGAGAAAGCAATACATGCATATACTAATCATCTTGACTCCTCTTAGACTTGATTGGGCATTACAACATTATACATAGACCGCCATCCAACTGCATCTATGACTAATAATTCACCTTCAGGTTATCATCCGAACCCCTTCCAGTATTAAGTTGCAAGCAACAGATTATTGCTTTACGAACTGCGTGTAAAGTAAACAATACGATTGTTCTATGAACAAAGGATTGTTGTTTTCTCCCTAGTAGCAACAACACTTCTAGTACCTTAGAGATTTCTGTCACTTCCCCAGATTACCAGAGGCATGAACCCACTATCGAGCATAAATACTAACTCTTGGAGTTGCTAGCATCTACTTGGCCAAGATAGCTACTAACAATAGAAAGCATGCAAGATCTCAAATAACAAAGACATGATAGAATCAATAATCAATCTGAAATAGCATCTCAATATCCATCGGATCCCCGCAAACAGAACATGTATGAATTGTAAATAGATGATCTTGATCATGAACGGAGCTCACAAGATCTAAACATGAAAGCACAAAGGAGGAGAAACCAGCCATCTAGCTAGTACATGGATCCGTCCAAGGATTAACTACGGACGCATCACACCGGAGGCTTGCATGGTGATGAAGAAAGCCTCCAGGGTGAATTCCCCTCTCCCACAGGGTGCCGGAAGAGCTTCAGATCCCTCCCGATCTAGGGATGGAGATGACGGCGGCTACAGACTCTTTCGTGGATTTTTGATCGGGTGCTTAGGTTTTTCGTCCCGAGGGTAACTTATAGGCGAAAGGGGAGGCCGAGGGGGTGCCTGGGCTGGCCACACCACCCCCTGGCGTGGGCCAGGCCTGGCCGTGTGGCCAGGTGGTGTGGCCGCCCTCTGGCCCCTCTCCGTCTCGTATTCTGGCACTTGATCCCTTCCGGAAAAATAGGCACTTTGGCTTTTGCCCCGTCCAATTCCGAGAATATTCATTTTCTGACTTTCCTGGAACCAAAAACAGCAGAAACAGGCAGCTGGCACTATGGCTCTTGTTAATAGGTTAGTCCAAGAAATCATATGAAAAGTACTCCAAAGTTGGAACAAAACACAAGAAAGTGGATAAAACCAAGCATGGAACATCACAAATTAGAGATACATTTGCAATGTATCACACACTGATTGTAATAGCTTAAAGGAAATTCTTGAAAGAACTGACATTAAGCCGAGAATGATTCATTGGACTTTACTTTTGCAAGAGTTTTACTTGTAGATCTTACAAAGAAAAGAGGAGCAGGTTGACACACCGATGGATATTAAAGAGATGAGACCACAAGAAGGAGTGTCATCAATATGCGTACCTCCAGACAGTATTCGCTCTGAAAGAAAGTTTTTTGTTTCTCTTTGTATTGTTTTACCAATTTCTTGCGACCAACCATATTCAAAGGTAAGAAGAAGATAATCCATAAGTTGAAGGGAGAAAAAGCATCAACACGGAACTCATTATCACCCAGTAAGTGAGGTAACCTAGACCATGCTTTTTTCTGTGTTTTAAGTGTTGTTTTGCTATTGTCATTTTCGTTTTTGGATTGCTTGCATTTTTCTGGGTTCATTATCAGTTTTTCGAACCTGGTATGGGTTGACGGTATGATCACACCCACCCATACCGGAGGTCATTAAGCTTGTAGAACCCATCCTCGTTTATTTTGTTATTTTCTACAGAATGGTATAACCGGGCCGTATGGTCGGCTCCCACCATACGGCAGGTCGTTAAACCCTCTGTAACCTTTGCTAGTTTTCATTGATAACTTTTTATTTAAAAAACCATCGTAAAAGGTCACAAGTGCTAGTGCGGGTGGGCCGTATGGTCCAATCCCGTCCGTACCGATTAGTTGTAAAGATCTGTACCGACTTCGGTGGATATGAATTTTGGAAGTATATTGGGTACGCGCGCATTGTACGGGCAGCACCCAAACCGCTGGTTGTTACCACCTCAAAACTCCTCCTTTTTCTCCTATTTCTTTCCTATTTTGTTGGGATTCTTTTTTTGGTCACCCTTTTACTTCTAGTATGAGTTTTTTCGTGCTACTAACCCTTCATAAGCCTTCTGAATGATCTCTCTTCTTCTTATATCAACATCTCTTATCTCCTTGATGCGCTACCGAGTTCCAGACAAAGGCAAACCTTTAGGTCTCATGGATCCTTCACGGGATAGTTTCCAGACTTCCTCCATCGAAGCCGACGACCGTGAAGCACACGACCTTAGCCCGAAGAACAAAGGGGTTTCCTTCGACTCCGATGATGAGGAGTTCAATACCTTCATGGAGCAAATGGTTAGGGGTTGGAGGCAACCAGAATACCTCGCTATGGTGAAGCCTGAAGATGAAGAGGAAGCAAGGAAGCCACATGGGAAGGGATGCACGGAGTCACTCAAGTTCATTGCCACCAACTATTCTTTGCCCAAGCGTAATAAAATTAACCGAGTTGATGCAGGAACTTATCAGGAAACTACAACACGTACATCCACAATAAAGATGATCACCGTGAACACCCGCATGAGTGTGAAGCTACAGGATGGTTGGGGTCTCAACCTCAACAATGTACCCGTTACCTCGCAACTCTCATAGGCCGAGCGACACCTTCACAAGATAGAGAAGTATATGAAGGAAGAGCTTCTCCATCATGAATCGTGCGCAAATGGCTGATATGTCCATTTTGCATCACTATTCTATATCATAATTTACTATTATTCATTGATATATTTCATATTAGGAGATGATACTTATGTTATTTCATCTGTTTTTGCATGGTTGATGATTTTTGGAGGATGGACCGCTGAAGTCAGGATTCTGATGGAAAAGGCATTATTTGGAGGCGAAATTCACGAAGATCAGAAAATTCCGAAAAATATATGGAAAATCCTATTTTTCTAGAAGACGAAGGATGCCATAAGGGGGAGTAGAGATGGGCCAAGGGGGGCCCACACCACCCCCTGGCAGCGCCACCAGGTGTGGCCCACCTCTGGCTCTCCTCTTTGGCGTATATATTCAACACGAAACCCTAAG
This sequence comes from Avena eriantha, assembly GCA_910589775.1. Lineage (NCBI taxonomy): Eukaryota > Viridiplantae > Streptophyta > Magnoliopsida > Poales > Poaceae > Avena > Avena eriantha. Next base: position 249,703,299 of record OU342742.1, on the reverse strand, counting down.
ACTCAGGGAGCAACCACAGAAAGATTCCGCTGCCTTCGCGGGGCGGAAAACTACAGAGAGAGAAAGAGCTCTCAAGTAGGCAGAAATCTGCCGGGGAAATTCCTTCTTGGAGAGGGGAGATCATTGCCATCAACACCTTCATCAACCTGGACTTCATCGGGATCATCATCATCATCTCCACTAGCACCATCATCACCACTCTGTACCACTGTAACAATTGGGTTGGATCTTGCATAGTTCTTAGGGGAAACTTTCCCGTTGTTGATTACTTGTTGTAGTTGATGCTATTGAGTGGAACCACTGAATTATTGTTATGTTCAGATTGTTACTTATCATTATTTCATCTCTGATCTTGATCCATATGATGTCTTGTGAGTAGTTCGTTTAGTTCTTGAGGACATGGGAGAAGTCATGTTGTTAGTAGTGGAATTGTGTTGAGAAAGATTCGATAGTTTGTTATTTAAGTTGTGGTGTTATTATTCTAGTGGTGTCATGTGAATATCGACTACATGACACTTCACCTTTATAGGCCTAGGGGAATGCATTGTTTATTTGGCTAATAATCGTAGGGGTTGCCAGAGTGACAGAAACTTGAACCCCCGTTAGGAAACCTTTGCAGAAGGGAGTGCATGATCTTAGAGTTTAAAGCTGTGGTTAGGTTTCTATCATAATTACTTTCTTGTACTTGCGGATGCTTGCAAGGGGTATAATCACAAGTATGTATTAGTCCTAGGAATGTCGGTACATTAGCACAAGTTCACCCACACAACAGTTATCAAACTAAAGAAGATTAATCAACTATATGAAGCTAAAGCACTTGACGATATTCCCATGTGTCCTCGAGAACGTTTGCTCATCTTAAGTAATACAACCGGCTTGTCCTTTCCTAAAGAAAGGATTGGGCCACTTGCTGCATCTATTATTATTGTCTTTTATTTATTCACATTTTATTTATCTACATTATCAAAAAACCCTAAAAATCCGTTTGCTAAGTATTTACAGAGGATTCCTGCTCCAAGACACTTGCCAACACCTTCTGCTCCTCGTTGGGTTCGACACTCTTACTTATCGAAAACTGTGATACACCCCCTATACTTGTGGGTCATCAAGACTATTTTCTGGCGCTGTTGCTGGGGAGTGAAGCGCTATTGGAGAGTGGAACTAGTGAAGCAAACTTCTACTATGAGTATTGTTTATTTCTGTTAGTTACTTTATTTGAATATGGATAATTCACTTAGTTTCTTATTTCATAATGCTACTACCACTGCTAAGGTAGTAGATGAACCACTACCTGCTGAAAATGATACTTTAAGATACCTACAAGAATTATTGATCGTGTTATGGATAACTACTATTTTGGAGATGGAACTGTTCATCCCGGTGATCATTTGCTCTTTATACATGAATTATGCGGGTTGTTCAACTGTGTAGGTATTACAACAGATCAAGTCAAGAAGAAGTTATTCTCATTATCACTGAAAGGAAGAGCTAAGGAATGGTACAAGCTACTGAAGAACGGTCAAGTTCTTGAATGGGAGGAAGTTGTACCTCTCTTTTATTCAAAATTTTATCCTCCTAGTGAGATTCATAAAGATCGGAATCAAATATATAACTTTTGGCCTCGTGATGGAGAGAGTACAGCTCAAGCTTGGGGGAGATTGAAGTTACTAATGCTCAAATTTCCTATTCATGAGCTCCCTAACAATATTATTATCAATAACTTTTATGCAAGAATTTCTCTTCATGATAAGGATCTACTGGATGCTTCTTATGCTGGATCATTTACACACATGGAAGAAGAAGCTAAATGGGACCTTCTAGACCATATTCAAGACAATGCTGAAGCATGGGAGAATGGTAAAGGAAGAAAGTCAGGTATAACTTATGATTATGAATGCATTAAATATTTTATGGGAACAAATGACTTTCATAATATTAGTAATGCTTATGGTCTACACTCTCAAGTTATTGCAAATTGTTTTAAGGCTTTTTTCTCATATATTGAAATTCCAAAAAAAGAATGGAACAAGTATCATGCACCATATAAAGATATTGTTGATTGTGTTCCTGCTAGAAGTACTAAAGTTTGTACTATTGATCGTATCTTACCTGAACCTTATATCGAGAAAATACCTTACCTGGATAAGATAAAGGAGCACTCTATGATAACTAGTGTAATTAATAAAAGTACAAAGAGAGTTGTAAAGCCTGATGAACAAATAACCATTGAACCTACAATAGCAATTGTGAAAGACCTTGTCATTAAAAGTGTAGAGGATGGACACATTGTCTTATGTGAGGATGCTTCTAATATTGTCTCACATCCTAATAGAACTAGAAAAGCTAGTGTCCATGTGCTCTCTGTTAGAATTGGTGATCATTGCTATTATGGTTTATGTGATATTGGTGTAAGTTCAAGTGTTATTCCTTACGAGATTTACAAAGGAATTATGCATGAAATTAGTCCATGGAAACTAGAAGAAAATGATGTGGTTATTCACCTTGCAAATAGAGAGACCATCTCTCCAATTGGTATTGTAAGAGATGTGGAAGTTCTTTGTGGTAAGATTAAATATCATGCTGATTTTCTAGTACTTGGTTCAGCTGCTAGTAAAACCTATACTATCATTTTTGGTAGACCTTTGTTGAACACGTGTGGAGCCATTATAGACTGTAAAAGGGAGAAATTTTTAACTAATTTTGATGGGGAATCTTATGAGTTTAATTTTTCAAAATTTGCTATAGTTCCTTATGAAAATGAAACTCCTAATGAGGATTTTAGAGTTGAACAACTTGCTTCTATTTCTCTTGCTCCTAACAATGCTTTGCAGCAATTTATGGAAGACCACGAAAGTGAGATCTTCATGGAAGAAAGAAATGAGGTTGATAAGATTCTCCGTCGTCAACCTAAGATGCTTAAGCATAACTTTCTTGTGGAAGATTTGGGTACCACATTGCCACCTAAAAAGGATCCGGTTTCCGATCTGAAACCTTTACCTGACAATCTTAAATATGCCTACATTGATGATAAGAAAATATATCCTGTTATTATTAGTTCTAACCTTTCAGGGAAGGAAGAGGAAAGATTATTGGAAGTATGGAATAAACACCGAGGAGCTATCGGCTACACCCTTGATGATTTAAAGTGGATTTCTCCTACTATATGTCAGCATGCTATCAATATAAAACCCGATGCAAAACCAGTGGTAGAACATCAACATCGTTTAAATCCTAAGATGAAGGAAGTGGTAACAAACGAGGTATTCAAACTCCTTGATGCTGGTATTATTTATCCTATTACTGATAGTGAATGGGTTAGTCATGTTCATTGTGTCCCTAAGAAAGGGGGAATTACTGTTGTGCCTAATGAGAATAATGAGCTTATCCCCCAAAGAATAGTAGTAGGTTATAGGATGTGCATTGACTTCAGAAAGGTTAACAAATTTACTAAAAAAGATCATTACCCACTGCCTTTTATTGATCAAATCTTAGAAAGGTTGTCTAAAAATACCCATTTTTGCTTTCTTGATGGATACTCTGGGTTCTCTCAAATTGCTATTAAACAACAAGATCAAGAAAAAACTACTTTTACATGCCCTTATGGAACCTATGCTTATAGGCGTATGCCTTTTGGTTTGTGTAATGCTCTAGCTACTTTTCAAAGATGCATGTCTGCTATCTTTCGTGGTTTTTGTGAGGAAATTGTGGAAGTATTCATGGACGATTTTTCCGTCTACGGAACTTCTTTTGATAATTGTCTACACAACCTTGATAAAGTTTTGCAGAGATGTGAAGAAACTAATTTTGTTCTTAATTGGGAGAAATGCCACTTCAATGAAGGAATTGTCCTTGGACATAAAATTTCCGAAAGAGGCATTAAAGTTGACAAAGCCAAAGTTGAAGCAATTGAAAAAATGCCCTGTCCTAGAGACGTCAAAGGTATTCGTAGTATCCTTGGTCATGCTGGTTTCTATAGGAGGTTTATTAAAGATTTATCCAAGATATCAAAACCCCTCACTAATCTTCTCCAAAAGGATGTACCCTTTGTTTTTGATGATGATTGTATGGAAGCTTTTGAAACTCTAAATAAAGCTTTAACTACCGCTCCTATTGTCCAACCACCTGATTGGAACTTACCCTTTGAAATCATGTGCGATGCTAGTGACTTTGCTGTAGGTGTTGTTCTTGGGCAAAGAATAGATAAAAAGTTAAATGTTATCCATTATGCTAGTAAGACTCCTGACACTGCTCAAAATAATTATGCTACTACTAAAAAGAGTTATTAGCTGTTGTATTTGCTTGTGATAAGTTTAGACCTTATATTGGTGATTCAAAAGTTACCATTCATACTGATCAGGCTGCTATTAAGTACCTTATGACGAAGAAAGATGCTAAGCCTAGGCTTATTAGATCGGTGTTGCTTTTGCAAGAATTTGACCTACATATTGTAGATACGAAAGGTGCTGAAAATCCTATTGCTGATAATTTATCTCGTTTGGAAAACATCTCTTTTGATCCTATGCGTGTTAATGATAGTTTTCAAAATGAATAGTTGGCTGCAGTAGGGGTAAGCTCGCGAGAGAGTCCTTGGTATGCTGATTATGCTAACTTTATTGTTTCCAAGTATTTGCCTCCAACTTTTACAGCCCAGCAAATAAGGAAATTCTTTTACGATTTGAGGCATTAGTTTTGGGATGACCCACATTTATATAAAGAGGGAGTAGGTGGAATTATGCGAAGATGTGTTCTAGAATTTGAACAAAAGGAGATATTGCGGAAATGTCATGGTAGTGCTTATGGTGGACATCATGCGGGAGATAGAACCGCACAAAAGGTTCTACAATCAGGTTTTTACTGGCTTACCCTTTTTAAAGATGTAAGAAAATTTGTATTATCATGTGATGAATGTCAACGGGTTGGTAATATTTCTAGACGCAATGAAATGCCTCTGAATTACTCTCTTGTCATTGAACCATTTGATTGTTGGGGATTTGACTTTATGGGTCCTTTTCCCCCTTCAAAAGGGTATACTCATATTCTTGTTGCTGTTGACTATGTTACTAAGTGATTAGAAGCCATACCTACAAAAAGTGCTAATGGTGAGGCCTCTTTAAAAATGCTTAAGGATATTATCTTTCCTAGGTTTGGAGTGCCTAGATATCTTATGACTGATGGAGCTTCTCATTTCATTCATGGTGGCTTTAGAAAGACCCTTGCTAAATATGATGTTAATCATAGAATTGCTTCAACTTATCATCCCCAAACTAGTGGGCACGTAGAACTATCAAATGGAGAAATTAAATCCATCTTGCAAAAGATTGTTAATAGATCTAGAAAAAATTGGGCTAAAAAGTTGAATAATGCTTTATGGGCTTATAGAACTGCTTATAAAAATCCTATGGGAATGTCTCCTTACAAAATGGTTTATGGGAAAGCTTGCCACCTGCCTTTAGAATTAGAACACAAAGCTTATTGGGCAGTGAAAGAACTTAATAGAGACTTCAAACTTGCTCATGATAAAAGATTATTTGACTTAAGTTTGTTAGATGAGTGGAGGAGTGAAGCATATGAAAATACTAGACTATTTAAAGAAAAAGTTAAAAAATGGCATGACAGGAGAATTCTTAAGAGAGAGTTCCATGTTGGTGAGAAGGTTCTATTGTATAGGTCTCGTCTTAGATTTTTTGTAGGAAAACTACTCACAAAATGGGAAGGACCATTTGTTATTGAAGAGGTGTATCGTTCAGGTGCAATAAAAATTTCTTCCTTAAAAGATAACACTACACAAGTGGTGAATGGTTAGATACTCAAGCACTATATTTCTAGAGATTCTTACAATGAAGATATTCATGCTATTCAAATGGTAACTCCGGAAAATTTTATCAAAGACCAAGTTCAGAGACCTGCATAGTCTGTTTTCGAATAGGTAAAAGTTCTGGTAAGAAAAGGTCCACGAAAAATCTATCAATTTATATTTTTGCAATTTTTATCTAACACGGAAAGCAACGAATCAAAAGAGGGACGAAAACGGAGCCCGGGTGGCTCACACCACCCCGTGGCGTGGGCCCACCTGGCCGCGCCACCAGGGGGTGTGACCCTCCCGGAGCCCGTCGCCGACCTGTTTTCTCCCAATATTTTCCTTTTGTTGTAGAAATTCGTAATATATAATCTCCCGGATCCCCCGAGGTTCGTATATCGTGTTCTCATCGTGTTTTCGTTTCGATCTGTTTCTGACAGGAAGTCTCAGTTTTGGAGCCACAATATCTTCCTCTGGATCAGCTAAGGAATATTGCTATGTGGACATCATTAACCCGTACATGCATGAGTTGAAGATTCATCCCAAGGAGTTGTTGCTCGAAGATGGGAAGGTACAGATAAAAGAGGTTCAGGGCCCTAAAGGTGAAGGTAGTCTGGAAGACAAGATGGAAGCACTAGAGCAAGAAGTCTTTAGGTACAAGAAATGGCGGAACGCGAAGTGGATATCATCCATAAGATTAGTTCAGAACTCATCACCGAACACCAGAAGGAGACTGCTGAGCTTAAGGATGAAATTCTCTCACTCCACCAAACAACTAACCAACTACAAGCACAACTCTACGTCGTGCAAAATCAAAACTGTGAGTATGAGGTTAGGTTTAAACACATAAGTGTTGCTGCTAGTTTCAGGATGTTGGAAACCAGGATGTCTTTTGTTGATGGGGAGCCCTTACCTTGGAAGTCGGACGATGACGAGAGAACACCACCACCACCGAAGGAGTAATTCATCATGAGGTTTTGGTATCCCCTTGGTTTGTTCCAACCTTGGGGGAGTGCCATGGTATCATATCATTATCTTTTATCCTTTTACCTTTTAAAGTAGAGTCATATCATGAATAGAGAAGTTATCATATAGGATGGTTTGCATTGTGGAAGTATCCCCCCTCTCGTTAGTTACCTATGTATCCCTTGGTGTGAGTTGCCGTTATGGAATATTAATGAGAAGTTTTATCATTTACTCTTTTGCATATCTTATTTTAGTTTGCAATTTTTGTTATATGATTGATCTCGTTGTTAGTATTGGTATCACTTTGGGATCATTAAGTAAATTTAGTTGGTTTTGGCAAACCCGGCTTAGTCAGTAGCAACACTATTATGAGAATTGAACGAAAAAAGATAAAAATAGTCTTAAGAAATATAATTTCATTATCTTTCTTGATTGGCTCATAGGCTTAGTATTCTCTAGTTAAGATATTTTGTGTTTCCAAGGAAGATTGCATGTTTATTTTTATCACTTGTATGTTTGTTTGTTTCCTTTAACTCTTATGCTTGCTACCTAGCCTTGCTAGCCAAAAACCTGTACTGAGAGGGAATGCTTCTCGTGCATCCAATCCTTAAACCAAAACGTATACCATTTGTGTCCACCATACCTACCTATTAGCATTATTGCTATTCCAAGTAAATTCATGTTTTTATCTACCTTCCAAATTAAACTTGTTATGTGAAAATTAGTGATTAAAGCTCTCACAAACTTGATGGCACACTTTACTTTCTTGCACTTATTAAACTTGAACCATTGTGCACATCTATGTTGCGTGTATGCTTGTGCTTTATAAGTTTTGAACTAGCAGAACCATGTTACCATGGGGAACACTTTTAACATTGCACTTATTTAGTTGATATCATGTTCTTTTGCTTATGGATCCCGTCGGTGTGAAATAAAAGGGGAGCTTGTAGCTCATGGAGTTTGTATATGTGTTAGAGAAACGCCTGGGCCGCTAGCCTAAGCCATGCCTAATCATGGTGGAAACTTGCAGCATAACCATAGTCAGCAATATGTGAAGCATCCTTAATAAAAACCTATGCAAATAGCAAATAAAAAGATCGTTGAGGTTCTCATTGTCTGCTTGCCTTGTCATTTTGATATGGGAAAGCTTCCGTATCATCGGGCAAGGGGTACCCTGTTGGCGGTTCTCCATGATACACATGTATTTACAATGACAAGAACTTACTCGTGACTAAAGTTGAGTAGCATGAGGTCTGGTACTCGTAAGCATGGGGCATGAGATTTTCAACCTATAACTTGTCAAGCATATCCTCATATTTGTTCACTTTAACCTTAATCACTTCAAGATGCTTATGATAGGGGCAATGAGAGCTGAATGCTAGTAAGTACCATAATTTTTGGAAGCTCTTTATGAAACTTGAAATCCCTTCTTCCCTCTGCGAAGGGCCTATCTTTTACTTTTTAGTTGAGTCAGTAAAGCCATTCCTTTCTATCTCAGCAAGTATTTTGAGTTGTTGTGTTTCATTCATTCATATGATGATTTATTCAATCATGTTTCTTATGTTCCTTGTTTTGCACACTGCTCCTATCTTAGTGAGTACTACTTTGAAAGCTATCATTGAAAACCCCATTATGTTTGAACTCCTACAAATTGTTAACTATTCTTTGACCAAGAGCAAAGTTTCCCATTACCAATTATGATTTACTTTGTGTATCTTTATTGTGTTTCCCTTTACTTATTGCAAGTTAAGTTATATAATAGTGAGTTGTCTTCTATTATGATTTGTGTATTGATGAATCTGATGCTTCTTGTCTATATTCTTTTATCAACACTTCACTCCATAAACCTGAGGTCATGTTTATTGAGCTTAGTTTTCGCTTGGGGACAAGCAAAGTCTAAGGTTGCAGGGAGTTGGTACGTCCATTTTGCATCACTATTTTATATCATAATTTACTGTTATTCATTGATATGTTTCATATTAAGAGATGATACTTATGTTATTTCATCTGTTTTTGCATGGTTGATGATTTTTGGAGGATGGTCCGCTGAAGTCAGGATTCTAATGGAAAAGGCACTATTTGGAGGCGAAATTCAGAAGATCAGAAAATCCCGTAAAATATATGGAAAATCCTATTTTCCAGAAGACGAAGGATGCTAGAAGGGGGAGCGGAGATGGCCCACAGGGGGCCCACACCACCCCTTGGCGCGGGCTAGCCCTGGTTGTGCCACCAGGTGGTGTGGCCACCCTGGCCCACCTCTGGCTCTACTCTTTGGTGTATATATTCCCCATTAAACCCTAGGACTCGGGGAGCGACCACAGAAAGATTCCACCGCCTCTACGGGGCGGAAAACTGTAGAGAGAGAAATAGCTCTCCAACAGGCAGACATCTGCCGGGGAAATTCCTTCCCGGAGAGGGGAGATCGCCGCCATCAACACCATCATCAAGCTATACTTCATCAGGATCATCATCATCATCTCCACCAGCACCATCATCTCCACCAGCACCATCATCACCACTCCGTACCGCTGTAACAATTGGGTTGAATCTTGCATAGTTCTTAAGGGAAACTTTCCTGGTGTTGATTACTTGTTGTATTTGATGCTATTGAGTGGAACCATTGAATTATTGTTATGTTCAGGTTGTTACTTATCATTATTTCATCTATGATCTTGATCCATATGATGTCTTGTGAGTAGTTCATTTAGTTCTTGAGGAAATGGGAGAAGTCATGTTATTAGTAGTGGATTGTGTTGAGAAAGATTCAATAGTTTGTTATTTAAGTTGTGGTGTTATTCTTCTAGTGGTGTCATGTGAACGTCGACTACATGACACTTCACCTTTATGGGCCTAGGGGAATGCATTGTGTATTTTGCTACTAATCGTAGGGGTTACCGGAGTGACAGAAACCTGAACCCCCGTTAGGAAACCTTTGCACAAGGGAGTGTAGCATCTCAGAGTTTAAAGTTGTGGTTATTTTCTATCTTAATTACTTTCTTGTACTTGCGGATGCTTGCAAGGGGTATAATCACAAGTATGTCTTAGTCCTAGGAAGGTCGGTACATTAGCACAGGTTCACCCACACAACACTTATCAAACTAAAGAAGATTAATCAACTATATGAAGCGAAAGCACTTGACGATATTCCCATGTGTCCACGAGAACGTTTGGTCATCTTAAGTAATACAACCAGCTTGTCCTTTGCTAAAGAAAGGATTGGGCCACTTGATGCATCTATTATTATTGTATTTTATTTACTCGCACTTTATTTATTTGCAGTATAAAAAACCCCTAAAAATCCATTTGCTAAGTATTTACAGAGAATTCCTGCTCCAAGCCACTCGTCAACACCTTCTGCTCCCTGTTGGTTTCGACACTCTTAGTTATCGAAAATACTACGATACACCCACTATACTTGTGGGTCATCAATGGCTCTTAGATCCGGAGGTCAAGAAGGAACTCAATGAGATGCTTGGTAAGGTTGTAGATGCAATGTACTCCATGCGCCCTGATCTGCAGAAGTGCCTTTGTCGTATATCTGCCCTGGAGGAAACAAATAAGAAGATATGTGCGGCTATCTCCAACACTTTGCCTCCACCCTAAAGGACATCACAGTATAGAATAATCACGAGGGATTATTTGATCCCACCGGCTTGATTCCAAGCTTGGGGATATTTATAACACCTTGTAATCTATCTTCCAGTTTTAGCATGTTTACCTTCTTGCACGCATTTTAGGTTTTTAATTCTAGAATTTGCATTAGTTGCATTATCAGCTTCCTTGGTCTAAGGAAATATATCTGATGAGTTTGCTACTTTATGAAATTTGAAGTAATTTCAGTTTATGATTATTGTATTAGATGTATGAATTAGGTTGATTTTTATGATACTTGTACCACTATTATGATTTTAGGGTCTTCCACATCAATAAAGTATTGATAAATTATGAGAAGAAAATTTTGATAGCATGTTATAATCATTGGTTCGAACAAACAAGAGCCATAAAGATTATTAACATGATACAATATTGTTGGTGAACAAAAAGAAACAAAAACTTTGATACAAAAGAAAAAGAAAAGAGAGAGGTGCAAGTTGAGAAGACAGTCAAGCAATGATAATATGTCTTACTTAATCAAGTGCTCGTTTATATAAACTTGATGATTGTATAATATGCTTATCCTTTAAACTTCACATAAATTATTGATACAAAAGGTGTGGAAGCCTCTAAGTCATGTGATGTGTGAGAGTGTGATATAACTCACGATGCAGTTCTATATCTGATATTATAGTTATGCATCAATTGCCTCATTTATTGTAACGACTTGTGCCTCATGAACAAGATGACCTTGTCCATAAGCCACCATCTTGCTAGGGGACGAGCAAGAGTCTAGCTTGGGGAAGTTGATGAGTCCAATTTTGAAGCGTTTTTACCTTGTGTTTTTGCATAAGTAGAGTTAGGATTTTTTGTATTTTACGACACCTTTTTTCCTTGTTTAAACAAGATCCCAAATTATTAAGTCTTTGTAAATATATCAATTGGGACTATCATTTTATGCAATAATATGATATCTCTAAGTGATAAAATCCATCTGGATGATTTTCCACGTACCTGGGATAAGAGAGGAAGTGAGGGGAAGCTACAGAAGGTTTAACGACCTTTGGTATGGGCAGAGTCCGCATGGACGACCCGTCGGGATGTCCGCCTTGTCAAATACTTTCACCATGCAAAGATGGATCTGAGATCCGACATTCACAGAAATTTCCAGTCTTGAAATACCACACCAGAAAGGGATCTAGAGGAGGAACTCAGAGAAGGCAAATCCTTGCTGCTTCATGATTATTGGAGAACATCACATCATCCCCTTCATCATCAACTGATGCATCTCCATCAACACCACATTCCCCAATTCTCATTCATTAGATCTTATTGTAATTCCAATACAATTGTGGTTTGCACTTGATTTACCTTTGTAGTTATATGAATATGATGATGTTGTTGATTGCTTCCATGTGTGAGTAGTTTCCTTTTTTCTTAGGGAGATGTAGAAACCCTAGAATTATTATGAAATGAAATAAATATGATCTATAACTCTGTTCTTTTATCCATTGATTTATGATATTGCGCTAGATCTCTCTCTCTAGATGGTATGTGAAGTTTACCACATAGCATTTGCCTTTGGGACTATAGAGAGCGAAATACTCTTTGGACGTCTATGGAAGTATGCCAGGTGCTACTATGTGACTATAGGCATCAACTTATAATCTATGAGGTCAAAGGGGTAACTAAGGGAGATTCACTAAGCTCATACAATATCCATGGGGAAACCCTTAATTGTGGTGGTTTGTAGAAGTGATTTGCTCGCAGGAATTGCAGTGGTTATTTAGAGATCACTTCAAAACTTGACTATTAGAAGCGGATGCTCGCGAAACTTGTAGTGAACATCTTATTATGGAGCTCCCTCCACACATATCATGATGAAAGACATAGATTATATTAATCATGAATAATTCCCATATATGTTAGCGGTGTATCCTACATCCCCGGGAACATTTTAGCCATGTTAAGTTCCAAAACCTTTTCCAGCACTTTTTATTACTTGTTCGCTTTACATGCTTTTATTACTTTCTCGCATTCAATCACAAAAACCTTTCAAACACCCTTTACTTGAGATAAAAAGACAGCTTACAAGTATCCTTCGGTAGATAGTGACAAGGGGCCTAAAGACCTTAACCAAATAGCTCTCCGTGGATTCATTACTCTTATTTTGAAACTAGCTAAAATTGATCTGTGCACTTGCAGCCATTAGTAGGTTGAGAAATTGTAACGAATTCTTGACTAGATAAACTGGGCATCTCCTGATTTGCTGAGCATGGCATATCCTTCATAGGAAATATATACTCAAAGAAAGTCGCATCAGTCGACTCCATGATTGTACCAACATTCATGTTAGGTACTCCAGATTTTGCTATCAAGAATTTATAACCAATGCTATGAAAAGAATAGCCCAAAAAATACAATCAACAGTTTTGGGTCCAAGCTTGTGCTTCTCGGGAATTGGCACATGAACCTTTGCCAAACATCCCTAAGTCCATAAGTAAGAGAATTTTATATTTTTTCTGCCACTCTTCAAATGGATTTATTTCTTTGTTCTTTGTGGGAACTCGATTTAGAACATGACACGTAGTCAATAGTGCCACCCCACCATTCCTTAGAGAGACCCAATGTATCTAACATGATGTTAACCAAATCTATTCGATTACGGTTCTTTCTTTCGGTCACTCCATTAGACTGGGGTGAGTAGGGAGGCATCCTCTCATAAACTATACCTTGTTCTGCACAAAAAGAATCAAACTCATTGGAAAAATACTCCCCACCAAGATTGGACCTAATCCTCTTGATATTTTTTTCAATTTGGTTTTCTTCTTCAGCTTTATAGATTTGAAGAAATTTAAATCCTCATCTTTTTATTTCAGAAGATACACATAACAATATCTAGTGGAGTCATCGATCAATTTCATGAAATATTTCTTTCCGCCATTCGTCAAAACACCATTCATCTCACAAAGATATGAATATATGAGTTCTAGTGGTGCCAGATCTCTCACCCATGCAGTCGTATGTGACTTACGAGGTTGTTTTTCTTGCACACAAGCTTGGCACTTTGATCCCTTGACAAGTGGATTTAGGGATTAAATTCATTATATGTAGCCGCGTCATGCAACCAAAGTTAATATGACAAAGACAAGAATTCCAAACATTTAATTCAACATCAGTTGAAATATGATTCACAACTTTATTATAAACGTCTAGCAATGATAGGAGGAACAAAACTCCGCGCTCATAGGCTTACCAATAAAAGTTCCAAACTTAGACAATACAAATTTATTGGACTCGAAAATAATCTTGTAGCCATCACGACATAGAAGAGAGCCTCTAACAAGATTTTTATTGATGGAGGGAACACAATGCATGTTCTCCAGGTGCACGGTCTTTCCCGAAGCGAACCACAGATCGATCATACCAACACCATGAATATAAGCATGCGATCTATTTCCCACCATCACGGAGGAAATCTGGACAATCTGATATGAAGAAAACATCGAAACATCAGAACAAACATGTACATTGGCACTCATGCTAATCCACTAATCATGAGAATGACATACTGAGAAAATATTAGGTAATATACCACATCCAACATCCTTCATCTCAACATCTCCCATGACAACATTAGCGATTTTGCCGCTCTTTCTATGCTAAAGCTTGTCAAAGCGGTTAGGTAAACTAGGAGCACAGTAATCAGGACCACTACACACATGGAAAGCACCTTTCTTCTTATTAGTCTTCTTCTTGAAATTGGTAGATGGTGATGCTTTGTTTTTTCCATCAAATTTTCCTTAGCCATCAAACTTGCCCTTGTTGTTCTTGAACCTGTGGGAATGAAAATTCTTTTTCTATACCAAGTTGGCAGTAGAACCTCCCTCAGAACCTCGAGCACGTGTGTCTTTTGGTCTAGCCTTCTCTTCCACATCAAGAGTCCCAATGAGATCCGTGATGGAAAACTCCTATCTCTTGTGTTTCAGAGAAGTAGCAAAGTTCATCCATGAAAGTGGAAGCTTGGCAATAATACCTCCACAATGAACTTGTCTGGTAACACACAACTAAAGTTCTCAAGCTCCTTGGAAAGAAATTTTATGTCATGAGCCTGCTCAATGACGGAGCGGTCATCAACCATCTTATAGTCATAGAATTGTTCCATGACATACAGTTCGCTGCTAGCGTCCATGACCCCAAACTTGGCCTCGAGCACAGCCCATATGTTCTTGCCATTAGTAAATGACATATAGGGTTCCATAATGTTTTCCCCAAAAATAGGCAAAAGAGCAACCTTGAACATATTATCAATTTTCTCATAAAATTCCTCTTGAACAGTTTTAAGCTATCCCTCAGTTTTGTCTTGGATGACGTTATAGCAGCCCATGTTTTAAAACCATAGGACTGCTCTCACACACCATCTCTTGTAATGCACACCTTCAAAGGGAGGTGGCTTCATATATGCAACAAAGCCACTTGGATTGAAATACCTATAATAAGATTTTTGGATTGTTAGATATATAAGCAATTTAACAAAAGATTTAATCCAAGTAAGTAGATAAAACATGACTAAGATAATAGAAAATAAACTAGTCAAACAATTTACCAAACAATATGTGAACAAAAATTCTAAATAGTTTGCTAAAACAATTGAAGTATGATGTGAAGTGGATAATTGACATATTGTGCACCAGGAGGTACTGCAAAAAATGAAACCGTTAATGTTGGCGTTGGAGTTGTCACCCATGTCGTGGAGGAGGCAGTCGATGTCCGGGAAGCAGTCATCATCGGCGTCTGGGGTAGCGCCCGTGATGAAGATGTCGTTGCTATTCGTGAAGGATTCCATGTCAAAGCCAGTTGTCACGCGTGACCGCTTCCCAAAAACCTTATCACCCTTCTCCAGTACAGTACTCGAAGCAGCGGTGTCTCGGAGGCCTATATCCCGACTCGCGGTGCACGCTGCAATACGGGGTAGGGAAGAACTGATAGGCAACGCAAAGCTCTAGAACTGGAGGCGAAGTGTTGTGTTGTTGTTTGTGCTGAGGGGAGCGACCTCTCTTATGTAGGCACGGAAGGGAGATGAATAGGCTGCGCGAGGAGACGAAAAGAAGAGTCAGGGGATGAACTGAACATTCAGCGTCCTGAGCATTTATTTCTTTCATGTATTTTCGGGAGTATTATGTATATGATTACATTATTCTTTCACCATCAAATTTCACAAATATGAGTGGGATTGGTAAAGGCAACCGATAAGAAATATTTTGTTTCCACTTTATGTTTATCTTTAATTATAGAAACACCATTTTGTTTAACGAGACCAGAGCGTACAATATTTTGCAAGTTATCTATATGGTTTGTCATTGGATCCAATTGGTCCTTCCTTCTCTTTTTAGATCAATGAGAACTTATGACTACTATATGCAACCGTCAGCTAATGGTCGCTCAGGATATCTATAGCCGGATACATGACTACACTAGCAGACTACATAACGGATAAATGTTGTATGGTTGTTTTGCTCTACTGGTTGATTCATATATCGACCATATGTAATGTTTCATTTGTAATAATTTGAATGATGAACCTCGTAATAAAGAAGGCTGCGTGTATTAGTTGGTGCTAAGTTCGGGGTTATACTCTATTTCGGGAAAAAAATCGTGAGAATCTAATCTAATCATTTTTGGATATTGACATTGTCTAGTTGCAGAGCCGGGTGAAATGGTTAATTAAGTTTGATATTTGTATCGGTTGGATATTAATACTTCCTCCATCCGAAAATAAGTGACTTGATTTATCTATATTTGCATATATTTATACGAGTTATAATGTATAGATAGATACATAAGAATTTTAATCAAATTTGAGTGACTTATTTTCAGACGGAGGAAGTATATTGCTACTCCTCCGACTCATATTAGTTTACTCAAATTTGTCCAGATATGGCACTTCTGCTTTGGTACCCCCCCATACGTTGACATCGATGCATCGGACGGTTCGAATCGTTCCTTATCTTCCCGTTTATCAGTTAGCGATGGCCCACCTCCTTTCCCGCTCGGCCTAGATCCAGCCCGTATACCCATTTGTCCATCTGCGTACGCTTCCGAGTCGCCGAGTAGATGAGTTCAGGCTGTCGATCTGTTCCGGCGTCGTCTGAGTCGCCGAGTCGTCCCGTACGTGCGACATGCGGTATCAGGTACGTACGTTGATTGCAGGTCCCGGTCGTCCGCACTCAGGTCCCTTACGACACGAGGAATCGATCGATCGGACTGGTCTTTTTTTATGAGATTCCTGGTACAATACGATAAGTAAATCGATCGATCGGACTAGTCCTTTTTTTTCACGAGAGTCCTGGTACAATACGGAAGTCTTCAGCAAACCCACAACCCATCCACAACACGTCCACAACACAAGTGGGCAATACAGTGGGCATCCTTAAGGGGGTACCAAAGCAAGGCTCTAGATACGGATGTATCTAACAGTAAAACTTGACTAGATACGTTCGTATATAGTTAATCTAAGTCTAATATGGATCGGAGAGAGTACCTACTTTATCGAACAAACCTCTTGGCATGCACGCAGTTAAATCCATAGAAGACCATACGTAGACGAACTAGATAAATCTACGTATGCTAGTGCAGTCTTCTTGAGTGAAGATTTGTCAAGGATGAAAACTATAGAACGCAACATGGCCGAAAGCACTTCACTCACGATTGAAGGTTTTCGTAATGTGAGCAGACAGATCACACAGGCCCATCTCAGAGCTTAATCGTTGCTGGGTTAAGTGTGTGCGAGAGAGAGATAGGGAATGGGTGCGAGAGGGTCATGTTCGTCTCGGTATCAAAGTTCGCAGGTCAGCGCATGGTGGTACCTAAGTTACCTGAAATTACCGTGTTTCGAAATGTTGGGTCACCAACTACTAAGAGGGGACATTTCGAGGCAAACTCATCTCACCCCTGTCAAATTCAAACATTACGTTAAACTGCTATGTGAAGTAGACGGTCGGGACCCTCATGTCGGTCATCTGTCGGTGACGCGAGTGTCAACGCGGCAACCTCTTAGGCAAATCGAGTAACTAAATGGATTGGATGCGTTGACCAATTTCAGAAATCCATTCCCACCTTTCCCTAGCACCAGCGGCGTCGGAATTCACCCTCCAGGCAGGACGATCCCTTCGGACATTTGACTTCCGGCGCCAAGTTGTTGCGCCCAGTTGATGCGCCTAGTCGCTGATCCCGAGCTCCAATGACGCATGCCGTCGCCGCGGTTGCGAGGCTCTATCCCGCCTCCGCTGTCGACGAGCTGGGAAGGTCGGAGGATGGAAGATCCTACTACCAAGGAAGAAGTTCTGGCTACAAGCGGGTGAGCTACCCTTCTCTTTGCTATTCACACTAATTATAACTGCTAGCTGGCTACTGAACCTAAAATTGTTTGTTAGCCCAACGCTGACAAACATATTTTGTCCACAGTTTTCTGTCAAGTGGGATCTCCGCGGACCACCCTTACCTGGTTACGCTAGTCCTCTTTAGGTACGACTCTAAGGGCAAGTGGTATGGACACCATTGTATCACGATGGAAGAAGCGTGTACGCAGATCTGCACTATATCTGGTATGGTTGTTGCTCTGCGTAATCATGATGAATTATGGCTGAAGCAGACTGCAAAGTTCAGCTTCATGGATAAACGTGGTATCATATTTCCTCTAATGTGTGCCAGTCAGCTAATTGGATTAATGAAAAGGTATGCTTCGGCTTGCAAGTTTGAGATGAATTGTGATGTACTGGATGTGGAATCTACTGCAACTGGGAGTCGCTCTTCTATTCTTGGACAGGGTGGAATCGAACCCAGTTAGCTCCTGATAAGCAAAAGTCTCTTGGGTTCGCATGTTTGTGCTGAATTGTAATTTTGTTTTATTTAATCTGTAGATATTGGGCAATTATGCAACAGTCTTGTTTCTTTGACAGGAAGCGCTGCAAGGTTAGAAACATAACTGCTGGGTCAGTCATTTTGCTGCCCGAAGAAATTAAAAACGAGTGGAAAGATGATGCTGGACACGATTCCGGTGTCCACTGTCCCGGCGATGCAGAGTACGTGAAGCTAAGAAAATTGGCACCGAGGAAGAGGAAGAAGGCAAGAAATAAAGAAGCCAGTGGACATGAAGGCTTGGCACCCAGGCTGCGGAAGAAGGCTGCTGGCAATGAAGATGCATAGTAATATGTTGAACTTGAACCTATATATGTAATTCAGTTAAATTCTCGAGACTTTGCTGGGTGAAACAGTCTACCCACATTCTCTGAGTAAAATGTACCGTGACTTATGGTTTGGAAACGCCTGACTCAGTAGTTGAATCCGAAATTGTGATTCTGCCACTGCTATCCGAAAACACGCAGCACCGGTTCCACGATTGCTGAGGGGCAGGAGGTCTCCAAATACGACGGAATGTAAGTGGCACAGAAATAAATTATTTAAGCTATCACACTCCACGAAGCAGCAACTTATTTCAGATGCTACACAACGACGTGGCAACATAAATAGCAATGACAACCAATAATGCCCAGACGCTTGAGCCCGTCTATCTCACCGCCTGCCTACTCCTGCATCCCCTGTGTCTGGCGAAGCTCCTGGATCTCCATTAACCGGGTGTACGTGCTTCCACTTTATAAATTGTGGCTGTGCCATTTGCATGTGGCACAATCCATGTAGATTACGTTTAAACAAACCACCAATGTCAGAATACCACCATGATCAGACAAAAGAAAGTGATGCAGGGTTAACATAGAATAAAGGGAGACCAATTTTTTTCCTCCCAGGACTCCGGGACCACTAGCTCACACCTCTAGGTCAACAAGTACTACTATTACAACTTAAAAGGCACGGAGCTCAAGCTAAATAGAACTAGTTATCACACATCTCCTTGATCTTCCTAATCTTAGCCTGATGTGCATCTTCCTGCGAGAGCAAGGATCGATTCGTCTGCTCCTTCCTTTTAGCATCTTCCTTGCACAGGTTCAATTATTTCTCTGTATTTTTCCTCATGCACTTGTCAATACTCTTAGTTGTGAACTGAGGACTTTGGCCTGGTGAAGATCATTCCTTGTTTGAGTCAGTTCTTGCACTAATTTAGCCTTCAGGGCCAACGCCACGTCCCTCTCCTTATCGACTTTGCTAACCTTGTCTTGCAACCTCCTGAGATCTCGGTTAAGCTTGGTCGTGTCAACTGGGTCCCATAGCTTCATCTCAACACTGTCAAGAAGTGAGCTGACTACGGATTCTTTCAACTCAACAGTCATATCCCATAGTTTGTTTAGCGTTTTCTGCATCAATTTGGGCCACTCTGGATCTACCCATTTGACAACACCGCAACTTCTGCCTTGCATCATTGCACGATGTCCTTGACACCGTAGAAACCTCCTGCCTGTGTTTCGTCCTTCAAACGCTACAAATTTAGCGGGCACATGTCCATGTTTACATAGCAGAGGACTGTCTTCATCCGCTAAACCGTGATAGTCAGAGTCATACATCGTCTGGTTGGCCTAACACATCATACACG
This sequence comes from Avena eriantha, assembly GCA_910589775.1. Classification (NCBI taxonomy): domain Eukaryota; kingdom Viridiplantae; phylum Streptophyta; class Magnoliopsida; order Poales; family Poaceae; genus Avena; species Avena eriantha. The sequence continues at coordinate 249,683,398 of OU342742.1, read as the reverse complement.
CATGAGTAAACAAAGTAGATCTAGCTCAAAAAATAGATAACTGGCCACAGATCATAGAGATAGAGATGAGACGACTCACATCGAAATCACCGGTGGATCCTTATGTGGTTTGTGAGAAGAACAGACATCCAATGACTCTGGGTGTGGTTCATGAAAAGAACACACATCCAATGACAGTAGTGGATCCTTATGTGGTTTGTGAGAAGAACACACATGCAATGACTCTAGTTGTGGTTCATGAGAAGAACATACATGCAATGACACCGGTGGATCCTTATGTGGTTTGTGAGAAGAACACACATCCAATGACTATAGCTGTGGTTTGTGAGAAGAAGACACATGCAATGACACTGGTGTATCCTTATGTGGTTTGTGAGAAGAACACACATGCAATGGCTATAGCTATGGTTTGTGAAAAGAACACACATCCAATGACACTGGTGGATCCATGTGTAGTTTGTTAGAAGAACACACATGCAATGACACTAGGTGTGGTTCATGAAAATAACACACATCTAATGACACTGGTGGATCCTTATGTGGTTTGTGAGAAGAACACACATGAGATGACTCTAGATGTGGTTCATGAGAAGAACATACATGCAATGACCACTGGTGGATCCATGTGTGGTTTGTTTAGAAGAATACACATGCAATGACCACATGCAATAACACTGGTGGATGCATGTGTGGTTTGTTTAGAGGAACAAACATGCAATGACTCTAGATGTGGTTCATGAAAAGAACAGATATGCAATGACACTAGTGGATCCTTATGTGGTTTGTGAGAAGAACTGACATGCAATTACACTGGTGGATCCATATGTGGTTTGTGAGAAGAATTGTCATTCAATCACACTGGGTGTGGTTAATGAAAAGAACACACAGCCAACGACACGGGTGGATCCATGTGTGGTTTGTGAGAAGAACACACATCTAGTGACACTAGGTGTGGTTCATGAGAAGAACATGCATGCAATGACACTGGTGGATCCTTATGTGGTTTGTGAGAAGAACACACATCCAATGACACTAGTGGATCCTTGTGTAGTTCATGAAAAGAACTGACATCCAATGACAATGTGTGTGGTTCATGAGAAGAACACACATCCAATGACAATGGTGGATCCTTATGTGGTTTGTGAGAAGAACAGACATGCAATGACTCTACATGTGGTTTATGAAAATAACAAACATGCAATTACACTGGTGTATCCTTATGTGGTTTGTGCGAAGAACTGACATGCGATGACTCTAGATGTGGTTCATGAGAAGAACATACATGCAATGACCACTGGTGGATCCATGTGTGGTTTGTTTAGAAGAACACACATGCAATGACACTGGTGGATCCATCTGTGGTTTGTTTAGAGGAACAAACATGCAATGATACTGGTGTGGTTCATGAAAAGAACAGATATGCAATGACACTGGTGGATCCTTATGTGGTTTGTGAGAAGAACTGACATGCAATGACACTGGTGGATCCATATGTGGTTTGTCAGAAGAACTGTTATTCAATCACACTAGGTGTGATTCATGAAAAGAACACACATCCAATGACACTGGTGGATCCATGTGTGGTTTGTGAGAAGAACAGACATCTAGTGACCATAGGTGTGGTTCATGAGAAGAACATACATGCAATGACACTGGTGGATCCTTATGTTGTTTGTGAGAAGAACAAACATGCAATGGCAGTGGTGGATCCTTGTGTGGTTCATGAAAAGAACAGACATCCAATGACACTGTGTGTGGTTCATGAGAAGAACACACATCCAATGACACTAGTGGATCCTTATGTGGTTTGTGAGAAGAACAGACATGCAATGACTCTAGATGTACTTCATGAGAAGAACAGACATGCAATTACATAGGTGTATCATTATGTGGTTTGTGAGAAGAACTGACATGCGATGACTCTAGATGTGGTTCATGAGAAGAACAGACATGCAATGACCACTGGTGGATCCATGTGTGGTTTGTTTAGAAGAACACACATGCAATGACACTAGTGGATCCATGTGTGGTTTGTTTAGAGGAACAAACATGCAATGATACTAGGTGTGGTTCATGAAAAGAACATACATGCAATGACACTGGTGGATCCTTATGTGGTTTGTGAGAAGAACACACATGCAATGACTCTAGCTGTGGTTCATGAGAAGAACACACATGCAGTGACACTGGTGGATCCTTATGTGGTTTGTGAGAAGAACACACATGCAATCACACTGGTGGATCCTTATGTGGTTTGTGAGAAGAACACACATGCAATCACACTGGGTGTGGTTCATGAAAAGAACACACATCCAATGACACTGGTGGATCCATGTGTGGTTCATGAAAAGAACACACATGCAATGACACTGGGTGTGGTTCATGAAAATAATAGACATGCAATGACACTGGTGGATCCTTATGTGGTTTGGGAGAAGAACACACATGCAATGACACTGTGTGTGGTTCTTGAGAAGAACACACATGCAATGACACTGGTGGATCCTTATGTGGTTTGTGAGAAGAACAGACATGCAATGACACTGGGTGTGGTTCATGAAAAGAATAGACATGCAATGACACTGGTGGATCCTTATGTGGTTTGTGAGAAATACTGACATTCAAAGACACTGGGTGTGGTTCATGAGAAGAACACACATGAAGTGACACTAGTGGATCCATGTGTGGTTTGAGAGAAGAACACACATCCAATGACACTCTGTGTGGTTCATGAAAAGAACACACATCCAATGACACTAGGTGTGGTTCATGAAAAGAACACACATATAGTGACATTTGTGGATCCTTATGTTGTTTGTGAGAAGAACAGACATGCAATGCCCACATGCAATGACACTGGTGGATCCATGTGTGTTTTGTTTAGAGGAACAAACATGCAATGGCTCTAGCTGTGGTTCATGAGAAGAACACACATGCAATGACACTGGTGGATCCATATGTGGTTTGTGAGAACAACAAACATGCAATGACTCTAGTTGTGGTTAATGAAAAGAACAGACATGCAATGACACTGGTGGATCCATGTGTGGTTTGTGAGAAGAACACACACCAATGACTATAGTTGTGGTTTGTGAGAAGAACACACATCCAATGACACTGGTGGATCCTTGTGTGGTTCATGAAAATAATAGACATCCAATGACACTGTGTGTGGTTCATGAGAAGAACACACATCCAATGACACTGGTGGATCCTTATGTGGTTTGTGAGAAGAACAGACATGCAATGACTCTAGACGTGGTTCATGAGAAGAACATACATGCAATTACACTGGCGTATCCTTATGTGGTTTGTGAGAAGAACTGACATGCGATGACTCTAGATGTGGTCCATGTGTGGTTTGTTTAAAAGAACACACATGCAATGACCACATGCAATGACACTAGTGGATCCATGTGTGGTTTTTTTTAGAGGAACAAACATGCAATGATACTGGGTGTGGTTCATGAAAAGAACAGACATGCAATGACACTGGTGGATCCTTATGTGGTTTGGAAGAAGAACACACATGCAATGACTCTAGTTGTGCTTCATGAGAAGAACACACATGAAGTGACACTAGTGGATCCTTATATGGTTTGTGAGAAGAACACACATGTAATCACACTAGGTGTGGTTCATGAAAAGAACACACATCGAATGACACTAGTGGATCCATGTGTGGTTCATGAAAAGAACAGACATGTAATGACACTGGGTGTGGTTCATGAAAAGAACATACATGCAATGATACTGGTGGATCCTTATGTAGTTTGTGAGAAGAACGAACACTACTAGGAAACACCTCTTCTGTGGCGCATGTAAATCTATCTTCTGTGGCGCATATGTGTGTCGCCACTATTACCCCGCCACTGATATCTGCTTCCTGTGGCGCATATAGATATGCGCCATAGAAGTCTCAGACTTCTATGGCGCATTTCTGCATATGCGCCACAGGAATATGTTCAGCGGCGCATATAATCCAATGTGCCACAGAATGTATATGCGCCACATATACCTTTTCTATATGCGCCACTGAATATATTACATGTATTCAAAATAAAATACATTCTTGGTGTATAATCAGGTATTTATATAGGATTTATACAATATTTATCCAGATCAGTATAAACAGTACATTGCACATGTAGTAGATGAAAATCGACATATAATACAAACACAAGTATACTGTCATCACACTTACAGCCCGATCGAGATACATATATAGTGTCAAGTGCCGAATTTTTACACATGTGCCGAATACAAAGTTCATATCATCTCACATTACAAATATGAAGTGGCCACCGCCGCCTACACTAGGATCAAATAGAATACAGCTGTGATAATGGTGAGAAAGAGCATGAGCCCGACCAATATCTTCATCCGGTTCTTCTTCCACAAGTGGTTCCTCCACTTGGCTACCGCCTCCTCTCTAGTCGCGTATCCTTTGTAGATGTTGCCGCTGAACTTGTTCACTTGTTTATGACAATCCTCCCACTCCTCGTAGACTCCTGGAACCCTACCCATGTACACCACATACCACCTCGTCGCCATCTCTATAGACGACAAGGCATATTCGTAAAAATACAACGAAAAGAATTAATAAAGGGTTCACATACATATATATATATGTTCACAAAATAAAAACAAAGGATCCATAAACCTAAAAGATAGATCATCATAGAAGCAATAAGTTCAACAACAATATGACCACAAGGCAGTTTAAGTCTAACAACAATGACCATTTCGACCACAAGATAGTAAAGTTTATGAAACACACACTAATACAGTAGGCGTCCATCAAGAATATACACACACTGGATCATGCTAGAGGCACACATCGATCATGAAGACTTCTTCTTCTCGCTCGGCTTCGGGAACGGTAGATAGCCCTCTTTCGTCATCCACGTCCTTGTGTCACCCTGCTTACAGAGGCGTTCTTCGATCTCCCTCTTACTCAACCCTCTGGTTTGTTGTAGGGCACCCCCCTTGTGTTGACATCTTCAATGATGATTTGCGACAACTTCATCTGAATGCGATGGAAGTCTTCTCTAAGATCATCATCGTTGATTCACGCCAAAGTTTCGGCCCGTCCTCGGAGACTAGATGGCAGCGTTAGGTTCTGGCAATCCCGAACATAGCCTTTAAGGTGATGGAGGACGTACAAGGCCTCCTTGGCACCAGTAGTCGACTGCTTGATGCAGGGGAACTCGAGCACGTTCTTGAACATGTGTTTTCCATCCTTGATACATTCCCCCTTATCTACGAAGGTGCATCCCTTCTTGGCACAGCCCTCGAGAGCCTCATTGAGAACACCCCTTATTCTGGTGTAGTCTTTCTTCTTTGTCAAACTCCCCGAGTCGAAATACGTGGATATAGAATACCTTGGGGCAAGGACGATGAGTGTGCAGTATTTGTCTCTGCGCAACACAATTGGAACGGAATGTTGGAAAAAGAGTAAAGGAAGAAATCTATAAGAAATGCATAAGTTACGGTGGCGATGAGCGAGTGTGTGTACTTACTCGGGAAAGAAAGGCAAAAGAAGTGTGCCCTTCCTCTTGTTGTCCACCATGAACTTCTCGAGGTACGCCGTCGCCTTGGTCCGTGTCTCTAATCCTTCGACCAACTGGCTGTCCCACATGTAGTAGGGATCCACTATCGCGATTTTCGGGGTACTCTCTCTCTCTCTCTCTTGATCTTGATCGCCAGATTGAGCGCGTATAGGCATACCAAGTTATAGTCCAACCGTTTAGTGAGAAATAGCTTGAATATGTCCTCGAACGCTATGAAGAATATATCCGTGGGGGGTTCATCGACAAAGCCCACGTCCAATGGCACCTTGGCCGTGAAAACCGGGTAATTTGGATCTTCGTCTTTAAGAAGGAGGCCCTCTAGTGTCTTGACACCCTCGTGCAAAGTCAACATGGCTCCCACTGCAATGTGGAGCATATCCGGAGTCAATATCGAATCACCAGCTACATGCACTTGGGGCAAACCATATTGTGTGGATGGTACGACGACGGCGTCCTGACCCCGTATCCTCTTCGGAAGAGGCTGGCTCGCACCCTTCTTATTATTATTATTACCTCTCTTCCTATAGTGCTTCTTCTTCACAACAGTGTCAGCCACTGCCATCTGCTCATCAGCCGCCTTTTAGAGTGTGTTGGGGCTGAAAACCAATCCCGGTTTCTCTTGTGGTGGATCGGCGGCCGAAGGCGTCTCTTGAGAAAGACCATGGAAGACCAGGCGCTGCGTGCATGTATTGGGCCGACCAGCTTGATGGCTGTCGCAAGCTGTGAACGATTCTTCATCCACAAAAGCCATATACAATCCTTTGGCGGCGCCGGTGTTGATGAAGTCATCAACATTGACCAATTCATCATCATATTCATGGGTGCCATCATGTGGTGGTGGTAGCGGGGGCGACGGTGGTTGCGGCACAACGTCTTTGCCATGTGGCGGTACACACGCTGCCAAGAGTTGCTGGTGATGGCTGGTGGTGGCGACGATGGCGGCTGCTGGCTTCCGAGGTGGTGGCCAGGCGATCGGTCAAGAGATGGCGTCGGTGCTCCCCTCCTCCCCCCCCCCCCCCGCAAGACGAATCTGGGTCTTCGACCATGTCAAGGGCCAGTTGTAGCATTCTCCAAGGGTCTTGTGTTCGTCGGCTCCCTGAGGTTGAAAGGGGGGGGTCCATGTCATCGCACCCTGGCAACACCCGAGCCAACCTGACCCTCATCACATCATCATCCATTGGATTATTGTGCATCGTGCAGCTCGCCGGTTGTATGAGAGTGCCCTTGGCAACATCCTTCAACTCACCACCGACATCTTTAAGCAGGAGTACGCAAGAAGTGTCCTGAGGCAAAACATGTTGTTGGGCGTCATGAGATGGCAGCAGTCATGCATCAAAGGCATAAAGGAGATGACGTGCACTAACTAATTAGTTACCTTGGTTATGGCATGGAGCTCGGATAATGTAGAGACACGGCCAATGCCGGCGGCCGGCCTATCATCATCTGCAATCTCCCGCTCGGGTGCCTCACGAAGCACCACCGCCATCGGTTGCAACTTATTGGTATCTTTAGCGGGAGGGGGCGTCGGTGTGACCAAAACGAGCGGCTGCGTCCTGACATTGACGGCCGGCGGGGTCACCGGGTCCGGCGACACGATAACATTGATGCCTGAGTTGCCGGCGCTTAAGCTGGGCAGATGTATCGGTCCCTGTCGACCTCCCGCATTCCAAGCAGTAAGCCCCTCGAAAAACTCAGGGGGGATCATCGAGCGGAGCTTCTGTTCCACTAACTTGTCCACCGTTTTATCATCCACCGTCTTCTCTTCTAGTGTCTGCACCTTCATCTTCAGCTCTTCAACAACGGCTTTATCCTTAGCCACCAACTGGTTCTTCCTCTCCCTTCTTTTCTTGGCGTCCTCTTTGTAGTACTCCTTGAACTTCATGCTCGTACCGAAGCCGGACACACGGCCAGCTGAGGACGGCGGCAACCTCTTGTCCCTCTTTTTGTAAGAATTGGTCGCCCTGTTGAAAACCGTGTCCCATGGCTCCGTCGAATCCTGGGACGACTCTGTGGCAGTAGCATTCAGTTCCTGCTCCTGCAGAGACAAGGAAAGGTGAACCCATTTAGATTCTTGGCTTCATTATTTTAATTAGAACACAATAGACTTGAGATCAGCGATAAATTCCTTACCAGATTCTTCTCGAAGTCCTTCACCTCCGGATCATCGGTGATGAACTTCCCTGTTTCCTTGTCCAGGTAGTAGCGGGCCCGAACAAATTGTCTAAGATGCAAGTCCGTGATTTTAAGCCAGGGGTTATCTTTACCAAGGCGTTCAAGCTCGGCGTCCTCCTTGTCCCAAATGGCATGTTTCCCCCTGTAACCGCCGCTTCCAAGGCGGTTGTTACCTATGTTCTGTTCCCGCATACTCCTTCCCCATTTAGTCCATTTTATAGCGTCAGCGGTAGCTATATCCGCCTTGAATATCTTAAACTCCTCTTCGTCGAGCATCGGAATTTTCTTACTAATAACCTCCCAGCTTTCACCTTTGTCAATGCTAGTCTTCACCCAGGTATTCCAGCTGCTCAAGGCGTTGCTCATCTTCGTGAGGGCTAGTTTGTTCACCGGGTTCTTTCTCTCGAGGTTTCTAAACCGCTCTGGGAATCTGTATCGCTTGTGAAGCTTCTTAAGGAGGTTATCGACCAAAGCTGCATTGTCAGCATGTCTAATGCACTTCGTGTTGATCGACATGCTTTCCCGAACGATGCACCCGAGTTGCAGGACGTGCCCTTTAGCAATCGCCTCTGGCGCAATGGGTAGGCCACTTTCTGTGACCTCAGTGAACTCATCACAGACGGTGGCGAGCACTGGCACCTTCCGCTCCTTCTGTTCCTTCTTCTTCTTCTTCTGAGAAGCGGCCGGGTTGCCGCTACCGCCATCCGTGCGCTCGCCGCCATCGGTGGTGTCATCCTCTTCGCCGCCGCCTTCACTAGTTCCATCGTAGTCGTCTTTGTCCCCCTCGTAATCAGGATCTCCTCCCTCATTGGCCCCAACAGCTCTAGCGACGATTGCCTCCTCCTCCTGTGGTGGTGTCATCCTTATCGCCTCCTCCCCCTCCTGTTGGGACCCCCTCCAGAATGACTAGTTGGCCTGTCTAGCTTGTTCTTCGACGCTGATCATGTGCTTAGAAGGGCCGGACTCGTTGTTGCCCGACATGTTTGCACTACTCTATTAAAAAGAGGAAAGAAGTTAGCACAAATCTTGGCCGAAAAATTCGGCATGACCTTTGCTAATTTTTTTACCTATGAGTGCCCATTTCTCAACCGAAACGGAAGTGAATCGACACTTCGGGAGAAATGGGCAACTCAAATGAAATCCCTGCAAGACAAAATACCCCATCGCTATATTGACAGCCCCATGCATTGACCCCAGCATCATCATCCATGCAGCCCCATCCATCATTCACGCAATAGTATAACAGATACATGTTTAAGAAATTCATGCAGAATTCATCTTACTTAGGCTAAGAGCAAAAAGCAAGACGCTTTAGAGATCTACTCCAGACCAGCTACATCAAGCTCTAGGGCAGTACCACATGAAATAAAAATCAGCAAGCTAGTAAGATTTTCATATGCAACAATACACTATTAGTCTTCCTGCAAGAAATTATTTTCAGTACAGGTAGAGACACGAGCTAAAAATTAAACATATTTTCAATAATGCATACAAATGTAAATTGATCAATTAGAGCGTTTGATTAGAAAATGAACAACATGGTCCAACATCTATGCAAACAAATAGATCAAAAATAAAAGAGGACTGAAGTTCCTAATCTGCCATGTGAATGTACTATACCGTCCCCTTCACCAAACCAAAAATCATGCTCCATAGTCTTAAAATCAGGGAATCACATCTAATAATTTTATTTCCACCAAATGATTATTTGTCCATTAACATATGCTAACATCAGGAACATATACCTGCTCTAGGTGGAATCTCAATACACCACAACCTGCAGAACATTGATGTCTACGCACTTCTATTCTTGTAGACAGTTGTTGGGCCTCCAAGTGCAGAGGTTTGTAGAACAGCAGCAAGTTTTCCCTTAAGTGGATCACCCAAGGTTTATCGAACTCAGGGAGGAAGTGGTCAAAGGTATCCCCTCTCAAGCAACCCTGCAATCAAGATACAAGAAGTCTCTTGTGTCCCCAACACACCCAATACACTTGTCAGGTGTATAGGTGCACTAGTTCGGCGAAGAGATAGTGAAATACAAGTGGTATAGATAATTATAAGTGGTAAAGGTGATAGAAAATACTTGGATGGCGTGGAAGAGACTAAAGGAAAACTGAAATAAAGATAGTAGCAAGCAAACATGTAACAAATCTAATAGCAAACGATGTTTCAGTGCTTAGAAACAAGGCCTAGGGATCATACTTTCGCTAGTGAACACTCTCATATAAATATATTCTTCTTTATGATACTACGCTGAACTACTCTCCGGTTGGACACTCTAATCGTTGGTAGGGCTATAACAACACACCTCAAAGTAAGCCTTTCCCATCTAGATAACCCCACACTGTCACCTTGAGCTCTAGATGGTTCCAACAAACACCACAATTTCATAGAAACATCCAACTCCGAATATAACTCATAACAAGTATTTGTAATCTCTAGCCTAAGTGCCACGATGGTGTGCACGCTGTCACTTTCACACACATGGGGAGAGCAGAGATCTATTAAAGCACTTGATTAGCAAAGTAGATCTACTTGATTACAAAGCTCATGATCACAATATGATCATGCATAGAGAGAGAGATGAACACATAGCTACCGGTAGAACCCCTTAGCCTCGAGGAAGAACTAATCCCTCCTCATCATGGGAATCAGCAATGGTGATGGAGATGGTGGTGGAGATCGATGGAGATGGCTCCGAGGGCACTTCCCCATCCCGGCAGGGTGCCGAAACAGAGACTTTCTGTCCCCCGAATCTCCCCTTCAGTGGTGGCAGCATTGCAGAACTTTTTGTGGATTTCTGATTGACTATCTAGGGTTTTTGCCTCGGGAGAGATATATAGGCGAAAGAGGCAAGGTCGGTGGCCAGCCAGGGGACCCACACCCGTGCCCTGGCGCGACCAACGGGGACCCGCGCCTAGGGGTGGTGTGGCCACCCTGTGGCCCCTCTCCGACTCTTCTTATGGCTCCGTGAGTCTTCCGGGAAAATAATAACTTTGTCTTTTGTCCCGTCCAATTCCGAGAATATTCATTTTCTGACTTCCTGGAACCAAAAACAGCAGAAAACAGGCAGCTGGCACTTTGGCTCTAGTTAATAGGTTAGTCCAAGAAATCTTATGAAAAGTACTCCAAAGTTGGAACAAAACATAAGAAAGTAGATAAAACCAAGCATGGAACATCAAAAATTATAGATACATTTGCAATGTATCAACATCCCCAAGCTTAACTCCTGCTCGTCCTCGAGTAGGTAAGTGATAAAAAGAAAGAATAATTTTTGAGGTGACATGCACCATCATAAACTTGATCAAAGTATTTGTAAAACATTTGAAGCTAGGATCATAGTACTTCAATCATAGCATGAAAGACAAAGTTCTAGCAATAAGACAAAGAAACTATGTTGCAACATGAAAAGGCACAAACAAAAGATTCATGAATAACAATGCTTTGCAAGACATTTGTTTGTTTCACATAAAGAAAACACAGCATAGTAGTATTAAGTGAAAGGACATGTATGCCCCATGTGTGGTTTTGGTAATTAATGACAATCCCTATGGACTAATGTGCAAATTGAGTTTCACTTGTAGGTTTGTCCATTGGCATCTCTTGGACCATGTGTTGGTTTCAAGGATGAAGAAGAAGAAGATCAAGTATGTCTTGAAGAAGAAGAAGATGGAGTTCCTCATGGCTATCTTCAAGACATCGTCAAGAAGTGTTGTGCAAGCTCAAGAGAATGATGAAGACAAGTTCGAAGAAGAGGCTTCCCCATGGTATATGGGGGAGCATGTCTCAAGACTTCATCAAGCAAGTGCAAGCAAGAGCAATCAAGAAAGGTGTTCCATCTTGAAGGTGACAAGATCGTCTACATCACGCTCAAGTGGTATGCTCAAGGCAAAGGTATGATCTTGATAGGGTTTCTATTTTACCGGTCTCTTGTAGTGTTGGGAGACCGGGTTTAGGATAGGTAGCCGTACTATCAAGAGGGGCTCTCGAGTGGGTGACTTGTTCGTATCTTTCCGAGAGAGCTCAAACCTTTGCATTCATAGCATCATCTTTCTTGGTTGTTGTTTAGTTCTTGTCCATGTGAAGATCTAGAGCTTGTGGTTATCTTCATAACATGCTCTAGTTCATCAAAAACGGATTTCCCTTGCATATCTTAGTGTGTTTTTGATCTTGCGGGTTTTCCGGCTCCACACCTTGGGATGTATCTCACATATATATTCATGGTATTTTCTCCCTCGGTGATACCCAATATTTCCACGTCGTTATCTTTCCAACAAAATTGGTTTCATCTCGTTTGGAGTTCGGATGCAAAAGTTGTGGCAGTTCTGGTTCTGAAGTTTTTGCCTGACAGGTAGTTCCGGTGGGCGACCGGTAGTACCAGCCAGATGCCGGAAGTACTGCTCGGGCAGAAATGCCGCCGGTAGTACCGGTGTTAATTCTGGTCCAACTTCCGGCAACCCAAATTTTGGTTCAGTACCCTCTCTGCCTGGTTAGCGCTATTTGACGGTACTTCTGTCGGTATTTCAGGCGGTAGTACCGCTAGGACATTCTTGCCACCGGTAGTTCCGGCGAAGCGGCGGTAGTACCGGCCAGGCTCGCGTTTTTGGTCTTTCTCTCGCTGTTTTCTGACAGTTGGCTGGGTGCCACCGGTAGTACCGGCCACCCACTGGTACTACTGGCCGTGCGCGATTCTGTGGGTAACGGGCAGATCGAGGAGCCCTTTAAAAGGAGCTCCCTTTTCCCCTTCGCCCCAACAAGCTTTTTCTTGGTTCTTGCTCTCTCCCTCTCTCTCTCCTCCATTGTTGACCTTGAAGAGCTTGCCCTCTCCCCTTTCCCCTCCTATGATTCTTGCAACTTTTTGAGGGATTTGAGAGAGGAGATCTAGATCTACAAGCCCCACCAAGCCAAATCCCTTCTTTGTGAAGGAATCCTTGGGATCTAGATCTTGGAGAGTTTTGTGTTCTCCTCTTGTGTTCTTCCTCCCTTATTCCCCCAATAGCTTTTGTAGCTTTGGTGGAATTTGAGAGAGAAGGACTTGCCTCTTGCATTTGGTGCATAGGTTTGAGTTCTCCTCGGAGATTCGGCGAGTTCAAGCCCTTGGGCTTGTTTCTCTTGGGTTCTTGGAACCCTAGACGGTTGTGTGGTTGGATTGTTGACCTTTTGTGGTCTTTTTGCCTTTTGTGGCTTTGTAGCCTTCGTGGCATTGTTCTTGGGGCTCCAGTTGAGTTGTGGAGGTTCCCCAAGCTTGTAGGCCTTTTGTGGCATTGTGGAGCCTTTGTGGCGTTTCTTGGGAGCCCTCCAATTGAGTTGTGGAGATTGCCCCAAGCCTTGTACGGGTTCGGTGACCGCCCTCAAGTGTCCCATAGTGGAACGTGAGTAGGCCTTTGTGGCGAGCTCACGGGAGAATAGGGTGAGCCTTTTGTGGCGTCGATGAGTTGCGTGGCTTCACATCCTTGGTGAGGCCTTGTGTGGCGTTGGGTGAGCATCGAGCCACCACACCTCAAGGTGAGCCATTTGTGGCGTTCGAAGTTCATTGCGCCCCCGCACCTCTCCAACGGAGACGTAGCTTCTTTGGAAGTGAACTTCGGGAAACAAATCATCGTCTCCGCGTCCATCGGTTATATCTCAACCGAGCCCTTTACCTATGTAATTTACATTGTGATAGCCTTCGTGCTTGAAGTACTATATCTTGTTATCACCTTGTTGCTAGTCTTGCTTAGCATAGGTTGTTGGTGCACTTAGTGAAACTAGTGGATATAGGTTTTGGCTTGATAAATTAAACGTTAAGTTTTATTCCGCATTTATTAGAGCCTAAACCGTAATAATTTTAAAACGCCTATTCACCCCCCCTAGGCGACGTCCATTTCCCTTTCATTCAGCTTGTCCCTCATAGAGTAGCAAACATAAATGCATAGGACACCTTCAAAGTTCATAAGAGTGACTAGATACAAATAGTTTAAAACAAGCAATATCAAGGTATGCATCAATCAACAAGTCTTGGGACAATGCACATAGAACTAAGAATGGCCACTATGCTCTCAAAGTAGGTGCATAAAGATAGAAGGTGGAGACTCAATATATAAGTGGAAGAAGGGCCTTCATAGAAGGAAGTAGGGATTCAAGTCTCATAAAGAGCTTCCAAAAATTATGGTACTTATTAGCTTTCAGCTCTCATTGCCCCTATCATAAGCATCTTTAGGTGATTAAGGTTAAAGTGACACAGCTAAGAGGATATGCTTGACAAGTTATAAGTTGAAATCTCATGCCCCTTACTTACGAAGACCGAACCTCATGCTACTCAACTTTAGTCACAAGTAAGCTCTTGTCATTGTAAGTACATATGTATCATAAAGAACCGCCAACGGGGTACCCCTTGCACATGATACAGGAGCTATCCCATAATAAAAATGACAAGGCAAGCAGACAATGAGCATGTCAGCGATCTTTTTATTTGCTATTTGCATAGGTTTTTATTGAGGATGCTTCATAGAGTGCTCATTATGGTTATGCTGCAAGTTTTCCACCATGATTAGGCATGGCTTAGGCTAGCGGCCCAGGTGTTTCTCTAACACAAATACAAACTCCATGATCTTACAAGTTCCCCTTTTATTTCACACCGCCAGGATCCATAAGCAAAAGAACATGATATCAATGGGGTACAAAGTACAAGTGCAATGTTGAAAGCGTTCCCCATGATACATGGTTATGCTAACTTCAACTTATAAAGCGCAAGCATATACACAACAAAGATGGATGCAATGGTTCAAGTTTATTAAATGCAAGAAAGTAAAGTGTGCCATCAAGTTCGTGAGAGCTTTAATCACTAGTTTTCTCATAACAAGTTTAATTCGGAAGGTAGATAAGAACATGAATATACTTGGAATAGCATATGCTAATAGGTAGGTATGATGGACTCTTTGGAATAACTTGGTTTTAGGAGTTGGATGCATGAGTGGAACTCATACTTGGTTGTGGAGGCTAGCAAAAGACTGGGAGCGACCAACTAAGAGAGCAATATTGGCCATAATCATGCAGAGCGATAAAACATCATTAATCAAAGCATAAAGTGTTATTCCAAGTCGAAAAATAAAGGATTATAAAGGCTACGGTGACTTGGGATAGACATAACATGGTGTGAGCATGCATCAAGTCAACCCAAATAAAGCATCAACGGAGAATACCACAATAGTATGCTTTAATATGCTAAAACAATGCATGATTCTTCAAAGGCACATTAAGAAATCTCAATTGTTTATAACAAGTCATGCTGCAGCAAAGAATACTAAGCATAAAGCCAAAACAATATCAAGCATGGCATGACAAAGCATAGGCCATCGTCAAAAACAAGCTCTCTTTACCACTTAAGCATGAAGTTTCCTACTCTTTTCCAATCCAAACCAAACTATTTGAAAACCAATGTAAATAAGAGGGGGTCCAACCAATTTATTCAGCAAACTAAGAAAACCAAGCAAACAAAAAACAAAACAAAAACGAAAAAGAAGACGCTCCTAGAACAACACAACTGTGTATGAAACAATAAAAATGAAGTGTTGGGAAGAAACCTGATTTTTATTGATGAAGAGGGGGATGCCTTGGGCATCCCCAAGCTTTGACGCTTGTACTTCTTGGATATTTCCTGGGGTAACACGCGTGGCATCCCCAAGCATGAGATTTAGTCCATCCTTCATCCCATTACTCATTCCTTCCATACACCTGAAATTTTTCCTTCATACAAAACTTCACACAATCTTTATTAGCAACATTAGTGTACTCAAGATAATAGGTCTTTAGGCTCAGTTCCAACACCAATACAACTTCCATTAGAACACTAGCTATTGTAGCACTTCCCTCAAAAAGCTCAATTCCCCAAAGAGAACTCAAAAAGGAACCAACAAGAAGCAAATGGAGAAGATGGCAGAAATCTATCAAAATAGACCAGTAGGTAAAGGCGAATTTTTTCGAAGACCCTCGGTTTCTCAAATCAAAAAGTGTTGAACTAACGAAAGTTAGATAAAAAACTGGGGCAGAAGAGCAAAATTTCAAGCCTCAAAAGGACGTACAGAGATTTTACACGAATTTTTACAGTGAAGCACAGAAATCTGTTTTGGGACAACAACTTTCCCAATCATTACTTCTCTCTCATTAGAGGTTACTCTTGGCCCAAAAAGCAAATAAAAAGGATAAGGAGCGGTTATTACAAAAGTAATAACTTCCAAGACTCATCTAAAACTTTTGGGTTATCTCCCAATAAGTACTTTTCTTTAACGCCTTTAAGTTAGGCATGATAGTTTGAGAAGATGCTCACATAAGAAATATGAATTGAAGTAAAAGGGAGCATCAAGAAGCAAATTCAAAACACATTTAAGTCTAACCCACTTCCTATGCATAGGAATCTTGTAAAGAAACAAGTCATGAAAGCCCAAAGAAACAAGCAAAGTAAAGCAAAATAGGTGCAACTTCAACACTTTCAACATAAAGAGGGGAAACTTAATATTGTTGAGATACATAAAACCATGTTTCGCTCTCTCATAATAACTTTCAGTAGCATCATGAATAAAATTAACAATATAACTATCACATAAAACATTCTTATCATGAGCCACATGCATAAAATGGTTATTACTCTCCACATAAGCATAGTTATTCTTATTAATTGTAGTGGGAGAAAATTCAACAAAATATCTATCATTATTATTCTCATCACCATAATCATCAAATATAGGAGGCATATGGTAATCATTAATTTTCTCCTCAATAGTAGCTGGACTGAAAATATCATATTCATCATTATAATCATCATATATTGGAGGTTTGGTATCATCATAAGCAATAGAATAGCTATCTTCCAAAGCTGGGGAACTAAAAAGATCATTTTCATAAAAACTAGCTTCCCCAAGCTTAGACTTTTCCATAGCATTAGAAATAATGGTGTCCAAAGAATTCGTACTAACAACATTGCTATTAGCACGCAAATAAAGTTCCATAGGTTTTTTAATTTTCTCTTCAAACACTTCATGTCCTAACTCAAGATAAATACTATAAAGCTCTCTAATTTTGTTGTTGTTTTCCATTAAGCCTAACTAGTGAAAATAAAAACAAGAAACAAAAAGACAAAATTGCAGAATCTAAAGGAAATAACTTCGAACACTCACACCAAAGGATGTGACTACCTTTTACCTTACCTCCCCAGCAACGGCGCCAGAAAATAGCTTGATGTCTACGCACTTCTATTCTCGTAGACAGTGGTTGGGCCTCAAAGTAAAGAGGTTTGTAGAACAGCAGCAAGTTTTCACTTAAGTGGACCACCCAAGGTTTATCGAACTCAGGGAGAAAGTGGTCAAAGGTATCCCCTCTCAAGCAACCCTGCAATCAAGATACAAGAAGTCTCTTGTATCCCCAACACACCCAATACACTTGTCAGGTGTATAGGTGCACTAGTTCAGCGAAGAGATAGTGAAATACAAGTGGTATGGATAATTATAAATGGTAAGGTGATAGAAAATACTTTGATGGCGTGGAAGAGACTAAAGGCAAACTGAAATAAAGAAAGAAGCAAGCAAACATGTAACAGATTGAATAGCAAACGGTGTTTCAGTGCTTAGAAACAAGGCCTAGGGATCATACTTTCGCTAGTGAACACTCTCATATAAATATATTCTTCTTTATGATACTACGCTGAACTACTCTCTGGTTGGACACTCTAATCGTTGGTAGGGCTATAACAGCACACATCAAAGTAAGCCTTTCCCATCTAGATAACCCCACAGTGTCACCTTTAGCTCTAGATGGTTCCAAAAAACACCACAATTTCATAGAAACATCCAACTCCAAATATAACTCATAACAAGTATTTGTAATCTCTAGCCTAAGTGCCACCATGGTGTGCACGCTGTCACTTTCACACACATAGGGAGAGCAGAGATCTATTAAAGCACTTGAGTAGCAAAGTAGATCTACTTGATTACAAAGATCATGATCACAATATGATCATGCATAGAGAGAGAGATGAACACATAGCTACCGGTAGAACCCCTTAGCCTCGAGGAAGAACTACTCCCTCCTCATCATGGGAATCAGCAATGGTGATGGAGATGGTGGTGGAGATCGATGGAGATGGCTCCGAGGGCACTTCCCCGTCCCGGCAGGGTGCCAGAACAGAGACTTTCTGTCTCTTGAATCTCCCCTTCGGTGGCGGCGGCGCTGCGGAACTTTTCGTGGATTTCTGATTGACTATCTAGGGTTTTTTCCTTGGGGGAGATATATAGGCGAAAGAGGCAAGGTCGGTGGCCGACCAGGGAGCCCACACCATGCCCTAGCGCGGCCAAGGGGGACCCACGCCTAGGGGTGGTGTGGCCACCCTGTGGCCCCTCTCCGACTCTCCTTCTGGCTCCGTGAGTCTTTTGGGAAAATAATAACTTTGGCTTTTGTCCCATCCAATTCCGAGAATATTCATTTTTTGACTTCCTGGAACCAAAAATAGCAGAAAATATGCAGTTAGCAGTGTGGCTCTTGTTAATAGGTTAGTCCAAGAAATCTTATGAAAAGTACTCCAATGTTGGAACAAAACATAAGAAAGTAGATAAAACCAAGCATGGAACATCAAAAATTATAGATACATTTGCATTGTATCAAACATATCCTAGATAATCTTACACTTGTGGATTATGTCATGCTCCGTCCTAGCATCAAATTTCACTTCGGTACACGCCGATAATAAACATGCCAGTAATCTAAGTCTCAGGACAGGTACACGCCCAAAATAAACATGCCGGTATTTGGCCCATGTTTATTCTTATAAACCAGTATATGGCCCCAAATTGCTTCAGTATATACTTGCCTAAGGATTAAGATATCAATATTAGCATTCAAATCTTGATCCTCTTTGAAAATAGAGTTCATTTGCTATTCAACTGTAACACTGATGACTTTTTTTCTTGTAAACTGTGACTGCAATTGCACAAACACATATATTTCAAATGGTTCTATTCTACACCACTATATTCTGGATGCACCAAATGAAATCAGCAGTTAAATTTTATTGGTTAAATGCAGGAATTTCTAAGTTAAGTTGATTTGATTGGCCTACACTCCATTTTGTATGCCCCACTTAAGAGGGCTGGTCACAAATCCAGAGTCAAGTAAAGAGAATAAAATGTCCTTCGACGTAAGGAGGTCTGTGATTACTCAACTCCCGGCATTTTATGAGCATATAACACCAATTTCTGTTCAGAATTCTACTCAAATTTTCACAGGCTAGAAGCCATCTGATAGCATGACCGTCTGCATGACCTAATTCCTACCTTTTATTAACTGTCTACATAGCAGGAAAGGAACAATAACGCAAGGAATGAATAGGCTCTTTTGGTATGATTGCGGCACAATAATTATCCTAGCATAAGGAATGAGTCAACTCACAATCAGGGCAGAAATATCCCCAAAATTGGGCACCAGTTGAAGGCCATGTATACCGGGATTTGTATAAGGCATGAACTCACACACAAGTAGACATAGAAAAAATTGAGAATTTTCATGTGCCTATCCACTAAAGAGAGAAAGGAGCAAGGCACGGCATGTAGGACCAGTAGTACAGAGAGAGGGGAGCAGCTACAGCGTCACGCAGAGAGAGGAGCTAGTAGCAGCATGCGCAAGCAGCACTGGGTAGAGAAATTACTACTGGAATACTACTAGAATCTACACTCTTGTACGAAACCATGACGAGATTTACTACTGGAATACTAAATCAAGCAAGAAATTGGGTAGAGAAATGTGTACCTGTGCGGTGGGGAGGTGGTCGTTGACGAAGGTGGCGGTGGTGCTCCTACTGCAGGTGGGGTAGGCCTCCTCCTCCTAGGTCATAGGTGGGGCGGGGCGGGCCTCCTCCTCCACGGGATCCGGAGCGGCGGTGGCGGGCCTCCTCCTCCTAGGTCACAGACGGTGATGGGCCTCCTTCTCCATGGGCTCCAGCGCAGCGGTGATGGGGCTCTCCTCCTCCACAGGCTCTCCTCCACGGCGGCTCCGGCGGCGAGGGCTAGCGCGGCCATGGTGGCTCCTTGGGTTTGCGCGCGGCGAGCGAGACTAAATCGACGAATGGGGAGAAGGGGAATGAAAGGCCGAACCTTTTATTTCGCTAAGTCCACAGGTTCTGTGGCGCATTTCAGCAATATGCGCCACAGAAGTTGGAACTTTTGTGGCGCATATTGCCGAAATGCGCCACAGAACCTATGGACTTAGTACAAAACGCGGCGCGCATGGTAGTTAATACGTCCAAAACGTATCTACTTTCTCGAACACTTTTGCTATTGTTTCTCCTCTAAACTTGCATGATTTGGATGCAACTAACATGGATTGACGTTGTTTTCAACAAAATTGCCTTGGTGTTTAGTTTTTGTGCAGAAAATCAACTATCAGGAAAAATCTCGGAAAATATGCCAAATATCCTATTTCACCAGAAGACTCCCAGAGCCAGAATACGAGATGGAGGGGGGCTAGACCTAGGCCACACCACCTGGCCGCACGGGCTAGGCCTGGCCGCGCGGGGGTGGTCTGGCCGCGCCAGACACCCCCTCGGTCTCCCTGTTCGCCTATAAGATGCCTTCTGACCTAAAAACTCAGGGGGGTTCGACGTTTTTTGTAACATCCCAAAACTTTAATCCAAGTTATCAACATCCAAATCACCCAATTTACGGTTAACAAAAACTTTTTCCATTTAAAATATTTAAGCATTCATATGTGTGTTGCATTAAATAGGAGTTGTTTTGAAATGCCATGATTGCTTGTGCTAATGGTTGTAAAATGATTCTAAGATGAATTCCACATCATCTAGATCATTCCCAAGCAAAAACCAAAGAAAAAGAAATCAAATACAATTAATAATGGAAATGGTCACTTTTGCCATTTTAATCAACTAGCCCACTTTGGGTGTTCCTAGCACTGTGGATCTTTGCACCCCTTGCTAGTACAAGTAGTGATGTGCCAAGGCCCACTTTGTGATCTCCCAAAACATTCAAACCAATTTTAAATGACATTTGAAAATGGAATCTAGTTCATATGTCTAGATCACACTTTTTCAAAAACCATCCAAATGAACTCTATTTCAAAATCCCAAGCAACCACAGATGTTTAAGCATGTGATAAACCACTCCACCAAAAATCTCTGAAAAATTCAAAAGTTTTCTTCATGCGGCCATTTAATCAAACACATGGCATGCACTGATCACACTCTAGTTTAGGTTCACTATTTCTACAGGGTTTTGCCCCCCATTTGACCTCAACTTACTTCCTGTGTCCCTCCTAGCTCTAACCAAACCATAATCAGCCCACCCCTTTGTCCCTAGCAACAGTTCACCGCCACCCCGAGGCCATGCTCGCGGGCCAAACATGCACAAGGCATGGGAGACCACCAGCCCCTCTTCGCCGCTCCAGGAAGCAAGGCACCACTCCAATGCCGCCCACGGTCCACCCCACGATCACTGCCAGCCCCTGGACCACCCCAGAGCAGCGCCGCACTATCCTCTCTGCGCCGCGCCAGAACACGCTAGAGCACCCTCGCCGCCAGCATGCCACAGACCGCGCCATGACCGCAGACCACGCACGCCGCTCCGCCTTGACCACCTCACCCCGCCAGACACGGTCGTGCACCGCCGCGCGACCCATAGTCGCCAGGAACCCCGTCGAGCACCGCCCCTGTCTCCTAGAGCATGCGACGCTCCCGACCGATTGCCACCGCCCCTAGCTGTGCCATAAAGCCATAGCAGACCGCCAGGAGGCAAGCCACCGTCCGCCTACGCCGCCCATGCCGATAGCACCCTATATCGTCGTCATTGACGAGCTTGCCATTGCCCCTTCGGTCCCCTCCTCGAGCCTATATAAGGAGGCCTCCCCCAGCCTCAATCGCCACACCATTCCACTCCCCTCTCTCCACCAGTCCTTCCCCACCTCTCGCCGGAGCAGCGCGAGCAGCAGGTCGCTGCAATTTCACCAGAGGCAGCCGCAGCAGAGGAGGAGACGCAGTCGTTGATTTCGTCCACCCCAGCCTCTGCCGCAACTTTGCCTGAGCTCGCCGTCGTCTACTCATTTGTTTGCCCGCCTCGCCGCACTAGCTGGAGCCCCGGTACGTCCCCACTGCACCCCCACCGAGCTGCTAGGGTTCAGCCTCGCTGGCGACGAGTCTGTCGTCGATGATAAGCCCTAGCCGTTAGATCTAGTTCTAATCCTGCGGTCCACATCGCCCCGTACCGCTTCGGGTTTTAAGTGCCGCTGACGTGTTGACCCCCCTTGTCAGTTGGACGTTGTGCCGCTGAGCGTAACTGGGCCGGCCCATTTAGTTTCCCGCGCGACCCAATTAATTCAAATTAGGATGTTTCTATTTAGACTTAAAATCAATTGTGTCCACTAGTTTAAAAAACATTTCAGAGAGTTTTACAAATCCCAATTGAGTGATTCCAATTTTGTTAGAAAGCTAATGAAAATCTCCATCCAAGACCGTTGGATTTAAATCATTTAGAGTTAGAGATCTCTCCTAGTAAAAATAACAAGACAGAAGCTTTTGCACATACAAACATTTTTATAAAATCAACCATAGTAGCTTTTGAGTTGATTCCAACTCTCAAAATTCACATTTAACCATACCTATCTGAATATGTAATAATATTAAGGTTTACATGCAGTGACTTTGGACTAGTACCAAAATAATGCTATATAGGCATTCTAGTCACTTTAAGTCATTAATTATTAAACTTGAACTTATTAAAATATGATCCAACCTTTAAATCACATTCCCATATGTTAGAATATGTGGTGATGCCATGTGTCCACATGATCCCATATTTTAATTGGAGAATATTAAATCTTAGTTAATTTCAATGAGTAGAAATTACTTTTCTTAAATAAAAAGAATGAAGCTAGTTCATTAAACCTTGTGATGATCATAGATCATCAAATATGTGCCATAGTGTGCTAAGTAGACTAGTTAAGTATTGTTTGGTGATTATGTAACCCGTATGTATTTATATACGATGGTACCGACCAAGATTTTGAGGAGGAGTTCTACTAGGAAGAGGAGGAAGAGAATTTCAACCACTACACAAACCAAGGCAGGCCATCATTAATAATGCAAGATGACCCTTGCAAGCTATTATTGGCATGCTAGCACTTGCAAGTATTATACATAGCAAGCCATCATTAACAAAGCAAGCTAAACCTTGCAAGCTAGATAACTTAAGCAAGATGCAATAGGCATGCTTGGTTATACCCCTTTGACTTATATCTACTCCAAGTTTTATTTACAAGCTTTACTTTCTTTACCTTACCAAAGTCCTTTACTTTGTTTGAAGGTAGAATAAAGAGTATAAAACTTGACCTATCTAGTTAGATTTAGATGTCATTCTATGGCATGAGGTTGACATTAGCATCCCACATTAGTGAACACTCTTAACTTAGTAGTTTGGAGTTAAACCAAAACTTGATCACTTTAGATGGGAGTACTTGGTGAAAATGACTTGTGAAAACCTTAGAATGATGAGTCATTATATTGAGATGCTTTGAAATGTGTTGAGAAACACCAATGGTTTATGATGAGGATGAAAATGTTGAGGCATGAGCCTTAGACCTTTTACAAAAACTGATGGTTGGGTTCAGATGCGACACCATTCCAATTTTACCGTACAACCACAATACCTGAATTGGGTAAGGCTTAGCCATAAGTTTATATGCATTAGTATTAGTTCCCTCACGGGAGAGGTTTGAGCTAAGGCTACCTCTCAATGTTGTCCACCTATGCAGTGCCCAGGATGACAGATGGTCATGGCTGGGAGGCCATATTCATAGGAGAGGTGCTTATACTAGAGTGTGTAAAGGAAAGGTTATGTTTGATTATCTGCATACTAAGTATGATGATTCAGGGTCATCCCTGACAGATGTATCGAATTTTGTGGTGAAAGTGTACCACCTCTGCAGAGTGTCAAACTATTCGAATAGCCACGTTCCCGGTTATGGACAGTTGGAGTGGCCATACTGTTCCGTTGTCAGATGTTTTCAAAACAACTTATGAAATGAATTGTGACATGACTTGACCACAACAGAGTTGTGACGATGACCACTAAGTTCCCACTTAGGTGTTTTCAAACTTTATTTTATCTTTCCTCAACTTAGGTTTCAAACTTAACTTTACAAATAGACTTAGAACGTACCATTTCCTACTAGAACTATATTACTTGTTAGTGATATTTTGCGAGTACTTAAAGAGTACTCATGGCTTTGTCCCTAGCTATTCCTATGGCCAGACTATGAGGAGGACTACCCTGAAGGAGGACAGCAGGACGGCTACGACAACTAGGATCATCTCCCATCAGCAGCATTGTCTGTGACACTGAACATGGACCCCACAGCTACGCTGTTTAGTCCGCTAGTTGATTGTACTAAGACTGGATCATGAGATCCTTATTTGTCTAAGACCTTATTATAGTTTGTAATGGATGATGTACTATGATATCCAATCTGTTATGGCAAAAATGGTAATCCTGGGATTGCGATGTATGGCATAACAGGCATCTGGGATTAAAAATCTGGGTGTTGACAAGTTGGTATCAGAGCCATCCTGACCATAGGAGACCCTAGTTAGAATGGACGTCCGAACAAAAACTTAGTTTTAAAAACCAAAGTGAGTATTTATGAAAACTATTTCCTCTCTTACGCTTGGGAATTCTTTCTCTCAAAAAAAATTCATGTTCCTCCAAATTCTTACATTATCACATAAAACTTTGACACACTTGATCACTTCACTAACTTTCTCATCCTAAATTCTTATAGATGGAAGCCCAATATAGCAAGTTCTACCAGTTGGGCAACGGAGGCCAACTGACCTTCGAGAGGGATCTAGATTCACTATCTGAGTTCTTGGAGCATCCTCATCCGGAATTCCTTGGAGCTGAACTCCCGGGTCCACCAGGAGGAGATTTACAATGGCTAGTAACTATCAATCTTCAAGGCAAGATAGAAGCACCCGTATCTGGGAGGATTCAGTTCTCCGTGAGAGAGAACAACTAGCTAGATGGGTTAGCCAGGGCAATGCATAAAGCTCTCGCACGTCTGTGTGCCCTAAGTGTGTCAACCTATTCCAAGGAACCCGCTTTATTCACTATGCAAGGCGTGATTCCATGGGAATGCCGCTAGAGATGCCAAGTCACCCAATATTGAAGCGTCAAGTGGAGAACCTCGACTTCCTACTGTACGACAGACAGAAGGAGTTCGACAATGCTAGAGAGATCGCTAACAACAACCTCGCCCTTGCCGCCCAGAAGGCCCAGACTTTCTGACTTCTAGTCAAGGATAGTCAGTCTCTTCACCGTCAACGCGCAAAGAAGGATCGCACCATCGACAGTCTTCGCAAGAAGGTGGCCGACCTCGAGAAGACCCTGAAAGAGCAAGAAGCTCATCTTGCAAGAAAGGAAGAAGACGACGAAGGTGAAGATATCCAAGGGGATATTGACTCCTACCTCAGCAATGATGATGACTATCTAGAGGAGGATGTCGTGGACTTCTACACCGACGATGATGACTCCGACTTCATCGATGATGAGTAGATGCACTAGAGCACCATCATAGAGTGAGGAGTATCGGTCCCATTGTATCGTAGCTTACAGAATGGTTCTTAAAACCATATGTTTTCCTTTGATGTTGTGGTGTGTGTGTGTTTGTATCGTGTGCTTTGCTTGAAAGAATGAAAAGAAGTTAGTTACAAAACCTGAGTCAAACTCGAAGTTTTACTTTGAAATCAAAACCATGAACCTTAGAACTTTCCCTCTTACCCCTTTATCTATCTCAATCTTCAGATGACTCGTGGAAACCAAGGAGGGAGCAGCTCATCGCAAGACCCAATGCTGCAGATTCTGTAGACTCTCATTACAGACCGTGAAGCTAGTAGGGCAGAGCGCCAAGCTAATCTAGCAACACTGCAGCAGATCGCCCAGATGGCTCACAACAATCAGAACCATGGAAATCAGGATCATCATGGATCCAAACTCAAAAACTTCCAGAATACAAATCCCCCAATCTTTAGCACTTTAGAGAACCCCCTGGATGCTGATGACTGGTTGCAGACAATGGAGAACAACTTAGAAGTAGCAGGAGTGGATGCCAACGAGAAAGTTCTTTTTGCCACCCACTAAGTGGCAGGAGATGCAAGAGCATGGTGGAATAGCACCCGCACAATGAACCATGGTCAAGTGATGACATGGGAAGCCTTCAAAATCAAGTTCAGCCGCACCCACGTGCCGCAGGGTCTAGTCACCCGAATGAGGGATGAATTCAGAGAGTTGAAGCAAGGCAGAATGACTGTAGTGGAGTACCGTGACAGATTCTTGTCCCTTGCCAGGTATGCACCTGATAAGATCAACACAGAGGCCAAGAAGAAGGAGAGATTCCTGAACGGACTGCATGATGAGATGCAGATTGTCCTCGTCAACATCCATTTCGAGGATCTCGAAGAGCTAGTCGACTCTGCAATTCAGATGGAAGGGAAGATCAATCAAGCAAACGACAACCGCAAACATCGGATGATGTAGCAAGCTGGATCCAATAGTCACCAGAAGTACCATCCCAACCTATCTACCGGATATGCACCGTGGAACAATCGACCCCCAGTGTCTCGCCCAAGCTACCCCAACCGCAGCGGAGGAAATGTGAAGTCCGGAGGAAACAACAATCACCCCGGAAACTCCAGCAATTTCAACTATGCACCTCCCAGAACAACAACAGCAACACTGCACCCAGAACTAGAAGCAATGTTGTGCCCGTGGCAGCGAAAGACAAGTCTCAGATTACTTATTTCGAGTGTGGAGTGAAGGGTCACTATTCCAATGAGTGCCCGAAGAAGATTGCCGCCACTGCCAATGTGAACGCCCCAACTCAACAGCAGCGTCGTGTTCAACCAGGAAGAAGATTCTCCCTAGGGAACCCTCACAACCGCAACGGCCATCTCTTCCACATGAACGCCAAAGAAGCCCAAGAAGCGCCAGATGTAGTGCTGGGTATGTTTTCTGTCAACTCAGTTTTAGCAAGAGTGTTGTTTGATTCTGGAGCATCGCACTCATTTGCCACCGAAGAATTTGCATGCACTAGTAAGATTCACCCAACCAACTTGAAGCATGTCATGATAGTTCAAATCCTGGGTTCAACTACAAAAGCTAGAAAAATTTGCAAAGTTGTGCCTATCAGAATACATGGGATAGATTTTTATGCCAATCTAATAGTACTTGGAACCAAAGGTTTGGAAGTAGTACTAGGAATGGATTGGATGTCAAAGCATAAAGGATTGATTGACTGTGCCAAGAAAGCCATCACCATGACCAGTAGCTCTAGAGTCTCAGTAGAGCATATATCTGAAACCTTGGCCCGTCAATTCAAGTGTAATAAGAGTCTAGCCCTACCCACCATTGACCAAGTCAGAGTAGTCTGTGAATACCCCGACGTATTCCCATATGAATTGCCTGGTATGCCCCCGGATAGGGATATTGAGTTCATTATTGAACTAATCCCTAGAACCGGACCCATAGCCCAGAGACCCTATAGTATGAACCCCTCAGAGTTAGTGGAATTGAAGAAGCAGCTGGATGCTATGTTGGCAACAGGCTTGATTCAACCAAGCACATCACCATGGAGATCGCCAGTGTTATTCGTCGACAAGAAAGATGGAGGCAACCATTTGTGCATAGATTACATGAAGCTGAATGACGTCACCATCAAGAACAAGTACCCTTTGCCAAAGATAGAGGATCTATTTGATCAGTTGACTGGAGCAAATGTGTTCTCTAAGATCGATCTTAGGACGGTATATCACCAACTTAAGATACGTGCAACGGATATTCCAAAGACCGCCTTTACTACTCGTTATGGATTTAACGAGTATACGGTCATGTCTTTTGGATTAACCAATGCCCCTTCTTATTTCATGAATCTCATGAATAAGATCTTTATGAATTTTCTAGATAAGTTTGTCGTTATGTTTATCGACGATATCCTTATCTACTCCAAGTCAGAAGAAGAGCATGAACAACATCTGAGAATCACCCTTGAAACCCTTAGAGAGCATTGGTTGTATGCCAAGTTCAGCAAATGTGAGTTTTGGCTGAAAGAAGTAGGATTCCTAGGACATATTGTGTCTGCCGGAGGAGTCGTTGTTGATCCCGCCAAGATCAAAGATGTCGAAGAATGGGAAGCCCCAACCACTACAACCCAAGTCCGTGCATTTCTCGGATTAATGGGATATTACCGCAAGTTCGTTGAAGGGTTCTCGAGCATCGCCAGACCCATGACTAAAATGTTGAAGAAGGACAAGAAGTTCAAATGGACCAACAAATGTGAAGCAAGTTTCCAAGAGCTGAAGAAAAGATTGATTTCAGCCCCAATATTGATCATGCCAGATATCAAGAAGCCGTTTGATGTGTATTGTGATGCATCCAAGATTGATCTCTGATTTGTATTGATGCAAGAAGGCAAAGTCATCGCGTATCTGTCTAGATAACTGAAGCAGCATGAGAAGAACTACCCTACCCATGATCTTGAGTTAGCAGCCGTAGTTTTGGCATTGAAGACATGGTGTCATTATCTTATGGGTAATCGCTCTGACATTTACTCAGATCACAAAAGCTTGAAGTATATTTTCACCCAGAAGGAGTTGAATATGAGGCAAAGGATATGGATAGATTTAATCAAGGATTATGACCTTGACATTCACTATCACCCCGGGAAAGCCAATGTGGTAGCGGATGCTCTTAGCAGATTGTCGTGTAGGCTAAGCACCATGATCAAGGAGAAGCAACAAGTTTGTATGAGGAGTTGGAGTAGTTTAGAACTGAGCTAGTTAGCAAAGGATTCTTCAATAGCATTGAACTTCAACCCACTTTGATTAGCCAAATCAAGGAAGCCCAGAAGGGAAATGAAAGTATCGACGGAATCAAGCGTCGTATTGGTACAGGAAAGGTACCTGGATTCACCGAAGACGAAGAAGGAGTTGTGCGGTACAAAGGCCGTATATGTGTGCTAGAAGATTCAGAATTGAAGCAAGTTATCATGCAAGAAGCACATGATACTCTTTATTCTATCCACCCCAGAGGAACAAAGATGTATCAGGATTTGAAGGAGCAATTTTGGTGGCACAAAATGAAGAGAGAAATCGGAAGATATATCGCCAAGTGTGATATTTGTCAAAGAGTGAAAGCGGAACATTAGAGACCCGCATGACTGTTGCAACCCTTACAGATTCCGGAATGGAAATGGGATTCCGTCGGAATGGACTTTATCACCGGTTTGCTTACTTTGAGTAGGGGAATTGACTCAATCTGGGTCATCGTTGATAGACTATCTAAGTCGCTCATTTTATACCTGTCAAGACAACCTACCAGAGTTTGAAGCTAGCAGAGTTATACATTGTCAGAATTGTTAGTCTGCATGGAACCCCCAAGACCATAGTGTCGGATCGAGGAACCCAATTTACCTCGAGATTTTGGCAGAAAGTCCAAGAAGGATTAGGAACCAAGTTGAATTTCAGCACCGCTTATCACCCGCAAACCGATGGACAGACTGAAAGAGTCAACCAAATCCTAGAGGATATGTTGAGAGCTTGCGTGTTAGAATATGGATCAAAATGGGAAGATTGGCTACCTTTTGCAGAATTCTCATATAACAACAGTTATCAAGCCAGTTTGCTAATGGCAACATTTGAGTTCTTATACGTAAGAAAGTGCCGTACCCCTTTGAATTGGTCACAAGTAGGAGAGAGTCAGATTTTTGGACCCGACATTCTCCGAGAAGCCGAAGAGAAGGTTCACAAAGTCCGTGAGCACCTCAAGACCGCCCAATCTAGACAGAAGAGTGTCGTCGGATTGATGACAAGTACGCCATGAGGGGGTCCTCGGGGCATGCGGAAGAGAGGGGTGTGAGACATACGGTGTTCCGGGACGGTGAGCACACAAGTTTACCCAGGTTTGAATCTGCCGGCTTTGGATGGATCCTACTCCTGCTAGCAAACCAGTAATACGGTAGAGCCGGAATATGGGTTACAAGGGTTTGCCTGTGTGAGTTGAGATTGTAGACTATTGAGGGTGCCCTAAAGGCTCTCCCTAGGACGGCTTATATAGATATCCGGCCTTGGGTTTACAGGAGAGATCTATCGGTCTACGACTAAGAGTCGGTTACAGAGTACATCTAGAACTACAAGTAACACTATGGGCCTATGTCGGTAGGTCTTCTGGGCCTTCCCGTATCCGGATTGGAATCCATCTATTCTCCCCGACTGGGCCGCCAGTGAATCAAAGCTCTAACCCGAAGTGGGCCACCCTGGTCAGTGAGGAACTATGAGGATACCCAGAAAGTATATCCCTAACAGCAGCCCCCGAAAGTCAACAAGATCCAAAGTCGGATTCATCATCATCTATCTTGATCTTCGGCTTGTAGAATCTTGAAGGGTTCCTGAAACTTCAAAACAAAAGATACGATCCGGGTCTTAAAAATAAGTCGGACCTATCAGCATTTTACTCGGATTTTCTAGCTTGATATTCAAACTAAGCCGGAACTTGGTCTCTGACATCATCTGACACCGGTCATGGTCAAGTCACATCATCTGACAAACATCCTGTCAGCATGACCGTTGGTGGGTCTGCTGTTCGCGGAACCGAGGCACCGTTTCAATGCATACACGGAGATCGAGGCGATGTAATCATCGCGTGGGACCTTCCCAGTTCCATCCACGACGCATGGTGTTTACATAGTGTCGTTTGCATGAATCTTGGCGCGGTTAGGTGGTTATAAGGCGTGAGCGTTTACTTTTCCTCATCTTCACCTATTCCATTGCCGTTTCTTCTCTTCCACCTCTCCCCGCGCACAGAGCTCTTCTGCCTCCTAGATTCCCAGCACCGCCCATCCAAGGTCACCGGCACACCGGAGAAATGGCTTCCTCTTCATCGTCCGGCTTGGCTGGCTTCCAGCGGCGGCGGCGGAGAAAGAAAGCAACCATGGGGTTTGGATCTCGTGTCTCCTCGATGACGAGAAGCTCCACGGCGTGGAGAATGAAGGGCTCCTCCGCGCTGGCGACTAGCGGAGCGGTTTCAGCGAAACCATCCCCAAACCGCACGCCGACGAGCAGGTACACTTCGGCACCCACCTCGATAGAGGTTTGTCTTTCCCTCCCTCAGAATTATTTTTGGAGATGATTGATCATTACGGCGTTCAGCTTCACCATCTTCCTCCCAACTCCATCTTAGAGATGAGCTCTTATGCAGCGTTGTGTGAGGGATACCTCGGCATTAGGCCGAGTCTCACTTTATTCCGGTTTTACTTTCATGTCCGGAGAAACTCTATCACTACCTGTAATCCTTATATTACCGACACTATTAGCCTTTCAGTTAGACGCGAGCGTGTTTATCCTCACATTTTAGCTAGTGAGTCGGTCAAACAGTGGCCGGCCACCTTCTTTTACCATAAGGATATTCCTGCTCCCGGCAAAGCTACTGCTTTACCGGCTTTCATCGACGGAGCCGCCACGGCCCTTCCATCTTGGGACGAGGCTCCTCCGTCTCTCAGTGACGATCTGATCCTTGCCAAGAGGCGAATTGAATACCTGATGAAGCACCAGGGCCTGAAAGGGTCTGACTTAGTCCAGGCCTGGGTGGCACGCCGGATCTAGCATCTCTAGTACCACGGTGACCGACTGATGCATTCCATCACGGCGTCGAAAAATGATTCCCTCCGCATTAATCCCAAAGCTTTGAAGCCATAGGATTACATAAGCGAGATCAAATGGCTGATTAAGGGGCGGATCGAGAAGAAAATTCCGGACTTGTCTCTGGACATGCACACAGCAGAAGACCATGTAGTTCCGGTAAGCTTTAGCAATAAACTCTTTTATGTGTTTCACCTTTTAAGTTATTTTGCAATACTGAGATATTTTCTTCTTTTCAGCTTGGCGACCTCCCTGAGTCGGAGCTGGCTCCTATCGAGGGGTATCCTCCGAAGTTTTCTCAGGAGGAGGAACTGGTCCCACTGCCGGACGTTGTGCCCAGGAAGCGCAAAGCCTTGATAGTGGCCGTTGGCACAAAGGCGGTGCCAGTTGTGAAGAGGTAACTTTCAACACAACTTACGCCTTTGTACTTTACTCGTAATTTCTTCCGAGATGTAATGTTTTCCATTATTTTACATTCCTAGAGCTAAGCAGCTCATCAAGGGCAAGGGGATGGGAACTTCTTCGAAGCCCTTGCGGCAGACGAAGCTGACTATGGCTTCTCCTACCACGGCTCCTCCGACTCCTGCCCCTCAACCTTCTGCAACACCGGTGATCACTCCACCGCCGGTTGTCGCAGAAGATCCGACTCCTTCAACGGGGCAAGCGACCCTTGAGTCGCAGACTGACGCCACCATGGGTGCCTCAGGTTTAGATAAGGGTGAACCCTCTTCGGGTAATGATCCCTCGGCAGAGACCTTCGCCAAAAACCTCCTGAACAATCTAGGGCTTGCCAAATTTGGCTTGTCTCGGAAATCTGCGGAGGAGATCCAGCGGCTAGCCCGGCAATGTCTGGAGAGCCGTAATCTCTCTGTCGAAGAAGTAGCACAAGAAGCAGAGGACATCAAGTACTCTGACCTTCTTGAACAAGTTCTCCTTCGCGACGAGGGACTAAGAGCTGGTGTGCTTCCACCACCTCCGGTTATTCCACTCACCCTCGCCGAGAAGGTTACCACCGAGGTTAACATGTGCCTGAGCAAGCTCACACATGAACATCATGTAAGTCGGAATTCCAACTCACGTTTTTATTTATTGTATTTTATATCATATCCTCTAGCCCCCAAGCATGAAGTAGGATATACAATCTGGGTTTATGCTTCCTTAGGATGCCAAAGAATGAACTAGTGTAGCCCCCAAGGTTTTTGCTAATATTAGTAACAATATTAGCCCGAGTCTTCAGTAGACTTCTGACTCTGGGTATTCTGACTTACAGAAAGTTAATTCATATAACCAGGATTTGTTGAAGAATATCTGCAACAAGAGGAGAGAGATCAAAGCTCTCCGACTTGAAAATGCTGAGCTGAAGGTTTCCAAGGATGAGGCCGAAGGTAAACATACATTCCGAGACTCAAAACTTTGTCTTGATTTTCATAGTCGAATATTTTTTACTGAACTGTTGTTCTTTTGTCTTACAGCACTAGTAAAACAGTCCTGTGCTATGATCGAAGAGGCCGAGAACCTCAAAACCCTGGTGGTGGAGAAGAAAGAACTTCGCCAAGAGCTAGATAAGCTCAAGGCAGATCATGAGAAGAGCATCGCTCAAATTATCGAATCCACCTCCATGGCTACTGATGAACGTGATCGTAAGATTGCGGGTCAAGATCAGAGAATCTCGGATCTCAACAATGACCTTTGCAGAGAGAAGGATCTTTCCGAGGCGCTCCGGGCTGAACTCCGGAGTTTTTGAGAAGAGAAGACCAAAGTTGATGACGTCATCTTCGGTATGTTTCCATCTTTCTGACTTGTCTACATTCTTCGACTCTTTCGATGTTGGATTTACTTAACCATTTTGTGTTATATATATAGGTCCTCTTAACTTGACGGACTCTGCTTCTACCGAGCCTTGCACCCACCGACTTACCCAAGTCAGTGATTTGCTTCATGACTTCCGCCAATCCATCGAGGATATTGGCGAAGCTCTCAGGGTTCTGGAGATCCATAGCATCTCCGACTTTCAGGTGTGAGACAAGGCGAAGGAGATGCCGCAGCTCGACCGGGACTGGAGCATGTCCTATGCACGATCAGCAGCGCATAACGCCCTCACAATGGTCATGAGCCACCATGGAAGCATGGAAATCTAGCAAGTGACCAGAGGGTACTCTACTGTGGATGAAGACGGACAGGAGCAAAACATCAAGGCCTCCATGGACTCCTGCGCCGGATATGGGTGTCATGTAGCTGACTTAACCAGCTACAACACTCCCTTCTTCACCCGCGTGGACACGCCGCCTCTGCCTCTAGAAGAAGCAGCCAAAGTTTCCAAGGATGGACAAACCATATCTGATTTGGACATCTCGGATCGCTATCAGGGTGCGGCTAATGTGTCCAGCGAGCCAGCAGCTCCTACCTCCTCTCCTGCATCATAGATTACCAGAAACAAATGTATTATTCTGAGAAACATTATGGGTCTATAAATATGCAGTACTATACTTTTGCTAGTGCTAAACTTTTATCTATTCAACACTTTTGGCTTTTAAATTTTGTGTGCCTGAAATGTTTACATAAGCACTTGTACTTTTTTGTCTACACGTATCGTTTATCTGGCTTTCCGCCTCGTCTCTTTCGTGAGCCGGCTAAACCTTTAGCACGGAAACTTTGCCGAGCAACGGAGCTCAATTGCTAAACCAGTTTAAACTCAGAAACAAAGTCGGCTTCCAGTACCAACAATTCACTACTCGGAGAATACCCGCATCCGGCAATCAGACAAATAACCAAAGTATAGACTAGAAACTTTAAAGTTATACCCGAAGGTAGCATTTTTAGAATCAGAAATCTAAACCAGAACAAACATGAGCATAAAGTACTTTCAAGTATTCTAGGATTTTCGACTTTGTGACATGATCATTCGGAAATAAGATGGTAAAAACTTCTCAGAAAAAACTTGAGGCAACCAAAACTTTTATTTCTCACAGAACATGTACACATATATGATTAAAAAGAAGGATAAACTAAGAATAAAAGGGACATAGCTGAGCAATATTCCACGGTCTGTCTAACTCATCCGGATTTGTACTGCCTCCAGCTCTCTTTCTTTTCTTAGTAGCAGGTCTTTCTTTGACTGGCCTCATATCAGTTAGGTAGTATGAACCATTGTGTAATACTCGACTAACCAGGAAGGGCCCTTCCCATACCGGGGAAAGTTTGTGCTTTCTTTGTTGCACAAGCCGGAGAACCAAATCGCCCTTACTGAAAGACCAGTTTCTGACTCTCTGGCTATGTTACTTGCGTAACTTCTGCTGATAGGCTGTTGATCTCATTTCAGCAATGACGCGAACTTCTTCGACTAAGTCGAGATCATTTTGTCGAGAAATCTCGGCATCTTCTTCGATATACGCGGCCACTCTAGGAGAAGTGTGAATCAAATCACTAGGAAGAACTGTTTCTACGCCATAGACCAAGAAGAAAGGTGTGTATCCGGTTGGCCTGTTCGGAGTTGTTCGTAAACTCCATATTACAGAGGGTAATTCCTCCGCCCAAGCCCCCGCAGCACGTCGTAGTGGTGCTTCAAGTCTCGGTTTTAGGCCTTGTAGGATTAATCCATTTGCTCTTTCAAATTGTCCATTAGCTTGTGGATGTGCGACCGACGCAATGTCAAGCCGGATATTTTGTTCATTGCAGAATTCGGCCAATTCTCCCATAGAAAATTTACTCCCGTTGTTCGTGATAATACTGTGCGGATAACCATACCGGATTATAACATCCTCGACAAATCTTTTGGCTGTTGCTCCATCACAACTAGTGACAGGCTTAGCCTCAATCCATTTGGTGAACTTATCCACCATCACTAAGAGGTGAATAAATCCACTTGGAGCCCGTTTAAATGGTCCTACCATATCAAGCCCCTAGACCCCAAAAGGCCATGTTATAGGTATTGTTTGCAACAGATCAGCCAGAACATTGAGCTTGTTTGGCGTACTTTTGGCAGCCCTTGCACGTCTTGACCAGTCATTCGGCATCTGCCTTGGCTGTAAGCCAGAAAAAACCGTGTCTGAAAGCTTTTGCCACTAAAGATTTGGCTGCAGCATGGTGACCACACTCGCCTTCATGGATTTCTCTTAAGATTTCCACTCCTTCTTCCGGAGATACGCAATGCTGAAAAACCCCAGACACACTCCGCTTATAGAGCTCACCTTTAACTATAGTGTAGGTTTTTGCTCGTCGGATGATCTGCCAGCTCAGAACTTTGTCTTCGGGTAATTTGCCATCTACCAAATAATCAAGGTAGGGTTGAGTCCAGCTGGGAATTACAGCCAGAACTGCTATCAAAGGTGAGTCGGATTTGGTCGGATATTCCTCGTCTACTCCCTTTATTGAGGGAACTTTGAGGTGCTCCAAAAAGCGCCATCTAGGACCTCTTTCCGTGTAGAGCCTATCCAAGATAATGCATCTGCTTCCTCATTTTCTGCTCGAGGGATGTGTTGAACCTCAAACCCTTTGAACGATTTAGATAAATCATCCACGACAGCTTTATATGCTGCCATGTGTTTATTTGCATTACAAATATCCGACACTTGCTGAGCAACAAGATCCGAATCTCTGTAACACATCAAACATCGGATGCCGATATCCTTAGTAATCCGGATTCCATGTAGCAGTGCTTCATACTCGGCAATATTATTTGTCGTTGTGAAGTGGATCTGCAACACGTATAGAAGTTTATCTCCTTGGGGTGATTTGAGCACCACGCCAGCCCCCGAGCCCCGGCGAGCCTTAGATCCATCAAAATATAGGGTCCAATATTCTGACTTAGGGAAGGTCATATTCTCATTCGTCTCTGTCCAATTAGCAATAAAGTCGGCAAGGATTTGGGATTTAATTGTTGTCCAAGGTTTGTACTCAATATCGAAAGCTGAGAGCTCTATGCCCCATTTGGCGACGCGTCCTGTGGCGTCACTATTGTAGAGTATATCTCTCATGGGAGCTGTGCTCACCACGGTAATTGGATGTTCCTGGAAATAGTGTCGTAGCTTACGAGATGCTAGGAAAACACCATAAGCCAGCTTTTGATAGTGCGGATACCGCTGTTTTCATTCTGTTAGGACCTCGCTAACAAAATAAGTCGGACTCTGCACCAAGTGTTCCTGATTTTCCTCCGATCTCTCCACTACCATGACGATACTGACGAATTTGTTTGTCGCAGCAAGATAAAGCAACATCGGTTCCTGTGGTTCTGGTGCAACAAGAAACAGGAGCAGATGAGAGTACTTTCTTCAGGTCTTGTAGTGCAGCTTCAGCTTCGTCGGTCCACACAAAATCCTTGGTCTTTTTCAGGAGTTTGTATAATGGTGCGGCTCTTTCACCGAGCCGGCTTATGAACCGACTAACTGCATCGATGCAACTAGTTACCTTTGTGTGTCCTTCAGGCGAGTTGGCCTGGAAATATTGAGTATATCCTTGATTTTGTCTTGGTTCACCTCTATGCCTCTTTGAGACACGATGAAACCTAATAGTTTTTCGGCTGGAATTCCAAAGAAGCATTTCTTCGGATTAAGCATGATGTTCTATTTTCGTAGATTGGCGAATGTTTCCTCCAAGTCGGAAATCAGTGTTTCCTTCTTTTTGGACATTACCGCAATATCATCCACATATGCATGTACATTGTGTCCGATTTGATCATGGAGGCAACGTTGCATTGTGCGTTGGTACATAGATCCTGCGTTCTTCAGCCCAAAAGGCATCGTAACAAAACAGAAGGTTCTGAAGGGGGTTATGAATGAAGTTTTGACTTTGTCAGATTCCTTCATCCGGATTTGGTGATAATCGAAATATGCGTCGAGAAAACAGAGGAGTTCCGAGCCTACTGTAGAATCGATAACTTGATCAATCCTAGGCAGAGCGAACGGATCTTTTGGACAAGCCTTGTTCAAGGCAGTATAATCAACACACATCCTAAAATCAGTGGTGTCCTTTTTAGGGACCATTACAGGATTGGCCGACCACTCAGTGTGGATGACCTCTTCTAAGAATCCGGCTAACTCGAGCCATGCTAGTTCCTTAGCTATTGCCTTACGCTTTTCATCGCTGAACCATCGTAAGGACTGTTTGACGGGTTTAGCATTCGGGTTTACATTTAAAGAGTGCTCGGCAAGTTCCCTAGGTACTCCGGTCATGTCAGATGGCTGCCATGCGAAGAATCTTGATTTGCTTTGAGGAACTTGATGAGCGCGCTTTCCTATGCGCTATCTAGGCCTACACCTATCTGGGTCACCTTGGAGTGGTCATCATCCTTCAACGACGTCTTCTTCGTCTCTTCCGATGCCTTGAACTCCGGATTCAGCTTTGTCACCTCCTTCTTCATTGTTGGCATCTCGGATGGATCTATGCTCTTCTTGATTTCCTAGTACTCCTGGGCGCGCAGCACGGCTTCAGCAAAGGCGGCATTTCCATCCTCGCACTCTCGCGCTTTCTTCGGGTCTCCCCTGATGGTGATTACGCCATTGGGACCTGGAATTTTCATCATATTGTAAATGTAACACGGACGAGCCATAAAAGTCCAGTAAGCCGGACGTTCGAATATAGCGTGGTACGTGCTCTTGAACTAGACCACTTCAAAGGAAAGTGCCTCCGTCCGATAGTTCTTTGGAGTTCCGAAGATAACATCCGAAGTGATTTCTCCCAGCGAATTAGCTTGTCTTCCTAGGACAACTCCGTGAAAAATCACAGAGCTGTGATTCAGCTGAGACTCCGAGATCTTCATCCGGTGTAGCGTTTCAACATACAGAATATTAATACTGCTGCCACCATCCATGAGAGTCTTAGAGAAACCATAACCGTCAATAAGTGGATTCACGATTAAGTCGTATTTTCCTCGCCTGTGTAGCTTAGGCGGATGATCAGCGCGGTCAAATGTGATTGCCACTTCCGACCAGTCCAAGAATTGAGGGACAGCCGGAACTATTGCATTGAGCTCATGTAGCACTGCCTTTTTGACCTTTGCTGGTTGAGATCCGAGGAAGGTGACATAAGTGTCTTTCTTGGTCAGAAAATTTTTCTTCCCTTCCGGCTTGGGATTTGAAGCACCAGCTTCCTCCATGTCGGAATCTTCCTTGGTCTCTTTATCCTTTTCGGGATTCTTCTTTCCCTTCTTCCTCTTAGCTTTGTAGCCAGTGGTATCATCTCTCTTAATGTCGTCGTTGAAACGACACTCGGCGTTTGTGTGGGACGAGCCCCCATTGGCGTCTAAGTGATGCACACATGGGTTATTGGCAATGTCGGCCCAAGAGTAGGTTTTGCCTGGTTGCTGGTCTCCTCTACCTTGAACTCTCGAAGTCCCACGACCGCGTCCGCGGCCTCTGCCACGTCCTCCTCGTCCTCCAGACCCGAAAGTAGGAGTAACCACTGCCGTTTCCGCGTTGGGTTTTTCTTCCGA
Organism: Avena eriantha; assembly: GCA_910589775.1. Lineage (NCBI taxonomy): Eukaryota > Viridiplantae > Streptophyta > Magnoliopsida > Poales > Poaceae > Avena > Avena eriantha. The sequence continues at coordinate 249,644,514 of OU342742.1, read as the reverse complement.
GGTGTTCTTGCACTTCTGAGCTTATTGATTTGGTTATTTTGCCGACTGTGGCATAGCCAGGGCATTGAGTAATCCCTCTGCGTCATCGTCCACATCTGCATACTTGCTCGTTGTTTCTATCATCTCTCCCAAATCAGTGACTTTATCACACTTCAAGCGATGACGTAGTAAACCAATTGGGAGACCTGCAATGAAAGCTTCAATCGCAATTTGGTCATTTGCTCCTTCACAGGAGTTCTTGGTGTCAATCCATCATTCGAGGTAATCCCGGCAAGTTTCTCCGGCTTTCTGGGTGCAACGTTGTAGGTCTCCGACCGTACAGGGCCTCCGATATGTGCCTTCGAAATGTCGAAAGAATGCGCTTTGCATGTCATACTAGTTGTGGATGGTGTTCTCTGGAAGTTCATTGAGCCATGATCATGCCGTCTTCCGCAACATAAGTGGGAGGTATCAGGTTGCGACTAGGTTGTTTCCGCCTTTGGCGATACAGTAAGCTTGGAAGAAATCCTGTAGCGAAGTATCTGGCCGAGCTATGTCGTCGTAGGCTTGAATATGTCTTAAGATAGCGAATCCTTCCAGGAATCTTGTGGCTCTTATGCATGGTCCGAAGCACTTTGGTCCCACGTATATATCATCATTTTTCATAGTGATGTGCCTCTATATTGGAGTTGATCCTGTGCCTTGCGTCATTCGGGGATAGAGATCGTCCCGAGTGTCGGCTGTGGCTGCGGTGCCTTGGAGCCGGACTTCGGCTTCTGCCACCACCTCCTCCACCACGACGCCCTCCTTGGCCTCCTTGGGAGCCGTTGTCATGGCTACTTGGCGGAGAGGGTGGAGCAGCTGGGTTATTTCCGGCTGATCGTCGGCCTCCGTCCGGAGCGTCATTATTCCGGTTCCGAGGAGGGTCTTCATTGTGACGAGCCCCCTGCCGGCTTGTCTCGGCCCGGTGTCCGTCGTTCCTTCGCCCGTCATCCGGATGGCTTGCGTGTCTAGGAGGTGGCATTCTTTGCCGGTCCTCCTCCCGACGTTTCTCTTTGTCATCATCCCTGCAGTCTTTCGACTCTCGCCGGGGCAGGTTCCTCGGATTCAGTGCAACAATTGCCTCTTGCTTCGCAACTAGGTTAACGTTACGCCAATCGCGACCAGCTTTGTGGTGCTGTCCCAAGGATCCGGTTCTTGAGTAATTGTCTTCTCGACGGTCGGAACGGTGGTGCTTCTCCAGAACACGCTGGGGTCTTACATCGGCCCATGCCGGATCCGTACGACATTGGTCAGAATCTGAGACCAGTTTTTGACTTCCGGACAGGGCGACCTTTTGCTGCTCCAGCCCTTTGTTGAGTAGTTTGATTCCCAACAGGATCTGCTTCGGGCCTGGATTAGCCGATAGGATTTCTCGAGCCACAACGGTGTTCTGTACTAGCATTGGATACACCCAATCCCCGTTGTTGTCGCGTCGAGGCATCCCAAGTTCTCCTCCGAAAAGGACTTTATGAATCTGCGGGAATTGTTGTCATCAGTATGACGTTTCTTGATCTTCGGATGCTGCCTACAGTTGTATTTTTCCGCATATGCCATGCGCTTCTTCTCCTCCTCAATGTTTTTGGCCTCACCGATGAGTACTTGATGACGCGCTTCTAGGGCCTGTGCCCTCTCATCTAGCTCTTCAGCCGTAAGTTATGCAGCTGTAGGAATAGGTGTGGTTAATGCAGCATCGATGAGTTTACGCGCACCTTCATTGATCACGTGTCCATCCACAGATTCTTCTTTTTTGGGCTCGTCTGGGATAAGTGCTCCATCCGAGTCTTCCTCATATTCCTCGGCAATCACCTCTTCTGCCAGAGGGTATTTTGCTAGGGTTTTGTTCTTCTTGTTCTTCTTCTTTGCCTTCTTGGCAGCGCCGGTAGCAAAGACTGATTTGGGTCCGTTTCCCGGAGTTAGGCTCTGATCGGTACTTTTGGCTATTTGGTTCTCGGGATCGTCTCTGAGGTCCATGTTGTCCTGCGCTTTGGGAGAGTTTTCTCCGGATCCTTCGTCCATGTCTTCTCCTTCTACTGCAGTCGTGGAGTTAAGCTCTTCATCGTATTCCGTGGAAAACTTTCGGAAATCTGCCGACGTCATCGACTCATCCGAGGATGTGGGTACGTCGGCGTTTGTTTCGATCGCTTCCAGCACAGAGTCAGTGTTGTCTCCAGCATCGGCAGTGCCGGATCCGGATCCCACATATCTGACAAAGTGTGATGTGCCCTTCCTGAGATAGCGGCGGTCTTCATAGTAGGCTTCGTCGAAATGTTTGATGGTTTCGAGAATTGCATCTACGCCTGAGTTTTGCATCATCATGCATCTTAGTGTGTACCACAGGAAAGGCATGTCTGTCCCAGCATCATCAGAGCCAGAACCATCATTGTTGTTGTGCTCCTCCTGGATTTCGACCTCAGCGAGTGGGTCGATCTAGGATTCGGTCTCTCTAGGGAGATCCACTCCAGATTCGACTTGGACCGCTGGTCTGCTTCAGGCTCGGATTTCTCCACTATCTCCGCAACTGGTGTGGGCTAGGTGGGATTAGGGTTTCCTAAGATCCGGAACTCTGTCGCCTCCGCGGACAAAGGGGACCTAGAAATTTCTTCTGCCTCTATCGTCACCGCTGGGTGGGTGGGACAGGTTTAGCAAAACCGATGTAAACATCGATCTCGCCAAAAGACATGATGGTGTAGGCAGTCACAGCCTCCCTAGCCAGAATCCAGATCTCGTCGAGAATGCTGAGAGGGACGTCGCTGGCGTAGAGGATGCGACCGACAGCGATAGTCTTGCCGATTCCGATTCTTATAGATTCCGCTCGGAACGTAGATCCGAAGCTCACCTGCCCCACGGTGGGCGCCAACTGTCGTCGGATTGATGACAAGTACGCCATGAGGGGGTCCTCGAGGAGTGCGGAAGAGAGTGGTGTGAGACGTATGGTGTTTCGGGATGGTGCGCACACAAGTTTACCCAGGTTCGAATCCGCCGCCTTTGGACGGATCCTACTCCTGCTAGCAATCCAGTAATACGGCAAAGCCGGACTATGGGTTACAAGGGTTCCCTTGTGTGAGTTAAGATTGTAGACTATTGAGGGTTCCCTAAAGGCTCTCCCGAGGACGGTTTATATAGATATCCGTCCTAGGGTTTACAGGAGAGATCTATCCATCTACGACTAAGAGTCGATTATAGAGTACATCTTGAACTACAAGTAACACTATGGGCCTATGTCGGTAAGTCTTCTGGGCCTTCCCGTAGCCAGATTGGACTCCGTCTCTTCTCCCTGACTGGGCCGCCCGTGAAGCAAAGCTCTAAACCGAATTGGGCCACCCTGCTTAGTGAGGAACTATGAGCATACCCGGAGAGTATATCCCCAACAAAGAGTTATGCTGGCAAGAGAAGGAGAGACCTAACTTTCAATGTTAAAGACTTTGTGTATCTCAAGGTTTCGCCATTGAAAGGAACCCAGCATTTTAGTCTGAAAGGAAAGTTAGCCCCCAGATATATCGAACCTTTCAAGATTTTGAATCATCGAGGAGAAGTATCTTATCAACTGGAACTACCAGAAGAGATGTCAGCCATCCACAATGTGTTCCATATCTCGTTACTTTGCAAATGCCTAGAAATGCCAGAGAAGACCGAAGTTTTCAAGAACATCGATCACCGAGCCGTTGATATCAACAAGGATCTGACGTATCGTGAAGTGCCCATCCGTATCTTGGAGGAAGCCTACAGAACCACCAGGACCCAGAGTATCAAATTTCTCAAGATCCAATGGAGCAACCATACCGAAGAAGAAGCCACTTGGGAGCGAGAAGATTACATTAGGGCTGAGTTCCCAGATCTCTTTAGTTCCTAGTTTTCTTTCTTAAATCTCGGGACGAGATTTTGTTTAAGGGGGGAAGTTCTGTAACATCCCAAAACTTTAATTCATGTTATCAAGATCCAAATCACCCAATTTAGGGTTAACAATAACTTTTTCCATTTAAAATATTTAAGCATTCATATGTGTGTTGCATTAAATAGGAGTTGTTTTGAAATGCCCTGATTTTTTGTTCTAATGGTTGTAAAATGATTCTAAGATGAATTCCACATCATCTAGATCATTCCCAAGCAAAAACCAAAGAAAAAGAAATCAAATACAATTAATAATGGAAATGATCACTTTTGCCATTTTAATCAACTAGCCCACTTCAGGTGTTCCTAGCACTCAATGTCCAACAGAAACAAGTGTGGATATTTGCACCCCTTGCTAGTACAAGTAGTGATGTGCCAAGGCCCACTTTTTGATCTCCCAAAAACATTCAAACTCTAATTTTAAATGACATTTGAAAATGCAATCTAGTTCATATGTCTAGATCACACTTTTTCAAAAACCATCCAAATGAACTCCATTTCAAAAGCCCAAGCAACCACAGATGTTTAAGCATGTGATAAACCACTCCACAAAAAATCTCTGAAAAATTCAAAAGTTCTTCATGCGGCCATTTAATTAAACACTGGGCATGCACTGATCACACTCTAGTTTAGGTTCACTGTTTCTACAGGGTTTTGCCACCCATTTGACCTCAATTTACTCCATGTGTCCCTCCTAGCTCTAACCAAACCATAATCAGCCCACCCCTTTGTCCCTAGCAACAGTTCACCTCGACCCCGAGGACATGCTCGCCGACCAAACGTGCACAAGGCACGGGAGAACACCAGCCCCTCTCCGCCGCTCCAGGAAGCAAGGTGCCACTCCACCGCCACCCACGGTCCACCCCACGATCACTGCCAGCCCCTGGACCACCCCAGAGCAGCACCGCACTATCCTCTCAGCGCCACGCCAGAAAGCGCCTGAGCACCCTCACCGCCAGCACGCCACAGACCGCGCCTCGACCGCAGACTGCGCACGCCGCTCCGCCTTGACCACCTCACTCCGCCAAGCACGGCCGTGCACCGCCGCGCGACCCACAGTTGCCAGGAACCCGGTCGAGCACCGCCCCTGTCTCCTAGAGATCACGACGCTCCCGACCGATTTCCACCACCCCTAGCTGCGCCATCAAGCCGTAGCAGACTGCCAGGAGACAAGCCACGGTCCGCCTATGTCCCCCATGCCGATAGCACCCTGTATCATCGTCACCGACGAGCTCGCCGTCGCCCCTTCGGTCCCCTCCTCGAGACTATAGAACGAGGCCTCCCCTAGCCTCAATAGCCACACCATTCCACTCCCCTCTCTCCACCAGTCCTTCCCCACCTCTCGCCGGAGCAGCTCGAGCAGTAGGTTGCCGGAATTTCACCGGAGGCAGCCGCGGCAAAGGAGGAGACGTTGCCGTTGATTTCGTCCACCCCAGCCTCTGCCGCAACTTCACCTGAGCTCGCCGTCGTCTACTCGTTCGTTTGCCTGCCTCGCCGCACTAGCTGGAGCCCCGGTACGTCCCCACTGCACCCCCACCGAGCCGCTAGGGTTCAGCCTCGCCAGCGACGAGTCCGTCGTCGATGATAAGCCCTAGCCGTTAGATCTAGTTCTAATCCTGCGGTCCACGTCGCCCTGTACCACTTCGGGTTTTAAGTGCCGCTGACGTGTGGACCCCCCTTGTCAGTTGCCCGCTGCGCCGCTGAGCGTCACTGGGCCGGCCCATTTAGTTTCCCGTGCGACCCAGTTAATTCAAATTACGATGGCTATATTTAGACTTAAAATCAATTCTGTCCACTAGTTTAAAAATCATTTTAGAGAGTTTTACAAATCCAAATTGAGTGATTCCAATTTTGCTACAAAGATAATGAAAATACCTATCCAAGCCCGTTGGATTTAAATCATTTAGAGTTAGAGATCTCTCCTAGTAAAAATAACAAGACAGAAGCTTTTGCACATACAAACATTTTTATAAAATCCACCATAGTAGCTTTTGAGTTGATTCCAACTCTCAAAATTCAAATTTAACCATACCTATCTGAATATGTAATAATATTAAGGTTTACATGCAGTGACTTTGGACTATTACCAAAATAATGCTATATAGGCATTCTAGTCACTTTAAATCATTAATTATTAAACTTAAACTTATTAAAATATGATCCAACCTTTAAATCACAGTCCCATATGTTAGAATATGTGGTGATGACATGTTTCCACATGACCCATATTTTAATTAGAGAATATTAAATCTTAGTTAATTTTAATGAGTAGAAATTAGTTTTCTCAAATAAGCTAGTTCATTAAACCCTTTGATACTTGTGATGATCATAGATCATCAAATGTGTGCCATAGTGTGCTAAGTAGACTAGTTAATTATTGTTTGGTGATTGTGTATCCCATATGTATTTATAACGATAGTATCGACCAAGCTTTCGAGGAGGAGGAGTTTTACCAAGAAGAGGAGGAAGAGAATTTCAACCACTGCACCAACCAAGGCAAGCTATCATTAACAATGCAAGATGACCCTTGCAAGCTATTATTGGCACGCTAGCACTTGCAAGTATTATACATAGCAATCCATCATTAACAAAGCAAGCTAAACCTTGCAAGCTAGATAACCTAAGCAAGATGCAATAGGCATGCTTGGTTATACCCCTTTGACTTATATCTACTCCAAGTTTTATTTACAAGCTTTACTTTCTTTACCTTACCAAAGTCCTTTACTTTGTTTAAAGGTAGCATAAAGAGTATAAAACTTGACCTATCTAGTTAGATTTAGATGTCATTCTATGGCATGAGATTGACATTAGCATCCCACATTAGTGAACACTCTTAACTTAGTAGTTTAGAGCTAAACCAAAACTTGATCACTTTAGATGGGAGTACTTGGTGAAAATGACTTGTGAAAACTTTAGAATGATGAGTCATTCTATTGAGATGCTTTGACATGTGTTGAGAAACACCAATGGTTTATGATGAGGATGAAAATGTTGAGGCATGAGCCTTAGCCCTTTTACAAAAATTGATGGTTAGGTTCGGATGCGATACCATTCCAATTTTACCTTACAACCACAATACCTAAATTGGGTAAGGCTTAGCCAGAAGTTTATATGCACTAGTATTAGTTCCCTCGCGGGAGAGGTTTGAGCTGAGGCTACCTCTCAATGTTGTCCACCTATGTAGTGCCCAGGATGACAGATGGTCATGGTTGGGAGGCCATACTCATAGGAGAGGTGCTTATACTAGAGTGTGTAAAGGAAAGGTTATGTTTGATTATCTACATACTAAGTATGATGATTCAGGGTCATCCCTGACAGATGTATCGAATTTTGTGGTGAAAGTGTACCACCTCTGTAGAGTGTCAAAATATTCGAATAGCCATGTCCGCGGTTATGGACAGTTGGAGTGGCCATACAGTTCCGTTGTCAGATGTTTTCAAAACAACTTATGAAATGAATTGTGACATGACTTGACCACAATAGAGTTGTGACTATGACCACTAAGTTCCCACTTAGGTGTTTTCAAACTTTATTTATCTTTCTTTGTTTCTGAACTCAACTTAGATTTCAAACTTAACTTTACAAATAGACTTAGAACTTAGCATTCCCTACTAGAACCATCTTACTTGTTAGTGATAGTTTGAGAGTACTTAAAGAGTACTCATGGCTTTGTCCCTGGCTATTCCTGTGGCTAGACTATGAGGAGGACTACCCTGAAGGAGGACAGTAGGACGGCTACGACAACTAGGATCATCTCCCATCGTCAGCATTGCCCGTGACACTAAAGATGGACCCCACCGCTACGCTATTTAGTCCGCTACTTGATTGTACTAAGACTAGATCATGAGATCCTTATTTGTGTAAGACCTTATTATGGTTTGTAATGGATGATGTACTATGATATCCAATCTGTTATGTCTCGCAAAAATGGTAATCCTGGGATTGCGATGTATGGCATAACAGGCATCTGGGATTAAAAATCCGGGTGTTGACAAGTTGGTATCAGAGCCATCCTGACCATAGGAGACCCTAGTTAGAATGGACGTCCGAACAAAAACTTAGTTTTAAAATCCAAAGTGAGTATTTATGAAAACTATTTCCTCTCTTACCCTTGGGAATTCTTTCTCTCAAAAAAATGCATGTTCCTCAAAATTCTTACATTATCACATAAAACTTTGACACACTTGACCACTTCACTAACTTTCTCATCCTAAATTCTTATAGATGGAAGCCCAATACAGCAAGTTCTACCAGTTGGGCAACGGAGGCCAACTGATGTTCGCGAGGGATCTAGATTCACTGTCTGAGTTCTTGGAGCGTCCTCATCCGGAATTCCTTGGAGCTCAACTTCCGGGTCCACCAGGAGGAGATTTACAATGGCTTGTAACTGCCGATCTTCGAGGCAAGATAGAAGCACCCGTATCTGGGAGGATTCAGTTCTCCGTGAGAGAGAACAACTGGCTAGATGGATTAGCCAGGGCAATGCATGAAGCTCTCGCACGTCTGTGTGCCCTGAGTGTGTCAACCTATTCCAAGGAACCCGCTTTGTTCACTATGCAAGGCGTGATTCCATGGGAATGCCGCTAGAGATGCCAAGTCACCCAATATTGAAGCGTCAAGTGGAGAACCTTGACTTCCTACTGTACGACAGACAGAAGGAGTTGGACAATGCTAGAGAGATCGCTAACAACAACCTCGCCCTTGCCGCCCAGAAGGCCCAGACTTTCTCACTGCTAGTCAAGGATCGTCAGTCTCTTCACCGTCAACGCGCAAAGAAGGATCGCACCATCGACCGTCTTCGCAAGAAGGTGGCCGACCTCGAGAAGACCCTCAAAAAGCAAGAAGCTCAGCTTGCAGGAAAGGAAGAAGATGAGGAAGGTGAAGATATCCAAGGGGATATTCACTCCTACCTCAACAATGATGATGACTATCTAGAGGAGGATGTCGTGGACTTCTACACCGACGATGATGACTCCGACTTCATCGATGATGAGTAGATGCACTAGAGCACTATCGTAGAGTGAGGAGTATCGGTCCCATTGTATCGTAGCTTACAGAATGGTTCTTAAAACCATATGTTTTCCTTTGATGTGGTGGTGTGTGTGTGTGTGTTTGTATCGTGTGCTTTGCTTGAAAGAAAGAAAAGAAGTTAGTTGCAAAACCTGAGTCAAACTCAAAGTTTTAGCTTTGAAATCAAAACCATGAACCTTAGAACTTTCCCTCCTACCCCTTTATCTATCTCAACATTCAGATGACTCGTGGAAACCAAGGAGGGAGCATCTCATCGCAAGACCCAATGCTGTAGATTCTGCAGACTCTCATTGCAGACTGTGAAGCTAGTAGAGCAGAGCGTCAAGCTAACTAGCAACACTGCAGCAGATCTCCTAGATGGCTCACAACAATCATAACCATGGAAATCAGGATCATCATGGATCCAAACTCAAAAACTTCTAGAATACAAATCCCCCAATCTTTAGCACTTCAGAGAACCCCCTGGATGCTGATGACTGGTGCAGACAATGGAGAACAACTTAGAAGTAGCAGGAGTGGATGCCAATGAGAAAGTTCTTTTTGCCACCCACTATTTGGCAGGAGATGCAAGAGCATGGTGGAACAGCACCCGCATAATGAACCATGGTCAAGTGATGACATGGGAAGCCTTCAAAATCAAGTTCAGCCGCACCCACGTGCCGCAGAGTCTATTCAACTGAATGAGGGATGAATTCAGAGAGTTGATGCAGGGCAGAATGACTGTAGTGGAGTAGCATGACAGATTCTTGTCCCTTGCCAGGTATGCACCTAATGAGATCAACACAGAGGCCAAGAAGAAGGAGAGATTCCTGAACGGATTGCATGATGAGATGCAGACTGTCCTCGACAACATCCGTTTCGAGGATCTCGAAGAGCTAGTCGACTCTGCCATTCAGATGGAAGGGGAGATCAATCAAGCAAACGACAACCGCAAACCTTGGATGATGCACCAAGCTGGATCCAACAGTCACCAGAAGTACCGTCCCAACCCGTCTGCCGGATATGCACCGCGGAACAATCGACCCCCAATGTCTCGCCCAAGCTACCCCAACCGCAGCGGAGGAAATGTGAAGTCCGGAGGAAACAACAATCACCCCGGCAACTCTAGCAATTTCAACCATGCACCTCCCAAGAACAACAACAACAACACTACACCCAGAACTGGAAGCAATGTTGTGCCCGTGGCAGCAAAAGACAAGTCTCAGATTACTTGTTTCGAGTGTGGAGTGAAGGGTTACTATTCCAATGAGTGCCCAAAGAAGATTGCCGCCACTACCAATGTGAACGCCCCAGCTCAACAGCAGCGTCGTGTTCAACCAGGAAGAAGATTCGCCCCAGGGAACCCTCACAACCGCAACAGCCGTCTCTTCCACATGAACACCAAAGAATCCCAAGAAGCGCCAGATGTAGTGCTGGGTATGTTTTCTGTCAACTCAGTTTTAGCAAGAGTGTTGTTTGATTCTAGAGCATCGCACTCATTTGTCACCGAAGAATTTGCATGCACTAGTAAGATTCACCCAAACAACTTGAAGCATGTCATGATAGTTCAAATCCCGGGTTCAACTACAAAAGCTAGAAAAAATTGCAAAGTTGTGCCTATCAGAATACATGGGATAGATTTTTATGCCAATCTAATAGTACTTGGAACCAAAGGTTTGGAAGTAATACTAGGAATGGATTGGATGTCAAAGCATAAAGGATTGATTGACTATGCCAAGAAAGCCATCACCATGACCAGTAGCTCTAGAGTCTCAATAGAGCATATATCTGAAACCTTGCCCCGTCAATTCAAGTGTAGTAAGAGTCTAGCCCTACCCACCATTGACCAAGTTAGAGTAGTATGTGAATACCCCGACGTATTCCTAGATGAATTGCCTGGTATGCCCCCGGATAGGGATATTGAGTTCATTATTGAACTAATCCCCGGAACCGGACCCATAGCCCAGAGACCCTATAGCATGAACCCCTCAGAGTTAGTGGAATTGAAGAAGCAGCTGGATGCTATCTTGGCAACAGGCTTGATTCAACCAAGTGCATCGCCATGGAGATCGCCAGTGTTATTCGTTGACAAGAAAGATGGAGGCAACTGTTTGTGCATAGATTACAGGAAGCTGAATGACGTCACCATCAAGAACAAGTACCCTTTGCCAAAGATAGAGGATCTATTTGATCAGTTAACTGGAGCAAATGTGTTCTCTAAGATCGATCTTAGGACTGGTTATCACCAACTTCAGATTCATGCAACGGATATTCCGAAGACCGCCTTTACTACTCGTTATGGATTATACGAGTATACAGTCATGTATTTTGGATTAACCAATGCCCCTCCTTATTTCATAAATCTCATGAATAAGATCTTTATGGATTTTCTAGATAAGTTTGTCGTTGTGTTTATCGATGATATCCTTATCTACTCCAAGTCAGAAGAAGAGCATGAGCAACATCCGAGAATCATCCTTGAAACCCTTAGAGAGCATCGGTTGTATGCCAAGTTCAGCAAATGTGAGTTTTGGCTGAAAGAAGTAGGATTCCTAGGACATATTGTGTCTGCCGGAGGAGTCGCTGTTGATCCCGCCAAGATCAAAGATGTCGAAGAATGGGAAGCCCCAACCACTCAAACCCAAGTCCGTGCATTTCTCGGATTAGCGGGATATTACCACAAGTTCGTTGAAGGGTTCTCGAGCATCGCCAAACCCATGACTCAATTGTTGAAGAAGGACAAGAAGTTTGAATGGACCGACAAATGTGAAGCAAGTTTCCAAGAGCTGAAGAAAAGATTGATTTCAGCCCCAATATTGATCATGCCAGATATCAAGAAGCCGTTTGATGTGTATTGTGATGCATCTAAGATTGGTCTCGGATTTGTATTGATGCAAGAAGGCAAAGTCATCGCGTATCTGTCTAGATAACTGAAGCAGCATGAGAAGAACTACCCTACCCATGATCTTGAGTTAGCAGCCGTAGTTTTGGCATTGAAGACATGGTGTCATTATCTTATGGGTAATCGCTGTGAGATTTACTCAGATCACAAAAGCTTGAAGTATATTTTCACCCAGAAGGAGTTGAATATGAGGCAAAGGATATGGATAGAGTTAATCAAGGATTATGACCTTGACATTCACTATCACCCTGGGAAAGCCAATGTGGTAGCGGATGCTCTTAGCAGATTGTCGTGTAGGCTAAGCACCATGATCAAGGAGAAGCAACAAGTTTGTATGAGGAGTTGGAGCAGTTTAGAACTGAGCTAGTTAGCAAAGGATTCTTCAATAGCATTGAACTTCAACCCACTTTGATTAGCCAAATCAAGGAAGCCCAGAAGGGAAATGAAAGTATCGACGGAATCAAGCGTCGTATTGGTACAGGAAAGGTACCTGGATTCACCGAAGACGAAGAAGGAGTTGTGCGGTACAAAGGCCGTATATGTGTGCTAGAAGATTCAGAATTGAAGCAAGTTATCATGCAAGAAGCTCATGATACTCTTTATTCTATCCACCCCGGAGGAACAAAGATGTATCAGGATTTGAAGGAGCAATTTTGGTGGCACAAAATGAAGAGAGAAATTGGAAGCTACATCGCCAAGTGTGATATTTTTCAAAGAGTCAAAGCAGAACATCAGAGACCCGCAGGACTATTGCAACCCTTACAGATTCCAAAATGGAAATGGGATTCCGTCGGAATGGACTTTATCACCGGTTTGCCTACTTCGAGTAGGGGAAATGACTCAATCTGGGTCATCGTTGATAGACTATCCAAGGTCGCTCATTTTATACCTGTCAAGACAACCTACCAGAGTTTGAAGCTAGCAGAGTTATATATTGCCAGAATTGTTAGTCTGCAAGGAACCCCCAAGACCATAGTGTCGGATTGAGGAACCCAATTTACCTCGAGATTTTGGCAGAAAGTCCAAGAAGGATTAGGAACCAAGTTGAATTTCAGCACCGCTTATCACCCGCAAACTGATGGACAGACTGAAAGAGTCAACCAAATCCTAGAGGATATGTTGAGAGCTTGCGTGTTAGAATATGGATCATGGGAAGATTGTCTGCCTTTTGCAGAATTCTCATATAACAACAGTTATTAAGCCAGTTTGCAAATGGCACCATTTGAGTTCTTATATGGAAGAAAGTGTCGTACCCCTTGAATTGGTCACAAGTAGGAGAGAGTCAGATTTTTGGACCCGACATTCTCCGAGAAGCCGAAGAGAAGGTTCACAAAGTCCATGAGCACTTCAACACCGCCCAATCTAGACAGAAGAGTTATGATGACAAGAGAAGGAGATACCTGACTTTCAATGTCGGAGACTTTGTGTATCTCAAGGTTTCACCATTCAAGGGAACCCAGCATTTTAGTCTGAAAGGAAAGTTAGCGCCCAGATATATCGGACCTTTCAAGATTTTGAATCGTCGAGGAGAAGTATATTATCAACTGGAACTGCAAGAAGAGATGTCAGCCATCCACAATGTGTTCCATATCTCGTTACTTCGCAAATGCCTAGAAGTGTCGGAGAAGACCGAAGTTTTCAAGAACATCGATCACCGAGCCGTTGATATCAACAAGGATCTGATGTATCATGAAGTGCCCATCCGTATCTTGGAGGAAGCCTACAGAACCACCAGGACCCGGAGTATCAAATTTCTCAAGATCCAATGGAGCAACCATACCGAAGAAGAAGCCACTTGGGAGCGAGAAGATTACATTAGGGCTGAGTTCCCAGATCTCTTTAGTTCCTAGTTTTCTTTCTTAAATCTCGGGACGAGATTTTGTTTAAGGGTGGAAGGTTTGTAACATCCCAAAACTTTAATCCAAGTTATCAAGGTCCAAATCACCCAATTTAGGGTTAAAAAAACTTTTTCCATTTAAAATATTTAAGCATTCATATGTGCGTTGCATTAAATAGGAGTTATTTTGAAATGCCATGATTGTTTCTTCTAATGGTTGTAAAATGATTCTAAGATGAATTCCACATCGTCTAGATCATTCCCAAGCAAAAACCAAAGAAAACAAAATCAAATACAATTAATAATGGAACTTGTCACTTTTGCCATTTTAATCAACTAGCCCACTTTGGGTGTTCCTAGCACTCAATGTCCAACAGAAACAAGTGTGGATCTTTGCACCCCTTGCTAGTACAAGTAGTGATGTGCCAAGGCCCACTTTGTGATCTCCCAAAAACATTCAAACTCTAATTTTAAATGACATTTGAAAATGGAATCTAGTTCATATGTCTAGATCACACTTTTTCAAAAACCATCCAAATGAAATCCATTTCAAAATCCCAAGCAACCACAAATGTTTAAGCATGTGATAAACCACTCCACCAAAAATCTTTCATGCGATCATTTAATCAAACACTTGGCATGCACTGATCACACTCTAGTTTAGGTTCACTATTTCTACAGGGTTTTGCCACCCATTTGACTTCAATTTACTCCCTATGTCCCTCCTAGCTCTAACCAAACCATAATCAGCCCACCCCTTTGTCCCTAGCAACAGTTCACTGCCACCCTGAGGCCATGCTCGCCGGCCAAACGTGCACAAGGCGCGGGAGACCAACAACCCCTCTCCGCCGCTCCAGGAAGCAAGGCGCCACTCCACCGCCGCCCACGGTCCACCCCACGATCACTGCCAGCCCCTGGAACACCCCAGAGCAGCGCCGCACTATCCTCTCGGCGCCACACCAGAACACGCTAGACTGCACTCGCCGCCAGCACGCCACAGACCGTACCTCGACCGCAGACCGCGCACGCCACAGACCATGCCTCGACCGTAGACCGCGCACGCCGCTCCGCCTTGACCACCTCACCCCGCCAGACACGGTCGTGCACCGCCGCGCGACCCACAGTCGCCAGGAACCCCGTCGAGCACCGCCCTATCTCCCAGAGCGCGCGACGCTCCCGACCGATTGCCACCGCCCCTAGCTGCACCATAAAGCTGTAGCGGACCGCCAGGAGGCAAGCCACCGTCCTCCTACGCCGCCCATGCCGATAGCACCATGTATCATCGTCACCGACGAGCTCGCGGTCGCCCCTTCGGTCCCCTCCTCGAGCCTATATAAGGAGGCCTCCCCCAGCCTCAATCGCCACACCATTCCACTCCTCTCTCTCCACCAGTCCTTCCCACCTCTCGCCGGAACAGCTCGAGAAGCAGGTCGCTGGAATTTCACCGGAGGCAGCCGCAGCAGAGGAGGAGACGCTGCCGTTGATTTCGTCCACCGCAGCCTCTGCAGCAACTTCGCATGAGCTCGCCGTCGTCTACTCGTTCGTTTGCCCGCCTCGCCGCACTAGCTGGTGCCCCGGTACGTCCCCACTTCACCCCACCGAGCCGCTAGGGTTCAGCCTCGCCGGCGACGAGTCCATCGTCGAAGATAAGCCCCAGCCGTTAGATCTAGTTCTAATCTTGCGGTCCACATCGCCCCGTACCGCTTCGGGTTTTAAGTGCCGCTGACGTGTGGACCCCCTTGTCAGTTGCCCGCTGCACCGCTGAGCGTCACTGGGCCGGCCCATTTAGTTTCCCGCGCGACCCTGTTAATTCAAATTAGGATGTTTCTATTTAGACATAAAATCAATTATGTCCACTAGTTTAAAAATCATTTCAAAGAGTTTTACAAATCCAAATTGAGTGTTTCCAATTTTGTTAGAAACTAATGAAAATCTCTATCCAAGCCCGTTGGATTTAAATCATTTAGAGTTAGAGATCTCTCCTAGTAAAAATAACAAGACAGAAGCTTTTGCACATACAAACATTTTTATAAAATCAACCATAGTAGCTTTTGAGTTGATTCCAACTCTCAAAATTCACATTTAACCATACCTATCTGAATATGTTATAATATTAAGGTTTACATGCAGTGACTTTGGACTAGTACCAAAATAATGCTATATAGGCATTCTAGTCACTTTAAATCATTAATTCTTAAACTTGAACTTATTAAAATATGATCCAACCTTTAAATCACATTCCCATATGTTAGAATATGTGGTGATGACATGTTTCCACATGATCCCATATTTTAATTGGAGAATATTAAATCTTAGTTAATTTCAATGAGTAGAAATTACTTTTCTCAAATAAAAAGAATGAAGCTAGTTCATTAAACCTTGTGATGCTTGTGATGATCATAGATCATAAAACGTGTGCCATAGTGTGCTAAGTAGACTAGTTAAGTATTGTTTGGTGATTGTGTATCCCGTATGTATTTATAGATGATAGTACCGGCCAAGCTTTCGAGGAGGAGGAGTTATACCAAGAAGAGGAGGAAGAGAATTTCAACCAATGCACCAACCAAGGCAAGCCATCATTAACAATGCAAGATGACCCTTGCAAGCTATTATTGGCACGCTAGCACTTGTAAGTATTATACGTAGCAAGCCATCATTAACAACACAAGCTAAACCTTGCAAGCTAGATAACTTAAGCAAGATGCAATAGGCATGCTTGGTTATACCCCTTTGACTTATATCTACTCCAAGTTTTATTTACAACCTTTACTTTCTTTACCTTACCGAAGTCCTTTACTTTGTTTAAAGGTAGCATAAAGAGTATAAAACTTGACCTATCTATTTAGATTTAGGTTTCATTCTATGGCATGAGATTGACATTAGCATCCCACATTAGTGAACACTCTTAACTTAGTAGTTTGGAGCTAAACCAAAACTTGATCACTTTAGATGGGAGTACTTGGTGAAAATGACTTGTGAAAACCTTAGAATGATGAGTCATTCTATTGAGATGCATTGACATGTGTTGAGAAACACCAATGGTTTATGATGAGGATGAAAATGTTGAGGCATGAGCCTTAGACCTTTTACAAAATCTGATGGTTGGGTTCGGATGCGATACCATTCCAATTTTACCATACAACCACAATACCTAAATTGGGTAAGGCTTAGCCGGAAGTTTATATGCATTAATATTAGTTCCCTCGAGGGAGAGGTTTGAGCTGAGGCTACCTCTCAATGTTGTCCACCTATGTAGTTCCCAGGATGACAGATGGTCATGGCTGGGAGGCCATACTCATAGGAGAGGTGCTTATACTAGAGTGTGTAAAGGAAAGGTTATGTTTGATTGTCTGCATACTAAGTATGATGATTTAGGGTCATCCCTGACAGATGTATCGAATTTTGTGGTGAAAGTGTACCACCTCTATAGAGTGTCAAACTATTCGAATAGCCGCGTCTACGGTTATGGACAGTTGGAGTGGCCATACTCTTCCGTTGTCAGATGTTTTCAAAACAACTTATCAAAATGAATTGTGACATGACTTGATCACAACAGAATTGTGACTATGACCACTAAGTTCCCACTTAGGTGTTTTCAAACTTTATTTTATCTTTCTTTGTTTCTGAACTCAGCTTAGGTTTCAAACTTAACTTTACAAATATACTTAGAACTTAGCATTTCCTACTAGAACTATCTGACTTGTTAGTGATAGTTTACAAATAGACTTAGAACTTAGCATTTCCTACTAGAACTATCTTCCCTGGTTATTCCTATGGCCAGACTATGAGGAGGACTACCCTGAAGGAGGACAGCAGGACGGCTATGACAACTAGGATCATCTCCCATCGTTAGCATTGCCTGTGACACTGAAGATGGACCCCACCACTACACTATTTAGTCTGCTACTTGATTGTACTAAGACTGGATCATGAGATCCTTATTTGTGTAAGACCTTATTATGGTTTGTAATGGATGATGTACTGTGATATCCAATCTGTTGTGTCTCACAAAAATGGTAATCCTGGGATTGCGATGTATGGCATAACAGGCATCTGGGATTAAAAATCCAGGTGTTGACATTTTTCCAGAAGGAGTTCCGCTCCGCCGCCACCACCAGATTCCACAAAATAGCACCAGAAACTCTGTTCTGGCACCCTGCCAGGATGGGGAATTGGAGGAGATCATCGCCATCATCATCACCATCGCTTCTCCATCGACCATCCATGTTTCCCCCATCTATGAGTGAGTAATCATCATTACCATCACTTCTCCATTGACCTTTCATTTCCTTGTTGAGTATCCACCTATTCTATGAGCACCTTCTTGAGAGCATAGTTGTCATTCTTAGTGTAATGTGCTTGTCTCAAAACTTCATTATTTGTGTTATGACTTTGATGCTTGTATCTTTGATATCTTTACTTCTAGTCTTCACCTGAATTTCAGAGGTGCCTTGGCATTCATAATCAAAGGCAAGCGAGATACCACTCTATCATACCTTGTTATGAGCATTGTAATGTTGCTTATGTTTATGTTTCATGCTACTTATTATTTTTGAGTTGGAATCTCTTCATAGCTTGCAATGCCTATTAAGTAAACTTAGTTGCATACTCCTTATTATGAATTGTCTAAGTAGTTGATCACATGCTGAGAATATATACATCATATGAAGCAAATGTGTTCATGAAAGTTCTTTTATCACACTCAGTTTTCAACATAATTGCTTGAGGACAAGCATAAGCTAAGCTTGGGGGAGTTGATACGTCCAAAACATATCTACTTTCCTAAACACTATTGCTATTGTTTCTCCTCTAAACTTGCGTGGTTTGGATGCAACTAACATGGACTGGCGCTGTTTTCAACATAATTGCCTTGGTGTTTAGTTTTTGTGCAGAAAATCAACTATCAGGAAAAATCCCGTAAAATATGTCAAAAATTCTATTTCACCAGAAGACTCCTAGAGCCAGAATATGAGACGTAGGGGGGCTAGGCCCAAGCCACACCACCTGGCCGTGCGGGCTAGGCCTGGCCGCGCTAGGGGGTGGTCTGGCCGCCCCAGACACCCCCTCTGTCTCCCTCTTCGCCTATAAGATGCCTTCTGACCTAAAAACTCTAGGGGTCGACGTTATTCCAGAAGGAGTTCCGCTCCGCCGCCACCACCAGATTCCACGAAATAGCACCAGAAACTCCGTTCTGGCACCCTGCCGGGACGGGGAATTGGAGGAGATCACCGCCATCATCATCACCATCGCTTCTCCATCGACCATCCATGTTTCCCCCATCTATGAGTGAGTAATCCCCCGCTGTAGGCTATGGGGATGGTAGGGATTGGATGAGATCATTCATGTAATGGCATCGGATTATTAGGGCATGGTGCCTAGTATCTTTTAATAGTGCTTTATGACTTTGTTGCGACTTATTATGCTTAATGCTTGTCACTAGGGCCCGAGTGCCATGATTTAAGATCTGAACATGTTATTGATTCATTGTGATAGTATTGTTTTTGGTCTTATCTGCAAGTTGTATACACATGTTGTTGTTCGGAACCAATGGCCCTGAATTGACAGAAATCGGGATAACCGGAGGGAATGGCTTTGATGTGAGGATTACATGTGTTCACGGAGTGTTAATGCTTTGCTCTGGTGCTCTATTAAAAGGAGCACCTTAATTGCCAGTAGTTCCCTTGAGGCCCCGCTGCAAACGGGCTGGCAGGACAAAAGATGTTGTGCAAGTTCTCATTGCGAGCATGTATGACTATGTTTGGGACACATGCCTATGATTATTTAGTACTTGGATGTTTTATCTTATTTATCTACAATTTCCCTGTGTTCTGATTGCCATGTGAATTGTCTTGTCCATGCAACGCCCGTCCATCCATCCCTATGCCTACCGTGCTCTATTGTTTACTACAATTGTTACTATCGTCTTTAATTTTACTATAGCTATTACTTTACTATTGCTACTACAAAACTATTGCTACTGATAAACTGATGTGAGCAAGATTGTTTCTAGGTGCAGCTAAATTGACAACTCAGTTGTTAAGGCTTATAAATATTCTTTGGCTCCCCTTGTGTCGAATCAATAAATTGGGTTTCACTTCCCTCGAAAATACTGCGATACACCCCCTATACTTGTGGGTCATCTGTAGTATGACAAGATCACACACTTGCCATAGTGGCCTCTCTTGCTTGTGCCATTCTAAACTAGGGGCAGCCATGTTCGAATCCTAGATGTCTCACACTTTTTTCTTTTTAAAAAAACACATTTTTAATTATAGATCTGTTTAAAATAAAGCAAGAACATATACAAACATTCATATTTATTCAAAAAACTCTCTCCCCGAACATATACAATCAGGTGATGTGTTTTTAATTATATATGTTTAAAATAAAGCAAGAACATAAACAAACATTCATATTTATTCAAAAAAACTCTCTCTGAACATATACAATCATGTGATGTGTCGAGCTAGTGTCTCTTCTCAATCTTCTTGCCCTTTTTCGTTGCGGTTGAATACTTTAGCCCGTGCACTTTGAGATGTCTTCTTGTGAATGGACAACCTTTAGTAGGTAGTGTCGTGTTCCTTCTTACTTTAGTAGTAGTAGGAATGTCGAAGTACTTGTCGAATTCCTCTTCGATCTTTGGGTCACCGTTTTTGTCAAAGTTTTGCTCGTTGGCGGCTCCTTCCATTCCGATGATGCTCCTCTTGCCCCTCCTAACTACAACATGGTTGGGCTTTGACGGGTCGGTAATAAAAAAGCATTGATCAACTTGGCTAGCGAGTACCCAAGGCTCATTTTTTGTGGAGGCGTTCTTCATCGATTTGGCATCTGGTATAACCATTGTGGTGAAATACCGGCCTTCTTTTTCCATGTTCTTAGCCCATCTAACACGGAACATCGGTACGATCTCTCCATAGTAGTCGAGCTCCCATATCTCCTCGATCCTTCCGTAGAATCTTTCCATGACAGTAGTCTCGTCATCAGCAAAGGATAACATAGTTACTCCTGAGTTTTGATATTCGATATTCCTGTCCTTTTCCTCGGTGTAGAATCTGTAATCGTTTATGTTGTATAACTGATAGGTCCTTAGGTTGTGCCATGGGCCCTGCGACAAGGAGAATATGAGTTTTTGATCTTCCGTAGAAGGCGTCTGTGGGGGATTGTCCAGTTGCCTTTTCTTGAACCAACCCATGAAGCTGGAGTTGTGCTCTCTGGTTACGTCTCCCTTATTCCTCGGCCGGCCCTGGTCGACGTCCTCTTGCTCGATTAAGCTTTTGTGCTCTTCGACCCAAGGGTCGACCACTTCAATGTGTTGTAGCGCGACTTGGTGTGCCCTTTCAAAATCAGTGCGTTGACCATCAATGCCGACATGTAGTGAGCGACAGCCCTCACGTTGACCATATCCACTGAGCCTGCCGAGGTGCTTCTTTGTGGGTATTCCAACATCCTCATTCTCGGTGGTTAGATAATTCTGGAAGAAGGAGATGCACTCGTAGATCAGAAAGCCCTTGGCTATGCTTCCATCTGGACGGGACCTGTTGCGAACGAATCCTTTGATGACACTGTTTATCCTTTCAAATGGCATCATGTTGTGCAGGAATGTCGGCCCGAGCTGGATGATGTCGTCCATGACATGTACAAGCAGATGCACCATGATGTCAAAGAATGCGGGCGGGAAGTAAATCTCAAGCTCGCATAGTATCATCACGATCTCTTCCTGGAGCCTGTCGATCTGCTTCACACTGATCAACTTCCTAGATATGACTTCGAAAAAGTTACACAGGCCAAACAATGTCTCACGGACATGCTCATCCATTATCCCATGGATCGCAACGGGGACTATCTACGTCATCGGCACGTGACAGTCGTGAGACTTCATACCGCTGAACCTCTTCTTCGCCTTGTCCAGATATCTGCTTATCTTCCCCGAGTAACCGTGAGGAACTTTCACTCCTAAGAGGCACCTGAAAAACTGCTCGAGCTCCTCCAGACTCAGAGTGAAGCAGGCAACACAAAGCACCACCTCATTCTTCTTAACTCTTTTGCGGTGACCTTGAGTCCCTTCCGTCCGATCATCATCATCATCATCACTATCAGGGTACTGAAGATCTTTCTTGATGCCAAGCAATTTAAGGTCCTTTCTTGCTTTCGGCCCATAATTGGTCCTCTCCGGCATGTTCAGTAGAGTGCCAAACAGACTCTCAGTAACGTTCTTCATGATGTGCATTACATCGAGGCTATGGGGAGTGTGAAAGACCTTCCACTACGACAGGTCCCAGAAAACAGACCTTGCTTTCCATGCACCCAGTAGCAGCTTTGTCCTCGGTCGTTTTTTTCCAGGCGCAGGGCAATCTACCCAATTATTCAAAAGCTCCTCGGTTTCTTCGCCGCTCCTCGGACGCGGGGCTCTTTTTGGAGCTCGTCCTTACCATTGAACAGGTCACCATGTTTTCTCCACGGGTGATCCATGCGGAGACACTTTCGAGTACCTTGGAACACGGTTTTCTAAGACCCAGAATCCCTTGGTAGCTAGAGATGCGGTGTCTCATCCATGCACTTGACGCATGCATTGTGTATGTGGTTCACCTGGGCCGATACATATGCGTAACCTGGATAGTCATGCACGGTCGTGAGCAACGCGGCTCTCAGATGGAAATATTCTTTAGTGTAGGCATCCCACGTACGGGCCAGCGTCTCCCACAAGCTGGCTAACTCCTCTCTCAATAGCCTGAGATACAGATGCATATTGATACCTGGTTGTTTCGGCCCCTGAATAAGAATGCTCATGTGTACATACCTTTGCTTCGTGCATAGCCACGGGGGAGGTTGTACGGCCATACAAACACGGGCCAGGTGCTATGCGTGCTACTTTGGTTTCCAAAAGGATTGAGTCTATCGATGCTCATACCCAGCCTGTCGTTCCTTGCATCGCCCCCAAACTCTTCGAACTCGATGTCTAATGCATTCCACTGGCTAGCGTCTGAAGGGTGTGTCAGGATCTTGCCCTTCTCTGGATCATCTTCGGTTTTCTCTCTTTCCGCGTGCCATTGCATGAGCTTTGCTTCCTTAGGATCTACGAAATATCGCTGTAGACGGGGGGGTGATAGGAAAGTACCATACCACTTTTCGAGGAACTTTCTTATTCCCTCTCTTGTACCGTCCTTGGCCACACACCGGACATGTGGTTCTATCCGCGTACTCGTTTTGATAAAGTGCGCAATCATTGATGCATGCGTGGTATTTAATGTGTGGTAGGTCGAGAGGGCACACGATTTTCTTGGCCTCCTTGATACTTGTTGGCAATGTGTTCCCCTTAGGAAGTCGGTCGTGCCAGTATTCCATGTTCGCGTTAAAGCTCACATCGGTCCATTTGTGTTTGACCTTCATCTCCAGAGCCTTGAGCGTTACACTCAAACGTGTATCCTCGGGGCGACACCCAGGATACAATGGAGTCATCCCATCTACCTCCATTTGGGCCAACTTTGCTTTCTCTCTGGCTATAGCTTTGTCATTGCTCGTCTCCTTGAGGAGCAAATCTTGAACATGAGGGTCCTGCAAGACCGAAGTTAGCACCGTCTGTGTGTTCGCGTCTTCTCCTTCTTCATGATGATCATGCCCGTCGCCATCTCCTTCTCCATGCTGATCATGCCCGACGGCATCTCCTTCGTCATGATGATCATGCCCGGTAGACTCTTCGTCTTCTCGCCCGCCCACGTCTTCGTGACCACCATGTCCTGCCGGTGCCTCATTGAGGTCGCGCATGAAACCGGGCCTGAGCAGGTGACCCTCCAATTGTCCAGATTCAGCGTCAACACCCGGATTTGTAATCCCAGATGCCCGTTATGCCATACCTCGCAATCCCAGGAATACCATTTTTGCGAGACATAACGGATTGGATATCACAGTACATCATCCATTACAAACCATACATAAGGTCTTACACAAAATAGGATCTCATGATCCAGTCTTAATACAACAAGCAGCAAAAAATAAAAGATAAGCGTAGCGGTGGGGTCCATCTTCAGGGGCACAGGCAATGCTGACGAAGGCAGATAGTCCTAGTTATCATAGCCGTCCTGTTGGCCATCTTGATAGTCTCCTTCATAGTCTGGCCATGAGAATAGCCAGGGACAAAAGCCATGAGTACTCTTTAAGTACTTGCAAACTACCACTAACAAGTAAAATAGTTCTAAGTTAAAGTGCTAACTCTAAGTTTAACTATAAGGTTAAGTTTGAAACCTAAGCTGAGTTTAGAAGCAAAGAAAGATAAAGTAAAGTTCTAGAATCACTTAAGTTGGGAAGCTATTGTCATAAACACAACCCTGTTGTGGTCAAGTCAAGATTCATCATTCATTTCATAAGTTGTTTGGAAAACATCTGACAACAAAACAGTATGGCCATTCCAACTGTCCATAACCGCGGACGCGGCTATTCGAATAGTTTGACACTCTGCAGAGGTGGTACACTTTCACCACAAGATTCGATACATCTGTCAGGGATAACCCTGAATCATCATACTTAGTATGCATATAACCAAACATAACCTTTCCTTTTACACACCCTAGTATAAGCACCTCTCCTATGAGCATGGCCTCCCAACCATGACCATCAGTCATCTTGGGCACTGCATAGGTGGACAACATTGAGAGGTAGCCTCAGCTCAAACCTCTCCCGCGAGGGAACTAATACTAATGCATGTAAATTTCTAGCTAAGCCTTACCCAATTCAGGTAGTGTGGTTGTACGGTAAATTTGGAATGGTATCGCATCCGAATCCAACCATCAGTTTTATACAAGGATTAAGGCCCATGCCTCAACATTTTCATCATCATAAACCATTTGTGTTTCTCAATACATGTCAAAACATATCAATAGAATGACTCATCATTCCAAGGTTTTCATAATTCCTTTTCACCAAGTGTTCCCATCTAAAGTGACTCAAGTTTTTGATCTACTCTAAACTACTAAGTTAAGAGTGTTCACTAAGGTGGAAAAGATGGGTTCAATCTCATGCCATAGAATGACATCTAAAGGGGTTCTAAAATAGGTCAAGTTTTATACTCTTTATGCTACCTTTAAAACAAGTAAAGAACTTTGGGTAAAGTAAGGGAAGTAAAACTTGTAAATAAGACTTGGGGTAACTTATAGTCAAAGTGATATGACTCAAGCATGCCTATAGCATCTTGGATCAAGTTAACTAGCTTAATTCTAGTTTGCTACAATAGCTTGCCTTGGTTGGTGCAGTGGTTGAAGTTTTCTTCTTCTTCTTCTTGGTAGAACTCCTCCTCCTCGTATACTTGGTCGGTACTATCGTCTATAAATACATACGGAGTACACAATCACCAAACAATACTTAACTAGTCTAATTAGCATTCTAAGACACACGTTTGATGATCTACTATCATCACAAGCATCACAAGTTTAATTTAATAGTTTCACTCTTTTTAATTTAGAAAAGTAATTTCTACTCATTAAAAATTAACTAAGATTTAATATTCACCACTTAAAATATGGGATCATGTGGACACATGTCATCACCACATATTCTAACATGTGGGAATGTGATTTAAGGGTTGGATCATAATTACTTTGGTTTAAGTTCATTATTTAATGATTTAAAGTGACTAGGAATGCCTATATAGCATTATTTTGTTACTAGCCCAAAGTCACTGCATGTAAACCTTAATATTATTACATATTCATATAGGTATGATGAAATGTGATTTTTGAGAGATGGAATAACCTATCTTAGTTGATTTTATAAAAATGTTGCAAGGTGCGAAAGCTTCTGTTTTGTTATTTTTACTAGGAGAGATCTATAACTCTAATTGGATTAAATCTAACGGGCTTGGATAGATCATTTCCATACCTTTCAGGCAAAATTAGTTTCTTGCAATTTGGATTTGTCAAACTCTCAGAATTGATTTTCAAACATAGGGACAGAACTAAGTTTAAACTAAAAAGAAAAATCCTAATTCAAACTAACCGGGTTGCACGGGAAACTCTAACGGGTCGGCCCAGTGTCACTCCGCAGCGCGGGGCTCAGCTGACAGGGGGTCCACAAGTCAGCGGCTCATAACGCGCGAAGCGGTACGGGGCAATGTGGGATGTTGGATTAGAGTGGAGATCAACGGTTGTGGCTTGTCGTCGACGAAGGACCTATCGCCGGCGAGATCGAACCCTAGCGGCTCGGTGGGGGTGCATAGGGGGCGTACCAGGGCTCCAGCGACGACGGCGAGGCAGGCAAACGGACTAGTGGTCGATGGCGAGCTCAGGAACGGTCGAGGCAGCTCTGGGGGTGGTCGCAATGAGCGGCGCCCTTCTCCTCCAGAGGCGGCCTGCTCCAGTGCAATTCCGGCGAGCTGTTGCTCCCCATGCTCCGGCTAGTGGTGTGGGATGATCAGTGAGGTGAGGAGAGTGGAGTGGTGTGCTTCGAATGGCTAGGGTGCCCTCCTTTTATAGGCTCGACGGCGAGACCGAGAGGGATGGGCAGGCGACGGTGGCGACATGGCTACGGGCGGCTAGCGGCATGGCTGAGGGTGGCGATCGACGGGCGGTCTCCTGGAGGTGCTCTAGGAACTTAATGCGGGCTTAGGGGTGGTGGTATGCGGTCGGGGGTAGCTGGCGCTCTGAGCGGCAGAGGCGGCGGTGTCCACGGCGAGCGGTGGTTGTGGTGCGTTGGGCGGCGAACGGGCATGTCCGTCGTGTTCCCTGGGTCGTGGCAGAGCGGTGGGCGCGGGCTGCGGTCGAGCGGCGGTGTGTGCACGCGTGCCGGGTGCGGCGCTCTAGCGCGTGCTCGGCATGGCGTAGTGGCACTAGGCGCGGTGTTTGCTCGGTGCTCCGTAGCTGGTCTTGTCTCGGGGAGGGGACAGAGGGTGGCGGTGAGGTCCTGGCTACCTCCTAGACATGGCGAGAGAGAGGGAGGTGGTCTGCTAGGGTGAGTGCATGGTCGGCCAGCGAGATGGTGCTCGGCATGGCCTTGCACTATGGCTAGGGACAAGGGGTGAGGTACTAATGGCATGGTTAGATCATGAGGGGACCAAAGGATTAAATGGAGATCAAATGGGGGCAAAACCCTGTTCAAAACAGTGAGCTATGGTTTAGAGTTTAACCTTGCCTGCCAAGTGTTTGATTAAATGGCCGCAAGAAATAAACTTTTAAATTTTGAAAAGATTTTTGGTGGGTTTGCTAGGCATAAGCTTGAGACTCTGTGGTTGCTTGGGTTTTGAAAATTGAGCTTGTTTGAGTGGTTTTTGAAATAGTGGGATCTTCCCATATGAAATAGATTCAATTTTAAACTGTCATTTAAAATTAGCATTTGAATGTTTTTAGCAGATCACAAAGTTGGCCTTGGTACCTCATTATATTTACTAGCAAGGGGTGCAAAGATCTAGAATTAATTCTGTTGGGAAAAGAGTACTAGGAATAGCCAAAGTAGGCATGATAGTTAAATTGGCCAAAATGACCATTCACTTTAATTATTCATTTTGAGTTGTTTTTCTTTGGGAAAAGTTTGGGAATGATTTAGATGATGTTTATTTCACCTAAGAAACATTTTAAAATCAAAGAATCACAGAACCATGGCAATTCAAATCAATTCCTAAATTAAATGCACATACACATGAATGCTTTCATTTTTAATTTGGAAAAGTTTTTGTTAACCCTAATTTTGATGATCTGGATCTTGATAAGCTTGGATTAAAGTTTTGGGATGTTACATTTAGGGTCGATCCAGCGCTGCAGTTTGCATGTTCGACATGGACATCTTATCATGGTCTTGTTATTCAGAATCATATCCTCCTTCACGTCTTTCTTGTACCTAGCAATTTGACCTTCGCTCATCGTGAGGACCATGGTTGCCTGAGCGGTCAAAATAGAGAGTATAGGTGAGAACCACACCATATGAATACACACATGCATGAATGCTAGCCAGAAAAAATTCGGCATGACCTTTCCTAAAATTAGGACATATGGGTAGTGCAAAAATTTGCCGAAATGGAAATGAATCAACATTTCAGCAAACATCCATGCAACCACACCGGCCGGGACAACAACAAGCAAGCAACAAAAAACTTCCTCCCATTGCAAACATTCATGCACCACACAAGCATCGTCTCGCCATGGATCGCACACACACACCGCCCACGCGACAAGCTTCACCTACATGTTCATGGCCAAGTACTCACCTAGTAGACACAATAATAACGAGACGAGACCGCGCGATGAAAAAGTGTGGACAAATAGATCTACAACTTGGTGGAGAGGAAATTAGTAAACAAATACACATGTGAGAGAGAAAAGTAAGGAACTTTTAGATCTACAAGCTGGAGGGAAGCTTCCACTTACTAATCTATGGACTAAAGTAGGTTTAGTAATAACACAATGGAGAAACTATGGGCAAAATGGGGTGTGAGGGAGGAGGAAGATGAGTTGGGAGGAGGTAGAAAGGAAGAGATGTGAAATGGGTGGTGGTGGATAGATAAGGTGGGAGCTTCGTCACCTTTTTAACATGGATCTGGATGCCCTCATATGTGGCGCATATGGAGGAAATGCGCCACAGATGCTCAAACTTCTGCGGCGCATAAGTCCATATGCGCCATAGAAGTGGGTGAATTAGATTCCGAGTGGTGGGGCCCTCCTCCATGTTCTGTGGCGCACGTGAGGATATGCACCACAGAAGTGAAACATATCTGTGGCGCATATCCTCACATGTGCCACAGATCGTGGGTGAATTAGATTCCGTGGTGGGGCCCTCCTGCATGTTCTGTGGCGCATAGTGAAATATGCGCCACAGAAGAGGCAACTTCTGTGGCACATATCTCATTATGCGCCACAGAACTTGGATCGCCCCACCCCGGCTGGCGGGTCCCACCAATCATCTGTGGCGCATATTGTACGAAATGCACCAAAGGACTTCTAAGTTTCTGTGGCGCATGCTTCCTAGTGCGCCACTGACAAGTCTCTGTGGCGCATCGATTTACATATGCGCCACAGAACTTGTCTACCTATAGGCTATTTCCTAGTAGTGGGACATCCAATGACTCTGGGTGTGGTTCATGAAAAGAACACACATCCAATGACACTGGTGGATCCTTATGTGGTTTGTGAGAAGAACACACATGCAATGACTCTAGCCGTGGTTTGTGAAAAGAACACACATCCAATGACACTGGTGGATCCATGTGTGGTTTGTTAGAAGAACACACATGCAATGACACTGGGTGTGGTTCATGAAAAGAACACACATCCAATGACACTGGTGGATCCTTATGTGGTTTGTGAGAAGAACACACATGCGTTGACTCTAGATGTGGTTCATGAGAAGAACAGACATGCAATGACCACTGGTGGATCCATGTGTGGTTTGTTTAGAAGAACACACATGCAATGACCACATGCAATGACACTGGTGGATCCATGTGTGGTTTGTTTAGACGAACAAACATGCAATGACTCTAGATGTGGTTCATGAAAAGAACATACATGCAATGACACTTGTGGATCCTTATGTGGTTTGTGAGAAGAACTGACATGCAATCACACTGGGTGGAACCATGTGTGGTTCATGAAAAGAACAGACATGCAATGACACTGGTGGATCCATGTGTGGTTTGTGAGAAGAACACACATCCAATTACACTAGCTGTGGTTCATGAAAAGAACACACATCCAATGACACTAGGTGTGGTTCATGAAAAGAACAGACATGCAATGACTAGCTGTGGTTTGTGAGAACAACACACATGCAATGACACTGGTGGATCCTTATGTGGTTTGTGAGAAGAACAGACATATAATGACTCTGGGTGTGGTTCATGAAAATAACACACATCCAATGACACTGGTGGATCCTTATGTAGTTTGTGAGAAGAACACACATGCAATGACTCTGGTTGTGGTTCATGAGAAGAACACACATCCAATGACGCTGGTGGATCCTTATGTGGTTTGTGAGAAGAACACACATCCAATGACTATAGCTGTGGTTTGTGAGAAGAACACACATCCAATGACACTGGTGGATCCTTGTGTGGTTCATGAAAAGAACAGACATCCAATGACACTATGTGTGGTTCATGAGAAGAACACACATCCAATGACACTGGTCGATCCTTATGTGGTTTGTGAGAAGAACAGACATGCAATGACTCTAGATGTGGTTCATGAGAAGAACATACATGAAATTACACTAGTGTATCCTTATGTGGTTTGTGAGAATTACTTACATGCGATGACTCTAGATCTGGTTCATGAGTAGAATAGACATGCAATGACCACTGGTGGATCCATGTATGGTTTGTTTAGAAGAACACACATGCAATGACTCTAGTTGTGGTTCATGAGAAGAACATACATGCAATGACACTGGTGGATCCTTATCTGGTTTGTGAGAAGAACACACATGCAATGACACAGGTGTATCCTTATGTGGTTTGTGAGAAAAACAAACATGCAATGACTCTAGATGTGGTTTGTGAAAAGAACACACATCCAATGACACTGGTGGATCCATGTGTGGTTTGTTAGAAGAACACACATGCAACGACACTGGGTGTGGTTCATGAAAAGAACACACATCCAATGACACCGGTGGATCCTTATGTGGTTTGTGAAGAACACACATGCGTTAACTCTAGATATGGTTCATGAGAAGAATAGACATGCAATGACCACTGGTGGATCCATGTGTGGTTTGTTTAGAAGAACACACATGCAATGACCACATGCAATGACACTGGTGGATCCGTGTGTGGTTTGTTTAGAGGAACAAACATGCAATGACTCTAGATGTGGTTCATGAAAAGAACATACATGCAATGACACAGGTGGATCCTTATGTGGTTTGTGAGAAGAACTGACATGCAATCACACTGGGTGGATCCATGTGTGCTTCATGAAAAGAACAGACATGCAATGACACTGGTGGATCCATGTGTGGTTTGTGAGAAGAACACACATCCAATTACACTGGCTGTGGTTCATGAAAAGAACACACATCCAATGACACTAGGTGTGGTTCATGCAAAGAACACACATGCAATGAGTCTACCTGTGGTTTGTGAGAACAACACACATGCAATGACACTGGTGGATCCTTATGTGGTTTGTGAGAAGAACAGACATACAATGACTCTAGGTGTGGTTCATGAAAAGAACACGCATCCAATGACACTAGTGGATACGTATGTGGTTTGTGAGAAGAACACACATGCAATGACTCTGGGTGTGGTTCATGAGAAGAACACACATCTAATGACACTGGTGGATCCTTATGTGGTTTGTGAGAAGAACACACATCCAATGACACTAGTGGATCCTTGTGTGGTTCATGAAAAGAACAGACATCCAATGACACTGTGTGTGGTTCATGAGAATAACACACATCCAGTGACAATGGTCGATCCTTATGTGGTTTGTGAGAAGAACAGACATGCAATGACTCTAGATGTGGTTCATGAGAAGAACAGACATGCAATTACACTTGTGTATCCTTATGTGGTTTGTGAGAATAACTAACATGCGATGACTCTAGATGTGGTTCATGACAAGAACAAACATGCAATGACCACTAGTGGATCCATGTGTGGTTTTTTTAGAAGAACACACATGCAATGACTCTAGCTATGGTTCATGAGAACAACATACATGCAATGACACTGGTGGATCCTTATGTGGTTTGTGAGAAGAACACACATGCAATGACACTGGTGTATCCTTATGTGGTTTGTGAGAAGAACACACATGCAATGACTCTAGCTGTGGTTTGTGAAAAGAACACACATCCCATGACACTGGTGGATCCTTGTGTGGTTTGTTAGAAGAACACACATGCAATGACACTAGGTGTGGTTCATGAAAAGAACACACATCCAATGACACTGGTGGATCCTTATGTGGTTTGTGAGAAGAACACACATGTGTTGAGTCTAGATGTGGTTCATGAGAAGAACAGACATGCAATGACCACTGGTGGATCCATGTGTGGTTTGTTTAGAAGAACACACATGCAATGACCACATGCAATGACACTGGTGGATCCGTGTGTGGTTTGTTTAGAGGAACAAACATGCAATGACTCTAGATGTGGTTCATGAAAAGAACATACATGCAATGACACAGGTGGATCCTTATGTGGTTTGTGAGAAGAACTGACATGCAATCACACTGGGTGGATCCATGTGTGCTTCATGAAAAGAACAGACATCCAATGACACTATGTGTGGTTCATGAGAAGAACACACATCCAATGACACTGGTCGATCCTTATGTGGTTTGTGAGAAGAACAGACATGCAATGACTCTAGATGTGGTTCATGAGAAGAACATACATGAAATTACACTAGTGTATCCTTATGTGGTTTGTGAGAATTACTTACATGCGATGACTCTAGATCTGGTTCATGAGTAGAATAGACATGCAATGACCACTGGTGGATCCATGTGTGGTTTGTTTAGAAGAACACACATGCAATGACTCTAGTTATGGTTCATGAGAAGAACATACATGCAATGACACTGGTGGATCCTTATCTGGTTTGTGAGAAGAACACACATGCAATGACACAGGTGTATCCTTATGTGGTTTGTGAGAAAACAAACATGCAATGACTCTAGATGTGGTTTGTGAAAAGAACACACATCCAATGACACTGGTGGATCCATGTGTGGTTTGTTAGAAGAACACACATGCAACGACACTGGGTGTGGTTCATGAAAAGAA